>OX608049.1:31034090-31704152 GCA_951509405.1 Machimus rusticus | reverse complement strand
CCCTTAAGTTGTTTTTTTCACAAAAGCACTAAATAAATACTGTGCGCATGTTGAACATGTCTAAACAAAACAACTTAAGATGAAAACAAAATTCCCAAAAAAACTGCTTAAAAAAGACCGATGCCATACAAAGTAAATTTGCATTCTGATATGAACAATCTCGGAACTATTCATATGAATTTATCGTAATTGGTTTTGTATCAATAAAGTTTTTTATTTACCTATTACTTCTAAGCAATTTAAGGCCTAGTAAAGTATTCAATTTATATTTAAATGACGGTAGGTGACAAATTTCTCAAAATACTTGCGTCTTTCAGCCTGAAATTTTATTTTGCAGTTGATGGAGACCAAGCACATTTCTTTCTTGGCTTTGTTCTATATGAAAACAGGTTTTTCTCAATTTGCGAACAAAATTAGGAACAGACACCAATGAGTGTGAGAGAAAAGTAATGAAGCATCCCAACACTATCCCTGCGTCCTTTTGTTTGACGTGGTGGATACAAGAGATTTTCTTTAGTACTGCTGTAAAAGATATTTAAAATTATTTCTTCATACATATTTAAAAAATCAACTTGATCTTTAATCGTAATAATCTCCGGTAATATTTTTCTTTCAAAAAAGCGCTGGTTACTTGGAATTGTTTTAAAAAGCAGTACTAACATAAATATCACGGAATTTATAAAGGTAACCGGCCTCCAATAAGCCGGCCTAAATATTTCTGTTCACAACCACAAAGAAGGTATTTAAGAAAATACGAGTAAAAGCGAGTCCCGTAAATTGAATTAATTTGGGTTTTAATTTTGTATTCTACTTGAGCTCAATTTACTTGGAAGCTATTACGAGTTGGGGAAAAACAGCCGCTAAGAAAATTTATCTTAGTTATCTAGTTCCTCACCGAAAACGCTTGAAGAGGCAAAAAATAAATTCAAAAGGCGAATACTGAAAGTTGAATTCTCCCACAACATCAAAAATTGGATTAAAAAGTTTCTAAAGAATATTCATAGAAATTAGCAAGCAAAATTAGCTAGCGCACCTAGAAAGTGGGTTTCGGTGCGACACCGTCGCCGTCTTCCGGAAGCGCTAGCGCTCGATTCGGCCTGCATTTCAAAAACGCATTGCCATTCACCTTTCGAACTTTTTCCACCACATATTTTTTTATAGTATGTATAATCGCGTGCACCTCACTCATCATCTGAGCATGCACTGGCTGCGCCACGGTGCAGCACATGGAGACGTGGGGCTCCTCTTTTGCGGATGCGGGCAAACAGTCCGATTGGCCTCGCGGATTTCGAAATTTTGTGATCCGACAAGTTTATCAGGTACCAATTAATATTGCTTTAAACTTCCCAAATTCAAATTGGCGGGCAGTCGCATTGCGTCCAATCGCAACGTTCCACAAAATTCGAAAAAGACGGCATAATATGGAGCATGCTGGCCGAACAAGTTTTTCGAGTTCTGGCCGCAGATAAAAGCCAAGAAATTTTGACGACAACAGCGATGCTGACGAGAAAAGGCCAGGCTTGGAATAGCTTCGCATAAATTTAGAGCCGTTCACTGGAATTACATCGGCTCAAATTAGCATATTGTGATCATCGCAAACTACTGACTGACCTCTGTCCTTCCACTTGTCGCGGAAATCATTCGCATTCAGGAGGTGAGGTATCTGTGTCTCATCTATCTCAAATATCTCAGGTATATTATTATTGTACCTGCTGCTCCAAGGTCTGTGTTGGACGTTATTCGCACGAAGGCACCACACCAACCGTTTTCCATGTTTTAGTCACTCCGAAGACACAACATACATCGCGTATGGGTCGCTGAACTCATTTCGATTTTTATATTATTTATTTTTTGTTTCGGAGACTTCACCTTACCTGTGCCCATGTACTTTTCCTCAATTCAAGAAAAATTTCTTCGGCCTGAAAGTGGCGCAACGGCATCAGTTTTGCATTGTGTTCGCCTTCTCAGCTCGAATCCACAAATTATTCCGATCTTTCCAGGCGACCGGATAACTTTCGCCGCATATTTAATTCCTCGTGGCCTTATGATAGTTCGCTTAGCGGCTTTAAGGAGATATTCAGATACGAAATCTAAATTTTAATTCGATTGCAGTTGCGCATGTCAATTTTAGTTTTTTTAAGCTATTTCACGACGGTCATAACAATTTAAATGTGTTCTATTCAACGCAGACGTCGCGCGCATTTTTTGCAAAATACAGCTTAGTAACAACACTCTCGCATGTCGTTGATTTTTGGTAATTTAGCAAATGAGCCTATTCGCTCAGAAGCCGTAGTACGCAAGTATCACTTTTATTTGCTCAACTGCTCGTCGAAAAATACCTGCTTTCTTACTTAATCGAAAACGTGTTGCGCAACACAAATATTCATGACGAGCGGCGAATCGAAATTGGAAATGTAACGAATTTGTGTTGCTTCAAGAAGGGTTTAAACTATTTGCGAAATTTCTAAGCCTTTAGTGCAACTGTTCTAAAAACTTCCTTGTAGTTAGCTTAATTCGTGATGGAGTTCGATTGGTTAAAGATAGCTCCACATAGAGAAAACCCAAATCTCCGGTAATTTTCTTGAAAATATGTTTCATTTATTCCTTTAACGTTATTTGCTGCACTTTCCACAAGCAAACTTAACATTTGTTTTAATAAAGTAGGTAGATAATCGCTTCTATCAGAATTATTACCTTATAGATGCGAAAGTGATTTTGTTCCACCTTCATACTTTAACCGTTTAACCAATCGGTATAAAATTTGGTATGTACATAGCCCATACCACGAAGGTGAATATATGTAGCATATTTTTTATCCCGATACATATATTCAACATCCAACGAGCTTTGCTCAGAATACTTCGTGTATTCCTTAATAAAATGATTTTCTTTGCATTCGTAATATTGGTAAGATTATTTGAGAACTATTATACATATTTAACTCAAATAGTAAATTACCCGGGCAACGCTAGGAGTGGGCAAGCTAGCAACTACATAAAAGAGTTTCCCAACACCGAACTATTCTAGGTCTATTTCTAGATCTCCATCATGGAAAATTTTAACTTTTATAAAAGATCTTCTACAAAATTAAGTTTCTTCAAACAATAAACCTAGATTTTTTTTCTATTCGTTATGGCACATCTTCTTGTATGTATATTCAACCGATTTCAATGAAATTTTGTTTTTATATACTTACTAATAGATTGCCATACCTAGGCCACATATTATCCGACTTTAACTTCTCTGTAAAGTTTCATTATATAGATTTTCGACTATTATATTTTTAAGTTTAAGAGCATTGAGGTGAATTTGCGTTGTTTTTTAAGGAAAGAAAAGAGCTTTGTTAAAACATATTCAAAGTTTCAATTTTTTATAAATAGTTCCGAACCCAAGATACTTAATTAAAATGTTATTCTGTTGACCAATGTTTTTTGATGTCAGATTCGACAATCAAGCTACAGCAAGAGTCCAACGTGCTTTTGTTCAATTTAATTTCTACATTTCTCTTATAAAACTTCAATTCTATAACAAGATTCGGAATTTTTTTGTACCGACAAAAACACACTCGAAAGTAGAAAAGATATCAACCGAAAAGGCTTACTTTTGCTTGGCTTTCAAGTATTTCTGGTTAATACCTTTTTCGGTTCAATTTCTGTTAAGCCCATTTCGGTGTTAGAAGAATCTTCAGATAAATGGACCATTGGCATTGGTGCAAACAAGCCGATTATAAGGATTTTAAAAAATGAGCTATTTTATTGAACCCAACATGTCGAATGTCTTTAAGTCTCATTCTCTGGGTCGTTTCGACAAATAAAGAATAGTAAGTTCAAAGCAGTTTCAGTTGTGCTTTAAGTACAACCAACGGCGCAATGTGCTGCTTTAGAAATAGTCACAAGGTCCACAGAAGCAGGCCACATGCCGATCACTCAGTGCTGCGACGGGGCTTATCAGCCGCAGCAGTTCCAATTCCCAGTGCATCAAGTCTTCGCTATTTTGAAGATTTTGCAAGCAGATCTCGCGATAATTTGTGGCATCTCCTTACGCGAGCCCCTCGAATGCCGAATGCCCTCGAAATGCTGCGACTGCGAGGTTGCGACACCTCTTACTTTCTTGAATGTTACCTCTCCTCAGAGTGGTAATTAGCACCTCCAGCAACTGCTGGCTAGCGGAACGGAGGCGTACTCTAGAACAGATTCTTGCGCCCCGGGTGCGCAGTGGATGTGGAGAGCCCCAGTAGGAAGCGGTTCGGCTCGAGTGCATCAAACCGCGTGGAATTGGTCTAACCTTTGGTATTTCTCGGTTTTCTTCAAGGAAGCATCAGAAACTTCGCCACAAAGGTTTCGCTTGCAGCGGTTCGCTGCAACATGCATTATTATTTCCCGCTGCCGAGAAGCGGCTCACGGAAGATGCAATAGTTTCGAAACTGAGAGTGAAAGTGCGCGTACTTTGTCGCCGCTGGGGATCAGCGAGAACCGGCGAGGCGGAAGCGGTCGTCGAGCGCGTACCGTCACGTTTAGAGGTGGCTAAATTCTAGAACTGACTCACCTATGCTTCAGCCGCAGCACCTTAACCACGTCTTTCGGCAGCCGAGTCTCCATGTAGTAGTCGAGCTTGCCGTGGAGCTCGCTGTTGCTGCTGCCGTCGTCGACGAGGATGATCTCCTTAAGGATTCTGCGGTCGACCGTGTTCAGGACGCTGTGGACCGTTCGCAGGAGGACCGAGTAGGGCTCGTTGTAGAAGATAATGATGACGCTGGTTGTAGGCAGTGTTGATAAATCGTAGGTCTTCTTTCTGCACAGTGGATTCCGGACATCCGGGGTGGTTCTGTTGTAGCTCAAGTGCTCGCTGAGCTCCTCGTTAAGGGCGATCTTCTTTAGCTGCCGGTCGCCGATTATTTTCGCCTCGCCCTTTAAAGTGACCGCCTCCCCGTTGTCGCCCAGGCCAGCCACCTGTTTGTTAAGGTCGGCCACAATCATCCGCTCGTAGACGCTGGGGCTGCGCTGCTGCTCGGAGGACGATTCCCTGATGGAGTTATCACTTTCAAGGGATGCATCCTCTAGGCTCTTGTTCGACACTTTTAGGTAGAAAAGAAAACAGACAACGACCGTGCCGAGGATTATGAATTTCCCGTACAGCGACCGCCGCAGCCGGGGGAGCATATTGATCCAGTTGTTGTCCGGAGCTCTCGACGCTAGGAGGTGTCACTGGGGCGCGCGAATCGCAAATTACTATAACTAACTCTTCGCACTAAAGAACTAAGGGGGGCGTATTTAGAACGTAAAATCTACCTGCCGACTGGCAAACGTTTCACTCAACTCATGGCACAGGTGTCACTGGCGAAGGAGGCATTTTCCTAAAACGGCGGAGATTTTAAGCAGACACCAACTCTTCTCACGAACACGTAACAAAGTGAACTGTCACCCGCTCCACTCGCGGCCTCGGGGTCAACTTCGCAGCGACAACTGTCAGCCACTGCTGAGGACTGCGGTGCGGCGCGAGGCGAGACAAAAACAACTCCGCTGCCGGTGGATAGGCGACCAACAGGTTTTTGTGGTACAGCAGTGCTCCGAAAAATATTCGAGACAAACACGATTTCGAAGAACGCATTGCACGCCATGTAGCGGAGTTTTTGGTTTTTCAGCATTTTTAATTAAAATAAAAGAAGGAAAATATTTTTGTAAATTTGCATTCAGCATCTTGCCAAAAGTGTTACACGACCAGCTTCAAGAATTAGAAGTGGATTTCTAGCTCTCAGTGTGTGTTTAACTAATTCAACTTATTAAAAAGTGTCGCAATGAAATGAGCGGAGATTGATTTATTAAAATTTTATTTTGCGATTTTTAACCACGAGCATTTCATAGTTTCGCTGGGAATGTATCAATGAAAATATTTTCAGTTTCAAAAAAACTTTTCAATGTTACGGTTTAGGGAAATTCGCTTAAAGCTTAAAAAAGTGAAAACTTAAAAAATAAATATAATTTTTAAAAACTCATCGTTTTTTGAAGGCATAAACAGTTACATTTTCTTCAATCTGGCAATTCTAATTTTCCTTTCCTATTTATTGCCTCACCACTTCCAAATACACTGCAAAGAAGAAGAGCTCACTTTGGATTTTTGACTTTTTGAGTGGCCGGCGAAGTAAACAAACAGTTAACAGCGAAACTACGATTTCGAGGTTTTGCATTTTTATTATGTAATAACACACCACGAAATCTTGCTCCGTTAAGGATCGAGAATGGGAGAATTTGATTTTGCGGACTATTTTCGAAAAATAAACTCAATTTGTCGTTGCTGCCTCCTCGAACACTCGAGCGTCCTGGACATTTTTGAAACTGGCATCTGTGAAAAATTGCAGATTTGTGTTAATATACCGGTAGCTGAAAACAGTGAACTGCCAACGAAAGTTTGTGAGCAGTGTTATCAAAAAATTGCAAGCTATTACGAATTTCTTCAAACTTGTAAACGCTCGGAGGCGAAGTTGCAGAATTGGTTAACCCATTCCGAACCCAAAAGTGTTGAAAAGGCGGAGGACACAGAAGGTAAAAACAAATTTTAAAAACGCCTTACACACACATTCTTTAAATTGATTTATTTTATTGCAGATGTATTAAATTCATCAATTGTTTACCTAAATTCTGCTAGAAGACCTGAAATTGAGAGCGCTGTTAAAGACGCAAATCTTGATCTAAGCTTAAGTGATCAATTTTCAGTAGATATTACGAACAACAAAGTGAAATATTTTGGACCCGTACTAAAAGCAACCGAGAGTTGGCATGGAATCTTAAGTAAGGAAGCAACCGGAGTTAGTGGCACAAATAGTGAAGACAACAGTCAGAGCAATGCGTCGTGCGCGGGTAAGTTCTATTTTGATTCATATTTGTTAAAAAATTAAACAAAATTGAGGCCACATCGAATAAAAATAAAAATCTTGATTAGTAGATAAGGACTAAAGATGACAAAGAATTTCCAAATTGGGTGGCCTGTAGATAGGTGGGCCAAGTATTTCTTTATTGTTGACCCTAACTAAACTGATCTGAAAATATAGTGAAGTCGTCTGGCATGGGCATATGAAAGAAGTGGTTAAGAAAGTTACTAATATCTTAACAAAAAATGTAGCTAAATAATTCTAAAAGTAGCTAAATAATTCTAAGAGTAGCTAATATTTAATTTATAATAACTATTATATATATATATTTCATTATCTCTCTTATTGATGCAAACAAAATCAAATCAAATTAAAAATAAAATTGATTAGATTTAATATTCCATCATCTCTGTTTTTAGTTGGGTTTTTGTGTTGTTATATAATTGAGATTTTAAAGGCTGTATGTGGGGGAACGAAATTACAGGTACACCATATAAATTTGAGTTCGTATAACTTTCGCTGCATTCGTGTAATTGATGAGGATGATATCTGGAGCAAAAACAAACATTTTCTTCATATTCATTTAAATTACATAAAATTTCCACACTATCTCCAAAAGTACAACCCAAAAAATTCCAGAAATTTGTTGAGTATTCTCCACTAGAAAGTTGCACTTGTCCGGTTTTCACCAAGGAAATATTTTATAATTTTTGGTTTAGTAGATGGATTGATCTAAATCGCAGTATAATTACAATAAATAAGACATGATTTCTATGAGGATTTAAACTTCAATTTTTTTTTTAATTTCTAGTAACGAAACGCAATACGCGACCTACTGCAGAAAATCAGAAACATCCTTTTGTGTGCCCAGAAGAAAAAAGGGCTCAGAAGCTACAATTGTGTAAAAAAGAAAAAGTATGTAACATATGCGATAAGAAATTTAGGCTTCAATCGGATTTCAAAAGTCACCTTACATCGCACCATGCTGGGCAAAAAGCGAAATATCAGTGCAGCGAGTGCGGGAGAACTTTTACGCGAAGCACTAATTTGTTGTATCATATGAAGGTCCACTCTGGCGAACGCCCGCATCAGTGCCCTACATGTCAAAAAGGTTTTATAACGAAAAGCCAATTAAATGCACATCTTAGAACCCATACAAAAGTGAAGCCACCTCCAAAGGAAAAATGCCTATACTGTGGCAAAGATTGTCTTACGAACAGCGAATTGCGAGTCCATCTTCGGACGCACACTGGAGAGCGGCCGTTTCAATGTAACATTTGTTGCAGAAAATTTTTACTCAAGGTGCATTTGGACGTTCATACGCGCACCCATACCAGAGAAAAGCCCTATCCGTGTTCGGTTTGTGGTCGATGTTTTTCAAGCTTATCAACTCGAAAGAAACACATGTTTTTGCACAGCGGTGAGAAACATTTTCGTTGCGATATATGTGAAAAATCGTTCGCACAAGTTGGCATTTTGAACACACACAAAAAAAGACACAAGAAAGAAAAATCAGACGATTGAATGCTAAATAATAATGGACTAAAATATTGATTATTGCAATTAAAGGAATTATGAGTCCTAAATTATTCATTCCTAGTCAAGAATTGTTTCATCTGCTTGTTCACGTTACTCCTGAAAGATGGACTCTGAAAATGTTGCTCTTCGATCTCAAACAAACGTGCGATGAAAAGCGATTTGGTTTAGGTGAATCATAGTATGAAAACTGATCGAATCAGAAAGTATCAACGATGTAACAAAAGGAGCCACGCAACGCATGTTGGATTAACTGTTCATTCTAATGTGAAAGTCGAGCCGTGCATTAATCTCTTGAATCTGATGAAATATTAATCGATGGGTGCAAAATTATTAACGGACGGCATTTAAATTGAATTATTTGTACAAAGCTTGTAGTCAAAAGGAAATTTTACTATTTCGGAACTAGTTTAAAAAGCATGTCATCTGCTTGTTCTTAGTAATCAAATTATCAAAATTAATTTTCATTTTTTCTTCCTCTTCATTAATGGATAGTACCATTTACTAAATTGTCGCCTTGGTCTTGAATATAATTATTATATTTATTATTATTTATATCACTACCGTTGTATACAGCTTCCAAGTACTTTCGGTCTCTCTCATTTCATTACTAAATTCGGCCCTATATTGTTTCACGACTGGTATGAACTTTAGCATTATCCTGCTGGAAAGTCCAGTTGTTTTTTAGGATGTGCTGCCAGAAATGGCAGTAAATTGTTCCCAAGAACTTGGATATAATCTTTACTGTTCATCCGCGAAGAAGTAAATGGAATTCCCCTCGCAAAAAACCTTTTCTCCTGACTCAAACGAAGCCAGCGCCCGCGCCATGGACGCGACATCGAGTTGTCACAAATCCGGGACTCTTGGCCGCCGTGCCAAGGATGTCACGATACCAGGTCAGCTCGGAGCCTTTCCGATAATGTTCGCTGACTAGTTGCCCTGGAGGGCCACCACCATCACCTTTTTTTTGAGGTCACATTCTCCCGACCCCACGACATGCTGCCGAGCCCCGGCCTTCCCCGCCACCGCTATTGGAAATGGGCAAGGTTATACCTTTCAGAATTCCCGAGGAACAGAGAGTAATAAATCCATACGAAAGTACATACAATATGAAATGGATCTTTCGGAACAAAGGATCGTAAAATAATAAAATTTGGGAAAGGATCTCTCCTAATAAATAATAACTAAAAAGGATCCGTGTAGTACTTATGCAGGAATCACTGAAGACAGAGTCATATGACTATTAACTTTGGGGTCTCTTTACCGATTTCAATGAAATGTTATACAGAGGTTGCCTTCCCTCAGAAGTGAACAATATGTCGGAAACTTTAGCCGACCTCACTAAAATTCATTCGGATCCTTCCGTTTTAGGGCAAACAGAAGGCACCTGCTCAATTTAATTGAAATCCGATCGGTGACGCCTTTTTATGGTTGGTTGGTTACAGTGGCGACCCAAGCCAGCATGGCGGGTCCAAGTAGCGCTATGGCGCGCCGTTTTGTCACCACAGAAGAAATCCCCTAAAAGCAACTAAAAGAAAGAAAACGAGTGAGTGCGGTCGCCGAGGATCCCAGCCAACCAGTGGAGTTCAAAACTAGAACTATCTCTCCGATCTTTGAGGCGGATAAAGCTCTGATGTTGTCAAAGAAGAACCCGCCCAGCGCTCGATATCTAGCCCCTGCTAGAGCGGGACAGCTGCACACAAAATGGGAAAGGGTTTCTTTCTCCAGCTGATTCTTGCAACTGCGACAGTGCTTGTTGAAGGGAATTCCCAGCTTGGCTGCGTGTTCCCCTATGGGCCAGTGACCAGTGAGTACTGCCACTACCCAGGAAATGTCTGCACGACTACGCTTAAGAAGCTCAAGCGTTCTACCAAAGAATATGGAACTACCTTACAAAGAATGTTCACTCTATTTTTGCGGCGCAGTTATCCCTACCACAGCCCATTTTGGAAAAAATAAAACAAAAAATTTTCCCATTAGTAAGACAAGGAATCTTTCCGTTTGTTCCAAGTCCGAATTCCCATTTAAATTGCCTAGTAAAGAATAAGGACGGCAACAATCAAAATCGCCGCACACACAATGAAACCAGAGTTCACCTATTATGGTGCGGGCTTGTTTAGCATTGCTTTTTCTGGCATTGTGTTGGTGCCGGCCCGGCCGTGCTTTTCATATAGGAACTGTCAGAAATCGAATGGCTCACTCACACAGTCAAGGCGTACACAGATTAGATTTGTTTAAGTTTTTTCACCACAGGTTTTCTTATGCGGGCTTGTTTTGCACGGGAAGCAAATGCGATTGTATGGTGAGGCGAGCTAGAGCGTGGTTCGCTTTACAGGACAGGGTGACTCTTTTATATTGAGTTTTTAGTTAATGTATGATAAATTGTGGCTTATTGGGCCAATTGTTTTTCTAGATTTCCAAAAAAATTATGCTCAAATATAAATTGAATTAACATTAAATTGTGGCATAAAGACTCAATTATAAAACAGTTTTTCGTTCATATTTTCTTGGCACCCTGTAAGACTGTATCAATTCCTCCAAGTTCCAAGTTCCGCCTTCCCATTTTTCATCTCTTTTGCACCGCAGCGCTTAAGCATGCTATCCACTTCTGACAAAATTGTGGGGTTGGGTGGAATAACGGTACCAAGGTCACAAAAAGATAAGGAGATAATTGCCGGAGTGAACAGTCTTCGTAGGCTCTATAGTCTTTGGTTCTACTATGGTTATAGGCAGGCCAGGTCATACGGGAAACACTGCAGGTTCCCAGACCAACCCAGCGTTTATTCGCGATTGAGTAGAAATGTAGCCAGATGTCCCTCTTAGTCTTAACGGGCGCCATCGGAGGAAGAACTGATTCCTCCATCGACACGTTGAGAGAGGCACCCGTCCTAGCCAGTTCGTCTGCCCGCTCGTTACCTCCTATGCTCCTATGCCCAGGAACCCAGAGCAAAGTAACGCAGTGGCGCTGCCCAGGCGAGACGCTCACGGCAACGAACTACCAGTTTAGAGGAGACACAAGCCGAGTCAAGAGCTTTGATTGCAGCTTGCGAGTCCGTAAGGATTGTAGTATTACATGTTGGTGCGAGGCCAGCCAAGACATCGCAAGCCTTCATGATAGCGAAGACTTCCGCCTGGCAGGCACTGGCCTGCGTAGAAAGGCGATACGACTTCTCAATGGCAAGTGTATCGGAAAATATACCAGCGCCACCACCCAACGCAGATCTAGATGACGCTTTTGTATATTTAAGCCAATATTTTTAATGCGTTTTTTTTTTTTTTTCCAGGCGGTGTAATAATGAATTTCACCCAACAATATAATATTGAACGCACCCGCAACAAGTGCTGCTGGCAAATCTTAAAAGTGAAATGTCAGTTTAAAAAAAGTGGCATCAAGCAGAACGGAATAGAGGGAGCTAAGTAATCTGAAATAATGGGCCCTATTGTCGAATTCGACGGAAATCAAATCCGATCGCAATGTAGGAAATATCTAAGCAGAATGGAACATTTAAGAAGATTTTTAAGAATCAAGCTCTCTGAGAAGTGCCAGCTTACTTGTGAATCTCCTACAATGCGTCGGATTTGATTTACGTCGGATTCGACAATAGGGCCCAATAATTTAAAATTTTAAATATTCAGGTCAGTTCCCCCATAGCCATCAAGGAGTTCAGACAATTTCTGAGTTTGAACTTCTGGTGATGGTCTTG
The DNA here is from genome assembly GCA_951509405.1 of Machimus rusticus. Taxonomy (NCBI): domain Eukaryota; kingdom Metazoa; phylum Arthropoda; class Insecta; order Diptera; family Asilidae; genus Machimus; species Machimus rusticus. Next base: position 31,692,047 of record OX608049.1, on the reverse strand, counting down.
CCACCACCAATTCTTTTGTTTAATTAAAAAAATTGAGTTTGAATTTAATTTTATCAAAAATTGTTTTTAAGATAATGGAAAGTTATGTAATGTTGAAAATTGTGTTGCTAATTTTGTTCGTCGAATTAATTTGTTTTAGCAATTTCGTGCTAAAAATTATAAGATGTAGTGTCTACCGTTGTTTAAAGTTTATTATATAAAGCGAATCAAGGCTGGGGGACTAATGCGAGGAGTTCGCTGATTGTATATAGGACTGATCAACAGTATTAATGTGAGAAATAAAGTGCAAAGTGCCAGTCTTTCAAGAACGGGTTTGTACGAGCTACTACATGCCGAGCAGGTCAGTGTAGCTTTAAATGCAACTTAGCCAGAAAACAACGCCAAGATTTCGCTTTCCGATTTTTAGATAGAATATGAATTATTTCCTTCAGATAAACTTCACCTTTGAGGTTTCAGATAGAATAATTTTCCTTCAGATAAACTTCGTCTTTGGGGTTTCAGATAGGTTTGAAGAAGAAGAAATTTTCCTTCAGATAGGCTTCACCGTTGGGACTGCACATTTTGTGCGAGGTTTTTTTTTTTCAGCTACGCAGTTGGTATTGCCACAGAAATATTGTATTTTTTGCTTTGGAGAAGTTTGTTTTTGAGGAAGAGGGAGATATGTTGAATAGTTTTAGACTTTATTATTAAAACTTAAACATTTATTGAGTGAATAAATTGAGTGACAACTTACACGTTTCGTTTAATTCTTAAACCGCTAAACATTCCACCATCCAACAGCTGAACAACAAATACGACACGAATCGTAATCTGTTCAGGTCCTCATTTCTATTTCAGCTTAACATTTTGGTGGTTCCATCCAGGAACTACTGTTCAGCTTAACAAAAATTCAAATACAATTGTATGTACTTTACACCCATATTCTTTTAAAAATCGTGATAGTGATTTGTGGATATCACTGGATATAGTGCATGCAAGTAAGTAGGAAAAATTGAAAATTGAAAACATATATAAACTTACATATGAAGTGCAAGCTTCAGTCCTGAGGCAAGGGATCAACGGAAGAAATAAAGTAAGTCACGTCCAATGTGAATGGTTATACAATAAGAATAAAAATCGATCCGCTTCCATTTGTTTGTATTTCCATCCATACAAGTTATAATTTTTAAATCTATATATTATAAGGTAAGTCTTAATGATGAACGAAGAAACCAACGAAGTGATGGAAAAGTGTGAAAAATGATCTTTAAAGCATGTTTAACAATGTATAAATAATTGGAATAATGAGAGCAGCCTTTGCACCCGTAATGCCAAAGATGCTTTGTATCAGCGACCAGACTACCCAATAAAATCCAAGTTGGAAAATAATGTGCAGAACTAACAATCTGGAAATAAAGAAACATAATTATAACTCAAACTAGTTATATATTTGCTATGCTAACATTTTATCCTTCCTTCTCGCAGCTTCGAGATTCTCGATTGGTTCTTTGTTTAGGTTCTTGCGAACACCCAATAACATGTTCAGAAAATATGCGTCCCAGCGTAGCTCTCCGACGTCAATAAAGAACTTTTTCTTGTCTTCTGGGTGGAGGGACTTGGCTAACTTTAAAGTTTTTTTATTGTCAAATTTCCATTCGCTAAAAATGAAGCGCTCCAGAATATTGAGAGAATTCCAGACATTTCTGTGAAGTTTGATCAAACTAAAATGCAAAAACAAATTAAACGTTTATTTTCATGTATAATATTTAAAAATAATCTTACATTGGTCTACCGCCAGTTACTCTGATCAGCAGATCGAAGAAGAAGCCTGGGATAAAGTGGAAAATTATAGCTGCTAAGCGGAAAAGAGTAAGGGTGCTTGCAAACTTTAGGTGAGGATACCTAGGAAACCAAATGAGTTTGTCAGTTAGAAATTAAATAAATTATTTATATTTTTCAAAATAGCTTACCAAACGGCTCCTTTCAGTGGATATAAGTGTAAATATCCATTAACTTGATCTATAACAGACGCGAAGCGGAAGGGTCTGTACGTACTTGTTGTACAATGAAAGATAGCCAACTCCTTATCTGCGTTTTGCTTGCTAAAAAATTTAAAAGGTTTTGGTTATTTTAGCCTCATCTTAAAATCTAAGACCTTTCTATTTATGAATTATATTTTCCTAAAGTAAAATATGTTGAATATATGTATGTGGTATGTATTTAATACTGATTTAAATTATAAGCGTAGGCACCACAGAAAACTTTAAACACGCTTTTTATTTTCAGTTGATTTTTCCGAAATATGCTTTTTATTTTTTCACTATCAATTCGGTACAAGAACCGAAACACTGAAAATGTGTGCATTACTTTTAAAATTTTTGATTATCAATCGTAGCAGAAATTTTACAAGTTTTCCCAAAACATCTAATGTTAAAATTTGAAATATGATTATATTCTTTATAAATTTACTGTTCTAGTAAATCTTTAAAACAATTTAAATTTAATTACTCACTTTATGTTATAAGTATGGTAACCCGCAATTAAAATTTCATTTACGACAACATCAACAGGAATATAATCCATTATAAGATCTGGATTTAGCGGCAATCGTCGAACTACACCTTTTGAAGCTCCCAAAAAAAATCCCTGAGGACCATTCTTGGAAATAGTCCATCCAGGGACAGGTTCCTTCCATGCTGCCGTAACTGGGAACATAAAATTACATAATTAGTTCAATACATATACCCTTTCTCGAAAATAATAATTTACAACTTACTCATGCTAGGTCTGACAATGCTGCAAGGGAATTGTTTTGCATATTTGTTCACTTCATGTTCGGCCAAATGTTTGGTGAACGTGTACGTGTTTGGATGCTCTTTCAATAACCTATAAATACAATTTTGTTAGGCATGTAATGACAATTGGTTTAATGATAAATACTTTGGCTCCAATTCCTTTAGAACAGCATCTTCTAATGTTGTAGCCTTTTCAATTACTAAATCGGGATCGCCTGGAGCATCGTATAAAATTTCTTCCGTCTCATTAAGAAATGAGTTTACATATGCACTGGAGACATGCACCACTGCCTGTGATTTAGTTAATAAAAGATAATATAATAACTCTCACTGTAGCTTCAAGAGTTTTAGAAAAATGAAGTGAGGTATCAATGTCAATATTCAATAATTGATCCTTATTAGTGCATGAGACGATACCGAACTTTTGTCAATAAATTAAAATTGGAATCATGTTAGAGTATTAAAACAGTTTTAAGATTTTCAGTTCTTAAATTTAATATATTCTTGGATAGTCTTCGAGAGATGAATATAAAAAATTTAAACCGACATAATAATTAATATTATTAAAAATTAATTTATACTAGTAGGTACCTACACGCAGTTGAATATTTAAATCCTAAGAACTCGTTAAAACTGATTTTATGTTCGAAAATTAGTTTTCATTGGCTTATTTGACCAATTTCAGCCAATTATAAAGTTACGTTGTTCCTGTCGTGTTGTTTGTTTTGATACGGATTAAAAAATAATAAAAATTAAATTTGGATTCTGCGTTTATTATTGTATTTACACAAATATTTAACTTTTGTGTTTTAATTTGTTGTGTTAAAATTAAATAAAAATAAGAGATAAATTTGCAGAAATATCAAAAATCAGCAAAACTAACCTTAAATACTTGCCTCCTGAAATGTTCAATAAAGTTCAAATCTAAATAGACACAGTACTGGTTTTACTTTCCTTAAAGGAAATTAAAATGGGGGTATTTTATAAACTTTTTTTTTTATTTTAACGTTTTTCCAAACTGAATTTAAAATTATTTGCAGCTATTAAATTTTATCCGAAAAGTTATTAATTAAATATTAACAAAAATTGTTTTCGGTAGGTATGCGTCTAATATCTGAAAATACAATACAATGCAATACTTACATCCAAATTTTTGATTTGCGCACAAAGTTGCATTACCCGACGAGTGCCCAGCAAGTTAATGGTAGTCGTTGTTTTCAAAGTTTCAAAAAAGTCCAGAGTAGCTGCTGAATGTATCACAATATTAACATTATCAATAAGAGTTTGTCTATCTTTTTCAGAGATTCCCAAATTATTTTCGCCAACATCTCCTTGAATGGGAACAATCTTTTTAAATGCTTCTTGTAAAGCAGCTTCATTAAATTTCTCGAAGGCGGAATTTTGTCGTAACTCATCCAACCGTTCTTCAATTGTCTTCTTTTTCTTTGGTCTCATAAGAAGATACAATTTACCACATTCTGGAAGACTACGCAGTATTTTCTCTACTAAGCAAACTCCCACAAAACCAGTTGCTCCAGTTATGAAGAAATTTTTATTTTTGTAAAAGTTGGTAATTGGAGATTGCGATGTTCTGCGAAAATAAAAATAAGAAATATCTTTAAACAAATAGCCAATGAAAGTGATTAATAAATATCGTCATTTCTCAAGGTAGTCACACTGTGTTGCTTTATAAGTCCAAACAAAAATCGTCTTACGTTATCACCGATTTTATAAAAGTTGAAGTTTTGAAATATGTTGCAAATTCGAAACGAAAAGAAATTTGATTAAATTATAGTGGAGAAATTTATCCACTCTTAATAACAAAATAGATTTTGCGATATTCATAAGTAAAAGCTACTTCATATTCTTATTATTGTATTGTACATTTGTGCCTGTATTTTTGGTCTTCTTTAACTTGGCACAAATTTTGTTGTTATATGTAATTATTTATATTATTACTTAAATCAAGGTTTGGAAGTTTAAGATTAAAATATTAATATGCAATGCAGCTAGAAAATGCATTAAATTTGTCAATTTGCGCCGAGAGTAGACTTCATGAAAACAGTATTTCTAGAAACTTAAATAACGACCTACTAATGTTCCAAAGTGGTTATTATTATTATCATTATTTCCATGATTTGCACTCAATGCATAAGTTATGAAAAAATAAAGTATAATAGACAAACAAGTGTAATGTAATATCCAAAATGATAAAACCTTTCACTAAATATTATAATTATAATATTGCAAAAACTTTTGTAACATATTCATCTGGGTTTATTAGTCAACATCCATAATCACGAGACGAATTCCGCAAGAAGATCGTGCCGAAATTAAGTAGTTTCTTAACCTTTTTGGCTAAAAGAGATTTTAGTCCATGAGCCTGAACTTTCTGCCAAGTTTTTTGATCGTCCGTTTACTCAAGTTTAATTTATTTATCTCAGTTAATATTTTCGCACAATTCATGGACTTTTAGGCATATTTTATGTATGAGTTCTTAGCCAAATATAATAGAAAAAATAAACCCAAACTAACTTCTCTCAGCTTAGGATGCAGTGTATTTCATTATATCTGTTATAATTATAAATTATATAAACTACAAAAGGTTAAATATAAAGATACAAGACTACACTAAAGTCTTAAACACCTGTAAGAATATCAAGTTATTAGAGTTGGTTGTCTTGTAAACGCAACACCTCCCCCTTCTTCAAAAGAAATTCTTGGAAATCACCAAAGAGCAAAAGACGAAGGTGACAATATTATAAAATTTCTTTTAAACTTGCGAAGAGAACTAAAGACATTTATAAATTTATTTCTTTGAGGTGTTAATCACTCTTATTTGCTGTTAAATTATTTTATTTTTTACTACACAGAATATAGTCTAGTAGTTTTCTAAATTTGATTAAAAGAATGCCCCACTGTAGAGGTGATAGTTTTTACATAGTATAATTAACAAATTCATTTTTGAAATTTAATTATTCGTTTTTTTTATATTTTTCAGCGTTCTGTTTTGATGTCCGTCTTTCTGTTTATAACCGTCTATTTTTTCAGAAATCATGAAAGACAGAGAACTGAATTTTGATATAAGTTATGTCGTACTTAAACAAAGATAATTTTTATTGCAATTTAAAGGATAAGTTTGACTTTCGGTCACTTTTTTCTTATTCTCTGATTAAATAGAAATTCTAACAACATAATATTTCCCATAAAAATAGTTGACTTAAAGAAATAATAATAATAATATTCAATAACTTCGAAAGATTGATATTATACCAATTTCAATAAATATCAATGCGCAGTACTTAAACTTGAAAACAGCTATGTTATTTAAGAAAAAGTTAAATAAACAAATATAAGAAATTGTTTTTTTGTTTTTTTAAGAAACGGTTTTCCACCAAAAACACATCCACAATGTATTGTCATCGAAGATGAACATGTATGCAAAATTGCAAAGCTTTTGGTAAGATAAGTATGAGAATTTTTTGCTGCAAGATTTGACGCTTAACAATTTAAGTTAAATAAAAGCGTTTAAAAATAGAACAAGATATGAAACAGGTTTTACAGCATCTCACTTTTTGTGAATTTCAAAAATTAAATTTTAAATATGGAATATATCAAAATAGAAATTTCCTTTTTTTTAATATTGTTAAAAGTATAGCACTAAGAAAGAATTTGGTTATTTTAAACTGACAATAACCTTTGGCACTTTGAAGGTGAATTTGAAAGTAATCGAATTAAAGAACAGCAGTAATTATTTACTAAACTACTAGGTTAACATTTGAGTGGATAGTTAATTTGTGACCACTTATATTTGCATAGAAACTGCTTCCCATTTTATAGTGAAATTCCAGTTTTGTATAAATTGGAAGATTTTTTCACCATTCACAAAACTATAACCATGTTTTGTTAATTTATGGAAATTTCTTCTTTAGTTGCCTTATCGATTTTATTGGAAGACATCAATTTTTTTTTTGTAACTTGAAGAAGTGGAGCTTGGTTTAGAAATTTAAAGTTTGCTTTTTAGGATTAATTTTAATAAGTGAGATTCTATTTTAATGTTAGCGTATTAACAGAATTTAATTTTTCTCAAAGTAAAATCGTGATCCTTTAAGCAAGTATCATACGATAAATTAATATTTATGAATCTGTAGTAAGATCTACAAAAAATGTATTGCGCAATTTACGTCCAGTGCGCTTGATCTTCATTTTATATTTGAACTTTGTACCAGTTTAAGTATTTATGGTTTATAAATATCTTCCTTTAAACTTCGAAACAGTTTAACTTTTGCTCCAAGTTATGAAAAATAAATAAAATTATAGATGATCAATTTAATAAAGAATGGCGGCGATTCCATTTCACCACGTGCTTTCTTGTTTCTTATTTTCTACAGAGATTCAAGCGTTACACTCTAGTAACCCATTTCAGACAGAAAGTTGTTTCTTTCAACTGGTTGGCAAAAGACTATGAATTAAACAAACTGAAGAGTGAAACCGGTTAAAAAGCTCTAGCTATGTCATAAATGTGGTAAAAATCTGAATGCTTTTGTCACTAATTTAGGAAAAATACTTTGCAACTTACTTGCACCTGTAAAAAACTTGTGTGATAGTTGAGCTGTTAATATGTTTTAAGAAGTTTACTGATCAAAGATCAGGGACATTGGATGTAAATTAAACGTTAAATAATTCTCCTTCGAGGGGTCCAAGTTCATTATTTGCCATAAGACTTATAAACGATTTCAAATTTGTTTGCTATTTAAATAGGTACATATATTGCAGTTAAAGCAAGTCTATGTAGGTACTGCGAATGATCCATCAAGTTTAGAAGATCACTTATTTTTGGCCTAAAATGTTTTATTTGGCAAAGTCATAAATGTTGTTTATTGACAAAGTTGAGGAGATCAGATAGTGAAATTCAGGCGGAATATTTTTTTCACTATGGAGGAGCGAAATATGACGAAAATTATTTGAAGTTGGTATTCCTTATTGTCTTGTAACTTCTTTATGGATGAATTATGACTAAATAGCATTCCTGTAGAAGGTATACAAAATTGTTTGCCGTAAAACCTTACTAGAATCTACACTTTTCAATAGTGGACTTAGAAAAATTATGTATTGACCTAATGTTTATATTTTGAATTAAATTACAAAATTTAAAAGGAATAAAATCATAAGTAATGGGTTAAGGTTAAGATTATGATTGTTTTAAAACAAAATATTTTTCTTTCAAAATAACGAATCAGTTACACAAATGCGGCATCATTTTAAGAATAATTTAAACTTAGAGTATAGCATTGGAAAAAATAATACGATTTGCCTGAAAATTATTAAAGATTTCAACATTGCTTGTTGTAATTTTCGCCGTTATTTCTGTGTCAACAACCTTCGTGCAGACGACTTCGATTAGACTGCTACGTGGGTAGTTAATAATTCTATTAAAAGTTATGTTAACGCACGATACCGATTACTAATTTGCGGTTTCGTCTAAAAAAAGCACGTAGTATATAAGAATATCTTCGGAAGTGATTTCTGTTTTTTTGCATAATTTATTTTTACTTACTTCTTATGCAAAAAGATGACACAATAAATTATATGGAAGGTTGGTATGCACCTTTCTTAGGCGAGATATTATAAAATAAAACTTATAGAAAGAAAATCCGATCCCACACTGTGTTTTTTTATTCACTGTTGTATTCCATTTCTAGAAAAGGTATTCGAAAGGTTTGTTTAACAAGATATACATATATGTACATATGTTATGTATGTGCTTTGTGACATTTTTTTAAATTAAATGTGTAAGCAATTTTTAGTATCATGTAGACATTTCCCCAATTTTTACCCAATTTTTATAAGTGGCTTTCCAAACAATTTGCCATGGTAAATTAGAGAAAATTTTATTGTTGGAATGCATAGCAAATTCGCGCGAGATTTCGTCGCGAAATTGATTGCTGCAGCAAATGTAGATGCAGATTGATTGAATAATTTCTTTCTACAAGTTTGCGACTGACTGACTATTCTTCTCATTTCAAATGTATGTAAAATGTTTTTTAGTATTGTGGGGAGATGTAAATCGATGAATTTATGATAAAGGGCTTTTCGATGTCCCGTAATAAGAATTCCTCACTTTAACTCAATATTAATTATAAGTTGACGTTATGTACATATGTATGTATGAAATTATTAAAACATTTTCAAGTCTTAGACCAGTTTTTACCGGGGGAAAATTTGTAGTCAGCGAAGTGAGATGATGCCCAGGATTGGACTATTAGGCATGAAAAGTAAATTTATAATTAAATAAATCAAATAAGTAGTTAAGGTGTATTTTATGAATGAATAACATGATTTGCATAATCAATCTAAGCAATTTTAGAACCTAGAACTTCGAGTAACAACTTACGAATTATAGTGAATTTCGTAGCAAATCAGACGTTCCTTCATTGAGTATTCCGTCAAAATTCACGTTTCTAATTCAAAAGTGTCGCAGACGGCGATAGAATTTTTACTCGTCAATTAAAAACGCTAATTGGCAGATGTAGCGGCCAGGAATAAGGTTTCATTTAAGGACATAAAAAAAGAAAATTCTTTTCTTAATAAACAAAAAAAGGCCTTCTCACTTTTCAAATACTTGTACAGTTTTTTGAAACTTATAGAATAATCTGAGTAAACAGGCAGGAAAGTGAAAAAATCGTTTATAACCTTGAAATACAATTTAATACGTAACTGTTAGCATATTTAAACAAAATTCATGACGCCTCTGCACAATAACCAGTTTTTTTTTTTAAATTTGCAACCATGTAACGTTAAAAATTGAAAATGTATTACCAGGGAAAATATTGCAACCTCTGGCACAAAGCAATTTGAAAACAGCGCACAAGGTACAAGTAATTGTTTATTTATATTTTTAATTCACGTTGTTTGCTACACACCGCTTAAAGTACATATAAACCCATGCGTTCGCCTTTTTTTGCGAGATTTTTCACTTTGAATTTCGCTAAGTGCGGGTGACAATTTTTCAGGTGACGTTAAAAATAGGGATTATTTTAAATGTTAATATTAGTTATGCATTTCATTAATTGAAATAATATCACAATACAAAAGAAAACATAATTTAAAAATTCTAGTGAAAATCGATAATGGGGTAAGCCAAGGAAGTATATATGTATGTACATTTCAAGCTATTTTTACATATGTATTAAAGACTACGATTATATAGTTATCATAATTTTATTATATGGTCCACGTAAAAGTCTCTGTAATTTAAAAGGTATATTTCAAATCTTAAATAAACAATTAAATTGTATGTATGTATAAGATTTATTAATGGGCCATTGAAATCCCAATATTGTAAATTCGCCTAAATGTAAGATGCAAAGTATTAACAATTTGGCTTTTGGTTAGTTAATTTTAAGATCTTGTAAATCAAAAGGAAAAAACGGAATCCTTAAAAGATCACTCTTGAGTCCGTGTGTATTTAAATATATTTGAATACTGTCGATCGATGTGATCGACTGTTGGTTGATAAAATTCTGTTACGGAAGCCGTCTTGCGTTGGCTCGACTCGCTCTTGACCGGTTTTTTGAGCAATATATTGAAGAAAGTAAAGTGTGGGCAGTGAGCAGCAGAATGATAGTTTTAAGTCTCGCGGAGGGTATTGGCAAAATTTTGCTGTGCATAGTATTTACTATTTTTGCTTAAATCCCCAAAACAACTCGATATATCTACATATATGGTTATATGGTAATATTTCGAAACCCGTCTTTCAATGGCGGGCACAAATTATGGGTGAAATGTTCACAAATTAGTTACGTTGCGATAATTTAATTTAATAATAATATAATTTAATTTACTTAACTTCTTTTTATTGAATTTGAGTACAAAAATATCGTTTTGAATATCTGGAAACTTATGTACATACAAACATAAATACATATATGTCATGTTTTGAATTATAAATGTTCAATATTTTGGAATTACATAGCACTTTAAAATGTTTACATGTTTGTTATTTACAAGCCTACTTGAAAGTTCGCAAAGTTTCATCAAAATCCAACTGATCCAATTTGTTTTAACCGTCAAATTATGCAAGGCATACAGCTTAGAAAATGTTGAGACAAATTAAAGTGAAATCAACCCATTTTGAGAACTAAATTATTGTGAATTTCCGCTTCTAACGAAGACTAGCCAAAAACATGAAGCTTGGTCAAAGCCAGCCACTGTGACCGACCTGAAGCATATGGAACTTGTTTTCAGTTAATGACGCAGTGGGCATGTAAACACCGGCGAAAGGAGAATTTCTACTCCACCACGTCTCTTCATTCTTTCTAGGTCAAGAAGATTTGTGTCCGGCGACTATCACAAGATTATATGATATCGCAACAAATGCGGTCTCTAGACGAAGAACCTCCGCAAAATAGCACAAATACTTACTCTTCAGCCATTTTCCAGTGAGCTCGAACCACAACAGTAAAAAACACCAACGATTTAGAGCTTAGAGAAATTCCGTTTCACCGCAAATTATAAATTTAAATTAATCTAATCACAGGTGATAGCAAGTCCCACAGGTAAGTCCGCTGCGCGTATCGCTCGAGTAAAATACGCAACTTAATTAAAGCGTCAGACGCCGACGAAGGTGTAGCGCAGACTCCCGAGAAACTCAATCTGCACCTGAATTATCTGGAACTGTCGGCTGCAAACGACAAAACGTCACCTCAGCCACTTCAAAATCCGGCTGCTTTTCTTCCCCTCTTTATGGCGATTAGTGCTTCGAGTGATCATATTTTACTCACTGACTAGGTAATTTTTCTACGGAAAATAAGGGGATTTTTGTAATTTAACTGCTATCGTAAAGTGTTCGAAATATCGTAGTATATGCTTAAAATTAAGAATACCGAGTTTTTTAATACCGCTATTTACAAATGTGTTCCACAATTTACACATTTAACACCACAGCTTAGGACAGACTGAGGCCGAACAGAAATTATGAAAGATAGTAATTGTCACAAGTCTATATATCCATATGCATATTTTAATCAGACCAGTTAAATTGCAAGTGCATACCAGTATCAGTAAAATCAGTACCTTAAATTGGAAATTTTTTAAGTCCCACTGAAGTAGTTTAATTACAAAAGATTAATTATTAATCTAATTAAATTAATTAATGTATATTACGCAATCTGTTTTTTAAATTGTTCTAATACGATACCAATACCAATATCAAATTCCCCTAAAACTATTAAACAGATTCGCTTGAATTATATACATTTATTACCAACAGAAAACAAAATCATCTGGTTTAATGATTTTGCCTGAATTTATGTTACAGCATCAAACATTGACCGTTAAATAATTGATGATGTCATGTCAATATGGCAGCACCAGAGACTATTCCTATGCAAAAATAGTAAAGATAGTGACCTTTAATTCAAATACAAAACCTTAATTCACAGGCCTTGATTGGAAAGATATGAAAACGCGCGAGTTTTACAACGTTCTATAGGTGTATGTAGGGATTTTGATTGTTTTTACGCGCATACATATGTATGTACCAACAAATAGCTTAAAAAATCTTACTTAGGTTGAATGAAATCTCGGAAACTAAGGAAGCATCATTTATTTCATTTATTTCAATTTCACAAATTCTTTACATTACTTACAAAGTGATATATGTATGTATGTAAGTGGGTGACACAGAAAAGTAACTCTGAGTGAACTTATATTGAATTAATGTCTGGTAATTAAGCTAAACTTGAGATACCTACGCTGGACTGAAAATGAATAGGTTGATTTTAAAACATGGCCTCGAAAATGGTAAGGCTTATAGATTCAAGCAGGGTGATTAAAGAACTATAACTGGCTATGTATTGTCAGTGGGAAAACCGAGGTAAATTATTAAAAATTTGATAAGGCTAGAGCTTCGTATATAAGATTTATAATACGAGTGAATAATAAGAAAGTTAAACTAGTTAAATATCTAGAATATCAGAACTCTGGTAAATTTTTCAAAAGTTAAGTGGCAATATTCTGCAGAAGAAGATTCAAATTTAAACATGAATTAAAATAGATGAAAAAAATTCAAATATTTAGAAATTGAAGCAAATTATGGTATTATACATACATACATAAATGCAAAGGAATATATAATGATTCTAGGAAACCTCTTTTGCTGGCTTTTTCGAATACGGAAGGATTTACGAACATATTTAATAAACGCCTTAAAGTTAAACTGTAAGAACTAGCTTCAATTAGGAACGTGATTGTAAATGTACGCTCTGCGCAAAGGCATGAGCATATCTGATATAGTTTAATATATAACAAGAAACAACTGTTCATAATTTAATACCTTTCCCATGGAACTGAATGTTAGGATGGTGGAAATTAACCAAAATGGCATAGCTCGCTTGCGCTCACGATTTAAGGGTTTTTGTTCAAATTTTTTACCATTCGTGTTTCAGCTGTCCAGTGCTTTCCACGTTTCATTACTGCTAAGAATTTTCACTTAAATATTTTATTTCTTTCATAATTATAATTATATAATAATTATCTTCTTATACTAATACTACTAAGTAAATATTCCGTATATAACATTTCTAAATGTATAAATCTACGCTATTTCTCTACATTTATTTATACGTCCTTATCATTATATTAGAAACATAGTTGGCACTTAAATTATCTTATTAATTCTTTACAGGTAAATATTTTTCACCACTAGTATTAATCCCATGGCTAGATATTGTCACTCTATTTCCCTGTAAAAAAGAAACTTGTGCCCTCATTTCAAGCTGTTTATAAAACATATGTAAAATAAAATATCTAGTCATTTTCATTAGAGTCATGTTACAACGCAAGGAAAATACAATATAATCGAGTTTATTAAATAATTTTATGTGGATAATAACATTGTTGAAAATTGATAGTTGATGTGGTTGGGCTTCGCTAAAAACATAATAAAATGTTGATTAAATTATGTCACTAATTTATTCTGTTTACACATGATTAGTTGCTAAATTACTTGGCATACAATTTTCTCAAGTTAGATCCCCTACTAGAACCTTGTTTTGGTTTCCTTTCCAACTGCTATGAACGAAGTATAAATTATAGCAAAAAACACAAGAATATTTAAACAAAAATGACTATATTATGTACTTGACAAAAAGAGAAGCTCAGAATATATTCATAACTATGGTTTTGCTTTAAAATGGGAAGCAAGTTCATATTTCATTACTTGCTTGTGATTTGTGATCGCAATGTGAAAAAATTGACTATGTGTACTATGTATTTACGAATACGCCATATGAGTTCCTCATTCAGATACAAAAAAATTGTTGATTGCGGGGAGCTTTATAATTCCACCAAGAAAATAATCTATTGGAGATTTTTTTTCCTTTATTGAGCATATTCAAATCTAATCTATTCTTCTTTTGGTTGCTGCGGAAATTGTCGTCTAAAAATCCCTTCGCTACAAGAAAAAAAAAAAAACAATCCCCCAGGATTAAAAAAGCCTCAACAGTTCCAGTAATTTTCATATCAAAGAGATTCGTATTCTTTGAGGACAACATTCAAATATACTTTCACTTAAATTAATTATTATATTAAATTACTTTAATATGGTTCTTTTTATTATTGCTCTCACAGCCACGTAAGGAAGGCAGCTACGGAGAAGACAACTACAATCGCATAAGGAAGCCCAATAAATGTAGCTAAAACAGCGCACAAAAGCCAATTTGTTGCTATGAGTACAACTTTATATAATAAGGATTGTCTGAAAAATTAAAATAAGTTAGAATTGTTGTAGATTTTTTTTCATAAACTATTAGACTTACATCTGCTGCACTAAATGATGCCTTTTAGTAGTTTTCGCAGACTCTCTAAAGTAGAAGTGTCTTATGCCGATAATGCACCGTGTCATCAGTTCGTTCCAGTCGCAGGAGGAGCAGTCATAATTGTACCTTTGTCTATCCTCCTCATTGACCTCCTGCAATATTCTCAATGCATTTTTTAAAGAGTACCGGAAGTCCTTGTCGAGAAAATATCCAAATGCTTTGGTGGCTCTGTCGAAGACAGTCATATACCCGAGCAAGCTAAAAATAAAATATATGTAGTTTATTTGAGGCAATTTGAAATATTTTAGGGTTAGGCACCTGTGGTGGGTCATTCCAACCTTTAGAAATTTTTCAGGTATTAACACTAACATAGACGGAAGAATCTGGAAGAGGTAGAAGAACAACGTGTACCTCCAGCCGTTTCGCAGTTTGGCACTGGGAACGAACATCGCACGATCAGACGGATGTTCCCTCACCACCTTGTTGATAATATTGGTGAATTCCAAAAGTGTTAATGGATTCACTTCCCCAGATGTGCAGTGGATAATTTCTGGCTTCTCGAGTTTCCGTGTCCCAACGTAGTAGGCCATTATAAGTGAGGAGTTGATCACAAAATCACATGGAATAATGTCAATGGTTGAGGAGGGTCGTCCAGAAATTGTTCGAAACACACCTTTTTTCAGGAAATTCTTTTAAGACTTTCTTCCAAATAATTGTAAATCATCTTCGACTTACCTTTAATGTATCCTGCTAAGAAACCTAAATGCCCACTAGTTGCATTTCCTACCCAACCTTTTGTAGGGTACTCATATGTTCCGTACACTGAAATAAAACATATTAACAAATAAATGTGAAGGGTTTTTCCTCTTAACGTACAATAAATTTGTATTTTCAACATATCTATGAAATTGGATTTAAAATGTTAAATTTAAAAATTTTTCAACCACACATTACAATTTTAATCTGATAGTAGATAGATTTTAAGGGAGTCAGAGAGATTACATTAATAATGACTTTTAGATTACTTCTTCTGTTACAATTAAAATCGTTTCTCTTTACGCTTATTTAATGTTTATGATTCCACAAGCATCTCTACATCAATTGACTTCCTGTAGCTTGTACAAAAGAAGAATGATAGTAACTGGTTTCTCCCACATTTCTTACAAACAGAAAGGACATAAAAATAGGAATGGCAAAATCCTAATGCAATAAGTATAATTTCTGTTCCTGAAAATTTTTTTAAAAATCTTTAAATGCATAATTTAGAAATGAGGTGAACAACGTCTATTCGGCGGCTCCAAACGAAATTTAAAGTTTTATTCAACCTATATTCAAAAATGTACCTGGATGCGTTCACAAATGGACAATAGATTCTAATTTTATTTTTACTATTAAAATAAATATCAAAATTTATCAGTTTAAAAATTAGGCATCTCTTTAAAATTTGTACTGTATGCCAACGTTTTAAGATATGAATTTGTGTAAAATACGATTATAATATGTAATAAAATACTCTGATTTTATCTTATCTTTTATTTGGGTTTAAGGAACATCACTTCAATTTTCGGCATCATTTTATAAAGAAAGAAATAAAATATATAGGAAAAAACCTTTAGGCATTATTAGGAATATATTGAAGTACATATACAAACAAATTGTTTGTGTTTTAAAAAGTTCGTGATCCATTAAATGTTATTTAAAATAAATGTGCTGCTTACCAACTGACGGCCTTACAATGGCAGTCGGCAGTCCAGACATCTCTCTTTCCATTAAATTTTCCGCCAGATTTTTTGTAAATGTATATGTATTGGGATGATCGCCGATATATTCTTTTAATTTCTCTGATGTAAAATCAGTCCATACAGAATCGTCTTCTGCCATTTTGATCATTTCATACGGATCATATTTTGCCTTGTAGATACGTTCTTCAATGTATCCTCGAGTATTACTGTTGCAAAATGCTGTTGATAAATAAACGTAAGCTGCTAAACTTTTCAGACGTTTTGCAAATTCAACTGTTCGTAGTGTTCCAGTTAAATTTGTTTTAATTGCAGTTCTTAAAGGTGTCCTAAAGCGGATTGTTGCTGCGCTGTGAAAAATAACATGAACTTTTTCTAAAAGTTCATTCAATAATTCTTCTTTCATTCCTAAATTTGGATCGCTAAGTTCACCAACAACAGGAACAACTTTTTGCAATGTTTTTTCGTCATGTTTTTTAAATATCTGAAGAAAAATTAGTGATTGAACAGCTTATGGTAAATAGTGAATATTGGCATATGTTCATACTTACGGGTTTACTTAACATTCTATTTATTCTTTCATTTGGATCGTAGCCATACTTTCCTCTGACTAGTAGATATATGACACCAATATCTCGAGTAGAGCTTAAAAGTGCTTCAACAAGAACTGTTCCAAGAAATCCTGTTCCACCGGTTATAAAAACATTTTTGTGGGCAAAAAATTCGGCTATACTCTGTGGAGTATGCTTATCGATGTCTTCGTTATTGATAATAGCCATTTCTTGGGAAACTGGCATGTGTCCCTGTAAGAAAAAACATACTTCAGTAATCGTTTGAAGACTTTTAGTTTTGAACAATTATACATACATATTATGTAGATAATTATCGGCAATGACATCAGTAATAAATCATTACCTATTTTTATTTATTTATGTTATGCTTATACATAATATTATTATACAAAAAATGGGACTTGTATCACAAAATTCATTTTAGTTAGAATGTTTGGCCTATATCTTTGATTTTATTACTATTTTTGATCTTGTAAGAACGTACAAAAAATTAGAGTATGTATTTTCAAAAACTAAAAAACACGAATGTTACAAGTCGAGTTAATAGAAGCGTATTAATAATACCTTTCGACTATAAATATATTTGATCAACCCATGTGTCTTCACTGATAATAATTCATGGTAGGATATTAACTTATATTTGTTCTTCCACCACATCACCACTCAACTTTCCTTTTTGCTTATAAAATTAAAATATACGATACTTCCGCAATATGTAGGTATTCCTTAATGATTGCTTACATCAGAGATTATCCCTAATCAAATAACGGATTTTATAAAAATTAATATCCCCATTTGGTTTGAAAGAAGTCTCAAAAAAGCTACAAACAAACATATACTGAATGAATTAAAAATGGGTTTCACATACATAAATTCGGGTTTGAGATGGAATTATTAAAATTTAAATTTGAATGAACTTTGTTTTTGCGAATTGTAAATATCAAATTAATTACCTACTTAATGATTATTCTTTAAACATTTGTTTAGTGCGGCTTTTAATGTATGCACAGGTAGCACCATCTGCGGCTTTTGAGAAATGAAAACAGTGTGCAAATAAACTATGGACTTGTCGAATTGAATTTGGATTCTTCTAACAGTTTAACGTCACCATACCCATAATCATTATTACGTTAATAAGTATAAAGCATTTGTTTAAATATCCAAATCATTGAATAAAATATAATGAACAAAAAAAGTAGGTGTACGTGTACATGATGATTCATTTAAAGATTGCCATGCATTTGTCTTGGAAAAGGTTTTATATAAGATATAAATATTTATTATAAAAATTATAGTGGCCAGAAGGATAAATCATTTGACGGCCTACAATGATCTTGGAGTTATTAGTTACAAGCTTATATTCGATTCGAAGTTCAAACATTGTTTATTTTTAAATTTAAATAAATATTTTTCTGGTGCCCAAGCAGTAAAAGTAATTTTCGAAATAAAATAGAATTCTCATTTAAAAAATTAAATGTCGCATATATTTTAGCTGCGATATTTATACATATGTTACAAAAGGTATCAAACGAGGCCGTATAATTTCCAAAACATTTATTCATTCTAAATAATTTGAAAGTTTTGATGCATGCTCTTTGAATAGGCTATTTAATGGTGTCTGTCGAGCTTACAAAAAGTGTTTACGCTCAATTCTTTTATATATTTGCTAAGAAAATCGGAAATTAAAATCCATTATTTAAATAAACCGACCAAACTTTCTTTAAGCATTGTGACGTCATCATTGATTCAGTTAAACCAGACCTTTTTCGATCACGTGACGAAAGTTTAAAAAAATTAAAGTTTTTTTCAGAGTTTTTTGCATAAATTGTTTAATATTTTTTACTCAAATTAATGCAAATCGCTTTTAAATTCCATAATATTTGCTTGTTCTTTTACTTAAAAAAAAAATAAAAGTAATCCACTTCAACTAGCAAAAAAACAATTTTATTGAAAATCGCCTTTGTTTGTGATAATTAAATATCAATATTTTGCCTGCAAACGAAAATATAATTATAATTGAAATGGCCTCACCCCAGTATCTCCGACAGTAATCATCTGAAAAAAAAAATAGAAAGGAATAATGAGTTAACTTCATAGTATAAGCGTGTACATACATAGGTATTATAAGTAAAAACAATAATTAATTGCACTAAAAATCTAATTTAGATCTCTTATTTACTTTAAAACAACAATGAACAATATGCATTTTACCATATTTTTTCTGGCTATTCGGATGCTGTAGTTCTACTGCTTCCTTCTACCGAGTGTTCATTTTTGTGCTAAACTATCAAAATTTGAATACTTAAGTTTGAATGCATTCTTGCATATGTATAATATGCATAACATTATCGACATGCGAAAAGCGTAAACTGGGTTATCTCAATAAACTTTAAAGTAGGTATTAGACCGTGAGTCAAATAATAAGAAATTTTAAATTGATAAATCAAAGGAAGACCATAATACTTTGCATTCTTTAAATTAAATGATGCACTATCTAATGTCTATAAAACAAAACTTAAAAAAAATATTTATTTCTTCAATTTAAGGTTGCTATTTTCGCGTTACCTCGTGTTAATCAGATCAATCAAATTTTATTTTTTATGTTTTGCGTTCATAAATAATTATGTTGTTTAAGCGGATCGATTAAGTAATTACTGCAAAACTATAATTTAAAGCGTGAGTTTAATGCTTCGAATTGGAATTTATTTACTACCTCTTTCTCTGATTGACGCATATAATTTTAAACAAAACGCAGAGGAGCATTAAATCGAATAACTAATTGATAACTATAATTTATATTTGAAAACTGGGCGCAACCACAACCACTAACCCATAATTTTATTTTTGTCAGAAGTTTTCTGCTTCGAATACAAAATAGCGAAATTGCTGCAATTTTATAGACGGGAAGCAAATCCATTGAAAGTCTAAGAGTTGTGCAAGCTTTGTTGGTTGAAATAACTCAGCGCGGTTTGAATTTTTAAGTGTTAGCGGACTTTCCTCATTAGTCCCCCAACACCTCGGGCGGGTATTGATTTTAAATATTTCTGATCATCATCTGATCAAAAGATCCGCACTGTAAATGCGAAGTTAAGTACTTCACACTTTCCCTAGTAAGCAATGCAGAAGCATTGCGACATATGTCGCCGCCAGTAGCAGCTTAATTCTATTCATGAAAACTAATTGGATATGCAATCATATTCATCGAGCGAATCTGTTGAGCACAAACCGAATGAATCAGTCAGCTGAAGCCTAAATTAAAAATTGCAAAATCTTCGAAAACCGATGACAATGACAATTTATGGAAGCAGTCAAATTTCATTCATGTATGCAAATTATCAGGTTCGCGCCCTTCTTCAGATTCATCGACTGCCTCGGTTGCGATATTGCTGCGTAATTTGAAGAAATCGATGACCAAATTTGTAGCAACAAAATTTAAGTTTGGATGAAAATTAAGGGATACTTTAAATTCATTTCCGTTTCCGGTTATTCCAGACAGTAAGATACAATAAATGTAGAGGTAACTTTTCCGAAACAGATTTACCGGAAAAATATCGAACCACCGTCGTGCATGATATTATAAGAAAGTGATTTTTTTCTCCGTAACCTTTTCATCATTGGCGATGCTTGATCCAAGGCAGAAGTATTCATTTTCATGGCAAAACTGAACTTTCGGTGAAAAAGTTTTTAATGCAACACTCAAATTAAATCACCTCAGGCTATCTGGTCATGCCCTGTAAAAAAGACTATGACCGTGACATTGAAAGTGAAGTCTATCCAAAACATTTGATTTTGCGACAAAGTGATGCCCGAAGGTGTGGCTCAAATATTAGGGGATTTTAAAAAATTATCAACTTTTTGAAAAGTTTAAATTTCAATACTAAAGAGATTAATTAAATTAAATATTTCACAGTTAAAATTATTTCTCCTAGGAATTAATAACATAATGTAACATTTATTAACATTAAGCAGCGTTTCCAATACAACGTGGAGCTCGGCGTCAAAGTAGGTCCTGTTCCAAATAGGATCGCAGAGTATGTTCGAGAGATTCAGATTTTTCGAAATCATATGGTTGGCTGTAATTTTCTTGTCATATGTGCCGATTGACAATTTGTTTGTAACTGTGATTTTCTATAATTTTGTGACTTGTGTTTTTTGTTAATTATTCTGCTAAAGTGGAAAGACACAAGATTTAAAACAAATTAAACTGCCAAACAATTTTCGACAGGATAATTTTCGAAAATTTAGGATCCATCTGTTGAAGATTTAGTGCAACTCTTTCGAAAATAAAATTTTTAAGAACTAATTTTTGCTAAAATAATTAACAACTATGCAGAATATTATATTCTGCAGTTCTGTAGTCAAATAATAAATGTGTTTAATATATAAAAAGAAATATTTGTGCTAATTTTTCATTCCAAGAAATAAACTTTGCAGCAGCGCCATCTCGAATAAAATTAAGTTCGAAAGCTTTCGACGATTCCAACGCGAGAGTAGGAGTAGGATCCACTTTTGCGCTGACTTTCAGCTGCAGAGTGAGATTTTTAAAGAGACAAAAAATACAACTCTGTCGTGTGGAGTGTGGAGATAGAAAATAATCTGAATCTCCACGCTGTATTGGAAACGCGCCTTTAAAAAACCTAGTTGAGTTTTTACTTTAACCTTTAGGTGCCACGCCGGGGTACCAGACGCTCCATCTCTTTCTAAGTTCAGTTGTCTCAGTTTAAGCTGAGTTTTGCAAATGGTATTTGGGACGTTCTTCTTTTCTACCGACACGCGACACTTATGTAATTACCACTCCGTCACAGTTTTAGTGAGAGAAATGACTCGTTACAGAGGTGTAAAATAGCAGCGTTCGAGGTTCCCAGCATTCACCTAATCATGAATTATTTATAAAACTGGGAGCATAAGACAGAATTACTAGGAAACAATAAAATAATGTTAGAAAACAGACATTACATTACAATAATTTTTTGGAAGAATAGCGTTTTTATCTCGGAGGGTACTTGTCATTTTCGATGAAAAAGAAGAACGACTATCTAATTCCTAGAAAATTTATCATTATTGTAAAAGTGTTATTCTAGCTTGTTCTAGTTAACTGGTGCCTAGTTTAGTTATTTAAAAACAGAAATTATAGTGCATATAAAAGAGTAATTATATCATGCTATATAATGCTACTTTTATTAGATAATACTCGTAAAAATGATGAAAATGAAAACAGCATTTTGATCGACATTTGATCTTTTATTTACTTTCAGAGCAATTTTGGAAGAATGCTTGGGAATTTTTTTAAAGTAAAATACTTAATGTCTTGCCCATAGTAAGCATTTTAGTCGTCTGGTACGACCCCAATTTAGCCGCTAAGGGTTAAATTAACTAATATAATTTAATCTCATCAGTAGCCTCCGTTTTACACTTATTTATTTGTTTCACTTAATACAAGCTACAGAGATAGACTTGTCTATTTATTTGAAACGAACGTCTTAAATACGCAAGTTTTCAGGTTTGTAACCGGTGACAAAATGGCAAGCAATTACGATAATTTATTAGATAATATAGGAGCTCAAATGGCGGATAAACACACTTATAAATATGTCTATGTATGTACGTATAATAACAGCCATTTTGCCAGTACCAGTACCAATATTGTACTGGTACTGACCAAATTTTGCCAGTACCAGTACATTTTTGCCAATACCAGTTTTCATACTGGCATCTTTCACACTGCCAGTACACTGACTTAATTTTGCCAGTACCAGTACCAGTATATATTGGTTCTGGTACTAGCAATAGCAAACAAAACTGTATAATCAATTCAAATTAATAAATAAAAAAAATTTTTTGACCAAAACTGATATAATTTTATTGTTTGGAAATATATATATGTATATGTAGCTTTATTTGCTTTAAGCAATACAAGTTTTTCAAAAGATTCATCCGATAAAGCATGCCTTTTTGGAGCATTTACCATCGAAGCAACGTTCGGAGTATTTTGTATAAGTAAAATTCACTTCATATCAATTTTATCATTTTATTATCTTTTTCAATTAAGTTCGATTAAAGGTTTCAACTGATTTTATTTGTGGAGTATATAAGCCCTCAAACAAGTACTTATAATCCATTTTTTATAGTTCTTGAAATTTCCCCTATCCCTATTGTGTCTAGAATCTTCCAGAGCATTCCAGAATCGTTCAACCTTCTTTATGGATTATTATTCTCCACAGATAATAATTATCAGAAACATTAAATTATAGCAGTACAATATGTCACTATTCACAAATATATATACTCGTATATTTGGCAAACCGGCATTTGTAGTGTAATTGGTAAATTAATATCATTAACCTGTTCGCTACCAGGGTCTTCTGGGAAAAAACGTCCACCACAGCTCAAGACTTTTATTGTGATTATATGTATGACAACAATTGAACGTCTATTCAACCGCTGTACAAACTCTAAATAGTCTCATGCGAGCGCAGACCAAGTATAGACTTCATATAATAATCCTTTTAGAACTTAACAATTTTGTTCAATTCAAAATAAGTACATTGTCAAAAACGTCTGCCACATATGTATACATATGTGACGTCGGGCTATGGTAAGAAACGCCTGTGTCACATATATGTGACGGTTGGTAGCGAACGAGTTAATATACTATTAACACAAATTTAAAGTACATTCTTTTAAAAACAATCAATTTCAAAATTGTCTTGAGACAAAGCGCAAATTATTTAACTTAAAGTGTAATTTTGGATATTTCAAATAATTCATTAACAACAGCTTTAAAGGCAGACTTTATAATAATTATTGTCTTCATTTTCTTTACTAAGTAAGAGGATATTTTCATTTATATTTCAATAAGATTTTGTTCTGTATTAAGGAAAAAAAAGTCTCCGATTTCTCCGACTTCACTTATTATGATTTTTTATGGAAAATCTACTATTCAACCACACCTACATATTTAAAATAAGTTTTCGTTTTAAAATTCTTATAAAATAGTCGACTTGGAATAACAAATCATTTTATTTTCACAATTAGGAAATAAAACTATTTAATCTCTTGTTTACACAAATGGTACAGTTTATCATTACGTTTCAAGATTATCCCAATATGAATAAATCGCATTCTTTCGACATGAAACCTTTTATAGTATCTTTTAATCGGTTATGCAATGTTTAAACGATTGCAAACTTTAGCCAAGATTTGCATATATTGCGAACTAATAGCTCTGTTCCGATTGATGTTGGCAACATGCGGGATGGACAAAAATTCAAAGTTGACTTGCAAAATGTTTTTACCTGGTTTGATTTATTCAAATTCCTGTTATGTGAATTTGTGCGTTTTGAAATTTGTTGAGTCAATTCTGCTCAAATATAATATATAAACTTTTGTTAAGATTCGAAGTACATGTAAAAACCGGCCAAGATTTAATGGTTGAAAGATCCAATACTTTACGCCTTTTATTTAAGGATTGAGGATTTAAAAAAAATGTTATTTATTAATCATAAAGAGACCTCAATAATAGTTGATCTTGAAGAAAATTTGTATTTTCAGAAAAAAAAGAATAATAAAAGCTAAGAACTAGTTTTATTATTTCTTAAAAAGGTGATGGAAAACCTGCAAGCATCCCATAAACTAAACAATCAACTATAAAGTTTTAACCGCGTTCTTAAAAGTGAAATAAAAAAAATTTAGGAAGAAAAAGAAGAACAAATCTTTTTCAAAACCTCAAAGTTTAATTAATATTGAGTGTCAAGTCTATAAATACGTAATTTATTTTTTAAGCATATTACATGAGGAATTTGTGATGCTTAGCAAATCTGCCTTATCTAGGACACGTTGTCTTAATGCATGCGGGAATTATTCGAAAAAGCAAGAATTGCAATCTGGGGCATAATTCGAACCTAAGATCTTTTAATTTGGATTGATTAAAATATCAACAATTTCAAGAAGAGAACAAATTATAAACAAAATTTTCTTATTTCTGGTGCTATAGATTGTGAATGGAAGACAAGTTTGAATAGAACTTGAAAACATATTTTTTTAAATCGTCTGATCAAAGAGGTCTACTATAGATTGGTGACCTAAAAACAGAAATGAAGAGATTTTTGAAAATAATTGTGTTTTGTTTTAACCCTCCTCCCAAAGAGTGTAAAATGTACTGAAAAATATTTGTCTGACTTACTCCATCGACTGGGGTGCCTTTGGATAGGTGCATGCAACAATTAATGTTTGAGAACCATTTTTCCTAGTACTCAATGAAAATCAAAACGAAGACCCTTGCTAAAATAATTTACGAAAAATTTAGAAATAACTCTTTTTCATAAGGCAAGGATAAGTATTAAATGATAAAAATGAAAATATTAGAAAAGGAATATTTAGAATTATTTTAAGTACACACTCACTAAAATAACATTCATAAATATTTAATAAATTTATGAAATGTTGTGAATAAAAAAATGCACATATGTAATTAAAAAAAAAAAAACGGACTGCATAAATAGCTGGAAAGAGCAAAACAAGTAGTAGAATCTAAAATTCTGTTTGAGAAATGTTGAATTCCTCTGCTATAACTTTTCACATTCGAGAACTTTTTATGCCTAGTATATTTTTATTATCTGTTTTTTAAGGAGGTATCGAATTAGAAAACATTTCATGGAGCATTCAACATGGCTTAAAATTAATTTTAAATTGTAAAAGTAGATTGTTTTTTTCTTTTTAGCTATTTGTGCAGTCGAATTGCTTTTATTTCTTATTTCTTTTAATATAATTTACTTTTATTTCCAACTATTTAATTATTTTACCTTTAGGAATAAACAAAGTGTTCAGTTCAGTTTAAGTATTTTAACAGCTAACATCATTTATTACATACACTACTGTAAATACTTTTTGGACCACTCCAAGTCTTCGGAAACTTTTAATATTCCATCATAAAAACTTTTGTACAGAGGGGAAAAATTAATGGAAAACTTTGAGGATTATGTTAGCCTCCTCTGTCGAACCTTGAAAAATTTCGATTCCGAAAATTTTAAGTTGAAGCGGTCTTAAAATTTTTTACAGTATATATTTGAACACATTTTATAAAAACCTTTCATTTGATACCCATGTCAGTGTGTTTGAGAAAAAAAAAACTTTACATGCAACAAAAATTACGCTTAGGGTGGCCACATTTATTTCTCAAAACTTATATATCCTATAGCACTTCCACGATTAAGATGAATCTAAGGAAAACTCATTTATTAAAATCCATCAAGGCGTTTAGGGTAGAGACTCAGCCAAATGGACACATATGCATAAACCCGAAAAACATTACCTACATCTGGGGCAGTTGAGAAAAAGGCATTTATTTGAAAATTAAATCATTTTTATTTAATATTTACTTATGATTGCTAAGCAGAGTTTAAACTTTTTCAGTGGTTCAATTTCCTTGTTAACTTTACTAATCTTTTTCACTAAATGTGAAGAAATCGAAAGGTTCTTCAAAAAGGCTTTTATAAATATTGTCAGAACATTTCATGTACATAGTTACTTGATTTTTCTTGATATATTTTTTTAGTAACTAGTATATTTTAACTGATTACTGCAGATTTTCGATATGACCTACCTTCAGTTTTGAACGAGACTACCAATTTAGACTGCCAAAGATTTGTAATCCGAGAAAGGTTGTAAAAGCAATGTCTTCACTATTTTAGAACACTATTAAACTAACACAAGATGTTTTATACCTCTAGAAAATGTTTCTTCATACGCAAATATTCTTTTTTTTGTAATATCAACACAAACATTAATTTTTTTACCGCTATTGATATAACGGTAAAAGTAATATTATAAAATTTTCAAAACACTTCTATTCACTTTTTATCACGACCAATTTGTTGATCAAAACTTTGCGGGAGCAATCGAACATTTATCAACGATCTTCGCAAAATCACTGACAAACTGGGCGCATCGGACGCAGCGTCAAACTTAATATCCAAACCGAATTCACGGACTGAACTGAAAGACACTGAAAGTGGAAAAGAAAAAAGCGTCCAGTCAATAACAAAACCCCTCTTGAGGTTTTCCTTCCTCTTCAGGTGGACTCAATTACCTGCTCAGAAAAATGCATTACCTTGCTTTTTTCGCGGCAACAGACGATGTGCGATGGCCGCGCCTGCAACACGTGAGGGGCTACTGACTATCGACGATGCCGTGCCAGCAGTAATTTAAGTAATTGGTCTTAGTGACACTTTTGCGGTGTAAAATCAATCTCTTCCAACTCATTCGTAACGATGATTTCGTAAAGAATTTTATGCCGGACATAAGACCTTCGGCGCAAGCATCACCCGGAAAGAGTCAAAAAACCGTCGTCGCAGACTTCAGAAATATATTCAGACAGGAAATACGACGGACGGTGGTTCTGTGCTGGTGCCTTTAAAGCTTCTTAGACTTGCGCAGATCAACTGTGGCTCAGAAACACCGTCGCGTCGTCCACATCTTCCGCGACCTTTACCCACTTTTCCGGAGGTCAATGTACCTCGCTTCTTGAGCCGCCGTCTTTAAGAATGGCTGGCGACTTTCAGTTTCACTCGTGCAGTAGTTCACAGTTATGCCTGTGGCACGTTGATACTTGAAAACACTATTTAGAAAGCATATATTTCTGAAAGACGATTCTTTATAAACCAACCTCATCGGATTTATAATAGTTTCGAAACACATATAATTTACGAAATTGCATCCCTCATAAATACCCAATGAAAAACACATACACTAAATGCATGGCCTCTGTAAAGACTCTCAAACAGAAATGCATTAAAAGAGATAGATTGTGATTGTTTGTCAATGACCTTTTGTGTATAATTTTTTTGCTTTGCAATTGTACTGAAGTCTGAAACCAATGTTCATATAAAATTGATTTTTATGCTGAATATGAAATAAGTAGGCCTTTTAGTGAAATAAGATACTTTTGCTGATTTTTAGAAATAAAACTTATCAATTCAATAACACTTTTATATTTTATTTTTTTAAGAACCAAAAAGGGTAAAAACGCTGATGGGACCATAATATTGTATTGTGAAACTATATATATGCAAAATTTTAGCTCGCTTGTGTACCGGGTCTTGTTTCACAACCAATCTCTACATGTGAAGTTAAATAAAAGGTTGTAAAAATATCGTTTCAAATCTGTTTTTTTTTCGTCTATCCAGAATAAAAATAGATTTTGCTTAGATTTGAAATACATATATGTTACATATATCAGACCTATAGAAAAAATTTAAAATTTTCAAAAAAAAAGTAGCAACGACTTTTCAGTTCAAGATCTGAAGCTTTACATGAATAAAACTTATGGCAATTTGATGCATTGATGATACAAATTGATAAATTCTCATTCTGAGGAACTAATAAAGAACTTCAATTCAATAAAAATTGTCCTATTGTTTTGGAGATACGAAAAACCCGCAGCTTAGATCTGATTGCATTCCATTTCTTCGATGATTAGTTTAAAAGCCAGACTTGTATTTGTTGATTACAACCCGTGCAGAAGGTATTTCAATTCAACATCACATCATATCTAAGAAATATCGCTGAATCGCTCCATCTAGGACCAGCTCTTTCAAATAATAATTGTTTTATTTGTTCAATATGCCAGAACCATAGGAATACGAAATTTTTATTATTGTATAAAGAAATAACGTGGTTAGGAGTTACTTGACTGAAAAAGCTGCAATTTTTCATTACAATTTGTTTTTTAGTAAACACGAGGTGATACAAATACATATAAAAAAGTTTTGAATTTAACAATAGATTTTTAAAAACAAGCTTTTATCGCATTCTACTTGTCGAACCCTTTTAATTGATACCCATATCATGGGTACTTGTCATCCAAACCAAAGGTGCATGCAAAATTTCATCTCAATCGGTTGAGGATAACTGCTTTAAAATTCAGTTTCAAGATTTGTCCCACACATACTAACAGGGGAAGTCAAATAAAAGCTTGTAATAAAAGCTTGTAAAAATGGGAATAATTAATGGTAGTGATATTAGTTTGTTTATAGGAAGTATCTGTTTTTCCAGACGAATTCAGACATTAACCCTTTGCAGAGGACGATTAATTTAACTAAATAAGAACTGTCTCTGTCAAGCACAGCTTGACATATATGAGCGGAAAGGGTTAAGTAAAACTTAGAACGCAAATTTCTATAGTAACAATGAATATGTTTAGACGAATGTGGTAAACGCTCTATTTATCGTCCGTAATAAAGATTGGTTCTAAGATAAATTATCATAAAATAGTTAGTACTCTGATTGCGTTTTCGAATGGAGTAATATGTTAATGTTACCAACTATATTATTTTAAAATAGTTAACTTTGTATTCGAACTTATAAAAATAGGAACTATGGACTAGCTAATTGTTCTGTAAATTCAACTGAAAT
Source organism: Machimus rusticus (assembly GCA_951509405.1). Classification (NCBI taxonomy): domain Eukaryota; kingdom Metazoa; phylum Arthropoda; class Insecta; order Diptera; family Asilidae; genus Machimus; species Machimus rusticus. The sequence continues at coordinate 31,662,732 of OX608049.1, read as the reverse complement.
CTAAATTGACTTGACACAAGTCATGTTCTCTTTAACATCTTTTCCGCCCAGTATAAACATTAAATTCAGATCCATTTTCATATTTTTTAACTTATGTTTATCTTTGAATAAATTCATTTTAAGACATACAGATATAAATTTTGATTCTCATAGGTTTTTAATGAATCCTTATATCCAAGAAATTAAACTTCCCTCGCTACCAGACTTTGTCCTTATGGTGGAGTCTAGACAATTTTGCTTGGTTCTGCAAGACTTACAAGTGTACCTAAAGGGTTCATTAATAAATTTTCCACAACTTACAGAAATTTACTGAAAATATTTGCGAAAAACAGGCCATCCTCCAACTACATACAATAATATAATAATATTTTTTTCTAACTCCTTATATTTTCATAATTTCTAAAACAGAGTGGTTGACATAGTGTGAAATAATTTTAAATTTAATATTGAATCAACGCAAGCCGGATTCCCACAAAAGCAAACATCCACCACACAAATAGATTTTAAATAATTATTGAAAAACTTCACGTGCGCGTCTTTTATTCACCTAACCATATAAAGATCACCCACACACGCTTCACCCTTTTCTGGCCAGGTATCGTCTATGTATAGGCTGAAAAAACACCGCGAACATAGTGATCAGCTTCTAAGAAGTTTGCAATTATCAGCAAGGTTTTTTAAAAGTGTTTTCCCAGCACTTCAGATTTGTGTGCGACCAAATAGAAAGCCGAACTCACCGTTTCGAAGTGTGCTCGCGGTTGGGACAGCGGCGTTTGCATTTGCATTTGAATGATTGTTCCCGTTTCCTATGCAGAATGACCATCGAACAGATCTGCTTACTTTTGGCGACGAACTTCTTGAACTCTTTTGCTGCAGAAGCCGCAAGCGACCGTCGAGCCGGGCTTAATTGATTGTACTTCGAACTTTCGTTTCACAACGCAAACTTGTCGCATTCCATAACTCCGTAGCTGAGCAAAGTCACGAGGTGCCGATCTTCTTTCGTCTGGTGATCTTCCTTCAGACGAGCACGAAAACTTCACTTAATTTCATATGTATATGCACTGTCAATTTAACCCTAAATTTATGTTTTCTTCAAATTTGGAGAAATTTCTGCAATGATGATCGATTTACGAGACTTCTCGCGAAATGCACTGCATCTGAACACATACTCGTGTAACGTTGCATCAAAAATGCGCACTGTCCGACAGACAGGCTGCACTTTGCACGTAATCGCCATTTCCGATCACCACCAGACAGATTCATTGCAATTTCTTCACCGCAGCCAGTGGTGGGCTCGGCTGCTTCACGGCTTTATTGTGGCGTTCAGTCTGCCATGCTGATTGTTGCCGAAGTTATTGGCGACTTTAAAATCGCAGTACGCATTATTAAAGTTTGTTTTTCTAATAATCAAGTAGGTGAGAATTATTTTCTTTAGTAAAGCCATAATCCGCTTTCTGTTATCTTTTGAGTCCTAATATAGAAGAAAGTACTCACATTGCTCACTTCACTTTTCAGTCGAGACATTATCAAAAAATTCAGTACTCGACCTATTTAAATTTTAAGCTCTTCTCGTACCTACGTTACGCGAGTAACGAGTGTTGTGTAATTAAGAAACTCTTGCATTAGAACTATAAAAATTATATGGCATTTACTTACATTATAGAGTACCTACAAAATATTACCACCGTTCGACGACTTTTCAATATATGTATGTAGCTACTTTTTAATGGCAAACCACATATCGTACAATGATATGTAATAATTAATCGCAAAGAGTAATAAACAAAAATTGATTGAGAAAATCGCATGTGCAAAATAATAATTTAAATTTATTTAGTATGTTGTGTCCTGGTTTTTGATTATTGCAGTTTTTTTAATTAATTAATTGAAATCGCCTAATTTTCTTTTCTTTTTCCATAGAATTTTCTCTTCGAAAGGCTAACAAAAATAAAGAATGCATTGATATGATAATGTTCCTTATTTTATTTCTATTTATCTATCAGCAGACTTGTAAAAATATGGGGCTGAGTAGTTAGCTACTCGTACTAACTAAAAGTACTCGTACTTAACCTTAAAGTATTTAAGTAAGTACTCGAAATCCCAAAGTATTTTTGTGTTCGTACTTCAATATTCAAATATCTTGCCTAGTCGTTTTTGTTACTGAAAGAATATTACAAATTACAAAATAAGATCATCAAATAAATTCAAAACTTAATTAAGAATTTTAAAATTAATTTCTAAAAAGTATTTCCTGAAAGAGCGCGTCTTTTTGATGCATTCGTTAAGAACGCTAATGAAAACAACCTCTTTACAGGCCCGATGAAGTTAACTGATATTTCGTACTCAAGTACAAAAGTACTAAGTATTTTACATTTAACATTTTATTAATATTCTGTACCGAATTTTGAAGAAAAAAACAAAACAATATTTGTCGCAGAGACCATGCACAATAGAAATCTTAATTTTAAATTATATAAATTGCCTGCTATCTGCCGTAAGCAAATATTTTTAATTATTTTCCTGAATTTCAAGGATTTATCTGTCAACCAATATTTATGTCGACTATTTGAACCGTACGGTTCCATCCAATAATCGAAATGAAATCCAATAATTTAGTCAGAATTTCGCAATATAGAGGAAAAAGATTGCAGAAGATTGCAGTTCGCATCAAACTATGAGTTAATTTGTCATTGAAACTGTTAAATTATTTATGAGTCGCCAAAAAATTTTTTTTTCTCATCATATAGTGAAGAAAGTTTCGCGAATATCTGCCTGAATTTTACAGGAGACAGCAATAAAAATGAATCAATTCTGTACAAAATATAACAAGTTTTGCAAGCAGACAAGTAGGTCGAGGTAAACTTTACAAACTTGAACTAACTTTATAATGTGGACAGTTAAAATCGTGCGTTTGAATTCCTTTTCGGGCGATATGTAAATTACTTTACAATGAGGATAAAATAAAAGAAAAAGATGACGAGTTCTTACGGAATTTACACTTATTACTTATATCCATCAACTGTACATTACATTAATAGTAAAATAACTGAAGACTAATAAATTTTTGGTGAAAATCTAAACGAATAAATTCGCACTTATGTAGGTGTACATTATACCCTTGAAGATTATTTTAAACAAACCTTTCACGAGATTTTTCTAAAAAAAAATGTTGTGGTAAGTCAGTAACAAAAGTATCCAAAAACTAACAGCTGACGGTAGTAAAAGGAAGGCCACAAATCGAACTTGACCCTTCATTCATGTCCGGAAGAAGAAGTCAGCGAAAGTATGTGGTCAAGGCTTTTTATATTTGCCTACTGATACACGGAAAAAATATGTAATAAGAATATATAATATATATTGTATAAAGAATGAAGCTTTACTTATTTTACATTACTTTACATATTCAAGAATAAATAATAAATAAGCCTCGTGCCATTGGAATTAACCTGATCGTTCATTATATCAGTCATCATCAAATTGAAAATAAATTATAATTTTTGATTGCAGACCATTATAAATATTATAAGGTCGAAAATTAAAATGTGATCTAGTAGCCGCTTGAACAGAAATTTATTTAATATTACTTCATATCCTCCAACCTCATGATAGAGTTGGTATAACTTCATCACTTGTTTTCAATGTGCCTATTTGAAATTAATCAATTTTATCCGCTTAAAGATTTCTTCGCTCCATTGATTTTTCTACGTTTTCGATGATTAACGACACGTTCCTCTGTCTTTGAACAAAAATTGCGTTGGAGGAGCGAGAGTACTGAGAGCCATCCGTATAATTTATAGGTAAAAATTTCAAAAAAATGTTCAAGTAAATTTCATAGTTCTTCGGTTGACTGAATTTATAAATTAACCGCAGCCGCCCTAAAACAATTTAAGCAATCACTAGTTGAATTAAAGGTCATTTAATTGCAATTCTGTTTGCAAAACAGTTCAAGTGTAAATTATTTCGCGAGAATATTCAAGAATATTTTTCAGATATAATTTTGAAATATTTATTGTATCGCAATATTTTAAAATATTTTTATACGCTTTATTAAATTTCTAGAGTTTTGAACGTTTATATTTGTGTGCTTTGTTCACGTTTTTTCATTATTTGAATTGATTACAAAAATTAGTGCAGCGATACTAGGATAAAATTAAAATATCTCTTAGATCAACTGAACAGTTGTTGATGATGATTGATAACGATCCCAAGTTGTTTAATCAGGAGTTGTATTATTTACCAGTATATCTAAGCATTTTGTGTGATAGTTAATGACAATTCGTACTTCGCGGCTTTATATCAAATTTATAAGCAGTTTTTTATAATTATTAAAAATTATAATTTTTAATTTTTGAAATAATCTATTGCATATTTATAAACCGATCGCGATCGGATTATAAGACCTTTTGCCTCAAAGAAATTTAGACACATTCATGCATACATATATGAAGTTCACAGTACTTTTTAAAGCTTTTCTTTTCAAATTTCTGTGTAGCATTAAAGTTAAAAAATTAATGACCGACATTTTTGAAATTCTATTCTCTGCTTCAATCAATCTGTTAGTAATGTTAATCATTGAATTTTCGTTTTCATTTGCAAAAAAGAAAAGAAACTTGTGATCTTGTTTGGTAACTCTCTTAACTTAAGCTTCGAACCATTTTCAGTGTAAATCTGTCGTCTGTTGTCTTTGAGCATATTCCAATTATCGAAATCATCTATTCGTTAAAAAGCTTAGGAAATAAAACTGTCTTTTAAATCAAAGTTATGCATTTATATATATTATAGTAGTACATATGTGAACTCCTCTTTCTTTTTTTATCAAATACTATGCAAATTTCAGTCAATTAGTAATGAAAATACGCCATAATTTAGAATACGATTTATTTTAAGTGTAGTAATAGCATATTTTTAGGCACACTGGATAAAACGTTGATGAGTCGATAAAAAATTCAACATGCTAGTTAGATTTTTACGTTTCTTACATACATAACTGCATAGTATCCTATATATACCAATTTATGTATGCAAGTAAGAAATTAAAGTGGAACAGTTGTTGTCTATTCATGTTAATAAAGTTATTTCTAATAAAACTGTAACGGGATTGTTAATAATTAAATAACAAAATGAAATTTGTAAAATTATTTTCGGAAAATTCTCGACTTGATGGAATTGTTACTGATTTTGGTAGGACAATCTAGCGGTTTCCCTCCCATCACATCTAATTGTATGAAATCTTAGCTTTAATGTACATACATACATATGTATTAAAAAGTGAATTTTGTTTGGCGCTTGAAGATTTTATTTTCCTTTCAAGTTATATCAAGATTTATGATTTGTATGACGTATCATAAATCATAAGATTTCCGTCAGGAATTTGCAAGTTTTTCCCTTTTCTTATTTTTATTCTTTTTTTTTGTAATGGCTCCAAATTTCTGATATACTGTGTGACATTTATTATTTTAGATACATATAGGTACCTACATTCTAAAGAAGTCATCATTTGTAAATGAAAATCTATTCTTCTTTCTGTGAAGATAAACCAAATACTTAAATAGTGCAGCGAAACGTCTTCACAATAGAACGAATAAATAAAGTAGCAACTTTAACGAACTCCACATGCAAAAGAGATATTAATCGGCCTAATTAATTTTTCATTACGTAAGAACCATACGTCCCAATTTCGTTGTACTTAAGTCAATAATTATTTTACAGATAGATAGACCACCATCTTCAGTTAATGGACATTGATAACTCAGCTTATGTTAATTGTCATTTTATAGCGAAAACTGGTTGCATTTTGCAGTGAAGGTCCTAACATATCTTTAGTTTTGGTAATAAAAATATTCTTTCTGTTTCGCTACGTCTTGGTTTGCAATTAAAATTCAGATGTATCACACTTTCTAATATTTTGAAGTACTATGTGCAAATTACAATTGAGTAGCAATAATCTCAAAAATTACTAAACATATCATTTGAACTGACGCTTCAAGGAAATTTTCAGAAATATTGAAACATGATGCATCAGCACAAGCACAATAATTTCACGGTAAATTTTAGATTTCAATACTTCATTTTAAAACATTTAGTCATTGTAGTTCCAGATTCATTAGTTATGATAGCTTCTATTTTGTAACATCGTACTAATAAACTCAAAAAGCTCTCTTTTTTATAATAGCCGGATCATGTATCATTTTTGTCGAGCAGAAATTTTTAAATTATGAGTGGGTGTACTGCCAAACAATGGGGTTTTACCTCAACGTCGTTAGGAAAAGTTTCTAAAAGTTTGTTTCCTACAAATACAATATACATATAAAGTTTTTTCCGTGAAATTTAAAGCTCTTTGCAATTAATTAAATTTCCAACATGCGCAGTGTGTAAGCAACGTTTACATAGCTGTTAGAGTTTATCTAAAGATGTAGATTTTTTGTTGTTCGGTCAGGAGGGCAACATCTTCATCAAACAAACGGACTTCCATCAAAAGCCGAGATCCAGGCTCGTTGCGATTTTTGATTTTGATAATTAAACTACAAATCATTGAGGACTTATGCAACTGCAACTCTCTGGCATGGATTGCACCGTGCCTGCATAAGTGCATTGGAGCGGAGAGCAACCATCGCGGAATCGGCCGAGATCTCATAGTGGCGAAAATGGAGTCGTGAGCTAGGTGAATCTGTTTACTTTGAGATTTGGCGGCGCGATTTTTTCTCGTCGACGTTTTTTATTCGCCCGTCAGACACGTTTTCATTCAATTTGAAAATCCAGATATGTGGCACATCCTGGATGGAGCGATAGAGGCCCTGGAACATCTGCGCCGCGTCGCACTATGAATGAAACCAACTGAAGATGTTCTCCTCCACGGCCTAAGACGTTCATGGCTTTGGTTTGGACGCTTGCACGCGCGTTTGTCACTCTCCATGAGGTAAGATGTGACGAGATCAAAATAAAATGTTTCGCCTTTCGAAATTAGGTAAAAATCGTTACATCTTTTGACTTATTTCGTTCTTGGCCTTTTATTTTTGCACGGCCAGATCTATGATGGAGAGTAGGACTTCTTTTGAATTCCTTTACTTTAGATTTTGCAATGAAATCGATTAGAAGGAGGTGTTTAACGTTATTCTGAAAATTGTTGAAAATATCTTCGTTCAAAGTAAAATATTCCCGCTTTAGAAAGCGCTCGAAATAAAATCGAGAACACCTAATCGTAGAGTAAACAATTTCAAGGTATCTGAATTTCAAAAAAAAATGTAATTTTAAAATAAAATAACCTATTTAAAAGAACACCAATTTTTATTCTTTATGAAAAACAATTTTAGTACCTCTTCATTAAATGGTCTTTTCAGACTAAATGGGTACATATTACATATGTACATAGCACCGGTGTAGTAGTTTAAAACCAAATAAAATTTTATTTTATTTCTTTGAATTTTTTCGTGGTAGAAAAATATCAGCAAATTATAAATTAATAATTTATTCAATATTCTTAGGACACAGCGATTGTAAAAACTCCACTAAAAATTATATAGTAAATCTATAAGACAAAAAGTGATTGTTAAAAATTTCCTTTTATCCCCTATTAGTCCCATATTTCTGGCAAAATCGTGTATATAATTTAATCTCGGATTACTACTTACCTACGTTGCTTTCCGGAATATTATAAAAAATATACGCCTTTATATATATAATATATATGGTGAATTATTATTTATATAGAAACTTAAAATACCCACATATTCTTTACAAAATTATCTAAGATGTAGCACAGGATTTTTTTCATCGAATAGCGCCGTTCGTTTTTTTTGTAAATTTTTAAATTCAAAATGTCGATAAAAACCGGAATTTTTTTCAAACAGCTGCTATTTCTACTAAAAAATTGTTTCCTTATAGTACATCCTTAGATAGTATTGTAAAGATATGTCCTTTAAATTTGGTTTAAATCGGTTATGTTTATCTTGAATAGCTTCGAGAAAAACGCAAAAGAAAACAATATTAATCGTAAAATGCAAGAAATATTGGCTGCCGCACTCGTTCCAGTTTGCTGTAATTCAGGTAATAATTGCCCCGCTTAAAATATTCTTAAAAGTATTAATAATAAATCTAGCCAAAAAAATCTTTTTTTTATTTTAAAATCTCAAAGTGATGTATACAACAAAATCTTTAAAATGAATTTGTGCAGATACAATCAAACCTTTTTTTAATTTAAATAAAGTTTTTAGTTGTATATTTGATTTTAATGCAAAAGCTTAGGACCTGAAAACTGTTTATTGGTTTCGTTTTTCATTCTGCAATTGCAATATAACTTACAATGTACATATATATTTATAAAAAATATTGAATGGATATTGGCATATCACAGCACAAAATCCTGACTTGTATTCCATACCGGGTCAAGATTTTTCGGTATGAGAGTAACATAATTCACTAAAATATATCTCCATTTCCATCTAGAGCCATCCAATTGTGAAGCATCATTTTGCTAACAGTCTTAACTACCAAGGCCAGGAGTTGGTTTAAGTGCAACTCAGGAAACTGATGATGCCTAAAAAGCATAAATCAAATGTAAAGTACTTTATTTCAGCATTAAGCCTACACGTTTAATACAATTTGCGAGGAAACATTGCCAAGCACAACTTTATCTTAACTATTCTACCCTAACGCCATCTTAAATTTTAATTAGATCTACAACAAAAGGCTAAACCAATCAATTACATAAAAACTGTCAATTTTCTACTGCCCTAAATACATGCGTCCCAAGGAAAAAACGTGAACTCATAAATCGATGAGATCGGTAGCATGCTGCAACATTTTAACATTTTGCTCAGCCTACTGGTATTGCGCCTTCTCGGGTTTAATGAAGCCGTTCAAATAACACCAATTAAAATATTAACCCGAAAAGACACAAAACTTGATGTCCATAATTCATGTGCAAGCACGGCTTTAAAATTATGCTATATTTTATATCTAACCCAAGATCATCTTTAAAGAACCTTATCCATTCATAATTCTAAAAGAGGCCCAATTATATTTCAGTATGACATATGCAACTTTTATAGTAAAAAGGTAAAAGTTCCGATGAAGTATGATCTAATTTTTATGCTGCTCCTAAATTCGCTACTGCATCACTGGCGCAGCACTGCAGATGCGCAGATGATTTAATTTGTCACGTTTCGAAGATTGTAAAACCCCTCAGGTAAACGCGGCAGTATAAAACTCCTGCATCGGTAGTTCGACAGTAATTGTAATTTACAAAAATTATCGACGATGGTTGCATCTGCAACACTTTCAGGTTATAGATTTGGCGGCTTCCATTTGTTTGTGGTTAAATTCGTTATTTAATCGCACCTAATCCCCGCTTTCCACGCTGCATGCTTCGCGAGAAGCTCGTTTATCGTCGACAACGGTGAAAAATTAACGAAATTTGCATTAACATCGTCGCGTCTATGATCGCATTTGATGCCAGATAGGATGCTTCATTAAGCGAACGAATATATTGTTGCCGTTTCGGAAATTAATGCAGTTTTTAATATTTTTCCTAGACTCAAACGGGCTGCAAGTACTCAAGGTTGTCGGCGGCTTTGGGAAAGTCACATCTTCCATCGGCATCAGAACAGTGTGCGATCACCGTCATTCAGCTAGCACGACACCTCTGCGATACCTTTTAAATGTTTTCATTAAAAATTATAAACAAAATAAAATTCCTTTTTAATATCGCAATCAGCCTTGTCACTGGGCCTCTAATTGTGCACAACTAAACTTGCGAACCTGATTGTTTTGCAATATCCAACAGGTGCACGTGAAGCTATATAAAGCGATTTGGAATACTTTCAGAACGTTTTATAGATTTCACAAAATTAAATATAATAAAATAAATAAAATATCTGCTAATCCTAATTAATTCGAGTTATTTTATAAAAAAAAAAAGAACTGGTAAACTGCGAGTATGATTCGTCATTGGGCATTAAATTTGCACAAATAAATATTGTATAAATATTTGCGATGAACTTTAAACGATGTACCTCACATTAGTCACATTGTTCAGGCGTAAAGTTTTAAATCAACGCACAACCTGTCTATATAATAAATTATGGTATAAATATCATTATATCGTAAATCGCAAACTATCATTCACCTATATTTCATAAATGGCGAAATAATTAAAATAAATATTGATGCTGGCAGTCGAAGTTAAATTTATAGGTTTATATAAATAAGATATCTCCCATAAATTATGAATACTGTGTTTTATCGATCTCTCGAAAGCCATCACCAAATAATATGTTTCATTTGTTTTCATGTAATACAAGTTTTAAATAAACATATTTTTGTACTAAGAATTTTTTCATAAAAGAACTGAATTAATTGCATACCTAATATAACAAAAAGAACAAGATTTGTTTAAAATCATGGGGATTTCAAAAAGAAAATGGCAGATCACAATCACAATCTCGAGTTGACGACTATGATACCCCAACCCCAGTAAAAATATATAAGTCCAAAACGAACCTATAATACGCTCGATATTACGCCCGAATCGGGCCCGTATCATTTTTGAAAAGAAATAATATAACGACACCTGCAACACGTCTAATTAAAATAAAAATAAAAATTTAAAGTTCGGATGTTATCAAAGCCAAAGGAAGACTCTTGCTATCTGATCTGCCTTTCTTTAGGCGAATATAAGTAGAAACTCTGGGCCTATTGCGGGCGTATTTGTAAAAATTCGGGACATTTACAGATTTAGTTTAAACAAATTCTTATAATATTAATTGGGATACTTGAGGACTATCATATTTACCTAAGTCAAATAATAAGAATTGATGTGGAATACCCCTAACAACAGTTAAATATACATTTATAGGCTAACATCCAAAAAGTAACAGATCTTGAATTTATAATGTTAGCCCTTCGGTCGTTGAATTTTAATAGCAATTATTTGTTTTTAAACAACGATTTTCCTTTTTTATGCACTTTATCAACATGTAAAAAGCATAGTATAAATTTTACATCGATCTGCATTTTATTCAAACTGTATTTCCTGTGCAAACGCACATATGTATGTATGTGTATGTAGGTATGTATTTCCTAGTTTCAAGCTTTGAATTTTTTAAATTCTAATCGTTTTACAAAATTAAAAATTGTAACACTTTAGTACTACGTCAGATTTAATTTCCTCAAATTTATGAAATTCTCAAGCTATACCTAATTCATGAGTCACATACTCTTATTTAGTCTATACTAGAAATCAGGGAAGGGAATCGTATTCGGTAATGCTTTGCTTTGACACCTAGGGCTTATCAAAGATTTAATAAAATTATTAAAATCCCAAGGTGTCCTGAGAAGGTGCATATTTGCTCAATTCTGGTGTAAACCTCGCAATTGAGTTTAAAGACAAAGAAAACAGGAAACCGCCTCTCTTCCTATCGCAGAACTTCATCTGCCCTCGACTACCGCCAGCACGACAGACAATTTGAAGTCGACGACGTTATCGACTCCATTAAGAAAACAAATTGACCTGGTGTGCGTGCCGGTTCACAAGTCATCCGACAAGCACGCACTTTCAAGTCACGATGCTTCGCGAAGAACGAAAAATTGTTCGCAAAAATCGGGGTGATGCGACTGGGCCACGCGGCACAACACATGCTCCGGGTTCTGAAGCCTGGGGCTGGCAAATTGTGGGTTACCTTGAGTCTAGAGACGATGCGATGTGGTGCACTCGGATGCGCCGTTGTCACAATCTTCTCCCGCACGCCGAGTAATTGTTTGGATGTCTCCAATTGAAGAGGAGACTTCCACGGCTCCGTGCCCAGATGGATGGATCCGTGGTGCTCTTGTGGCACGACTTACATGCCATGTGTAGCGCAATAGTTTCTGCAACAAATTTTTACCTTCGCTGGCATCGTCGTCATCGTCATCGTCGTCGTCTGCACCGAGCGCAACCGTCGCAGACTTCTATGCTCTTGGGCTTTTTGGAACGGGGATGACTTGAGATTGTTTTTGGGCTCTTGGTGTTGTTGCTGGTCCCATGCACCGACCGATGATGCCTTAGATCTTCCATTCCACATATGCTGAAACTTATTAATGGCCCGATCAAGCCTTCATATAAATAGAAGCAGATTTGGGTTGTAAATTCAGTTAGAATTTGGTTCCCGACTCAAGTTTACCTTACCATAAGAAATTTACAGAGGAAGGATTTTAATTTAAGGAGACAAAAATAGCTGACGATGATAAAGGTGGGTTGCTGCGACGAGAGCCTTTTCGTTTTAAAATTTTTAAACCCGCTTCTGCATCCAATTAGACTTTGTGCCTAGTGTTGATCGTCTCAACAGTTTTCGCTCGACCAGAGCCACCCGTTAATTCTTACCTGCCGCCAGGACAAGAAGCTCCATCGTCTTCTTATGGTGCTCCAGGACAAGGACAAAATGGAGGATCGGGACCATCATCCAGCTACGGCCCACCGGGCTTAGGAGGACAAAATGGCGGAAATGGAAATGGAAGACCATCTGATTCGTATGGCCCACCTGGAGCCTCAGGTAGCGGACGAAATGGAAACGGCAGACCTTCAGACAGCTACGGTCCTCCTGGATCGGGTCAGGGAGGAAATGGCAGGCCATCGTCCAGCTACGGTCCACCAGGGTCAGGACAAGGAAATGGCTTCAATGGAAATAGACCTTCTTCTAGCTACGGGCCACCAGGTTCTGGTTCTGGTTCTGGCCAAGGAAATGGTTACAACGGCAATAAACCGTCTTCGACATATGGAGCACCAGGACAAAATGGTGGAGGCTTCAATGGTCAGACTCCCTCGGGTAGTTACGGTGCCCCAGGATCTGAAGGACAAAATGGCGGAGGACCATCTTCAAGTTATGGACCACCAGGATCGGGACAACCATCCGCCAACTATTTACCACCTGGACAAGGAGGTCAGCGCAACGGTGGTGGAAATAACGGTAAAGGAGGAAACGGTAACGGTCGAAACGGATACGATTACCAATCCGGTGGAGGACAAAATGGATACTCTAATGGGGGACAAAATGGCTACTCGAATGGAGGACAAAATGGTGATAATGGTAGCAATGTAAGCACTCAACAACTTCCCCCCCTCCATCTTACTTGTTTCCGCCCTGGGATGATTTATTACTTTTTATAGGAACCTGCGAAATACGATTTTAATTATCAAGTCGAGGACGCTCCAAGCGGCTTGTCTTTTGGCCATTCTGAAATGCGCGACGGTGATTTTACGACGGGTCAATACAACGTCTTGTTACCAGACGGCAGGAAACAAGTAAGACGATCTTTTTGGGGCAGCTCATTTCTAAAATCGTTCCTTTCTTTTCGCAGGTGGTAGAGTACGAGGCCGACTTGGAGGGGTACCGGCCGCAGGTTCGGTACGAAGGTGAAGCGCAGACCAACGGTTTTGGGGGCTCTGGAGGACGAGGAGGGGCTGGCGGCGCTGGTGGCAATGGATACGACTACTCGGGGCAGAATGGTGCTGGTGGTAGTGGGGGCTACGACTACAATCAAAATGAAAACGGCGGTGCTGGTGGGAACGGCCAGAATTTAGGACCTGGAGGCTATTCAAGTGGACAACCGGGGGGCAATGGCAGAAATGGAAATGGAGGTCAAAACGGCTACTCGAACGGAGGAGGCAACGGACAAGATTTAGGTCAGCAAGGTTATTCTAATGGTCGACCAGGCCAAGGGTATCAAAATGGAAATGGAGGTCAAGATTTAGGAGCCAACGGATACTCAAGCGGCCAACCCGGTGGAGGGCGCAACGGAAATGGCTTCGGACAAGACAATAACGGACAAGGCTATTCAAGTGGTCGACCTGGAAACGGCAGGGGGAACGGAAAGGGTGGCCGCAATGGTGGCGGGGGAGCTGGACGTAACGGTAATGGTGGAGGCAATGGTGGCGAACAAGGTTACTCGTACGACCGGCCCGGAAACGGCAACGGCTTCGGACAAAGTGGTGGACAAAATGGCGGACAAGGCGGAGCAAATGGCTACCGATATTAGCTTATGAATTGGACATTAGGACACATATCTAGTTGAACGATGACTATAACATCTTCTGATGATATTACCTTTGTATGTAGTTATAATTAATTAATTATTTTTTAACTAATAAAATGGCGACTATTTTGTAATTATTGTTTTACTCTATTTATTTATTTTTTACATATCACACAGGAAAATGTTTTTGCAATTATAATTCAAATGCTAGCGATTTTAAAATTTTCATTTCACATTATGTTCTTAATTAATTATATTCTTAACTGATTCAATCAATCTCATTTAGATAATGCGTATTTTTTTAACGTACTTTAAGAAAATGGCCTGAAAAATCTTTGTTTAGATATGTAATCTAATAAATATAAAAAGATATTTGCAGAAAATTCAAATTCCTGGGGATAATAAATTTAAATTATCTGGGAATCGATTTGCGAAAAAGCTCTATAATTGTTCTTTTCTATAAACACACACTACCGCTGCAACAAAATTACGTTTTGAAACATATGTAATGTTTAGTTTAGAACAGCCTAGGTGAAAAAACTACTTTCAGAAATCGTAGAATTGGTAATATAATATTATTAACAATCCCCTCGAGGTAAAGATCCCAGAAATTGCTGTTGTGATGAGTCCGAGTGGTCGAAAGTTAGATAATTTGCTAAGTTCAATTGCATAAACAAATTAGTTGCAATTTTGCCGTACGTTGAATACACCATCTCATCGTATAGGTAGTTATTTCATGCTGGAATTTAATGATGACTTTTGGTACTGAAGGTAAGTCCTAAGTATTTTGTTTTTTATTAGCTGAGTCCCTAGGCTTAATATAATAATATGGAAACAAACAACTAGATATTTATGTCCACATGTAATAAAGAACACTTTTACTCTATTAAAGAAATAATCGTTAAAAAGATGGCAGAAGCACCACAGAGATGAGAACAAAATGTAAGCTATTAGAGTTTATGTCTTACAAAATTCATCTTGATGTTATAACTTAATGTTTTAAAGAAACTAGGATAACATTAGCTAGTTTACTCAGAAAATTGTCGTTAAATAGTTTTCTGCTGACTAAATAATTTGAGTTAAAGGAGTCTGGCTGAAGATGTAGGCTCATTTAGTTCGAACTTTGTACCTACGTTCTTGTGGTACATGTGAAGAAAAACTATATATTTACATGCCTCAAAAAACGTGTAGAACAGAAATATTAAAGGTGGCGAGTAATTCAGCAGAATTAACAAGTCCTCGCAAGCAATATAAAACTAAAACAGTACTGAAGATCTGAAGTCTGCTGAAAACATAAGAAACCAAAAACAAAATGTCTTACAACAACAGAATCTACAAAATGAAGTCATAACCAGTACGTTCTTAGTTTTTCATTACAATTTATCCTAAATTCAGGCCACCAGTGCCAATAAACAGAAATTCTAAGAGTATACGAGAATAGTATCGTTAAGTTTTGAACGTTCCTCTTGAAACATGAAGATCCGCTCAAATCTACTTGTTTCAATTATTGACCTAAACAAATAAAAAATAACTACAAATCCAGAACTCCATATCCTATAAATAAAATATTATATGTATGTACATATACATATTAAGATATTTATTCTATAATTTATTCCAGTTATTTTTTGTCATAACATATTTAAAAGTTAATAATAACTTATTAATTAATTTTATCTAATTTCTCCTACTGCACAAAGCTTTTGAGGTAGTCACCAAAATTAGTCCACGTATAGTCCCAAAATCGAGGACTGGCCCGAAGATCCAGTGGTAAATTACCTGGAGGTACGGCAGTTTTGTTATAATTGTTGAGCTGGTTCATGAGTGCTTTCAATACATTTGGATATCTGAAAAGAATTACAGATTAAAAACCTTATTTTAATACTCGTTGTGATTTTTTGTTACCTATTAGCTAGATTATAGTGCTCGCATGGGTCGTCCTTAATGTTGAAGAGACAGGGGAACTTAAACGGATCGCAAAAGGTTCCCTTTTCTAAGTACCTCTTATTGGTTTTGCAATTAATAGATGCTGCTTTCCGAAGGGTTCTGATGTTCTCCTCGGACGGCAGCATGCCGAGCTGCTTCAAGGCTTCTCCAGCCGGGCTTTGGAATACGTCCGAAACGTTGTAGGCGTTTTCCTCGCGGACTCCCTGGGGGCCGTACCAACCGTCCCACTGGCCGTTGTAATGCGATCCTCTAACCACTTTCCAGTCGCCCATTAGCAGCGACGCACTTTCCCAAATGTCGTCGATGTTGTGAAGAATGTCCTTGCGCGGCGACAGTTTGTCTGCAGATAGTGCTTCCCAGAGATCCAAGCCATCTAGGCCTGCTGTAAGATTTCTTTGAAAAATATACAATACAAATATTTAGAATTAAAAATTTAAGCAACTATTCAATTTTCAATACATATTATACAATGAATAAATTTATAAGCCTTCGTTATTCTCTTCAAAATCGTATAATGCAAAAAGATAAGACTCGCTTGGTCGACGAGGTTTTTATTGTTTTATGTTAATTATTTCATTTAAATAATCTCGAGTTTCATATCAAGTAACCCCTTCCTAAAATTGAAACTATGCAATTCATTCATTCATTTTATATTTTCCTGGGACCTCTTTCCTTCAATGCCGCTCCAACAGAAAATGTGAAAATGCTCCGCTGTTATCAGTTATTTTTGTATGTACATTTCAAATATTATCTTGTCTTTAATAAATAAAATTAATAAAATATAACCCAAGCTTGATCCGGAAACGAAAAATAATTTAGTAAGCACAATTTTAAAGTAACAGATTCAAAATACTTATACGGGTAACTTGGGACTAGTAGGTATGAATATTTATCGCGGATAAATGAAATTAAAGAAATCTAATTTCTTAAGGAGCGGGAAGATACCAAGATTTTAAATATGATTAGCAAGTCAGCCAATATAACACAAATATTCTTCTCTTGGTCAATTTAAAATTAAAAGCACTACAAAAAAAAATGATCCCCAAGACTTCTAAGTTATGTATTTCTTAGAATTTTGAATAAAAAGAAACAAAAGAACAATATTTGCAATGAATTTGTTCAAAAGAAAAAAAACACCTTATTGTCTCTTCATTGAAATTACCTGTGTATTGAAAGAAAAAAAAAACAAATTCGTATTTTCGTCTAGATCAAACTGACTCCTTAAACTCCTCCTCCTGTAATTGTCTCAATAATTTTAATACACCGAAGGAATAATTCAAAAATAATGATTATAACAATAGCAGTTTTTACAGACTATGCAAAAGCTGCAAATGTTTCTTTATCACTAATTGTAAGATTAAATGACAATTCTCTCAATTATCTCAGCTAAGATTACATCGAGAACTGATACAGTCTTTATCATTTTTAATCTGATCATTGAATAATTTCAAATCAGACCAACCCTCTACTTTATCTTATCTTATTAAGATCACAGCCCAGTGGGAAGGAAGAAGGAAGAAATGGAAATGCAAAACGGAAGGGATAGCGAACGAAAATTTTGGAGAACAGCAGCAAGCCGATTGCATATGCGTATTGCGGAATCCAAAAAGTTTCATTTTTTTCTTTCCTTTTCATTGTTAATCAGATTTGGTAGGAACAAAACGTGTTGAGTCGATTCGCATAGATTGAGTCGTTCACGGCAAAAAAGTTGGGATAGTAAAAATCTTCCCAACCAATTTAGGAACGTTTGCCATAAAATCCACAACATATATTGAAATAGCAGCAGATCTCCTTAACAGTATAGGAAATAATGTCAACATTTTACGCTGGCCCTTAAATTTTAGTTAAAATCCTTGTATTTTTTCACAAATGCTACCGAAATAATGCACTATCCCAAAAACCGTCGGAAAATACAGGGCTATTTCTGAAAAATTTTTTTCCGTATTGTTTTTGAAAGTTGTACAAGTTCAATTTTTTAAAAATTCACCTTAAGATTTAACTAGTGGAGTTTTTGAAACAATATGATAAAAAATGGATTTACACCACTTTCAAAAACACCTGGTCAATTACGAATTTCATCATCGGTTCATAAAACTGAATTGATTCTATCATCGATTCCGGGTAATGCAAAAAGTATCTGGTACCGTATACCGTCCAATGATCGCAATGTAAAAGTCATCGATATGTGGTATTGCAAAACAGATCTGTTTCCCAGTACCTGTGTATATAATACAGAATCGATTGCGTATACCATTCGTTTCCAACTGGGGTGATCACACAACCTTCGATATAACTCGAGTAATTTCAAACTTACCCAATGTCACCGCCAGATGCTGCACTAAGGAGTGTCGGCAGCCAGTCAGCGATATGCATTTTTTGCTCAGCAACTCTCTGGGGCTTTTGAATTCTTGGACTCCAAAGTAGACCAGCGCCCCGGACTCCGCCCTCCCACAAAGTGTTTTTGACGCCTCTCAGCGGCCAATTCGAGGCGTGATTCAAATTGAAACCTTCGGCCGGCCCGCCGTTGTCGGTGCTAAAAACGAGGATCGTGTCCTTGAGCATGTTTTGCTTCTGCAGCGCACTCACAATGGCACCCACCGAGTCATCCAGCTTGGATACCATCGCTAGAAAATTATTTATAGATTTCCACCTGGCCATGCAGAGATTTATGCAAATCCAGCCTACCTGCAAACTTCCTGCGATTGAAGTCAGCGATGTGTTCCATCTTCTCGACCGCATAATCGGGCGCGGGCAGGGGGTTGTAGGGGTTGCCAGAGTGCACCGCGGCGTGGGCCACGTACAGGAACAGAGGCGCCGAGCTGTTGTGACTCTTGATGACCCGGACGGATTCTTCGGTGACGACATCGGTGGTGTACTTCCCGTGCAAATCATGCGCGACATCCAAGCCTGAAAAATTTCAGATAATTCAGGCGACACGAAATTTGCTGATATTTGACGGCAGCACCATTCCTCATGTCCAGACCCCAGCCAGGATTCTCCACCGCGGTGTGGTCGAAGTAGTCGTGGTGGCCCGTCCAGAAACCAACGTGAGATTTGAAACCCCTGTACAGCGGAGTGTAAATCCGCTTGAAGTGGCCTAGATGCCATTTACCTGCAATATGTGAGCAATATCTAAAAACAAAAAAATTAGGTTCCTAATAAAATCCAATAACCGATATAATTGATATTACCCCAGTTGGTTTAAGTATTGTGGAAGGATTTTCTCCGAAAGTGGTAAGCCTCTGGGTTCTGCTCCATAGAGAACTGTATGTTGCATACCTGATTAAAAAAAAAAAAACAAGGTCCTTAACCTATTAACTGGGTATGATGAAATATTTCGTCATGTAGATTTTTAAACATAATACATAGTATTTTTTTACTTTTTTTTGTCTGTTTCTGGTTATATAGTAAATTTTGCATATGAAGGTTTTTAAATTTGAGAAAAGTGCATTAAATTGCCATGATATATAATCATCCAAATATCAAACCTTGAACCAAATAAAGTTTTTGATTCCAAGTGGGCATATATGTATGCATATCCAGGTAATTTGATTTTAATTTCGCGAAATAAAAATTGATATGAGTAACAATTCATAAATTTCATTTCATGGCAAAATTTTCAGCTAAATCTAGAACTGGCACCAATTTAAAAAAAAAGCTAACATATATTAGATACGTTTTAGGCCGTTTTTAATCATTTAAATTCTAGCGTGGTCAAATGCTAACATATTGTTGTCGAAATAAATATAATCAATAATTGAAAAACGATTTCTTTAGGTGCGAAGAAAAAGTCGCCATTTTGAAACGAGTTGAAGAAATGATAATCCCCAGGTTAACAAGTTAAACGTTTTTTGACATTTTGCCACAAAGTTACCTGTGTGGATCGGATATTTTCCTGTCATAAGTGCAGACCTCGATGGAGTACAAATTGGATTCACATAGTATCGATTAAGAATTATTCCAGAAAATGCTAGAGCATCAATATTCGGTGTTGGAATTTGTGCTGATCCATGAAAACCAACATCGTTCCAACCCTTTAAGAGAAGTGTGTTAAAGATGTAGGTTATAATTATGTATCTTAAACAACTTACCAAATCGTCAGCTAATATATAAACTATATGCGGACGTGAAGTAGCAATTGCAAATGGAAGGAAGCATATCACATATGTCGAAAATGTAATTGCTAAAAGACAGTTTACTCCAGAATCACCTTAAAATATAATAAAATAAAATATATTCACACCACTTGTAAAATTATTCTTTGTTTTCTATATGAAAAATTAAAATTCTAATTTAAAGATAATATTGGGTTATCAGTTACTATAATAGTTATGTACGAGATAAAATTTTATTTTATGTTAGTAATAAAATGTTAAGCGGTTCAGTGGTTTTAGAGAATTTTCTTTACCGAATCCAAAGACCAGATAAAATTGATTGGTTCTAGATGTACCTACGTAACCACTTAATTATTTCGTCATTATGCGTACAACCATGTTAAAAAATATATTAATCTTTTTAACGATTTTCTTATGAACCAACCCGCTAAGAGCTTTTCGATGCAAAAATACTAGTTCGGCCAGAAATTCTCGATAATTTATCTGCCTCTTCATATTATTTGCTTCATATAATTTCAAGTGGAAGTATTCCTTATGTAAGCTATATGTTTATTTACGTTATAGCAGTTCAATCTGCAATACAAAATGAAAAAAACTTAACCGACTACAGATAAGAAATTAAGAATTCAAAATTATACTTTCAGACTGATTGTTATAAAGCCGAAGAACTGATTCAGCAATAATATTAGAATCAGTTGAGCTTTTTTATTTTCACTCACGCTCTATAGCAAAAAGCCTTTTGTGGGTAAGCTTCAAGTCTTATCTATTGATTATATTAATCCGATCAGGCAATAAAAGTTGTAAATAATTTAATTTGCATATTAAGTTTTTATAATTATTCTAAATTATCACTTAGGTATGTTAACACTCAGGTTACCTTGTAGTTTTTTTTACAGTTAACTTTAAAGTAACAGAATAAGAATTTAAATTGTTAATTATGTTTCTCTGTCAAAATTCATTTCCGGAAATAAAGAAGCTTTAATATTAACTACCTAATTAATGTACTATACATATAACTAATTTCTAGTACCTAATTATTTAAAAAAAACGTTTTCCACACATTTTACCCAAAGATTTAATTGATAACCTAAAATTCAATTCACCGTAAATGAATGGAAAGGTAAATTTAATTCCACTTAAGACTACTTAGTGCATCAAATTGCTTTAAAACGCTTAAACCAGATTAATTTTTTTATTTAAAAATCATAGTATTTGATCCTAATTTTAGGCAACTTTAAATCTTTGATGATGTTGTGATAAATGAAAGCAACATTTTATGTCCAGTCCAGTCGAAACAATATCGGAAATTTCAAGTTTCTGCGCCCCAAGGTAGATTTGGGGTGAATAAAACAATTTTCATCAATTAAACAGAACAAGCTTAAGAACTTGAAAAAAAAATATTTAAACCAGTTTTACGCTCTCTTTTTCTTAAGAATTAAAAAATATTGAAACCATTAAAAGGAGAATAAATTAAAAACATTCAACAATCGATTATTTCTATTTTCCCCTCAAATTAATTTAAAACTTAAACGGACAGCCAATGTATAATAGGTATTTATATTTTTGTAATATTGCATTCTTATTTCGTTGTTACTCTGTTATATTATAACTGCCTTAATAAAAATTTAATTATTGTTTTGAATCGCAATAAAATTAATTAGGTAGTGATAGTCATCCCCACTACTTGCATCAGTTGATTCATATATTTGTCATGTGAAATAAAAAATCGAAAAACTTGTAGGTTTTCTTTGAATTTCTTTATTTGAAAAACAGCACAAAATCTTTCCGACCGACATTGCGACATTAAAATGTTCCTCAGGTAAGTACTGAGCTACGAAATGTGAAGACTTTCCTAAACTGCTGTTTTATGTAAGATATTCATATTTTCTAAAAAATATGCATAGCTCTAATAAATCAATTGCAAGAGGGATGGCACTAAGGTGCACTTAGGACTCCATTCATAACTTTTCTATTTGAATGTCTTCACATTCTATCTAAGTCCCTAAGCCTAAGTCATTTTAAGGTTACTTCATCTTTCATTTTTACATCCATAGTGGTTTCAGGCTACAGACAAGAGATAGTCAAGGCAAATGAAAACATCACAAAGCATAACAACTGCAATATTTTCTACTATTTTCAATCATTACCAATTACGAGGGTTTAAGTTGACGTCTGAATAATTACTGATTTATTTCTCTACTGGATTCGAAGCCATAAAACATGTTAGCAAAGACTTTCTTAATTGTATTACGCCACCAGTCGTGAGCATTCTCAGCCTTGTATCACCTGTTCTTAGATCATCTGATCCGTAAATATATATAAAAAAAAATTTTTAAAACTGGCAGGGGAGATGTAGACAAACAAAAATATCCGAGACAAGGGGACATGGAGTCACAACATCCGCCAAATAAGTAGCACTCATAACTGGCACCATAATTTTAATCAATTGCCATGGCTCGGATCGGACTCGTTACCGTCCAAATCGAGTGATCATGCATATGGAGATCGCCACACTTAGCATGAGGGCAAAGATACCATTGAACTACGACTGCGATGGTGCTAAAATCACTTTCCCTTAACACTTTAAGTAATCGCGATATCCGTTTACATCAACCACAAATAGTTTCACTTTCTTTTACTTCAGTTATCGCAAAGGAGTTTTGCCTTAGAATTTTTCACTTTGGATCCATAAAAGGGAACTTAGTACTAATACTAACTTTTGCCTGGAATAAAAGACATTGTGCCTTCGCCAAGGTCACTTCACTAACGCCAACTACTGATAGCGGAGGTTCGCTGATTAAGACGATTTAAAATTTGACTGCGTCTGCACCACCGTTGATATCCAGTGCAATAGTCTTTCTGAACATTTGTCGTTGCTTGTGACCAAACTGAGCTCAACTCACTCAATCGCAGCCGATAACACAAAGAATGAAATTAAATTTATCAGTATCTAATCACAGCAAACAAAAATTCTAGAGTCAAAAACACACACCGCGAACTTTATGATATCAATGACGATATACTCGTAAATTCTGAGACCCAAATTGGATCGTGCTGAGTATGACGCGTTTAGGAGCAGATATGACCCGTCGCGATAAGTTCATGTCTTAGGACTTGACCCCCAATCTGTGCTCTTCGCCAACCGTCGCTCGCACCTAAACCCGCCCGTCCAAGTCACTGAAACATTTCTCACAACCTCCGCTGAGCATAGGCCAAGATCGCGATCGCGAAACATAAACGCAGCTACCGTTGGGGGCCGGCCGCGACTATCGCGACTACCGCGACTCTGCAGGGAAGTTGGTAGCTTTATTGATTGATCGGTGGGCACTATTTAGCCGGTAACGACTAATTTAATCGAATTTCTCAATATTCCTGGCCTGAACAACCGCATTTTATAGTGAAGTAGACACAAATATGCAAATATGTCTCTTGGCCAGATCGAATCGAACCGTTTGACTTTGAAGTCAATTAAAGCGCGCAAGATGCAGGCCTGGCTATTAGTTGAATGGCATCTTTTAAGCTCCTCAGCATTGGCAGAGAACCTGACAATTATGCTATAGGTACATTGAATATCGCTAAACTGGTGTCATTGTTATTTGTCGGCGGGTGTCTGGGTCTAGGACAAATCGTGCTCTTGCACTTGAATGAATACCTACATATGTACAAATTAAATATGTGTGTATATGTATATAAGTGCCAAGTCAGCGAAGAAATTTGTTTACGTTTCTCATTTTGTTTGTACGAAAACTTGACGGCAGGTAACAAAATATTTGCTTACAATTCATATCTTAAATGGATGACTTTTTCTTGTAAATTGTGCAAATGCATTCAGAAAAGTAATATTAACACCAGGGCTGACTCATGTTATTTTATTATTAAGTATCTTCTCCCCTACTTCACATCAATGATATCTTTGTGAAAAAGATAATCTGATCATTGTTCTCAACTTCACATCGGTCGGTGCGAATGTACTCGCACTGGTTATTATCATTAACTCACGTGTAAAGTATGAAATCATGTTCGTACATTTGAGGCATCCAATCGAAAGTAAAGCATAGCGAAAAAAGCGTTAACATTATTTTCTCCGCATTACTTCAAATAAATATCAAATTATAAACAATCATAACAACTTTTTTTTGTTGAAAATTCATCTGCATTTTGGAGCAATTGAAGTTTATTACTGAACATTTTTTACTTGCAGTATTTAGAAGATAATGAATTGATGAGATAATATAATTGGAAAGAATTGAAAATTTTTAAAGTACTCAACTCGAACTTGATTAATATCATTTTGTTTTGAATGCTTTTCTTTCAATAATGTTCTGAACTCGAAAAGATCGTTCATAGTTTTGAAAAAAAATTTATGTAAATAAGTGGAGAATAAAAACGAGCACGACAAACATAAAGTTATTTATTCAAATTATTCTTATATAATCATCGCCGGTATGGTCACACTATGCAAAACGAAACTGCAAGTACAAAAAAAATAAAATATGAGTACTTATAAAAAATGATTACAAGTCTTCCCTGGTATTGCTCGACAAAACTACTTCACGATCATACTCACAAAAAGCTAGTTGAGATTATTTGAATATTCTAGCCTAAGTTTTATTAATTTGACTCCTTCACGAGGTTTTTAAAATGTTTCCTTTATAAATTTGCTTTCAACAATTCCGCTACAGAAACTATTTTAATATTTGAATATTAAGAAATGTCGCATCGATTCCGAATAGGTACCATCCTTTTCCCACTGGATATATCAACCTTCAAAGACCAACTGATTTAAATTATGACATGGATATATTAACAAATTAATTAAAAAATTAGCACAAAGATGAGTTCCATGTCTATAAAAAAAACTCAGTATTTTAATTTCAGCAATAATATATTGTAATTATAAGTAAACACGTTAGGTATTTGGAATGAAAGTGCCATCAGTTTTTGTTCTAACTGATTTATGCCTTAATGTAATTTTGCCAACGTGTAGATGGCATCACAGTATTAAAATAAATAACACTTGTTTTTTTGAAAAGATTAGGTAGTTGTAAGGATACAAAAGCGATTTTTTTAACAGTTTACGTGAGATCTGTTGAAGATATTTAAGTGGTTCAAAAACGCACCCTACGCCATCCAATGAATGCTTAAAATAAATACCTGCAGTATTATGCAGATAGCATAACTACTTTCCTTTTTAATATGGAGACTAAAACCTCTCCTGTCCGGTTAGATGACATGGCATGTGATGGAAAATATTTGAAAAGGCACGTTACTTTAAATTGCAAATCATGTTCACAGGTAGACAGATTGAATTGTAACTTAAACGATTTGAAACAATTTTTGACTAAATTGGCCTGCGCGTTTTTATAAGTTAATGACTGATCGATAGCTGCATACGTGCCATGCATGCGTTCGGTGTAAATTGCTTCAACGCAGATAATTCCGCGTGTTCGCAATTTTGAAGCAAGAAGGAAACAAGTACTTTAGTACTTCAATAATTAAAAACTTATCTAAAAATCCAAGACTGTGATCTCTGAAAATTTGAGAACTTGAACTGAAAAGATTTAAGATTACTTTTTAACTTAGAAGCGGGTATATTTAACCTCCAGAGCTCGCTTAATTTTTATGTTTTGATTATTTAGAAGGTGTTAAATCTTTTCTGTAGGTTAGTATGTAGTAATCGAGTGATCAATTTAAACTCAATGCAAAATTTCCTCTTGATCTGGATAGTCAACCTTGCTCATGTGTTGTTGCACTTGATTTGTAAAGAAAAAGAATACCAATACAAAAGTATAAACCTTGAAAGAGAATCTGAACCAGATTAATCTTTTGCTGATTAGCAGATTAGGTCTGTTAGTGAAACGGTGTTATAAAAAAACAATGCTCTACTTCAAACGACGTGGCATAGATTAGATCTAGAAATGAATGTTAAAAATATTATAAGACGCTGAAGTAAAAGCAAATAACCATTTTTATAAAAACGACGACAAAGATAGTTATTTTATTTAAATTAAAAAATTATAATGTAGTATCGATATCATCCCTGCTGAAATTTTTTCGGCAAAAACGTTTTAACCCTCATATGTAGATAACTTTTTGGGTTGGGCTGTTTCTTTTGGTAAGTTTGGTAAGAAAGAACTAGACGGTACAAATTTGGAAGTTCTCTATTTTCAATTTATCACAATGTTGATTGATTAACAATACATTTCAACTTTTTCTTCGTGTATTTGAATATATGTACGTTAATAGGTCTAGTTTGGTATCAATATAAGTTCATCTACATTCTACAAAGATTATTGATTTTTAAACGAATATCTTATTATCATTATGGCATATTTAAAAAATTAAATAAAGTGCATCTAAAATGACAACCTTATAATGTATACTTTAAAAGAAATCTTTTAAAAATGGGTACATGAAGAAATTCCGAAGTATTACCATTGATTATAAAATCAATGGTATTACCATAGAATAATAAAGCAACGCTCTTACTGAAGAATAGTACTGGTTTCAAATGTGGTACCCAATATTTAAAATTCATGATACCTATAATCGTCCTCAGTATTTTAACTTATTTATGTATTGCCTCGTTCAAACTATCAGTCTAATTACACAGAATTTGAAAGCTAGTAGCCCGGAAAATGATGATTATCGGTATCGCCATTATTTCACGCCTATAAATGGAATTACGGCCGTAACTTTGACGGTTGGCCTTGTTTTAAGGCGACAAGATTGTACAGGCGCAAAAAAGGCGATACTGATAACGATAACCATAGTATGAATGGGGTACCTACTACAAATGGTCTTATTCAGAAGCTTATACTAAAAAGAATTATGTAAACTAAAATATTTAACACGTTCGTGGACAGAAAGCTTTTCTTGCCATATAACTTGTAAAATACATATGAATGCTACAGCATTCATGTTCGCGGACGAATGCAGAATTTATACCTTGGGATTTTACTAGGAAAACAGAAAATCGACGGATACTTTAAGCATTAGCGTGGGATAAAGGGGGGAAAGATAAAATTTAACAAATTACCCTTCAAAGTTAAGTTTTTTCTTGTCTTGTTGTAAATTTTGAAATTCACATTTTAAATGAAGTCTATCACCAAAATAAAAAAAAACTGAAATTTAAACTTTTAAAAAAAAGTCTTGACATAAATAGTATCAGGTGCGGATCCTTACTAAATTATGCCTAAAATAAATCTAGACAAGTTTTAATCCTGCTGAATTATTCGCCTTTTCTGGGTTCTACTATTGACTAAATACTTTTCTGAGAACCGAACCATAATATATTTTTAAAGCGACCAATTTTCGAAAGTGTGTTTGTCACAGCTTTAAGTCTTTCGAAATCCTGAAATCGACCGTTAAAACGCGCTGGGGAGAATGTCCTTGCGCACCCCTCCATCGGGCTGACGTTTCCGCAGTTATCCTTGACGGATTTTCAAGGAAGTTGTTTTTATCACGAAACTGAAAATTCCGCAGAAATGGGTCCTATCTAAATTTTCAATAATCAGTTTCTTCCCCATCAGTTGTAGGTCCATTTTTTAATTACCAACCAATTCGATATTCTTTCAAAACATGCTGAAGAGCAACGGGGCTCTTTTGCGGGTGCTGAAATTGCACGAAAGTGGGCTGAGAGCACCAGTCCTAAGGAAGATTGTAATCTGAAATTCTCGCTGAAGAGCGCCTCAATGACTTTGCTTTTTTCAGGCCAAGTGCGGCGGCAGCGCGGTCTCGTCCTTCAGTTTTTCCTGCACCTCGAGGGCTCAGAGGAAAGTTCTCACGTACTCGAATTTTGGGTGCACGGTCTGGACATTTCGCAGCCTCTCGAACGAGCCCCCATTGTCAAAGGGTGCAAAAGTATAGTCTTAAGGAAAAGGTCTTAGCAGCTCTTTTATCCACTCATTTTAAATTCCAGCCAAAGAACGATGGGGACAAACAGGAAGAGGCCAAAGGAGCGCCAAATGACGTCATCGCCACTCAGCCGTCGGTTCTTAGCTCCAGCCCCACGACCCAGCTGGAAATCAGCACGAGGAAAGGGTCCCTGATCATAACTGCCACCATGCAGGACTCCAAGATGAACGATATAATCGTAGAAAAGGTGGAGGCGCCCACAGAGAGCACCAAGGCTGCCAGCAATAGGTCCCTTCGGTCAGGAGCCCGGTCCGCTGCTGAGAGAAAATTCATAACTCCGTCCAGGGCGCTGTCTGATTTTCTCTTGAAGGCCTCGGATCTGGAGGAGCTACCCAAAATTAATCGGAGGTCTCCGTACGAACAAGAACCTCCCATAACCGTATACTGGCGAAAAGACGTCGAGGATAAGGCCTTGGAAATTTGGGGCTCCAAAGAAAATTTACTGCACGAATTGATGAGGCGGGATGTAGAAAGAAAGCATCACCAGCAAAGTAAGTTGTTGTTTAAAAAAAATGGCTAAGTGGGAGTCGGAGATACGAGTTGTAGTAGGCACAAATCGAAGCTTCTTAATAGCGTTTTTGAGGCATATCTGTTAACAAAATACGTCTAAAAACAATTTCTTACTAAGCTTTTTTCGACGACATCCGACAGGCATGGGTAAAGGAAAATATTATTTGCCCCCTCTTTACATATGAATCAAATAAAGTTAGTTACATTTTAAATACGATTTTCGTCTTCAAATCAAGGAAATACATATTACATTCATATGTGCAAATTTTACATGTGAACTTATTTCGTAATTTAAAGCTTCTAAGCATATGGGATACCCTGTATTTTCGATCGCGTATATTATTGCATCTAATTAAAAAAGTAAGCATTTTTCTTAAATCGATTCGTTGTACACTGAACTCAGTTTTCATTTAAAAAAAAATTTAATCACCTTCAAAAAATCCGAATCCTTCAAAAATGTGGGCTCCTCGGTATAACCATCCTTATATTTTATTAAATGTTTGTAGCAGTTTGATTGATATAAATTCGATTTAGAAAATCATCAACAATCTGTTTTGGTTTTTGCTCGCTCTTCTTCATACTAATATGTATGTAAATATTATTTTTAAGTTTGTATATGTATTTATTTTCATAACAAGAAATTCTGATAAGACGAAGTGTGTTTACCAATCCTCTGAGACGCTTAATAATTTTGTTTTCGCTTTTCACGCTTGTATGCTTATAGAAATTTGGGCCCCATGAAAATACCGTCAGTGGTAAAACATGATTTCATGGCGTTGTTTATCTTAAAGCAAAAACAAACTGCTTGCAGTTGCGTATTTAGTAATTGACACAAAAATGAAAATGAGTGTAGATGACTAAAATCAAATATGAAAATACAATAAAGGAGACCACTCATATAGGGCCCAAAATTGAAAGCGCCGGCCAGTAAAAAAAAGGTCTTAATCTGTTTGGGACATCATTCTAAGCATTTTGTTCTATGGCACCAAAACTGTTGAGCCATTATTGTAGCCGCTATACAGGGTGTAACAAAAGTCCCGGAGCGGTCGAATATTTTGGAAAGAACACATCGCATCGGAAAACAAAAAAATAGGAGTAAAATATTTGTTTGTATTTATTATTATTATTTGTATTTATTTTTTCGATTTTGGGCCCAGCTTTGCATAAAACGTGAATGCACTCCTCTATCCAAAACTATAAGAAATTATACACGCAGTTAACCATTTAAAGCATAATTGGTTTTTGGTTGATAAAATCTTGCCGTTTGCCTTTTTTCTTACTTATTTTACTTCAAAACTGGCTTCGGTCATATTATCCTTCAGTATTCAGCGGACAGGTTTCGAGGATTTATAAATTTAGTATAGAAATCTATCTAAAACTTTTTTGTTTTGAGATTTAAACATTTTCAGACGTTTTCACCACAAAAAGACGATTACGAGACTACCGAAGAGAAATAGGCAGTCGAGTAACCGCTCCGACAGAGGATCCCGGCCTTCTCGGAAAATCAGGGCGAGTGGTATTAATCGCTATTGCCATGTAAGCCCAATCGAACTTAAAAATGTATTTAAGTCCTAAATAATCCTTTCAGAAATATGACAAATCTCATTTTCAAAACCTTTGCTTGGCTGAACTCTGGTTCCCACAGCATGTTTGCAGAGGTGATCCACTCCTTTGCAGACACAGTGAACCAGCTAATCCTGGCCTACGGAATTCACAAATCCACTCAGGTAAAGTATTGTGTTTTATTATTTCGCTATGGTTTGCCTAATTTAATAAACGCAGGTCGCCGATCCTGACCACCCCTACGGATACGCAAACATGAAATATGTCTCTTCGCTTATCTCAGGCGTTGCAATTTTCTGCGTGGGCAGTGGTCTCTCGATATCGCACGGCATTGTTGGCTTGCTTCATCCAGAACCTATGGAGAATTTGTATTGGGTATAATTTCAAAAGAATTTTACTTAAGTCTCTATAAAATGTTTATATTTTAGTCCTTCGTGGTTTTAACTTTATCTATGCTCTCTGAAGGGTTTACCCTGGCAGTGGCGGTTAATAAAATTCGAAAGTCTGCTAAAGAGCAAGGCATTACTTTTAAGGAATATGGTAATTTTTTATAAAGTCTACCAGCAAATATGTAAACATAGTGAAATGATTTGCTTTGAAGTAATGCGAGGCCAAGATCCTTCCGTAAATGTCGTTTTAACCGAAGATGCGGCAGCCGTCGCTAGTGTAATTCTAGCCACAGGCTGCATGAGCATTACAAGTTTAACTGGTTCAACAATTCCTGATGCTGTTGGCTCTTTGTTGGTCGGAGGAATTTTGGGAGGTGTAGCATCTTTTATTATTTACACAAACGTTGCAGCGCTTGTTGGAAAGTAAATTGAAATTAATTTTGTCATAAAAACAACAGCTAACAGATATTCTTATGAAGGTCGATTCCGCAGGAACACATTGACAAAATTAATGCCGAACTGGAGAGTGATATTATGATAAGAGCGATTCATGATGTAAAAGGCATAGATATGGGCAATTCACTGGTTCGTTATAAGGTACGATCTTTTTACAAATAACTTATTGTTACATACTTATTATCATCGATTTTGTGGTTTTTACTTAAACCTAAAAATTGATTAAAATTTACTATAAGAAAGTCTTAAAATTTTTCAAAATCGGCTGATAGAAGTGTAACAAATATTATTTTCCGACATTCCCTGATGAAAATATAAAAAGTATATGAAAATTAAATTACTTAATAAATTTTGTAGTTATTTATGAAACTGATATTGTGGTTTTTATTACAGGCCGAGATGGATTTCGATGGTAGAGAGTTAACGAGGACGTACTTGGAAAAGCAAGATCTTAATGAGCTATTAAAGGTATTGAGTTTAAAAGTATTGAAATATGCAATCTTTAACGAAAATGTTTACCATTAAAGGCGGTTAAGAACTTCGAAACCATCGATGAGTTAGAAGAATTTATGCTGTCGCACGGTGAAAATTTAGTTGACCTGATGGGGGGAGAAATAGATCGAATCGAAATGAATCTTCGAGTAAGCATGCGGTTTAATCATGATTTGAAAATTTGTATTTTAATTAATTTTAATTTTCCTTCTAGAAAAAATTTCCACAAATCCGTCATTGTGACTTGGAAATTTTGTAAATGGACTTTTAAATCTCCTATTTGGTAAAAGGAAAACGATTTTTGAGACGTCACTAAGGGCATTATTAGATTTTAAAATCAAATTAAGTTAGCTATTTATATATTTATTTAATTTATTTATCTGCATATTTGGTAATTATGATCTAGCAATATTTTATTTAGACTTTGTTCTCGTAAGAGATCTGAAATTATTGCGAAAAGTTACCGTTTGTTGTTCTGGTAGTACATCTAATTTCTTTACTGTGATAACAAATACAATAAATGTGTGACTTATTCTAGACGCTTCACTTAATAGCTGAATCAAATCAAGCAGCCAGTTGGCAATTTGTAAATACATTTAGTTTTTCTATCAGAGCTTATTTAAATACGCATTTATCGCAAAAAAACATTTTGTTAGATTTGTTAATACCCAGATAATAACTACAAAATTATTTCCTGCATCCTTTATGCAGGAAGTGCACGTGTAATAGCGGCTATTTAAACTAGATAATAATCCCCTGTACTAAATTGTACCTGGTAAATTTAACAAATTTAATTACTTTTTTAAGTTTTTTTTTAATATTAGGTATAAAGTACAAAATCTATTTTATTCAAATACGAAAGAAAACACTGGCTCTTTGATGTGAATCAGCTTTAAGTCAATTAATTCAAGTTAAAAAAGCAGGGAGTTTTAAAATTATAATTAATGCAAAATTTACAAAATATTTGTTTTGAACTCATAAACGTATTGTAAACTAATATTTGCCTTTTTTTTAACCTTACAAAAATCCGCAAAATTCCCAAGCTCGTTTTCAACTTTTAAAAAGAGAGAGAGAAGTACGTGATGGACTCAAAAGTTACTATTAAATAAAGTGAATCTCAAGAAAAATTTTAAAATACAACAAATAGTTGAATTGTGTATATTATACCTCAAGAGGCCTTTAAATATAACAGTGGAACTAAGCTTGCGTTCCAAACCTATCTGCCGAGATGAGTCTGAATTTTGGGAGAAGAGTACTACTTTAACGCTTTACATGAGAAGCAGCTTAGAAAATACGTCGATACTTTTACTTTTCATGCTTTTTCTTAATATAGACACAAAATTAATTATTACAAACATAATAGTAAAAATCTGACTGTCGCTTTTCCAAAAACCAAAATCTTTATATTCGCAAAAGTAAAAATCTTGTTTTCAAAATCTCTAATTGTCAAGTCAGCACTTCGGTTGAATTAGGCCAAGAAGATTTGGATGGTTTGCATCATAAATTATTAGGAAAAGGTTTACTTAAGGGAGGATATTAAAAAACACCTTATTGAGATCTCATAATATTTTATTATTATGCACTCTCAACAACTACATACACTTGTGTTGTTAATTTTATCAGTGAGCATGCACCGCAAAATACTAGCCAATATTCAATTTTAAATAGTTAAAAAATCAGCAAAAAGCGAAATATTTAATATTATATGTGCAGAATTTGCAAATGAGCATAAATTGGATATTCCCAAGGGAAGCTAAAATTCATATTTCTTAAAAGTTAAAACATTTTTTTATTTAAATTTAAAGATCAAAATGCGTGTTTACAAGCTGTGTTAAGGCTATTTCATTGAAACAATCTTATTATTTACTTTTCTTGATTTGCTCTCCATACTTACACCTATTTAAAACGTAAAATATCAACTCTTTTACAGCCCCTTGATCATTTTCCTGTACGTTTTCTATATTACAGCCAATTACTTACTGTCAGTCCCTGAAAGTGAATTCTATTTATGCATTTTTTGGTAAATAAACTTTTAGAATACCACAATAAACGCCTACTTCCACTACACATAAATAGACAACACAATTTACTAGTTTTGATTTACACATAAAATAATTTGGAACAAAATAGCCATTTTATTTTAAAACATGTATTTTCTTCTCGGAGTCGCATTATAAATCTATTCTTTGTACAAATCATAGTAAAAATACCGATGTAAAAAATAAACTGCAAATAAATTAAACAACTTAAAAAAAGTTGTAAAAATTAGCGTCGAAGAAAAAACTTAAATAGTACAAATATAAACTTAGAAATTGGCACAAAAATGCGTTTTCACCATAATCATTTGCAGTTTATTTTCAACAACAACAAAACAATCATCCATCTCCTTTCCGCATTTTCTATTTTTTTGTTTTGATTTTATGTAATTTTGAAATATGTAGAACTTTTGGGGCCTTCAGCTTAGTGCTTCTTCTCCCAAAAGAATTTGTGCGAACTGCTTTCGAGCTGCTTTTTTACAACATACAGCTGAACTGGAAGGATACACAGACCTATTAGAAATCTTGTGTGGTAGAGTCTTGTGAGCGGTGGCATCTGAAAAGAGAAGGAAACCTGAGTAAGTAAAACTGAAAGAGTTTCTAGAAGAGCTTGCATTATGAACAATTCAACTCATGTTCAGATCCTAACGCACAGGATATTTATGTTTAATACTGCTTGTTACGTTAATTTTATTTAATAAAATTATCCCAATTACCTTCAAAATTTGCAAATATTTAATCCTTATTTACTACGAGTTGCAATTTAACTTTTCCTAAAAATTGCTGTTGGAACTAAAATATATACAATGTATTTTTTTTTTAAGATTCCTCAAATTTTCGCACCTTTTAAATTTCTACATGGCACCAATATTTAATAGTAATAGTTATATTTTAAAAAAGTAATATTTATCAGGCGCACTCAATATGTAAATAGTGCTGTTAATGATAAATGAAAAGTTCAGCTCAACAAGAACTACTCCAATTAAAACAGAAATACAACTAATGGTGCCGATTGCTTCTATATTTCAATTATCCGCCGAATGTATGCTTACTTGTACTCACAACTCCACAGCTCTAAAAGGAAAATCCGATTTAAAAGTGGCTGCCAGCTGACGTATCACAGGTAAATTCGTTTCCCACTTTTGTTATCTCCATTTTAATTTAGTTCTATCAAATGACTTCACAAATATAAATTTTGCATATCATTTTAAAATTAATTCTTTAAGTACCAAATTCTTATGAATATATTCGCTGATTTATCTCAATGCTAAGCAAAAACACTGTAGCTGTTGATTCCCCAAAAATTTCAATGACCCGATTGTTTTGCTTCTTTTTTACGCACGCGAGGGGCATTTCCACTTTACAAAGCTCATTAAACTGCGATTTATAGTGTCAACAGTTCGTTTTCTAAACACGTGTCGTTGATTTCGATAGGACCCATGGCGCCAATAAGGTAAAAAAGGTACAAACAGCGCAACAATTTAATATGACTATAAAGAAAAATAATAACACAACGCATTACTTATTTTTACTAGTCGTTCCCGTTTAAGATTTTTGCAAAAAAAATAAAAATAATGGAGGTCGCCAA
The DNA here is from genome assembly GCA_951509405.1 of Machimus rusticus. Taxonomy (NCBI): domain Eukaryota; kingdom Metazoa; phylum Arthropoda; class Insecta; order Diptera; family Asilidae; genus Machimus; species Machimus rusticus. The sequence continues at coordinate 31,627,715 of OX608049.1, read as the reverse complement.
AATGAAATTCATTTAATTTGAAAATAGCTTTGGAAAGAACAATTTTCTCTTTCTTTTTCATAAATTTATTTATTTTTGGAAGGATGATTTTTGTAAGTTTATTCAAGTCAAGTATAGATAAATCTGTTCTCATTTCTCAAATTGATAACCTAAAAAGAAAATCGTTTACTTAATTAATTCCTCATTGATCTTGTTATCGTCTAAATATTTGAGATTAATACCTTTTCCAAAATATATTTGCAAAATATAATGTCACAAACATTCAAAACATTCCTCCCATTATCATAAGCCAATGAACGGATGCATAAGTGGAAAATTTATAATTCTTTTAAACGATAACATGTTGCGAACGAAACGAGTTAGGAACCTATTTTTATCTCCAAAAATAGAGAAAGCTGGAAAATATTCGGGAGACACACATTACGTAATTTTAAATTAATTGCAGAGTTCATAAGTACTTGGAGGTCTTACACTGTGCTGTTTTTGCAAATTAGAGATTTTAACCTCAAATGAACAAGGCTGATCAATTACAAGATAGGATAATTTGATTTTTTTTTTCTGATTACATAACTTTTAGCTAAAACGGAAGTCATTTAAAATGTTAGTTGTTGAATTAAAAGTTTAACAAAAGCAGGAACATAAAAACAAGAAACAGGCAAAAAAATCTTTAATATCATTGCTGCATCAAAATAAGAGCTATTAATACATTGCTTATACATTTTGATCTCGTTTTGGCGCGGGCAACGACCTAATGTCATGCAAAACCTAGCAACAAGTGTTGACTTTTTGTTTTTAGCATGATGAAGCCAAGTTCCCCTTGACCTTTTAATGTAAGTTGTATGTAACGCATTTACTGCAAATTTTTGTCTCCGAAATCGAGTTATTTAAGTAGCTTCAATATCTATAAATAAAACCGATGAAGTAAGAAAATTGGCACTTTCCTCTCTGATTCTTGGCACTAAATTATTTTATAAAATAAATACATATGCAGTTCTTTCCGCTTAAAAAACAGCATGGATGATCAACTGTTCCTTTCATTGTTTGTTTTAACAATTATTACCACTCAGCTTAAATGATAAATTTCCTTACAAACTAATTGGAGTCCATATGTTAATCGCACTGTTGTTTGTTTACTGATAAATAATTATTGTTCATTAGCCGCTGTAGTGTAAGTTGTAAATTCCATTGAGATACCTGTGTCTGAATTTTCCATTCCCATTCCAGCTAACCGCGCATTTTTCATAATTGAAGGAATATGAAGCTGCCCAAGCAGCTGGAGTAGCATGTGCACGACGAATGGATTTATCAAATTTCAACAACTGCCCCAAGAACATTGAGATAATGCATTGTTTATTGAAGTCATTATTCGCAATAAAAGATTATTTTTTGTTAATTTTTATAGCTCAAGACTAGACAAATTTTATGAGCTAAATGTGCTCTTCTTGCGAACGATTTAATAGCATTTGCATATCAATTTTACTGTCTTATTTCTGTGGGAAGTTTCGTTTTTAAAGGTGTCTGTCCTAAGAATAATCAATTATAAAAAAAAAAAAAAATTTTATCAAATTAATTTCCAGTGCCTTTATATATATAGATATCAAAAGTCGAATAGGGATAAAAGGCCAAACCTATATATAAAGTATAAAATTATTTACTTCGTCTGCATATCCATCCCGCGTTCCATAATACAATTCTGCTTTCGTCATAAATAACGCTTATAACGCACTAAATTGTATTATTCGTTACGTTGCACTGCATCTCAACTATGTGTAAATCGGATAAACATTTTCGAATTACGCGATATAATTCATTGATTGAGTGAATAAAATCGCACTTGGCAGAAACGCATTTCTCATTCAATATATTTTATTTTAGCAGTGCCAATTTATGCAACTTATCCCGTAATTCAAAGGTCCCCAAGTAGTGATTATTGCATTGATCTTGAAAAAACTCCCTATTTTAAAAATAAAAATTCAAAACTGTCCTAATAAAATTGCAACGGCCTTATTTTTTAATGAGGTTAAAATCTTAAAGGTGAAGAGTCGCTTCACGATAACGCAAAAAATACTCGCTGGTGACGCAAAGGACGCAAAGTGAAAGAGTAAAGCACGCAATTGAGATATTTCTGATACGTTGACATGCAAAAATTTGTTTTCTCGATTCAAGCCTATGTTTTGTCTAGATCATCGGTCAGCAGATCAATTGAGAAGAAGATATTTTTCATTGAATTGTAAGTGGAGCTTTTGCGGTAATTGTCTCACATTAATTTATACTTTAAATTGAAACCACACAAATATTGCAACTGGAGGAAAACTTCGCAATTCAAAACAACATTTTTATTGTTAATGTTACACAGCATACAGGTTACGTTTAGTTTTTGTTTTTAGTTTTTTTTAAGTAATCTGGTTTATTTAAATTGTAATTTTGTTAGGGCAATGTATAATTTATTTCTTATTATAGATTAACTATTTAAGATAATGAGTTAAATGTTTCTATGAATAGATATTCAAAAAACGAATAGGTATGTTTTCAAAATTCCTCATTTCAACCGATTAAAGTATTCTCGAAACTGTATTATAAAAATGATGAATTTAATCTTTCTGAAGATATATTTTTATTTTTCTACTAAATCGAACGTCAGATACTGCAATAAACCACCAATAAAGATAAAACGAGTTTTAACAAATGCGTTCATTCAGTAAAATCTTTTAACAACATGACATTTATTCGTTACTCATTTTTAAAATGATAATGTTAAAATTGGGAAAAAATATCAGGATAGACAAACAAAAATAAGCTATAAATATATTTAGGATTAGTTTTGAAATTGTGTTTTTTATTGCTTGCTGATCAGATCCAGACATTACCTTAAATTAATAGATACTGAATAAAAGTTGAACGTTTTATTTAGAAAAGTTTCTAATCTTTTCCCCGATAAAATGATATTGTGAGGAATTTATGCTATGCGACAAACCGCAGGAAAATAAAGCAATTAAATATAAATATTATGGTTTGTGTGCTAGTAATTATATGACAAAACAATTTAAAACGTTGCGGCGTTGCATCCATCAGAGGTATTTCTTGAGCCTATGAAAACAAGGTCTAGTAAAATTTGGGGATTGAGGGGAATAAAGGTACCAAGGTAAAAATATAAGGCGTTCATTGCACCGTAGATTAAATAGTCTACGCACAAATTTTATCCCATGTTCTGTTGAATATAATCTCGTTGCGTTGATTTCCGGCCATAAGATATCTCCTTATAACTGTTTGAAATATGGTAAAAATAAATACGGAACTTTGTACAAAAAAACCACACTCACTTTGTTGATTTTTAGGTTTAATGTCGTAATTTTAAAGCCAACTGTCGTTTATATTACTAGTACATATTTGAAAATGCTACTTACGACATTTTTCCATTTAGGGGTCAAAATAAAAAATATTAAAAACTTACCCTACAATTCAAAAATCCTGTTATCCAGAAAACTAAGAAAGTTTTTGTTATTTCGACCCATTTCTTTTGTACATTTACATGTTTTTAAACATAACACGTATTTTTCCACATTATTATTTATTCATGGATAAAACTACATAATTTCAACAAAACAGTAAACAAAATATCCATCGGCGACATCATTCGAACGAAAAGAATTAAAGAATAAGCCTTATTAGTTTTGGTCATAGCCATAGAAATATAATTAGTCTATATTTCTATGGTCAAAGCATATATTTATATTTGAATTATTCGGGATTTTTTGACTGCAGCCAAAAGCTAAACAAGTGCAATGCTCTTTTTTTAGTCTTGGCCACATGAGTAGAAATATTCGAGACGCCTTTGCGTTGATCTACTAAAATTGTATGTTGTCTAAATTATGTTATGTTATCAAAAAATTATTACTTTCTTTATTTGCCGAAATACAGTCGGAGAAAGGACCTTTAGAATGTCCTCTGATCAAGTTAACAAATCAATTAAAGACCTCAATTAAATATTCTGCTGCTTACTGCACTTATGCGGAACAAACCCGTTTATCTCGATCGATCTGACCTCGACGAAGTAAGCGGGTGCATGCAAAATTCCCCATTTTCCGGCCGACGAGACCGCAACGTGCTAAGGAGAATTAAATTGAAGCCAGTGGATGCGAGGGAGGAATTGATAAGATAACACAAGACCAGGTATCAGAGGAATACGTTTATTTGCCATGATCCAGAGGGCTAGTTTCAACAATTGAACATGTTCAGGTGATCTTAGCGCAATTAGCTTAAGCTATCTTAGACCTAGCAACTAGATTTTCTACTTACCTCTGCATGGTTCGCTCGGAGCTTGTAGTAAGATGCGATCAAGTTCATTTTGGCTTTCTCTGGATGCGCAGGACTCGCTAAATAATCTGCAAAGGGAGACAGGTCTAAATTAAGGACGTTGAAAATAGCTCCTTTATTTCATAAATCAAAGCACTAAAGCCACACAAGAATAGAAAATTTTATGTCACAAAGACGGTGCTGCTCCCAAAGAAAAAAAAAAACCCTTTAAAAAGTTTCAAACTTGGCAGCTGCTTACATTTTTTTTGAGATTTCACTTGCGTTGCTTGTTTTAGTTACTTATGATATCACTGAAGGATCGACTTTTTGCTTCCGCTAATTTATTTTCGTGCAGTAATTTTTGTGCACTCACAAGTGCATGCTCACTCGCGGCGACTTTGACTTTAATGGGGGAGTAGTAGAGCTCGTCGCAGCAGGCAGGCACGAGGTGGTTCGAAAAGTACTAGAACTTTCAAACAGCTGATCAGAAATTAGAATGCGTTCGTCGAGCACTTCGTTCTCGTCCCTTCAGAAACACATTCATGTTATTTTTAAATTCAATTTATTTTAAACTTGTCTCTCAATCAGTGAATTAAATTCTACAATTTTATTAAAATGAACTAATGGTTTTATTAATAATTTTAAAATTGTAAAATTTTATAGAATCCTCTTAGAAGCCAATTTCGAAACACAAATTCGAATTGGAACATATGTCACTTGACATTTGTTGTCATTTGCATTGGGTTTTTTTTCCGAAGCCAGTCAATTTTCTGTTGAAAATAGAAGCGAAGAACTGTGATAATTTAATTTTCCAACGTATCAATCACCTCACGTTGACTTCCAGAGCCTTATAATGTTAAATTTTAAAAATCTTCCTTAAAATTATCGTAGTTTGCAAAATTTTCCAAAAATAACTTTCATTCAAAATAAAGGTGGATTTTATTTACTAAATCAGCGGCTTATTGTAAGAAGTGATGTTCCACAGGAGCAACGATTTCATGCGTCTGCTGAGGAAATGTAAACAAATCTCTGTACCGGACTACAAATTTGTAGGGCTTTAACTTTGTAATCAGGGAGTCGTTTTTACATTATTTTATTTCTTCCAGATTAGATACTACGGCTGTGTACGGCTCTCGAAATTAGTGCTGCAGTCTCAAGCTAAAGATAAATCTCTTGTCTATTGTCAGTTTCGCCCGATTGCACTTAGTGACCCATTTTCAACAAACGCGAGTTCCAAAGATGCAAATGCTAAGGTAATCCAGTAATAAATATTAAAGTAGCAACGACCCTACGTTTGGGATTGCTTCTAACAAGGCTCAGTAATGTAAGGTCCACACACACACACAGGAGCGTGGTCGAGAAGCTATGACAATTTTTTGTCATGTGAAACATGAACGATCCAAGGAAAAAAGTAAATGAAATACAGCTAAAAGAAAAGGTTTTATTTTTGCTGGGGAATATGCTGCTTTTCTTTTAATACATTAATACTGTTTATCAGTCCCTTTATATTATTTAAACCCCTTTGGGGTTCTTAACAATTAATATGATGTGAGAGATTTTCACATTTTTTAGTAATTAATTTGTGATGTACACTGAAGATAAATACCACTGTATGTTTTGGTTTCAGACAATACAAGCTTCAAGAGAAGACGATAAAACAAAAAAGGTTGAGCAAGTTGAAGCATGTGAAGAAACAATATCTTTACCAAGTAAAACTCCTAGCCTTCTTACATCAAAACAACTGGAAGTTAAATCGAAGAAAGGAAGAATTGTGGTAACTGCTACTTTGGAGGATGCAAAACTGGAAGGTGTTATTGTCCAAAAAATTACAACAGAAGGTACAGATCGCAAAGGGGCTAGTGAAGTAATTTGAGAAGATATTATGACTATAAAATACTAATGCTGCAATTCCAGAAAAGAGCTAAAAGAGACGGTAATCGATCATCCCTTGAGAGGAACTTTATTACTCCGACAAGGGCGATGTCTGATTTTTTACTAAAGGCTTCAGACCTTGAAGGTTTGCCTAAAATTAAAAGAAGATCTCCTTATGAACAAGAACCTCCAATAACGGTGTATTGGCGTAAAGATGTTGAAGCTAAGGCAATTCAAGTCTGGGGTTCCAGGGAAAATTTGTTGAGAGAATGTCTAAAGCGGGAAATTGAAAGAAAAAAACACCATCAGAGTAAGTTCATTTTCAGTTAAAGATGCAACTATTAGGCGATTATCATTCATGGTAATTGACAGACATGCACATTTATACAGACAATTAAAATGTTATTTTTGCGCTTAATACAAAAAATCTGTTTGCAGATATTTTCACAGTAAAACGAAGGCTTAGAGACTATCGTAGGGAAATAGGCAGTCGAGCAACTGTGCTTGACGAAGACCCGGGTTTATTTGGTAAATCTGGAAGAGTAGTATTAATCGCAATAGGAATGTGAGTTTGAACTCTGGCTGCTTTAAAACAACGTATTAATTTAAATAGATCCCTTGTTCTTTTAGCAACATGGCAAATTTAATTTTCAAGTCAATCGCCTGGTTGTACACTGGGTCACACAGTATGTTTGCTGAAGTTTTACATTCTTTCGCTGACACTGTGAATCAGATTATCTTGGCTTATGGAATTCACAAGTCAACACAGGTAAAATGCCCAGGTGGTTCTATTTTCCGGATAAACTAGTTTTATTGTTCTAAGATGGCTGACTCCGACCATCCTTACGGGTATTCGAATATGAAATACGTATCTTCCCTCATATCGGGCGTTGGAATTTTTTGCGTGGGCACTGGACTGTCATTTTACCATGGAATTATAGGACTCTTGAATCCTGCAACATTGGAGGAATTTAATATCGTAAGTTTAGTGTTTCTGCTCTTTTGCAATTATTTGAATTTATTAGTACTATTCTTCAGGCCTTTGCAGTTTTGGGACTTTCACTTTTATCAGAGGGCTTTACACTTCTTGTAGCAGTTAATAAAATTCGGAAATCTGCAAAACAACATAATGTCAGTTTTAAAGAATATGGTAAAATTATATGGTACTTATTTTCGGTCAACAATCGCTTCAAAGCAAACTAAAAATCCCACAGTGCTGCGAGGACAAGATCCGTGCGTTAATGTAGTACTTACTGAAGATTCCGCAGCGGTTGCTAGTGTTATTTTAGCTGGAACTTGTATGGGCTTAACGAGTATAACTGGTTCATCAGTTCCAGATGCTGTGGGATCTCTTTTGGTGGGTTGTACCTTAGGTGCAGTGGCCTCGTTCATCATTTATACAAATGTAGCGGCACTTGTTGGAAAGTATGAATTTCCAGACGTAAATTCTAAAATAGGAGACTCCAAAAACATATTTTTTAGGTCAATCGCTGAGGAACGTTTAAATAAAATCAATGCCGAATTAGAGAGCGATATTATGATTCGAGCTATTCATGATGTAAAAGGAATTGATATGGGAAATTCACTTGTTAGATACAAGGTATACAATTTTTTATTTTTTAAAGAAATTCTTGAACAGCATTTCTCATTTTTATAGGCAGAAATGGACTTCGACGGCAGAGAGCTAACGAGGACATACCTCGAAAAGCAAGACTTAAATGAGCTTCTAAAGGTACTTCCTTAACTTTATTAGAAATTGGAAAATGTATTAAGTATTTGGGATTAAGTTTAGTTATATCAATTGCAATATATGTGTGAATGAAAATTTTATTCTTCTCAGAAACATTTTAAAATATCTACGCCTATCTTTTAAGTTCAACCGATCAGTGGCATTTTAAACCAAAACTCATTTTGTATACAAACAGAACGGCGTTATTCTATAATTCTGCATCATATTAAACTTTATGTTTAAGATTTGCATATAATTTAAAATGTTTACAATTTTCTTTGACTATGTTATAGACGGTGACAACCTTCAGAACTATAGATGAACTGGAGAACTTTATGCTCACTCATGGAGAAAATATTGTGGATTTAATGGGGGGTGAAATTGACAGGATAGAAATGAAACTAAGGGTAAGTGTAAATTGAATGCCTTAATTGATATTCTAAAAGAGACCTTTACTTATAGAAAAAGTTTCCCGAAATACGACATTGTGATCTAGAAATTTTATAAGCAAATTTAAGTAAAAATATTTCAATAAAATCAATTACTGCTAAATGGAATAAAATACGAAATAAGTTAAACGACCATGTAATATTAAAAAACAAAATGTATAAAATTAATTGTTGACTATTTATACTTTCTATTCGTGAATTTTATTGTGAAGGAAATTTTTCGTGAAAATGTATTTTTGTAACAATTTTCATGTTTCTATCTAAAAGAAACAATTGGAGCTTTATTAAGGTTTTTATCAAAAATATTGGCTATTGTCACCAAAAGAGAACTAATATGTATTTTATATAATGAATAAAACACTTTATATGTCATAGCTATTGAATTTTATTTATCCTTAAATATATGTACATAGCCGGTATTGGTCACATTTGTTGCTTAGTCGTAATAAATGATTTGCGATTGGAAGCAATCTTTGAAGAGCGAGTTCGAATCATAAGAATTGTACATATTTCGAATTACATATCGCAATAAAAAACTTATTAAGAAACAAAAACCTGCACCGACCTCGGATAAACTAAAAAAAGAGAAACAAGATATTTGGCACTTAAATTTGTGAGTGTAAGACGAGATGCTCCTGGTTTTATTTAACACGGCAAAAAAAATTATTTTATATAATAATTATCTGTTTAACGTACTGTTCAATTTACAAGTCCAGATTAGTTGTACCAGTCGGGAACCATAATATTGGGATTGTAAAGTCGAAGTATGTATATCCTTTAAAAGGCGCTAACGAATGCAATGGCATAACTTTTAACTGATTTGACACTTAGATAATTTAACTTGCGCTGAAAATAACGACGATAAAAAAGAAAGAAGCCAAAAAGGCGTTTGTTTGCTATTCACTGAAATGAAACGGTCATGATCTCCCAATTCCCATATAGATTGAATACAATATTTAGAGGATATAGAAATTTAGTTTATTTTGGTAAAAAGTAACACATGACCACATTAACAAATTACATAACATACATCACCAATTAAATAAAATTAATTTATGGGGAATATAATATTTAATGTTTTATTATTTCACTATCTGCTTCGTCTTAAATCAAAAATTGACCAAGAAATTAATTTTTTAGACGCAGGAGCAGCAGCTTTCGGAAACTGTGTTCATAAAGTGAATGTTTACTAAGATACAGACTGATTAACCCTAGCGCAAAAAACTGATATATCCTGTTATGTGTTAAAAAATTGATAACGATTTTTCCTCATAAGACTTAAATTGAACCCAATGCAATAAAGTATCAAGCGATTCATCAATCCATAAACAAATTACATCGATTTTTCCAACTAATTTCGAGTGAGGTACATATTTCAATAACGTATAATACTTTTCACCTTTCCCTTACTGAGGGAATTGTAAATGGGCAGAAGTTTCTTATAATAATATTAATAAATATTTAACATACAAAACTGCTTTTAAATTAAAATATTTTGGAAATAAGAAAAATCGATTTCCTTTAATTACATATTTCGTTATTATCTACATATATTTAAAAATAAAATCTGTATAGACATTGTAATAAAAACTTGAGGTTGTTAAAAGTAATTGCGGGAAAGAGAAAATTTAAAAATAAAAGGCTAAACATTGAAAGTAAAGGGTAAAATTCGATTCAATTCGGCAGGAAAAGTAAATTACTTGATAACAGGCTAAAGACTAAAGCAGCGAAAAATATGAATAATTCCTGCCCATGAATAATTACGAAATTCGTTATTGTAAACACTTACATTGATAGATAACAATTTAAAAGTTTTAACTTGAAGTTCGTTGCTTTAGTCTTTTGTTTATAAGTTGCAATTTCCAGAGCTGTTAAATTTTGAAATGTTACCCGAGCTGCAGCGACTAGTGCCTTTAAAATTAATACGTCGGATGTCCTTGGGCCAGTTTACAGTCGAAAAAAGCATGTCCATTCCGAAGGCAGGCAACGCTAGCAAAATCTAGTTACAGAGCATTTAAGCAGAATTAGAATCGCTGGTAAATTTTGAACTGATCAAAGTGTCCCGACTCAGGTATATGCCAGCTTGAGAAAGGCACCTCACTAATAGTTAGCAGCCCGACGATGTACTCATGCAGTTCTGTATGACTGAAACGTGGCTAAGTACTTAACTCAATTTTTGCAGAAATCTGTCAGTCATTAATCGGGCGCGAAAGGAGCAACAAGTGAAAAACACCTGAGCTCGTAAAGCACAGTCAGCTCCGAGCGTATTTTTCTTATATAACATTTCAAAGAAGCCTATCTGCAATTCGGGTGGAGATAAAGTGCTGTGTCGCGAGTACTGTGAACCGATACTTTGTACAAGTGGCGTTGCAGAATAACCACAGAACTCATATATTGCTTACAGTGAACTAATTAAGGAAAGGAAAAGGTACTAACTTTATTGAAATCGAGTCAACTGGTGATGAGGTATAAATCAAACATTTGCTTGGCTTGGGAAGTAAAGGGAAATTCAAACAATTCCCATGAATTATTTGCGACTGCGCATGCGCTGGCAGCTTATGTAGGTACCATTTCGCGTTGGACATGAGCGGTCTCACCCAGTTTCTTTTGGTTTTCGCATAACTTCCTCAAATCTGTTCTTCGTTGTTTCCACCTTTCGCAACTTAATGGCGAGTACCCGCCTATGACGATATCTAATTGCAAGGATGGAAATTCAACGGGAAAATCGCGGATTTCAGTCAAATCAATTATATTTTCCGCAAGCACAGCATTAACACACTTTGGGACGCTGAGCAGAGTATGCTGGAGCCACGCAAAGAGGGAAGAAAGACATAGCGGCTGCAAAACACATTATGCTGCATGTGGGCTTGATAGTCGACTTTTTTCCTTCATTCACAGCATTCATTGACAAATTCGCGATTGATTGCTCATAGACTGCTTGCTCGTTTTGCGTCATTCCGTAAACGTTTAGATCTGGGAAATAAACGATATAGGTAGGTTGAAACATTACTGTTATACCGTCCTTTTGTGAAGCGAACTACATCCGCGATAATTCCGATAAATATGTATGTGCGTTACTTTTATTTCACGACCTGTAGAAGAAAATCTGTTCCAAAAGTTATTCATTCTTTAGCAGATTCCACTGTCTTGTTGGAATGAATTCTCGGGCAATCAATTGTAGGTAATCATGTAAAATTTTATATGCATAGTTATCACGCATTATTCAAAAATCAAGTCTATGGTTAACTATTAAGCTATATTTCAAATTAGCCCAAATACAATTTTTTCCAGCACAGTCAGATTGAAAAATGAAGATTGAAGTGTTTTCATTATCTTAAAAATGTCATTTTGTTTTATCAAATATTTCACAAAAATACCAATAGATTATATGGAAGTTTAGGAGACTCTTCTATTTTATTTAAACGTAACAATAAAATATTAACTTGCCTTAATGTCTTGTAGGTACCTATGATAAATTTATAAATATAGAGCAGGGGCTTTACAATATGAAAAATCTGCAATGTAAAACAATTTTTACAAATCGAAACTTAAACTATTTTTGTCGGTGATAATGCTGTAATAATTATGAATTGATCGAGGAGAAATTTTATGTAATAAAAATTATTATACTCAGAATTAATTCTGATTTAAAGTAAGTACAAATAAAATGTAAAAGAATAAAAAATATTTATGAAGCCTACAAGATCACTTTTAAAAAGTAAAATATAATGTTCCTCACTGTGAAGTTCATGGGAATTGTATCTTACGTTATAAAATCGTTTTCGTTACACATTTTTCCTCTTAACTCCCTTCTAGTTTTATCCATTAGCCTTTATATTTTGAGCGTAGCACTTCCGCATTTTTTAAGCATCAACCAGAACGTAATGTGATTAGTCTATGTATGTCATATTACGCCAGTCAACAATTTTAAACTCTTTTTTGAGATTGAGTTATGAATGGTATTTTCTTGTTGCTTGTAATAAAAGATAATAAAAAAGTATTATATGCTTTTGTGACGAAAAAAAGAACCGAAAAATTTTTAAAGAATCATACTAATTTTCTTAATTTTAAAGACGCAAGCTGTGAGACACGACCAAACTTAGCCAGGCTTAAAAATTGTGTAATTTTCTAAGCGTTTTCTATTTTTATTTGTCCAGATATTAACAGCAAATATATCATTAACTGTTATGAATAAAATAATATCAGTTCAATTTAATTTGGCAGCACATTCAACTTGTTGAAAGTGTATATTCGCTCCCATTTTAACTAAAAATTGAATAAAATGACTTTAAATGTCTTCGACTAAAATTATAGTCTGAAAAAGGAAAAATGTTAAAATTAATGATTTAAGAGAATTTAAATGATGAAAAAATGGGAGCTTCTTGAAGTTAGTGTCTTTCTATATTCCAACAAATATAATTTCATTTTCACGAATTAACGCTGACTAAATGCGATCGATTAATACATGCTTTACTGTCCTGTATAAGTAAATGAGTGATTTAAAATACAAAATAGTAATAAATTTTATTATCAATTCAAGTGAAATGAAAATTTCCTATTAAAAATCACGGATGCGATTAACAATGCGGCGCTCATCTATGACATAAATTGCCTTTCTTCCTTGAAAGACTGCTTCCGTTTTGTTTCAATTACGATATGAAAGGTCAAATGCAAAGCGAGATGCATTAAAGCTGACGCCATTTAAGCACGATTGTTTCCCTGATGCAAGGTGTGTTTTCTTTGAATTATCTTCAGAATAAGTCTTTACAGACTCGTAATCCTCGAATAACATCAACATCATATAATTATATAGTTCCACTTACCTGTATGTAGGTTTAATTCTTCGACTGCAGTGTGTGCTGATTTGAAAATTCTAAAATACTTAATGTGTACTTGTGCTAAAACCACAAAACATATTGTGATCATTTTAAATTAAAAAGATTTAATATTCGAGGATACTAATTTCACCTTTTTTTGCAATCAGTAAAAAGGTCAGTCATGCTTAGAACAAAATAATGGTTTTCCTAGAAAGGCGTAGGCACGGCTATCGTGCATTACTGCACGTTTAAATATATATTTACATCAAGCAGAATGCAGTATCCAATTAATTAATATACAATTTTTTTAAATTCCATTTAATATTTTTTGAAAAACCTGATTTCTGATTTGAATAAACCATATGACTCGTACTTTAGTCAGCGAATTAAATCGACTTGAGTACCGTAACTCCAATTGTTATTAAAATGAAACCTCTTTGACTTCTTCTTAAATTACGCAATATTCTCGTAACATCAGGCCGATTGATATTCTGATCAAATTATAATGATTGCTGATTTATCCACAAAACATACCTGCAAAAAATAACTTCATTACTATTTTGGTCACATTTAAGTTTTATTAGCGATTAGGTTTTCCTCCCGGAATTTGGTCGGTGATCTAATTAGTTTGGCAAATAAATTTATAGTCATCCTGTAAATCGCCAGAAATCATACACACGTACAGTATAATTCACGCTCAAATAAAAAATAAATAAAAAAAATTATATGCACTTTGACTCTAGAGCAGGTAATTCCTTTATATGAAAAGTGAATGTTTATGTAAATACAAATGTGTTTCACTCTTTATTATTCTTCAAATTGGTTTTATTCAACAACTGCTTCAACATTTGTGTTCATTAGCAATTTTTCTATAATATTATTAAAGTCTGTTATATTTCATGAACGTTTCAAATGAAGTTTTAAGTATTTTTCTTTCACATATTTAATTTATAACATTTTTCATTTTGCAAGGATTATAAAGTGTCTTGACGGCAAAATAGTCACTCTTGAGTTTTAACCCTAAGTTTTTTGAGAAGATAAATGTATTTGCTACTTCAAAATGACCATGGTTAATTATAGGTTAATATTAAGGTGTCCACAAGTCCAACACTTATGAAAAACCATATAAAACACAATTTTCCGGCCAGTGGAAAACTTCGCTTCTAAAAGGTTTAAGAGGGTTACTTTACTACACAAAATAAGCCGAATCACTGCACAAAAGAAGAATACAACACTTAAGCTAGTGATTCTGATAGAACTGCTAAAATAAAGATTTGTTGTGTACATAAATACCAGACCAAATATACTATTTTTATTTTATTTATATTTGCCTCAATAAGTAGTGAGAAAATCTGATTCCTTGCAAAAATACTATCAAAACGATTCGATTAAATATACATACTCATATAATTTTTCTGTTGCCTAATGTCGTAATTTTTTAATTAAAGTTTCTAATGAGCCAAAGAAAACAATGATGAAGTTTTCAGTTTTTCATTACTTTTTATTAATGCTTTCGACAATTTTCATTCGTTCTAGTTAATATTTATTTATGCATTATTTTAGTAATTCATGCTAACTTTTTTTGTTTACATCTTCATCTAATCTAGATATCTGAAGACTTTTTATCAAGAAAAAAAAAGTGAGTGAAAAACCTTCAGAACAACAAATAACTCACGATAAAATTTGAGTGGGTTTAGTGTTACATAGTAGTACGAAACGAATATCTAATTTCCCACCGTCACAACAATTTTGATTATGTGGGACATTTCCGAGGTGTGCTCACTTTGCAGTATTTCCGCGTAGCTTGTATGAATTAAATCTAACGCCGACTTCTGTTAAGTGTAGACCTTAACAAAATTATTAAATGCCGCACAACTGCTTGTCAGCAAGTGCATTAGCAGACGGCGTTCATTCCACCCACGTTCTGCGCACTTCCTTTTTACTTGGTCCCATTTCATAAAAGCATTCCTCGGGGGCTATTTTGTTTCAGCAAATTCTTTGCATTTGCGGCATCTTTACGATCTCTGCCTCCCTCAGCGAACGCGGTTAAATTTTAAAGGTGCTGATCAATTGTTTCATTCTGTTTATGCTGGCACGTGGATGGAAAAATGTAGATATAAATGAGATTTTTTTGGTTTCTTAGAGTTCTAGTAAAATAAAAATCAGTTGAAGACATGATTTGAAGAAGGTGATATGTCGCATTTTCAGATTTTCCCTGTTCTATGCATGGAATTTTAAATCTTATAACAACTAAGTTTGTGTCTATTTTAGAATTTGAATTTGATTAACAGGAAAAAAGTCTTAAATAATGGAAAAGTACGTTTTAGGGATGGATCAGAATTGATGAATACGGTTCATATTTATACAAGAGTCATACGACAAAATGACACCAAGAAGGTCGACATTTTAAAAAAAGGGGGGCCACGTGTGGATGGGGCTAATATCAAGGAGAAATTAAAATTTGTTAAACAGGAATATCTTTATTATTATATGAGTCCATTCTTAGAGAAATCTCTCGACTTGCTTCGGGGTTACTCTAAAATTCAAACTCGAAAAAAACTTTATGTTTTAATAAGAAATATTTATGTTATATTGAAAATTTAATCGCTCGAACACACGGGAATAAGTAAATTTCTCTTGTATCCTTTTAATAAACAATTGGTTTCCAATGGTCAAAAGGACGTCCTGATACAAATATTAAATTATGAGGGGCTTGAACACTAAATTATATTCATTAATTTAGTTTCAACTTTTGGCAATGCGTTTATATTTAGGACAATTCTGCCTTTTCTTCTTTATTATAATATGATTTCAGAATTATTCCGTCGTCGGTTAAATCGATTAAGTTTTAGTTAAAAGAGACAAATATATGTATGTTTTTACCTACTTACATAATAATTTATAATAATTAAATTGAAGGTCTAACTATGATAGAGTAACTATTAAGATGTTGCATATGAAATAATTATGTAATATTTTTAGAAAACGCTTAAGTTGAATGTAAGAAATATATAATTAAATTTATCAACGAATGCATCTATAATCCATTCATAAACAAATGCAAGATATTCTTTTATATTAACTTTTAGCCAACTCTTTGAAATTATCCAAAGGAACATGAATTACACATAAATTCATAAATTCCATGATAAATCCTTCCGGCTCAATCAGACTCTAATATGCAGTCTGAATTCCTACAAAATTTGGAGGTTTGTTTCTCACAAATAATTTATTGATTTATTTCCAATCTTGTAAAAATTCAAAACAACCCAGTTGCAAAACAAGCATTTAAAACACTTAACTTCTTGATACTTGGATTAATAGAGATCTGGTCAATAAATTATCTTTCGTTATATCATTCGAAGATATTGATCCTGTTATCTTCCGCTAATCTAGTGCACTGCAGTTCATAGATTAGCTGCAATAGATTACTCATTGACGTCATTGCGAAATCCCTTCTAATCGTAATAATTTTATGGTCTTGTTTAAATTTGATTTGAAGAAGGATGGCTTTTTTTTTATCAATTCACTTGATAAGTTTGGGAATTTTGCTTCCGTTATCAGAGTTAAATGTCTTGGTCTCGATTAATTTAATAATGGGACGGCATGTGCTGTTCGAAAATTGCATTTGTGATTGACACCCCTTGCACTCCGTTTTGAAAAGAATCGAACACTTCAGGTAAAATTCGTCAAAGAAAAAGTGTGTAAGCAATATTAAAACAATTTTTGCAAAGAACCTTTTTTTTGAACACGTACAAATTTTTAAACTAATTGCAAAGAAATGATTTTTAGTCCAAATGGCCTCGTAGAAGGTGGTTAATTAAGTGATACAAAGTCTGTTTTTAGTTGCGTTCAGGAATTGAATTTAAAACTGTTTCAAAAGTGTTAATGTTTACAATGAGAATTTGATGAAAAACACATTACCACATTACCCATCTTTTGCGCTCCGCCGCAGTCGGGTAAAAATACAACAAATGACTCTTTTGTGAACAGATAGATATAATATAATAAAATGTGTAATTTTTTATAGTTAAGGGCATTTAATTTAGTAATGGACCATTGAATCGTTTTATAATATGCTTAATTTAAATGTCTAAAAAAAAATTTTCTTTTGTATGATAGAATACTATTACATATGTATATATGTATGTATATGCAACAAATCTTACCCCTTCACGTTATATCATAAATTCAAAATTTCGTGTATGAGCGCAAAACAAATACGTTCTCAATTGCATTTCTTTTTTGCTGTATACAATGGACATTTTGAAATCATCAAAAAACTTATCTTTAATTCCAGTCAAATTGTAGTTATATTGCTTTATCTCCTACTGTTTTCAAGATAATCTGATGAACTAATTAGTGAGACCGCACACGCGTTATTTTCTTGATTAAATCTTAATGCACGAGCACTTTCGATATTAAAGTTTCTAAAAATAAACTTTAATTATCCCTAATTACTATTTATGAAATTATTTTGCTTTTTGATTTTTACTTACTTAAATTTCAATGCCTTTACTATTTTGAGACTAATAATAAATTCTAAAGTGGTAATAACATCTTCATGTCATAATTGGCAAAAGGAGTCGAATGAGCTTGATTCAGAATCTTTAAATGAGTTTATAAAAACTTTATACCGAATTTAAAAGCGTATATTAATTTATAGTTTAAGAAAAAAAACATTACAAAACTAAAACTAAAGAAACAGTTGTTTAACTCAATCACAAAGCGTTTATCAAGAATCAACCCAGATCTTTTACCTGAAATGTTTATTCATTCTCATATGATTATGCTTTGGTTGTCGTTGTTGATTTTACATCTTATCATTGCGGAATATTTAAAAAAGTATCATAATTTATTATTTTATTGTATAAGAAAATTAATTGCTGTATGAATAATAGATAGGTTATTATTTTCATGTCCACCCACTTTACAATAAAATAAACTGTTCGGAAAATATTTCTACAACGTTTAACATTACGTTTATTTATCTTGATCTTTCCTTGTTTTGGTTTCATATCGGTCATTAAAAATAATAAGATTATGAAATATCTATGTTTACATTAAAACAACTTGTAGAAATTCCTCATTGAGGAAGGAAAAAGACATTTGACCATTGTTCTACTATTGGAATTGGAAATCCCAATGTTTAGCTCGATAAACTTCCTTGACCTGCATCAATAAATAGATGTAAACAATGAAAGTGCATAAAAGTGAAGAGTAAATACACTTTAAAATGTTGGATGAGTTTCAGTTTCTGTTTCGATAAATCATTCAACCACTTGTGAGGAAGCAAAGTTGTGAATCTAATGTAAAAATATATAAACAAATAACTATAAGGAATTGTAAGAAAATGCGGTCTCACCTGATAAATACCTATTAATTAAAATATTCCCAGACACAATAAGCCTAGCGCTACTATCACGACGTGCGTTGAGGTCAACAAGCAATAAAAGATTATAATCCATCTTATCAGCAGCTTTAGCGTGTTTTGCAAGCACCTGCCAATGCAGTCCAATGTTTCATTATCATTTGAGTTTGACTACGCGGGGAAGTGGATAATTGTTATATGATATACGGGCACTTCAACTTCACATTCGAAAGAACGTTTCCGCAAAAATCTAGATAGCCGTATTTATGACCTGTGCTGTAAGAACATCTAGTATCCAACCATTTTGGAGTGGTTTTATAGTTAAACACAAAACGACAAGTTGTACGATTAACGCGTGCCAGCCCGAAAATCTTTAGAAGTAATCAATTAGGTTTCAAAAATGTTATGTTTATATTATGTTTATTTATTTGTAGGACTTCTCTTGGTATTTTATTCTATTATTCCAATTAGAAGTTATTGACTGTATTCGTTATTTTTAATTAATTTAATATGTAATTAAGTAAATTCGAAAAAGTACATAAATACAACTCACCCTGAAAGTGTGGCAGTTGTCTGATACTGTGAATTGGGTTTTTCCATACCATAAATATATAAGTCAATTAGACATCACATGTTAGATAACACTTTCTCCGTCCTTCAAACGAGCGAATTACAGAAAATATCTC
Organism: Machimus rusticus; assembly: GCA_951509405.1. NCBI lineage: Eukaryota > Metazoa > Arthropoda > Insecta > Diptera > Asilidae > Machimus > Machimus rusticus. Next base: position 31,608,498 of record OX608049.1, on the reverse strand, counting down.
AAATTTCGACAATTCAATTTTCTACTATGCGAAACTCTGCCGTCATGTAATCACGTTTTTCTTCTATTTTCAGCCTTTTGAATTGCATTTACGGACGAAAATTATGAAACATCAAATAGTACTGAAATGTTAATAAGACGAGACGCAAGTGCTATCTTCTATTTGCTAAAACGTGCGTTGAAATTATTTTTATCTCTTTCAATATCTGCGCTTGCAGGCATAGATTTTTTTTTTTTGTACTTTTATCTATTATGATATAATCTTTACTATCTGTAAAGAAATTGTCAATAACATGTGATTCAAAATGTTTTAATTAATTATTATTATTATTTTAAGTGTTCCAGCATGTACCGCTAAAATTTGGTACACGTATAGGTAAATTGTACCCTCTACAAATTAAGTAAATTAAAATGGTAAACTGTAATTTAATAAAAAAGGATGAAGGTCGGAAAAAACGATGATAAGAACCTTTCAAAGAATAGATATTAGAACATTAAATTACGAATTACCTACCCTGTATATTCGCATAAACCTGTTTTACAAAAAAATGGTCTGGCTAATTCCTAATTTTCAACATACTGACAAAATAAATGTATAATAAATGTAGCAAATGAAAGCCAAAATGTCATGGCAGGAAAAAAAATTGAAAAAACATTGTTAACATAACTAGGAATAGGATCTAGAATTTGCTCAATTTCACGATAATTAGAGCTTCTATATCTTTGTAATTTGTTTTTAATTTAACATAATCAAAATGGAAAATCCCAACCACTTAAAAATGTTAATCCCGTAAGATAAGCACCGGAAATGTTTTTGATCAATTTTGCATTGGAAAATGTTGGGTGCTCGAGTAACAATAATAATCTTTTAGTAGCCCTTCTATATAGGGAACTTATCTCCGGTACTGTAAAGCCACATGTTGAAGTCACGGTGAAAAATATAAAACAGCATTACTCAGAGCAAATGAAGCCCCTACCTTATCTACGCACGAATTTTTTTCAATTAGTTTTAATCATGCGAGGCAAATCTTTAAGCTCTCGATTTTATCTAATAGCAGATATATAGCTCTCGACTTATAGTAGTAGGTCATTAATTAGAAAAAATATGTCTGGGACGATTTTGTTTTTGCGCACTATTCAGTTTATTTTATTTCATTTTGGTTACTTTTGAAATTACCAAATTTATATAGCAGAGGTATTTATGTAGATGAAAATAAAAAGCGATATGGGGAACCACATACCAAAATGAAAAGCTTACCACTTTTTACAACTTGATATTAACTACTACGAAGATACCGTTGTACTTACTATTTTTATAAATTTAAGAGCCCCACATCTTAAAAACAACTCATACAACTAAGACCATCTTCAACAGACCTGAAGTCCTTATTAAAAAGAGGTTTAAGGCAAAATATAATTAAAATTGGTGGAGTTTTACAAAAGTTATCGTGAAAGGGAGACAATTCTACAGCCCAACAACTTCGTTTGATTATCAAAATCGATTTTCGGAATTTACAATATAAGGATTAATATTTGAGAACGTTTTTAATAAAAAATGTTTTGTACTAAGAACACTTTTTAATTAAAAATCTAAGAATTAATGATTTCAGATTGTTTGAGGTGATTTCCTGGAAATTGCTGATGATATACCTATTTATCTATTTAAAATTTAAGAGCCGCTTTTTTAATTAAATAAAAATGTGTTTTATTCTAAACAGTGATAATCATAATAGATTCTCCTTTATTATAATCTTCACACGCGATAGACACTCTCCTTCTCGAAAATCAAAATATTCGTGATAAATGTGAATTTTTCGAAACTTTAAAGAGCTTATTTTAAGCTATCGTGTAATTCTACGGCAGTCTTAGAGAGCTATAAAGTGATGGGATTGTTTTTTTTTTAATATATAGATTCTTTTTACCAAATATTCATATTAATGTGGAGTCATAAATAGCAATTTTAGATTATTATACGTAGGTATTATTATTTTATGTCCTTCACAGAACTTTGGCACGGTTTAGGTAGTTTAGTTTAGATTAGACACGCTTAGTTAATTTAAGAAAAAGCGGCCAAGTGCGAGTCGGACTCGCCCATGAAGGGTTCCGTAGCAGCGATTTATGACGTATTAAAAAAAAACTACTTACTAAATCTCGTTCAAACCAATTTTCGGTGGAAGTTTGCATCGTAATGTACATCATATATTTTTTTTAGCTTTATCATTCTCTTATTTTAGAAGTTACAGGGGGGGGGCACACATTTTACCACTTTGGAAGTGTCTCTCGCGCAAACTATTCAATTTAGAAAAAAATTATATTAGAAACCTCAATATCATTTTTGAAGACCTATCCATAGATACCCCACACGTATGGGTTTGATGAGAAAACAATTTTTGAGTTTCAGTTCTAAGTATGGGGGACCCCCAAAAAAAATTTTTTTTTTCTATTTTTGTGTGAAAATCTTAATACGGTTCACAGAATACATCTACTTACCAAGTTTCAACAGTATAGTTCTTATAGTTTCGAGAAAAAGTGGCTGTGACATACGGACGGACAGACAGACAGACATGACGAATCCATAAGGGTTCCGTTTTTTGCCATTTGGCTACGGAACCCTAAAAAAGAAAGAAGTTTGTTTAAGAAAGTGCACTTAAAAAACGAAGGCGTGCTTTTAGAGCGATGTCGTTCTGCGGATTATCTTGCATTTTGGACAGCTGTTTTTCGGTCTGCCACTGGATTATATCTACAGTACAACATAAAACGCAGCTTTGTATCGAAATGAAAAACCGAACATTCGGATTTGATACTATAGCCTCATTAGTCAAACATTGAAAGACTTTTAGATTAGACAATCAAAAATTATATGCTACTTAATTCGTTTTGTTTTATTTATTTGTACACGTTTTGAAAAGACATTCCGAAGCTGTGTTGCCTCAAGTGTCATTTCTAATTGAGATATTATATTCTCATCCGATTACAACTGAATTGCCTTGGCTACTGAATATTAATTTTCAGCTAAATTACCAGTATATGAAATCATGGATTATTATTTTGTAATTGTTTATATTATTAAACAAAATATGCCAAGAGTTTCAACTATTTCGATGATTGCCGATGATGCCTTCAATGACTTCATAAAGTTAACAATTCCAAAAAGCACTCCATTTAGAATTTTAACAGTAGGACTTATTAATGCAAACTTGTTTATTACAATTTTTTAAACTTTATCTGCCCTGATTATGAGATTAGAGATTTAGAAGTTGATTGCTTTGAGGTAATTTGCGGCTTTATTGGCAGGTGATATTAGTGAAAATATATTTTTGGGAACTACTTAAAATAAAGTATTTATTTCAAGTGCTGAGATTTATTTTTAGCACGTGCTCTTTCGCGTGAGATACTATCCTAACAAGAATAAAAATTATCTCTAAATGATGTCATTAAATTATAAAGAAAAGTCTATTAATGTTTAGTCATTTCGTCAGTTATATTTTGTATTACTTAAAAACTCTAATCTGTAAAAGGCATTTCAAACAAAGTTGTTTAAATTTTACTTTCGTAAAAGCTATAAAAATAGTACTTTCTTTAATCACCGATTTTCCTGATATGTATCTATTTTAATGATTTGTAGGTTTTATACTTTCACTATTAATTATTATTTTTTTATTAAAATGCACATAGGTACATATTTATTCACATATGTGTGAACATACATATATAGGAAACTTTACAAAATTTATTCTCTTATTCTTTTATTTAAATAACGTAGTTCTTTGTAGTTTTTTTTTATATTTGGGATATTTTATAACGATCATATTTAAGTTAGAAAAATTGATAGGCCGAAGTACGTTAGTAACGAGGTGTCGGTTGATTTCATGTAGTTTTTATTTTCTTAAAGTTCTGAGCAATTAATTTTTCTGTATGTGCCAGAAGAGATAACCGTTGTTTTAAAATGTTTTTAAAAACCAATAATATAGATTTACATAGATATATGCAGAGTGTTTCAAAAGATATTTGTTTATTGATATTGCTGATTAAATTTATTTCATCACAAAAAGCTATGCCTTCTTTACATACACCTTACAACACCTCACACTAATTTACCGGAAGCACCTGGAAGTGTTCCTAAGCAGACCGTATCATTGATCTCTCTCTCGCTATTCTCCTGTTCAACAACCACAAATAAGCTACATATGACTTAAAATTAGTACAAGTTCATCTAACCTAGAGTTTTTGGTCATTATTATAACGATAAATACGCGAGTCCAATTCGAACTTGACCGATTTTCCTTTTTCTTCACGTAGGGCAGGGCGTTGTAAAAATCAAATCCCACAGAGCTGGAGGGTCAAATAGCACAACTTTGACTGAATGAAAATGCGGAAAAGGTTTTAACATTAAAAAAATAGCGCCTAAGTTTTACTTTTCATCGACATAATCCGTTGCCCTCTCACTCAATCAATGCAAAAATCGGCAGACAGTGTGCCGACATTCAGCTCAAAACAAGACCAATATTACAGGCTTGCGCCCACTGAGAAAATGAAAATCAAGTCTGACCGCATTCTACAAAGAAAGTTGAACAGTCCTTCTGGCGATCGTGCCTTGGAATTTTACCGAGGAGATGAATAGTGTGCCGCCTTGGGAACTGGGACACCGCTCAGACGGCGGCTGGCTGTTAAGTCAGGTGGTCAGGTGATTGCAGTCGATTCGATGGTAATTGCCGGAAGGCTGCAGAGCCTGAAAATGGCATGATCATCAGAAACAGCCTATCAATGCTGTCAATTAGCCGCCGATCACAGAACATCTTCAAACACCGGTCGTGGAAACAGTGCTCGTTGTTGGATGAATAGCTGCGTGCGCTTCATTTAAGCGATTTTACATCAAAAGTGAAAGACCCATTTCGCCACGTAAGCCCCACTTTTGTCGACAATGCTCGGTTGTTTCATGGGCAGTCGTGAACTTCGGCTAACAGGAGGGAATCTTATATCACTCCCATTCCAAGGTTAAAAGTTGAATCTGAATCGCAGTTGACAAAGTAAACAACTTTTTGTTTACCGCCTACGCGACTCTAGAGCATGTATGATCGTCAGTTTTTGTTACGTCCGAATTCCGATCGCCACGTTAAAGCCCTCCAGAAGAACAATGTGCACGTGGCAGCTTCCACTGAAACCATTCCACTCGATGTCCGCATCGTTTTAAGTGTGAATAGATTGATGTCATCGTTTCAAGTTGAATGCTAACCAATGCTTCCGGCTAATTCTTACCACATCATTTTCTAGGAAATTTAGTACGCAAGATTTGATTTATATATTACTTCATTCATTCAAGTATTTGCTATGCATAGAAGCTGACCCTCAAATTAAATACCTCCAAAGCCTCTAAAAAATTCAAGTGTAAGGGCTAAAGATAGCAATACAAATATCTATTGATTTAATTTTGCCGCAAGCAGTTTTTATTAGTAATACTACCCAAACGCAAAATGGTCCGCCCACCTGGTTTTAACTCAGAACTCCGGAAACAAAGCATATTTTTAAAGTTAATTTAATTAATTACAACAAAATCAGAAATCAAATCGTAATCTTCATTACATAACATCTTTAAAAATAAAAACTATCTAACTCAAATTTATTCCGAAATTATTTAAAAATAGCAATATTTAAAGAAACGTCAATGACCCTGAAGGCCCAAATTATAGAAATTTGAAATTCAGTGACAGCCAAGGACTGTAAGAAATTGGTGAAAACAATGCCCGAACGTATTAAAATCGTATTGAAACTAAAAGGTAAACAATAAATATTTCAATGGGCGAACTATTTTGCTGCAGCTGAGATTTAAATATCGTTATTTTTAAATAATTTTAGAATAAATGTGAGTTTGATAGTTTTTATTTTTAAAGATGTTATGTAATGAAGATTACGTTTTGATTTCTGGTTTTGTTGTAATTAATTAAATTAACATTCCTTCCCGGAGTTCTGAATTAAAAAGCATGTGAACTACTTTGTGTTTAAATAGTACAATTTTACTTTTAAAAAAAATCACAATACAATTACTACATAGCATATACGTTAGAAATGACCAAGTATTCATGCCAACTTACATACGAGAATACATACCTTCATAAATAAATGTGTTTTTATAATTTATTTTACATTATTTGCAGATATTCATGCACATTAGGTAGTAAACAGGAGTATTTATTTTTAATTATTGCTCTTATGAAAATGTAGGAATGTTCGTTTTAATGTTTAAAAGAGCCCAAATAAATTTAGTTTTATTAATTTCTAAAATATAGAGTTTTACATTTTGTTAGGGTTCGATAGGAAAACAAGGAATCTTTATAGTTTCACCATCTCCGTTCTTCCGTCCGTATATCACACTCATTTTTTTCAGGGATTATTTGGACTACAACTCCGAAATTTTAGGCATGTGGTGGAAAAAAAAATAATCATAGAAAATAAATAAAACAAAAATTAAAATTAAAAAGAAAAGATTTTGGTTTTTCATCAGTCAGCAATTTATTATTACACGCTACAAAGATATGTATGAAGATTTTGGGGGAAAAAATATACCTAAGGCAACATCTTCTACATAAAAGTGGAGATGAAAAAAATGTTCACTTTCTCTATGGAGCACCTAATTAATTACTCGATGAATAATAATTCTGAATTTTGAATTCCTGTAATACTGCCAATTAGATGATATACTGCTGTAGTTTTATTTGAAAGGACTTTATAAGACGTATTATTCTGTTAATCTGTCTATCATTGGTGAAAAAAATTTGTTAGAACGAATGAATTTCAATTGTTAGTAAAACTTTTTAGAAACAAATCTAAACATAAATTTTTCCATCTCTTATAACCGGATCATGTAATTTCTGAAAAAAAAAACTATTCATTCAACTTACAAATGAGCCTAAATTATTTTTGTCGAGTTTGAATTAGCGACATTTTTAAAATTACATATTAGAAAACTAGTGCTAAACCATTTTCTTTACTTGAACGTTTCAGTTAGGGATCTTACGAAAATAAAATACATATATGAAATACTGACTTCATTAAGGGCAACTATAATCTCTTATGAGGCGGCATAGTGCCACTTGAAGAAAGCGCTGATTCGATGAATCTAGCCAAGTCAAGATTTAGCCCCACTTCATTATTGCTGACACAAGCAGCACGTACGACTCACTCAGAAGGCTCTATATCGCATTTACGATTTGTTTGCCTTCGGATCGATTTTTGCGATCCTAATCCCAAAATTCGCATCACACTTTGTATTTGCAGTAGTTCCTAAGAAGCTGCATGAAAAAAGCGCACTTGGTACCTGTCAGACCGATATTTATGTTGTTTTCGTTATTGGCCGTACGCTTGCATATATAAATCCAATTACTGTGTCGTAGAAAATTAAGCACTTATGATCCCACAGTCTTTTAACTTTTGAAACCAATAGTTCAAACGTAGACTCGTCGAAGCAACAAATTTTCATATTGACTCTTTGGGTCGGGACCTAATGAAGTATCATACTAAATATAGGAGTAGTTTTATCCAAAAAGTTAGATACCAAATAAAAGGACTATAGTAACCAAAACAATTTGTACTTGGAGTATTAAAAATATCGACTGCTTCTGTTTCGATCTTATCCCCCAAAGTTGTTATTATATACTGTAATTTCTGTTCGATAGCCCAACTTTTAAAAAGTTTATTTAATTCCATAACTATTTTCTTTATGTTTGACAATAAAAATACAATACCTTTTTTTTCAAAGTTGAATATGTATAATAGAATAATTCAATAATAGAATAGACGCCTAATTGCTACAGCAATTCCTAACAAATTCAACAGGAACCAATCGGATCCAAAATCGATTTTGACTAAAAGATGTTAAAACTTTTCCATTCCAGCTTCTATGCATACTATAGGGGAGAAGTGGCATGAAAGAGCCAGTTTTACACAAGGCCCAAAAAAACCAATAAGGAATGGAATTTTTTTTTTTTTTACAATAAAGTTATAATTTCGATAGTATAGAACAAAGTTACATAGGCGGAATGAAGAAAATTTACAAGATTAATATTTATTTTTCGTTTTGAAAAAAAATTGATTTTCAGCTCTTTCATAACTTATAGGTTTTGAAAGAGCCACCGCGAATTAAGAAATGGAAAAGATGAAATTTAATAACATATACCATATTAATAGTGATTGCAACGAGATATTTTTGTAGAGGAGAGGGAAGAGAATATAGACTACTTAAAAAAATGCTTACAACCTGATAAATTACTTGTAACTTGAAAAAATTGTTAATAACTTGAAAAGAGTATTAAATGAACTCGATTTTTTTTTATTTGTTAATAAAAATCAAAAAGTTTTGGGTGTTGATATTGCTTTCGATCACTGTGGGATGTCAAAAGTGTTAGAAGCCCGATTTTTCCCCACAGGGTTCATATTGCCCCCCTTTCCCCTATATTTTAACAAAGTGGCTCTTTTATAACTTTTTATGTTAAAAATAATTATTTAAAAAATTAGTATAAAATAAAAGTGCTCAACTAATAAAATATGTATCGTTGAAAAGCTTAAAATCTATAAAATTTTATAGCATAATCAGTTTTTCATGAGATGTTGGCATTTGACTGTCAAAAACTAAATAAAACAACATCAAAAATTTACTTTTGGGGTCTAAAATCTTTAAAACGTTGTATCAACGTCAGTTATTGACAAATAATTATGAAATTTTTAGGGAGTATCAGTGATCAGTAGTACTAACTAAAAAAAAAAATACATGAAAAAAATTCACTCGGTAGTTTTTGTGCAATAGAGAACGGCTCTTTCAAAACTCGGCTCCTTCATGCCACTTCTCCCCTACATATATAATAATGTTAATGTAAATGTGAAAAATGTCTTTATTTACTATGAAAAAAGAATAAAATATATTGGAAAATTTATTAGGAATGTGATTGGGATCGCCGATACTGATTACTCCAAAGATCTTTAGGTATGTATGTCCTTGAGAAATTTGTTGACGCTAAAAATTGGCCTAATACTCAAATAAGAGTTTAACATCCTTCGCTATTGGCCACACCACAGAATCTGTCACGTAAATTTATCGAAGCATTCAAAAGTAATGCGCATTTAGAATAGATCTTAAAATTTTGTTCTATTTAAAATAAAACCAGTTTTGCATAAATTTATATACCAACTTATAGTTATCAATTATTTTTCATTGCTAACAAATTTCTAAGTACATCGAATTACTGATGTAATTTTTTGAATAATTGCGATAGAATTCCCAATATATTTATTTGTATTACCTATTGATTATGAAGTGTTTGACAACATAGGCAGATAATGTAATCTTCATTTCGTGACCATCAAAATAACATTTGATTTGATCAATACACCATAAGCTAATGATGAATTAGGACTCTTAATTAACTTACTTTAATTAAAGCAATTTAAAATATAACAATCGCGGAAACAAATTCAATTCAAAAAAGGTATCGCCTTCACACCACTTGTTAACTTTCAACTAGCATTATGGGGATGCCTTTGTTTTTTCAAGTTTCGCCACACTATTAGCAATAATGAGAATCTTAGTAGAAATAGTAAAAAATAAAATAAATAATAAAGAACGTACGTAAGAAGTGTGCGAGATCCCCATAAGATTTAATTATGCAACACATACGCCGTGGTCTTATCGGAAATTACCTTCGCAGCATTTTTGAACGAGTGCCGTGAATGAATGGCTCGCCAGATACGCTCCGATCTTTAATTGCTACCGATAAACTACTCTTGAGTTGTTCTCTATTTTTTTTCATTTTCGAATTAGGAATTCCTAGCCCATTCAGTTCAGGCATACGTCTCCGGTTGGCACTTTACTCATTTCGTCGCACATAATCGCACGCGTTACTATCGAGCCGTGTGAACCTGCGATTAGGTCATGATAAAAGAAGCTCTAAAAATTTAACGGATTGTAATCGCACTAAGTCCAATTTCAAGATAAAACGATCTTTAACAAATTGATACCAAATATCGCCTTCATATTTAGATGGCAAGGTGATTCGCGGCTAAAATCGTTTTTCAGTTTACTTGTGGCGGTTCACCCAACCGCACTAATATTTCACTTAGCTCCCTGGACAAATAATTCGGTCCGGGAAATTTTAACATATTCTGTGAATAATTCTACAATAGAATTTATAATCGTTTCGAATTGCGCGAAGTATAGTGTTTTTTAATAAAAGTGAGTGTTCATTTTTAAATTACTTACAAATTCTACAATTCACAGTTTTTTATTGCCAACTATAAAAAGATTTTTAATTTGTACTGTATTTACGGAGGATTTTTTTTAATATTAATTCACCCGCAATTAAACGAATTTAACAGTTTACATGGATATATAAAGTTAAAGTTAAACCAAGCACTTTGGTGAAACTTTTTTAATATAATTAATAATGTACGAAATACCAAATACCTCTGAAACTCATCAGGAGTTTTTTTACAGAATAGAACAGAATTTTTACTAAATATTCAACCAATCCTTAATTTTCTTCGTATATACAAATATTAATTAATTTTTGTAATACATATGTATGTACATATATCCTGGATTCAATTATATTATTGATTTTTTTCATTTTGTGTTTGTTCGTTTTTTTGTTTTAAAATCTTATTTTAACTTGCAAAATGTGTTCTTAATTAAGGCCATCTGAATATTGCCTTTCACTTACTATTCCATTCTTCGTTTTTTAGCGATAAAATTATTTCATAATTTAAAAAAAATAATCATTTTTTCTCTTTTGAGGAAAAGGTGGCATAGCATGTCTTTATTTTCATAAAATGCTAGTAAAAAAAGAAGTAGATGCAGACGTATCGGCATATTATTACATAAATCACCAGTTATAGCCACTTAAACTTTATTTCTTCATTCAACGAATTTCCTTCAGTGAAAAGTTCATTGCTGTGAGTTGAAATGTCGTTTCTATTCTGAAGAAAAAAGACACTGAAATGTTTTATTAGGTTTGCAAAAGATAAAGATCATAAAGCATTATCTGAATAATTACTGAACAATGACTGTTTATTTTGGATTTAGAGGCACATGAGTGTAGACCAAAGAGCTAGGTGTTGTGAAGTACCTTTATTCATGATACGTCAATTTCATAAAACTACGAAATCTTTTTATTTAAATGGTCGGAATAAGATATTGTGGTGCTTAAGGAAAAGATGTATATCACACTTTCCGATTTGGCACATTTATGAGTGCCATTGTACTAATTATATTCAATCTTTGGAGTTGTCCTCAATAACGGGTTATAATCTCATTTTAATAAAAAAGTTGTGTTGTACAGTGATAGTACTAGTTGAAAATTACAACAAATGATAACCTCAATGGTTTCCCTCAAAAACATGGACACATTACTTTAGTGTGTCCAATTATTTTTGATCAATCACTTGTAATAATAAATTAATACCAACGGTAAGGAAATACCAAACTCTTCAGAGGTATTATAAGGAATTAAAGTTTCCATGAAATATGTGTGAAGAAAGCTTAATCCATAATATGACACTTTTAGAACGCAACAATCCCTAAATTTTTTTCCTGATATACGATTTATAAGACGTTTTTCATTTAACAATTTTTCTTATATGCAACATTTTATAATATATGAACAATACTGTCATTAGATAGGGTTTAGTTTTTTGTTCTCAGAATATGTACCTTCTATCGAAAAAATTGAATATTCGCTGGTATCCGACCACTGTGTTTATGAAACCACGAAACTGAACTTTAAAGTTCCTATATTCCCACGTAAAATATTCACACTGAAAATTTCACTTATTCTGTGTGCAGTGAAAACAATGCAGTTTCGCATTAGTTGCGAATTAATTTGGAGAAGCCTATTTTTCTGATTTGCCATGATTTGAGGATGTAATAAGTGTATTCACGATTTGTTCTACTTACTATTGTATAGTTTTAAAACTTTAAAAAATTCTTAAAAACAATTATTAAAAGTTCAATTTTTACACTTGCTAAAATGATATAATAGAGGAAATACAACAAATCGAATTGACTCTCCGTATTGTTAAACGAGAACAATTAAATCTGGTCAGTTTAATGTATTGTAATTACGATTGTTTAAACATGAACAACCTCAACGTTTCCGATTCGTTCATTTATAAAATAAATTCGGTTCGGTAGTTAAACGTGTAATCAGACGAAAAATCTGGTGAGGGGGAGGGGGGTTGGTTAACTAATTATTGGATAACTAGTAAATAAAAGAAATTGTTTTATGAATAATCTTATGAGCTACATTTTCTAGAAAAAGCCCTCCATTTCTTCAATGAATCTAATGTGACCTAGTAAACGACCAATAAAAATATTTTATTGTATCCTGGCGCTGGTAGATCACATTTAATAATTTAATTTAAGTTAACATAATTTGTATCGTTTTATAAATCGATGTGTTTTCTGGTTATGGCCAAATAATGTTGTATTTATCAAATAAGGCACAAATTTCTATTCTTTTAACCATTGGAAATTAAAAATACTTTTGTGTTTTTGTTATATTTACTGCGTCAAATAGTGTAATAACACTTCAACGAAATTGTGTTTTAATTTATATTAAATAACCGTTTCAAACGGGTTTTCATCTTCAAATGTATCTAAATAGTGCCACTTTTACGTCACAACCTCTTCTGTAACAAGTGCGAATCGAGGATGTCACGATTATATTCTCTAATGAAACTACTTGACTAGCTCTCGAAAAGGTTATTTACTCCAAGTGCACCTACTTTAAAAAGTAATTAAAACTAACTTTCCAAATATGTTAGCTTCTAACTAGCGTGAAAAAAACCTCAAAATATAAATAAGCGTTAACAAAAGAATATTTTACACTAATTATGATTTTAATCTTAAATTTTAGATGACGGAAAAAAAGCGGCCCTCGGATCAAAAGTCGAACAGCGTCTTTTCGCTGAATGACTTTAATTCCAGGTGAGTGGTTAAGCGCCGATAACAACTTGTATCTGCACTCCTTGTTAATTGCGCTAATAAATCAATAATTTCATTGGCACCTCATAATTATCATGTTAATTGCCACTAATAAATTGATGTTTTTCTTCTTAATTTTTTATCAGGACGCAGTTGACCGAGAAGGAGCAACTGGACGACTATTACAATCCGTTCGAGCATCGGTCGGAGGAAGGAGCATACTCAACATCGGGTGCGTTGGCGCATTTACTTAAAAGCTCTCTTGGCAGCGGAATTCTTTCGATGCCAATGGCCTTCCAAAACGCCGGACTTCTGTTCGGCATGGTTGGGACAATCATCGTTGGAATACTCTGTACGCATTGTGTACACATCTTGGTAAGTGATATGCTGTTATCAGTCAACCGTGGACTGCTCCAAATATTTCCACTTCGACGCGCAATTTAATTATTAATTATAGCAGAAGCGTGTCGGTAGAGTACCACTTTGCCTTTTATCAGTACATATGCGGCCAAGCCACTTTGCTTGTTATACATTCGTTTAAACTTGACGCATTAATAAATAGGTTCGGAATAACCCTAGATAAGAACTAACTAAACGATATTATCTCAAAACAAAATATGCATTTATACGAGGCACCTTTTAGAGACCGGAAATTTGATAAGGGACATTTTTAGTAGATCATTATAGATCGGATATTTACTTTTATCTCTTTGTTGAAAAAGAAGTTAGTAAAGCCTTTTTACAATACAATATGTTATTACACCTAACTGGAAATATACATATATACATATCTATATATGTATAATAGATGGACAGACATTACTCCATTCTATTATTATTTTTAATGATCTGCAAAAATATGTGCTGTGCCACATTTGCGTTTTTAAACTATTTATCTTATAATAGAGTCGACAGACTACAACTTAAATCAGTTAAGTTTAACTTGTTAACTGGGTATGACGAAATATTTCATCATGTAGATTTATATTTATTATAGCTGTTTTTTTGTTTTCTAATTTTAACACATTTTGCGTAGAATTTAATTCGAAAAACCGTTATGTAAGTACATATACATATGTATGAAAATTTTTAAATATTAGAAAAGTGTATCAAATTGTCATGATATTTAACCATCCAAACTTCACCTTGAACCCTAAACCAAATAACGTTTCTGGCCCGCAGTAGGGAATTTGATTTGATTTTTACGAAAATTGACTTGGGTAGCAATTCAAAAAGTTCAATTCAGGGCAAAATTTCCTGCTAAACCTAGGACCGAAACGCATTTGAAAAAAAAAAGCTAATGCATCACGTTTTAGGCCGTTTTTATTCATTTAAATCTTAGCGTGGTCATATGCTAACATATAATTGTCGAAATAAGTATAATTAATAATAGGTAATTGAAAAACGATTACTTTACATAGGTGCGAAGAAAAAATCCCCTTTTTGAAACGATTTGAACAAATGCTAATTCCCTAGTTAACAAATTAAATCCCATTTTCTTATTCCAAATAACTAAAAACCGATTTGATTAAAAACACACTAGAGTAGCTAAAACGAATTTGTCTTAAAACGCCGACGCCGCATAATAAAATAGAGAGGTCGGGTGATCAAACTTTTTCATAAATGTAATAATTGTGTTTGTTTTTTAAAGTTTCCTGCATAAATAAATTCTTTACGGCTAATAATTATGGTAAAATTAAATTTAATAGTAAGATTTATTTTTTCGATTGGAAATACATAATATCGACCTTCAAGCAGCATCGCTTAATCGTGTATAATCAATCAGTAAAGTTGCTAAACTGATGCAGATCGATTGTGGTCTACTTTTGCTGATTGTTGAAATGATTAATTACATCACAGCAGCAAGCAGACGGACTGACGCATGACACTTGGTACCCCAGCAGGTCAACACAACCGTGGGTCTGTGGTTTTTCAAGTTCACCTGTAATTTGTCATTCACAACATGCAGACGGTGGCAAATTTGTTTCGTCGGCGGCGGCTAATACTTAATCGGAATGATGATTTGTATGCCCAGCTGAATTGACATTGAATTTGACTGAAGCCATTGTGTTCTTGGAGAAATTTTGTAGATTTTAATTAATGCGTCCAGAAAAATTTCCACAAAAATACATACACATCCTTATAAGTACTTAAGAAGTACTTAAATTTTAAAACATTGTATAGAAATGAAATGTTTAATTCAGAAAGTTCGGTAATCCGAACTTCTAGCATCCATGTATTGAAAAATTAATTAAAAATAAAACAATTCGGTTACGAAATAAATGAATATTACAATTCAATTATTTCATGCACTTTTGAGTGATCGTACTTTGATTCCTTCGTTTTAAGTTAAACAACCAGACTTATAAATAAATTTAACACATTTATCTTATATACCTATGTCTTAATATTTTTATTCTTATACAAGTCTTAATATTTTTATTTCAGGTGAAAACTTCACATGAAATATGCAGACAAACAAAAATACCGTGCTTAGGATTCGCCGAAACATGCGAAAGAGTATTTGAATATGGCCCGAAACGGATACGACCGTGGTCAAATTTTGCAAAGTAAGTATTACAGATCTGTCGAATGTTAAAATCCGATTTTTAAGCTATAAATGATTTGAAACGTAAAGTAGCATTAATATATCTATTTGAACATTTTGACCACAGCTTGATTGTGTAAGGAATATCGAAGATTGAGTGGATTGGGATAGGCGTTCCAAAGATAAAATTAAATTGATAATTGATTTTGTGTGCGTGTTGAATAGACGAAAAATAAT
The DNA here is from genome assembly GCA_951509405.1 of Machimus rusticus. Lineage (NCBI taxonomy): Eukaryota > Metazoa > Arthropoda > Insecta > Diptera > Asilidae > Machimus > Machimus rusticus. Next base: position 31,592,747 of record OX608049.1, on the reverse strand, counting down.
CAGCTGTAGCTTATTTTAATATATTTTTAAAATATCACTCCATGAAAATATATGTAAAAAAATTCAATGGCAGGACGTTCTCTCAAGATTACACTTGAACTGTGTACTGATGATACAAAATTTTTCTATGCTTAAAGAAAAAATGACTATTGAAGAATGGGTTTATAGAAATTTTTTGGAGTTTTCACACCCAAGTGCCCAATTAGCGGAAATATCCAATCAAGATAATAGAAAGATTTTTAATCTTTTGTAGGTTTTTAAGATAATATGAAAATTTAATCTACTGCACAATCAAAAACCCGATTTGCACACAGAACGTTCAATTTTTCTCTATACAAAACCAGTTCGTCGAGGTTAAATTTACAATAAAAGAAAAATCTGTGAAAAGCAACAACTGAACCTGATCAGTGATCGCGCTAATTAAATGTCTTCATATTCATACTTTTCCCCAGGTGGCCTTGCCCTCGTCCTCTGTAATTATCGCAAGGCACACAAATATTGAAGCGAATACATTTTCAGTTGAATTTTTTTCCTGTTTATAATTTTGGCAGAGATTATTTGATAAGTGATGTCTCGTGAATTGCGTTCAACTTACTGCTTGTGATTATTCCAAAGCATTGGAATGCAATAATTACAGGTGACGAATGCTTAATTTCCGGCGGAACCACTTTTAGATACATCAATTGATGGTTCCGATATTTCAAGCGCTTCAAGTATGCGAATAATTACTAATCACAATTCAATTCTTGCAATTTGTGTTCTATTTTTAGATCATTCAGTGCAACTTTTTCGCACAATGCATCTAACATTTATTTTTTAATACCTGCAGGAAATATTGAAATTGAAAAACTATTGTAAATGCATAGAGTAGAAATTATATGCTTGGTTCACATTAAGTCGTGTATTTTCTAAATGAAATAGCTTTTAAAACTGGATACAATAGAATTGCTAGAGAATTAGCCGGTAATTACAGCAATGTTGAGCTTATTAAACACACAATATAAAATCTTGTAGAAAAAAGTTTTTTTGTGTTTAGGGTTCATCCATTTAATTTAAATATGTATGAGACAAAAAAATACTTTCATTTTCAATTTGCTATCCTCATAATTACATATACAACGAATAGTTTTCATTTTTATTTTATCTTTATGAAAGTCAAAATTAAATTTTCCTAGAGGTTGGTGTTATTTTTATCAGAGTAAGATCTTAAAATTCATACAAAAAATAAGACCAAATAGAACAACAGTAGCATTTTAAAGCGTGTAGAAAGCCGATTAATATTTCCTTTTTAACCATATTTATTTATTTATTTTTATTGAAAAATTTTATTGATCCAATAATTGCTTTTCAGTCAAATTATATAAAACAAGTTTCAGTAATGTGTATGCACTACATTGAAGATCTATTCTATATAATGTGTGTACATAATTTTAAAAATAAATAAAAACAATTTTTAAGCAAAACGATTTTATATATTATGGTTATAAAATCGTGGGCGCATAAAATAGTTGACTAATTATGTGATTTAGTGTGTTCTAATTAGTTTCTAATTAAAACCATTCGCTAATTCATCGCGCCCACGATTTTATGACCATAATATATAAAATCGTTTTACTTAAAAATTTTTTTTATTTATTTTTTTTTACTTTTTAGTTTCGGACAGAAATCACTATATAATTTAAACTTTAGCTTATCGTATTTTTCTCTCCCTTTCATTCAATACCCATGCCAAAGGGATTGTGAAGCAAATTGTAATCTTGAGGTATCCGCCATTTGGAATTTAGAATGACGTCATCCGACCTATCATATTCTGCTAGTCAAACCCTTTCATTTGACACAAAATTTGCAAAATTTCAGATCAATCGGTTAGCGTAAAGTGGGCGTAAATGAGTTTACAAGATTTGACTGTTACGTACACGGTTTGAAACTAAATAAAATCATTTAAAAAGATAATTGAGCACATTTACATTTTTTATTTTTTTTTTAGGTAGTTACCTCCTTGATTATGTAATAATTATTCGTTGTTTTTTACTATAGTATGCTATAAAGGTTCACTTGTTATTTTTCAAAGCTTTTCCTTTTAAAAGATTCTCTTTTAATACGAAATCCGAATTGCATTAAATAAATGATCGATTGACCGATTTTACCTTATCGCAACGCCAACCTGAATGATATTGTAAATCGATTGGTTGCAAGGTAATTATTTTCTTGTTTTTAAAAGCACACCCTAATAAAGCAATGAATTTTTATGGCATGATTTCAACTAGTAAATAAAAAACATGATAAAGAAGTTCCATATTACAGAGCTAATTTCTCATAAGTCGCGTCATTTAGGCTAATATGTACAATGTACAAATGCCTATCTTAAAGATTATAAAAACACATAAAATTAAGTAACAAAACATTTTCTTTTTATTTCCAGACAATTCGTAGATGCCGCCCTTATGGCCACGTATTATGGAGCCAGTTGTGTCTACATTGTCTTCATATCTACGTCCGTGCACGATGTCGTCAATTATGATCTAGGCATCAACTGGGACATCAGGTTATACATAGCAATGACCATAATTCCAGTACTTGTGATTGGTCAGATACGCGATCTTAAGTACTTGGTGCCCTTTTCAGCGATGGCAAACGTCTTTATTCTGGTCGTGTTCGGCATCGTGTTGTACTACATGTTCAGTGTTGAACTGAATTACGCCGACAAGCCTCTGATCGCTGATGTTACCAAAATCCCTATTTTCTTCAGTACTGTAATTTTTGCTATGGAGGGCATCGGTGTTGTTATGCCTGTTGAAAATTCGATGAGGAAACCACAACATTTTCTGGGTTGTCCCGGCGTTCTTAACACTGCCATGGGAGTCGTAGTCGGCTCGTATGCAATCATTGGCTTCTTCGGATATGTCAGGTATGGAACCGAAGTAGAGGCTAGCATCACACTAAATCTCACCAAGGGTGAACCGTAAGTCTATCTGATTTTAAAGTAGAAAACCTGAACTCAATATAAATACATTTTTATAGACTTGCTGATGTTGCTAAACTTCTTATGGCTGTAGCGATTTTATTCACCTACGGACTTCAATTCTATGTACCAAACGACATTTTATGGAGGAAAATTAAGCACAGGGTACCCGAAAACAGACATAATGCATCGCAGATTGCTCTTAGAACCGGAATTATTCTAATTAGTGCAGCCGTAGCTGCTTTGGTACCACAACTTAGGCCTTTCATTGGATTGGTTGGTGCTATCTTCTTCTCAGTTCTGGGTTAGTATGATTAATTAGCTACTAATATTAGTTGACTTATATATATTTTGCATTCCTTAGGACTTTTGGTACCTTGTGTGGTAGAAACAATCTTCAACTGGCCACACAATCTCGGAACTCTAAAGTGGAAGCTATGGAAGAACATGGTTTTGGGAGTTTTGGCAATTTTCGCCCTAGTTGCCGGATCAGCCGTTAGCATAGGTGAAATCATCGACATGTACAATGGCAAGCCAATCAGTGGAGGGCACTGAATACCTCAGCTGCCGGACAGCTGTGTAAATATTTTACATACCTTACCCGCCTAGAGGTGCTTCTGAGAGGCAGGAGCTTTTTGCCGATCACAACAATGAGGAGCGCCGAATTTGGGATAACTCCTAATTTTCTGTGACGTTATTTTAACTCTAGATTTAGTTTTAAAGTAGCTTAGTGATTTTTTATATATTAACAAAAAATGTAATTTAAGTAAAGTAAATATTTCAAAAATGAATACATTTTTTATACATATTTATATTACTAAACATGCTTTAGGAGAAGAAAATCACGAGATGGATTCCATAGCCTCAGTAATATTATTTTGTTAATTGGATTACATACTTCGTTTTTGTACTCCACGTGTCTGTCCTCAAAACACTTTTTTTAATTACATACTCAGAAATATACACATCTGGTGTTGAATATTGTCGCAACTAAATGAAAAACTGCAGACTTTAACAGAGGCCGTTTAAGATGAAAGTTCGCAATAAAAGCCAGATACTCACTTTTAATATTTATTTTATTATTATCATATAAAAGAAATGACAAAAGACATACGGAAAGTACATTGAGAAACTTGCAAACAGCAAAGACGGGACATTCTTAAAACTACTTCAGGATCAAACGGATTTTTCTAACATTGCAAACTAAGCAGAAAAAAGTCATTAATTACAAAAGTGGACTGATATTGTGGTCTCCAAGAAAGACTTAATTTAGACTTAAAATCCTGTATATCGCTATGTACAACACAACTTAAAACTTATAGCGGTCATTTGACCCACTGAAGGACTTTTTTAACTGCTCAGCATGTAATATAATAGTCTGAAGGAGTCAACTAAATATTTAATAAATAAAAGTCCTCATCTTAGTACCCTTATTTTCTTACTTCTTCTTCTTTTTGTTCTTGTCATTAGTCAAAACTTCAGATTTTCTCTTCTGTGCTGTCTTCGTCTGTCCTGAGTTTGTGAGTATTCCTTGGCCACCCTTAGCTGCCTTCTTTTTCTTTTCTTGGCGCTCTTTCTCCTCTAATTCTTGATTTTCACGTTCAATTAGGGTAATTAATGTATTACACCGGCGTTGTAGCTCCAAAGCTGTGCGCGACTTCAAAAACCAATCGAAGCGGAATTGTGATGATGCTCTAATAATCGTGTTTTAACGAAAATATTACTATTTTAGTATTCAAAAAAGACATCTTACCTGATAGCAGCTCGGAGTTCTTCGTAAACATTTTCTTTATCAAATCCAAGCTTGTGCAACATGCAGACTAAAAATCTGTCTTCTACTTCGGTATAATTTTTACCTTTATTGTTGCCATACTGCAATCTCAGTTGATGGAATGGTGCCCGATATCTAGCCATCTAATATATAAAGAGAATTGTGTAGTTATTGGTTTGCTAAATAGATTACAATTGCTTTGTACAGGAACATCAATGGGAATGGTATCACTCATCAATTAGGAATATTAGTTAGTTTACTAACAATTACTGATACAATCTCTAAGTAAATGCAGAGAAAACGTTTTCATGTTAATTCTAGTTCCTTTTTATAAGAATTTGAATAATTTAAATTTGCTAATTAAAAATTTCAAAAATTCAAGTTACCTTTTGATCCAGAGCCTTCTTAATAGATTGCCTCCTCTGGATTTTGGTTTCTCCTCGTTCAATTTGTGCCATTATCCTTTCAATATCCTGCAATTCATGACATCTCTCCCAAAATACTGTACTGTACTCAATAACTTCTTCAGGTGTTTTTCCCTCGACATCTTTCGCGATATTCTCAATATCATCTCTACCGTATTTTTCGTTAGCTTTTATAAACTGATTAAAATCTCGCTTTGTCCAACTAGTGAAACCTGCGGGTATTAGATAGTTAACGATAGAAACAAAAAATCACATAATCATTACTGAGGAAAGTACCTTGTGTGAGTAGTGCTTCTTTTTCAGCAACTTCTTCCTCGCTTAAAGGTTCGGCCTCATCAATTTTCTTTTGTTCTTCACGTTGTGCTTTTGCTGCATCTGATCCCAACTCTGGATTTTTTGGTACTTTGTAGTTGAGTGTTTTTCGATAAAAATAGATTTCCTGATCAAGTAGTTCAAAGAGGCGCGGAGGGAAGAATTGAAAATCTTGAACTATTGGCTGTTTCGGTGGACGTGGAGCTTTTGGGGCTTTGGGCTCAGAAACTCTCAAAGCCTCCCGGAAATAGGCGTCAACAGCATAATTGGCTTTTCGTTCTCTTTTAGGGGGTTCAATCCATGAACCTACAGCAACATTGTTCTTTCTTTTTTCCCTGTAGTCTTCACCTTCGAATTGATATACTGAAGTTTGCTCACTGCCATTGTCCAATGTAAAATTGCGCAAGGAGCTCTCGCCGAGTGCATCATACTTCGCTTTTTCTTCTTGAGTTTTTGCTGCTCCCCTTTCCAAAATGGTATCGATATCCTCTTCGCTTAACTCAGAATCCTTTGACGCGAACACATGATTCGCCCCGAAACGGATAATATTCAACATTTCATCTTTATTCAGTTGTGCAGATCTGTTGTCAACGAGACGACCTTGCTGAATAACCAGTTTATCCAATCGCAATTTGATTTCAGCTCTTTCAACTATTTTCTCTTCCACAGTATTTTCTGTTATAAATCGAAATACACGCACCTGTTTCTTTTGCCCGATTCGATGAGCTCTGTCCATTGCTTGTAAGTCCATTTGAGGATTCCAATCCGAATCATAAATAATAACAACATCGGCGGTGGCCAAATTGATACCTAAACCTCCGGCACGAGTGGATAACATAAAGAGAAATTTGGGACTATTATCCGCGTTGTATTCTTGAATTTGACGGTTTCGGTCCTCGTGTGGAGTATTACCATCAAGTCGACAATATTGATATCCCCGCCACAGGCAATAATCCTCCAATATATCCAACATTCGAGTCATTTGGCAAAAAACAAGTACTCGCGAACCTTGAGCTTGTAATTTTGGCAAAAGTTTGTCTAGCACGGCCATTTTTCCAGAATTATAAACCAAATGCTCGTCAGTTGTGTACGGTGGTCCCGGTTCTGCTCCATCAAACAAGTACGGGTGGTTGGTGCATTTGCGTAGCTGCATGAGGATGTTTTGTAAACGCATCTTTTCTACCTTTCCGGCCCCGTTCACAATGTCAATATCCTTCATTAAAACTTTCGTATACCACTCTCTTTGCATTTTGGATAACCCAATAAAAATTTTAATCTCTTTCTTAGGCTTTAGTCGCTTTTCGACCTCCGACTTTAACCGACGCAGCAAAAATGGTTTAAGAACAGCATGAAGGCGCTCAATTAGTGCATTATCACCAAGACATGAATTAGTGTTAAACCAGGAATCGAAGTCATCAGCGCTGTTGAAAACATCCGGCAGCAAGAAGTTCAGAAGAGCCCAAAGCTCATGCAAATTGTTCTGAAGAGGCGTACCAGTGATTAAAAGTCTATTAGCTGTTTTGAACTCTCGAAGGATTTCAGAGAGCTTTGACTTTTCATTTTTGATACGATGAGCCTCATCAATCACAAGATACCGCCAGTTAAACTTTTTAAAAACGGACTTCTCGCGAATGCACATCTCGTAAGATGTAACACAGACATCCCAATTTCCAGGCATTAAAACTTCGCGAATAAATTGGTTTCGAGTTTCTTGGTCTCCGATGAGACAAACAGCCCTCAAGGAAGGGCACCATTTATTGAACTCATTAACCCAATTTTGCAATGTTGATTTAGGCACGACGACCATATGTGGGCCGGGATTATTCCTAAAATAGTCACCATTAATCATCACTCATGGAGAAATTAAGTCTTTATTATACTTTAATAATATTAAGTAGACTTTCAGAGCAGGAGCTTAGGGTTTTTATTTTATATTAAATTTTATTTCAAGTTTTCTAAAAGTTATCTTAGTTATAAAGAAAGCCATAAAATATAGCATAAGGGAAGGGGACTACGGTATTGCTTAAAACCTTCATTAAAATTTAATCGATGGTGGTGTATTATCCCCTTCATCTTGAAGCGAATGAACTGATTATAGTGAAAATTTATACCTATCTTCCTTATTTATGTAGGTGTAACATAAACTACCTGTGGGTCATAACAATACGAACCCAGGACGTTTAGTAATCAAGCAAACGAAAAAAGCAAAGCCCGTAAAATTTGCAGCACAAATATTTCTTAGAAGATATTTGTAGCCACTTGTGTTGAATTTTGGTAATCGAATTGGCTGTTTTTTTGAAATTTTAATAGTTATTATTTTTGAATGAAAAAAAAAAAACTATTGACTTTTTTAAAGTGGGTATAACTAATCCGACTGCAAGTTTACTACGTTCATCGAGTTTTTTATTAAAACCTAATTTTTACATATATTTATGAATGGTAAAATATGTTTTTGCAGGGGTGCCTATCAAAATGTGGCCGCTAGTGTTTTTAATTAATTTAATAAAAATTGATTTTTGGGACCAAATTACACTCATTTGTTTTTTAAATAAAACATAATCCACTTCACAGATATACTTCTAAGGAACTTGAAGTCATGGGTGCCATTGCGCAATTGGCCGCAACCTCTGCGCAGCCAGGTGTAAAGATTATTAATTAATTAATAAATCAGTCGCCTGAAAATTTTGTTTGAGTGGGAGTTCTCGTTGTAATGGTTTCAAATATGTGAATGTTCCTTTTTATTCCAAAGTAAAATTCAAAAAATCTCCTACATGATTACAGAAAGTGTTTCTAAATTGATAGTATGCAATACACGAGTCTGACTCGCATTTGACCCTTTTTTTACCATAAATTGCTGTAGGAAACGACACCACAGAAGAAAAGGTTACCAGTGCACAGTGGTATTCATATTTCTACATGAAAAATTACAAACCTGAAATGCTTCAAATAACCCAGCAGTGAAATGGTTTGCAATGTTTTTCCCAGGCCCATTTCGTCGGCCAGGATGCCATTGATGCCGTTCTCGTAGAGCGAAATCATCCAGTTCAAACCGCGGATTTGGTAATCCCGGAGCTCTCCGTTCTTTATGTACGTCGGCGACGACTCGAAGCGAAAAACATCCCTGGCGGTGGTCTCTTCAGCCAGGAGCTCTTCGTCTTCCTCCTGCTCGGTCTTCCGATGGCGGTGACTTAAAAACAGAGCCATTAAGCAAGATCATTTTAATTGACTGGCGTGCTGGAAATAAACTCACTCGGCTGCATTCGCTGGAGTAATTATTTCCTTCGGCTTTTTGGGGCGACCGACTGTCTTCGCTTTGGGGCTCTTGGACGCACTGTTTGTCATGAAATGGGTGAAAATCTCAGTCTGCTTCAGCAGGTAGTCGAAGCGCTTGCTACGGTCCGACTCAATTTTAGTGTCGAACTCAACTTCCTTTTCGCGGGACGAGGTTGTGTCCGATGTCGACTCATTCTGCAATAAAACACCATGAGAACGGTTGAATCGGAAATCATTCAGAAAAACTGGAAAAAACAAAGCCAGCGAGTCCAGTGACAGCTGCTGAGCGTCCACTCCACGGCTCGCTGGTCTTCGGCACTTTGCGTCAGGAGCGCCTGTTTCTTACCGAATTTTCATTTGGATCCGGAACATCTATGATTTCCTCTTCATTTGACATCGTTGCTCCTCAATTTTATCTACACTTATTGGTGAATTTTATCTGAGAAATGCTTATAAATCACGAAACTCACACAAGTGAAAAGGCGGCAAAAGCAAACCCCCGACTTTCATTTATTTAAAACTGTGTGAACTTGGCCGTGTGTCTCACGAAAAAAAGTAATAGATTTAGCGACTGCTCACCGGTTTGCTACATTTTAGTCCATACGACCGCCGATATAACATATATGGATCAGGTGTCTGTCTGCATTACTTTTCCATGCGATTTAACATTTCCGGCGGTGAATTTTAAAAATAACCGTTGCATGGCTGCATTATAAAATCCATGAATTAAAGTTTTGATGCTGTAGGTAGACTAAAGAAAAAATTAATAAAATAATGTTTCAATTTTGAAAGCTTTAAAGCCGGTATCTAAAGTTGTTCTACTTCAAAAATTTTAAAAGCTAATATTTTAAAACTATAAAAATATAATTTTACGATAACTATGAGGCTCATATATATCTAACCAGAACAACTAAAATTGACTTCAGTAAAAATAAAATAAAGTTAACGTTTGATATTTAATGTAATCAATTTGACTCATAATGCTGAAAAAAACTGAAGACTTATGAATCGCAATTTGCAGTATGTATATTGTATTTGAAAATGAAAATCACTTCCTTATTCTTAAGCTACTCTTGTGGATTATCGAGGATTTGAATAGCAATGTATATAATAATAGACTAACTAAATATTTTATGCATTCCACTCCAACGTACAACACAGCACTCAAAAATGAATGAATCAAAGAAAACAAAAATGACGATTTTATATTTACAGCCAACGAAGACTTTGTTATTTGTTATTTGAGATACAGTTTGTACATTTCTATATTATTCAATAAAACCAGGTTTGCAAAAACCTTAACCATCATGCCAATCTCCGCAGTATAAGCACTAAACAGTGCATAGCATGCATCTTGCGTGCTATTTGCTAGTTTTATTCTATAGCAATCCACAGGCTAATTCCACTGCATTCGATAGTTTTATGTTTCAAGATGTTGCTAAGACCACGGCTGAAATATTTATTAAGAGATTGTTTCATCAATTAAATAGCTCGTGTGCTTGCGTTTGCTAAAGATGGTGCAAGTTCACTTGTTACCTACGTTATAATATGTACTTTACTTATAATGCACGAAAATATTATCTTAAAATATTCAATTGTTGTAAATTAGCTAGAATTTTGAAATGGTTAACATTAATTTTTAGAAAAAAAGTGACTCAAATCGCTATTAATGGATATACATATGTATAATTTTAATGTTTGCGATACAGGGTAATAAGCGATAAACAATTAAACATGGGTTATAGAGATAATGTTTTATTAATGAATCTACATATGCCAAAAATCTCGGTTAAAACAAACAGACAAACAAAAATACAAGTACAATTTACAAAATATATGTCGTAGTTTAATATGTACATATAATGAAATCTCCTACAATTTATGTATTATTATAGTGTTAGTACCCGATAGAAGATAGGATTTAACTTGCTATTATTTTTAAAGATACTGTGCTTTTACATATTTATAAGGTTGTTTTTCCTTATGAAAATTAATATTATATTTTTTAGATCCAAATTTTTTTCGGCCATTCGTTCAATTATATACTTCAAAGTTTAATTACCCATAAAATAATAATGAAAAAATTGCCCCTAAAATAATAATGAAAAAATATCAGGTATAAGGTTGTCAATATGTATGAATACCTACTAATTACATACATACTATACATCCAAGTTTTTTCTTACATTTTATCCGAGTTTATGTATGTTTCATTAATTTTTTTGAGATTCCTATCTTATTATTTCGGTTTCCAATTTATCTTTAAACATTTTAGTAGAAATTCCAGTGTTTTTAATACTTTTTTAATTTTTTTTTAGCTTTTGAATGCTGTGCGAGTTCTTAGGATGGCGAATTGATTATTATAGATATTATCTGAAAATAACAGCAGACATCTTCATGCTTTACACATAATAAATGGAAAACCTTGCTCGGATTTTTATCATATTTCGCAACAAACGTAAGGTGAAACGAAATCATCTCTAGGCTTGTGCGCTTAGGTGGCATTGATCGGTTTTTCCATTAAATTGTCAATGTTATATCTTGTAACCGTTTGCTCATGCGTAACGTGAGGCGAAATTACAATCCTTATAGACTCGATTGCGCAGAACAATTGATCAAATAGGCTCCTTTCAAATTATTTAACCATTGAGAAGGCTGCCTTGCATTTACCGAAGAAAGCGAAATTGCTTCTGCTTTTATTATAAAACTAAAAATTTTCCGGAACAACGGTGGAAATTTTCGCTGTCAAGGCTATTGTCGCTGATCTTTTTAATCGGGCATTGCACGACTTTTCATCAGTGACGCTGATTGGCGATATTTTGCAATCCGAAGGTGAAAAAGCGGCGCGCGCCTGCTTTGGTGTATGCAAGACGTCTTTGCATTGGTCTTTCCACCTGGTCTCAAAGAGTCAGGCACGTGAGAAATCACAACGTGCTCAACGAACTGCAAAGACACAATAATTTTACCTAGGCGATCGGGGGACAATTGGGGATTCATTTGTAATTTGATCGCCGAGTAAGCAACACACGTTCGCTTTTCGACGGGCAGATTCGTGCTATCGTTATTTTTAAATGTATTATTAAAAATTAGGTGAAATATTTGCAAAAACGTGAATGTTGTAGGAAAAGTTTTAGTTCAATAAACCAAAAACCTGAAGTATTATTTAAGGTAAATTTTCTGGTTCTACCGTTCTTTTATTTTTGAAATTTTCATATGAGTGAGAACAAATTTAAGTGAGAAGAGGTGAATATGCTAATAGAAAGATTTCAACTCTTTAAAATATAATAGTTGTCTTTATTTATGTCAAATATTGTGTGAACTGTTTACTCTTATCGGATAAGTAATGAATGGTAAATGTAACAGCTCCTTAAATTTTAGTTTTCATCATTTTCTAAACGGCGTAACTATTTCTAGTTTCAAAAATTAACAATTATACAATAAAGTCCAAATAAGAAAAAATAAAATAAAACGAGAATTTTTTCTTCAACTAAAATGAACAAATTCTATAAATAATTTTACTCCGGGACTAATAGTTTCAAATATTTAATTCAACTCTACACTTAAATATGCTACACAATTTATCACTGCTACCACATAATTTGTGATTTAACATCATATGTATTGTTATTTTTTACATGCAACAGTTCTTCTGGACTTCACCTTTCAATCAATTTGAAGATTTGCTATATATAAATAAACTGAACTTTATTAATATAAAAAAATGAAAAATACCTGATAATATCTATTTCATTTATAGTTTTTATTAAATGAATCGTTGGCTTTGAAATTGGAATAAGTCCAATTTTTTAACATATCATTTTAACAATTTATCTTATAAAATCATAACATAGATAGATAGTCCTAATGGGAATTTTTCAAAAAGTTGACTTATACCACTTTCAAAAATAACGACTCAAATATTACTGATTCAGATACTGAACTTTTTCCATAATGAGTTTATTTGTGATATATACGAATCAGAGTCAAATTATAACTCTATCAACATTTGCGTTAAAGTTTTTTAAAAGATACAGCTAAAATTGCTTTGCAAATGTTCCAATTCCATTAATTTTTGTATTAATTATGAAGATGACTAGGCATTTCAGATAACTTTCAAATCTTTTGGGATACGCCGCGATCGCCTGCAACAATCTGGCACTAACAATAAGTAAATCTTCTTTTCAAATTTCGCAAATAATGTCGATCAATGGAGAAAGGTCACTACATAACACGTGATTGCATAATCTTAGAAACCACAAGCTGTTAACCGCTCATAAATTTTCTCTGAAGTTCCCGCTTTCATCTTAACTCCGATTGTGCTAAGTCTAAAACTCACATAATAGTGAAACATCTCTTTGCGAATTAGCGAAACGTGCGACTATTCTTACCGCTCCTGCCGTCGCAAGCGTAGCCTTTTCTTTGTTTCCGACTTAAAAATTGACACTCCGCCCTACCTACTTATGTCTATAAACAATTTTCGCAAACAAAATTACTATGCAAATTTTGGTAAACAATTATTATTTAAGTTGTGTTGTTATTTGCCTTGTTAGAGATAAACGAAGTAACTATTAATGTCATTAGTAAAGCAAAACTTTTTTCGAAATATTTGGGTCAAACAGTTTTGTTTTTTAACTACATACTGTGAACAAGAGTAAGAGATTAAAAATTAAAATGGTATATTAAATTATCAAATTTATGAAATTCTAAAGTATTTAATCAAAAACAAATTAATATGTCGGAAAAATTAAAATCAATTTATAGTCGATTGAAATAAGACGCAATTCTACAACAATCATAGCACAAATCAAAACCGTTTTTTTATAAACTTCTTTTGCAAAAGTCCAGAAAAAGTAATTCTATTAGATGAAAATGTCTGCTAAAAATTTTTAATGTAAAGAGTAAATGATTAATATTGACAATTAGTATTTAATACTTATTCATTTAAAGGTTTAATAGGAAGCTATTTTATTAAAAAAACTAAGTTTATTAATGTATGACCGTTACCGTGCCAATTGAAAGTTAATTAAAACGTGCTAACTTCATTTGCTTTGAATTATCAACGAATAGTCGACCATTGTTGAATTTGTCTGCAATAACAACAGAGCACAAGTCCCCAAAGATGAACGTTGTCTGAATTTTTAACCTACTTCTAAAAAGGTGACTTGCAATCCTAACTCTAACATTTTTAATTCAATTTTAATTAATATCAATTAATAAAATTTGAATAATAAAAATTATAAAATTGTTTTGATGTTTGGTTTAATCTGCATTTGATTCACCTTATAAATTTTCGAGTTATATATGTACGTAATAATCAAATACCTATAGGCGGAACAAATTTAGAGTTTATAATCAAAGGCTTGGTCATACATATATAGATACATATATTATACGTTTCCACTACTTTCAATTGAAAAATATAATAAAGAATAAGTATAGGTTATCATATATTTAGTAATTTTTAGCACCTTTTGAAACTGCTGTGTGCTACTGATTAAATAATTTAATCATTTCAATTTTTAAGAAAAATATAGTTCAAGAATTCCTATAAAAATATAGTTGCGCAGCCAACTTGAAACCAATGATTGTCTCTTTCCAGTTCTTTGAATTTTCTCTTTCCAGTTCTTTGAACTTAAAGAAAATTTAAAAAGTAACTCTTCTAAATTATGCTAATAATTGAATTGAAAATTGCTTTCAAACTTCTTTTGAATTTCGAGTTCTTCTAAAAGAAGGCACCTAATTACATTGCAATTTTCGTTTGAAACTTCCAATTAAGATACATAAGTGCAATTCTTCGGTTTTTGCTGCATATTGCAATTAACAGGAATTCTAAAAACAAAATGTAATATTGAAGAAAATGTTGTAAATGAAGTGAATGTCACTTAATATTTTTCTGGTCGTTAATAGTTAAAAAATTGAGTAGGTTGTGGCAAAGATAGATCGCGAAATTTCCGTAAGGAGATCTAAAAGAGCCTTAAACTTTTTCATTCATGTAACTAATGGTCTTGCGCAAAAGTGCACTAGCTAAGAAAAACAAGTTTCGTTCAGTTTGATTCGACTAGGGCCTGCGCTGTCGTATGAGTCAAGTTAAACAGTTTATGGGATTGCGATAGCGCACAAAATTACCATCAATTTAGTCTAGACATTGCGCTTTCTCGTAAAAGTACAAAACTTTTTTCTAGAAAATATGCAACTCATGCAATACATAGCGCAAGATTGAGGCCCGGAATCCCATTCGCTATTGCTATGCTATTACATGAGTTTTCATTACAAAGTGAACGCGCTGAGCGTACAACTTTATTGCACCAAACGTCTTCTAAACAGCCATATAACTCTTATTTGGCTCAAATGAGATACTAAGTAATTACTAAAGCCTGTTCGAGCTACTCTCTCTATTGCGAATATCCTACTCGAAATGGATTCCTAGATTTTCTTATCGTGTAGTACTTCATTCAAGTTAACAGCTTTGCTATTTTGCAATTCTCAGTAATTAGCTTTCGACCTTTTCCTTTTCCGAGAAGTTAAAATTTGAAATTTCATAATCTTTCTTTTTATATTAAAGTACTAAATAATTTTAATTCGAAAAGCATCTATTGATGCTATGTTAAATATTTTAACTATTTATCGTATATAATTACCATATAGTTGCATTTATTTTTGTATACTTCCTGAAATCTGCGATTGTTGATCACTGAAATTTACATTTTTTAAAAGCATTTTACTACTATTATGATAAGTCTTAAATAGATCCTCTCGCACAATTAATATTTGGATCCACCCTTGTTTTAATGTATATTTATATTATGCTTTTCCTGTATGTCACGCTCCTTTAATTCGGAATGTTCGTCGGCTTCGTTAAGGTGGTATGAATATATTTATCATTTGTTATTATTTTAAGGACTAGTCAGCTTTTGATGAAATCAAATATAAACTTGGATATAACATAAGAATTTTTTCAAATCTGCTTATATGTTAAAACAGTATCAAATCGTACATACTTTCCCTAATTTGCTATTTAATGCTACTTACTTCTCACAGTGCCCACTTCAGCGAATAGAGTAAATTAATCAATCAATGAGAGACTTCCTTTCATCAGTTTAACAGGAAATTTTTCAAATTGCGTCAATCTATTTCTGCAATAATGCTTAGCCAAAGTCAGTATGCCACAAGATCTCGTCGGTTGATTTAATTGGAAAAAATTCTACGAATATGTTTCACATAAAGCTGAACAACTTGTTTGTGTTAATTGACCAACTTGGATTGTAAAAACGAGCAAACTGTTCAACCGTGCATAGCGTTGACACACGTTGAGTTCTTTTTATAACGCCTCAAAAGTAACTTCTTAGGAGTGTTTTTCTTGTTTGCATTTACTTTCATCGTTTATTCGTAATCTAAAGGAATGCAATTTGACCAATTGTCAATGTTATTAATTGATCCAAAACATTTTTTAAATTTTCAGATGGCGAACGTTAGTGAAGTTCCCAAACTATTGCAAAATCCGTATGATTTTTATTTATGGACCCTAACTTTCTCAGGTTGAAAACTTTACGAAACAAATTAACCACACTACGTTTACCACCAAAAATATTTCTTAACAGACAGAAGAACCCAAGGATGGCTACTGGTAGATTCCCCTTTGCCAACAGTAATGTGCACATTAGTTTATTTATTTATTGTGTGGGCGGGTCCAAAGCTAATGAAGAGGTATTTATTCAAAAAACACTGAAGGAATTTAAAATTAATATTAATAATTTTCAGACGAAAACCTTTTCAATTTCGTGCGCTGCTGGTAATTTATAATTTCGCCATGGCTTTATTAAATGGTTATATTGCCGCTAAATTATTTACTGCGTCGCTACGTCTTCGCTACAGTTACATTTGTGAGCCTTGTAGAGATAAAAATGATCCAGATGAATTACAGGTAAGAGATTGCTACTATTATTTTAGATACCTATCCTAATACCGAATTAATGGCTTTAATAGAATGATTTTATAGAAGGACGGTTAATAGGTGTACCTTTAAGTGCAAATAGAGAAACAAATTTTTATTACCTGGGATGACCATGAGAAGACATTTATTTTCAATTACAATCATAACAAATAGTGCAATACATAATTAAAATTCAATAATGCTTATGACTTATGGTACACATGGTGCACTTTACCGGGTATTTAATTCAGGGTAATTAAATTACCCAGTTAAGTACAACCCCCTGACACACATAAACCGAGTAATCTTTAATGTTTGGTGCATATGTAATGTACTTAGTTTTTTCCATATTTAATTTCGCAAATTTATTGATGCGTTGACGTTTGAACTACTTTGACTACTTTCGTAAATTAATTGCTTTTTAATAAAGGGGTAATTGAGATTACCCAGCAATTTTTGGGATATTCAAATACCTCGAAATTACTCTCTTGTTTTGCTGGTATTCTAGTGACACATATGGAGTAAAAAGGGGTAATTTAAATACATATCCGGTAAGGTTTGTCCTATGTGTATCATACATAGTTAGAACCAACTTTAAAACTTAAAAGTCTCCGGCCCTTTAGAAAGTTAATAGTGCAGAGATCAGAGAGAAAATTTGCAATTGCAGAATTACAGAATTGCAATTCAGATCGATAACACAATTGAACACTAAATTTATTGTGTTATATTCACATGAAACTATACTATACTTTTGTATAATGTTCATGATAAAAAGATTTATTTTTTTTAATTTTAGGTTGCCAATGCAGTCTGGTGGTTTTATTTTTCTAAACTCCTTGAATTCTGCGATACTTTCTTCTTCATTCTTCGCAAAAAGGAAAATCAGCTGACATTTTTACACGTTTACCATCACAGTACAATGTTTCCACTATGGTGGATTGGTATCAAATGGGTTCCCAGCGGATCAAGTATGATAGCCTATATTTTTTTCAAACATTAAAATAATTGATCAACATTATTTTCAATAACAGGTTTTCTGCCGGCCATGGGCAACTCATTCATACATGTTATGATGTACTCTTACTATGGACTTTCAGTTTTTGGTCCTAAAGTAGAGAGATACCTTTGGTGGAAGAAATACTTGACAATTTTGCAGTTGGTAAGTACTTTGTATAATACTGAAAATAGAATTTTCGTAATTATTCTTTATTTAATACCTCTACAGCTACAGTTTACTATCGCTCTACTCCTTGGAATTAATGGCTTGCGGACGGGGTGCGAATTTCCGCTATGGATGCATTACACCTTAATATTCTATATGATCTCCTTCATCGTTCTCTTCGGAAACTTTTATATTCGTAAATATTTGGCCTACGATAGAGAAAGGAAGGGTAAAGCCAGTATTTTAGAAAAACTAACTTACATAGCTTCGTCTGCTAAGGCTAAAAAGGCATAGATTCGTTAGTGAGTATGTACATATTTGTAAAGTGTTTTTATAATAAACTTTGTGGGAAGTTAAGATATGTATTTTATTGAATGCCTATAATTCCTAATGTTTTAACACTAAAAATTATTTCCTAACTTTTATTTTTGACTTTAAAAATATAAATACAAGAAGAAAAAGTTCCCTTTTCACTAAGATGAGGTAATAATAATAAGTTTTTAAATATAACTGGTCTTTTAGTTTGAAAAATTTAAAATAACAACAATTATTTTTATTTATTTATTTTTCTTTTTATTATTTAAACAAAATTAAAAAATGTATTGTTTTTCCTGAGACTGAGAGTTCTAAGGCGAGATTTATGAAGACTCTTACAAAATTAACAGATAATTAATTACTTTTACCGTAGATTACGAGATTTTTACGAAAAATTAAATTGTTAGACCTTTAAAAATCTTCAATTCTTAAATTATATCAAGGATGACGGCCTGACGATTTTTTAAGAGGACGTACAATACAATATTTTGTTATGATTGAATCATGTGAATTTTTGGACTACATGTATTATTTATGATATGACATGAATTATAATATGACATTTCTCCTCAAATTTTTAGAATATATGTTTAATTATTTCTTTTAATTTACTATAAGTTGATACCTATACATATTAAAAAACGCTCGGACCCTTAAAAAAGGAAAAAAAACAATAAAATTTTATAAATATTTTAGTAAATATAATTTGCGGTGCATGCTAAAGGTATGCATCATCCAATTCCAGTTGTGCAAAGAACGCAAATACTATCAACAATTTGTGTATGGGGTTATAGGTAGGGTGTATAAAAAATGCATTATACTGCGAAAAACATTTTTTTTGCAAAAGCTTTAGCACAAAAAAACTGAAATTTACTATCTATTAAGTAGCAATATACAAGCCTCTCTGCTATTCATTTATTATGGAAACCATCGATTAATCGATTTCCCCAACCTTTAACATTCATAAGTAATTTTCTGAAGAAGCTTAGTATCAGGCCCTGAAAACTTTTACAGATTCATTATCGCAATACCTAAAACGAGTTTGTCGTAAAAACTGGAGACTGGATTAGATAAGAATAATTAGTAAGGCTGGTAGCTAATTCGTGCTAAATAAATATTCAAGGGCAATTGCAATCAAATCAAAATCAGCCCTGGTCAGTGTCGCCGTTAATAGTTCAGCGCCAATTGGCACTATCGCGAAAGTGTCCTTCTTGTACCCGAAAACGCCTTCGGGTGCCAAGGTCAATGTGTGGGTGGGTAAACCCCTGAGTCCGTTGAATTTACAACATTGTTTTTCTCCCAGATTAATTCCCTCTTACCCACCCACGCGCGCCGCGAATCAGCGCCAAATTCCCCACTATGCTCCTGGCTGGCGTCTACCACTTGACGGGTGCACCAAATTGATAGCGAAGTGCGGGTGGTGCACATAGCAAAACTTCTTGACAATGAGACAGTGGGGCCCGCGGGGCTTGGGGCCCGGGGTATGTTGGGCGGCACGCGAACAAGCAACGGTGCTGACGCGTAACTGCCGCTATAAAGCTCCCTCTCATTGGGGCAACTTAAAAGTGACCAATTTTTTTTCCTTTCCCAATATTTTGCGAAGCGAAGCTTTAGTTGCTAAGTTTTTTGTTATTTTCCGCGAGTTTTTCCGTGCTTTTAAACCGCCTGCACAGGAACTTTCCCAGGCGCTGTGGCAACGCGGCAACCAACCGTCGTTTAAACCACCACCCACCGCCCGCACTCCGAAGCAAGTCAGTAAAGTCGATATTTTAGGCTAGAGGACGTTTGGCTCACTTACTGGAGTTACCCTCAGTTCTTAAGCAACTCTGAGTCGCAGCGCCAACGCGGTTTGTGGTCTTCCTCTAGCGAGGATTCAAATTTCCATCCCTTGAAAGTGTAACCGAATCGAAGCGCGTCCCCGGGAGGCGTCGTCGTTAGAACGGAAGTGGTTCATAGGTGTCTTAGGTGATTGATTGTGCTATTGATTGGTCATTTTCAAAATTTCAAAGTTTTCGAGTTCCGGTGTGCGATTTTTTCCGTGCGGGGTTAGTGTATATGACAATTGTGTGGATATCGCAGCCTCCTCCGGGAATAATTTAACGAGGCTAGAAATCTGCGGCATATGCTTCCTTTCGGAAGGGTCAACAGGCAGAGCCGCGTGCTACCAACAACCGCTCGCTGACATCCCTGGGGAAAGCCAGAATATTCGGAAAGACGATATGATGGCATGAAGTCATGCGTGCGTAATTATGCACATAATTTTCCCCAAAAGGCATCACAGGACTTTAAACTCCAGGATGAGACAGTCTCCGAGCGAGAATCTTCCCTTTTTCCACCACCAGTCGCCTTGGTTAGCGTATTTTAAAAAGTCTTATGCTGGGATTGAAGGTGGACCGACGAGAACTTGATATTTGAGCGTCTAATTAGTCGCGAGGAGTTGCGGTTTTATTTTTCCGCTGTCCAACTCTACGTCGTCTACCCCTCCTGGGGGACCATACCCTTTTGTCGCCGAACCGCTGTTGACCGTGATAAATTGCTGCTTTGCGTTTTATCCGCGGTTTTGATGGACAGCTGACACTCTCTGATCGTAGCGTCTTAATTTGGTCCCGACATGTTCTGCTGCTGGTTAATTAGAAGCAACTCGGGCCTGGCTCTGTCTCTGTCGTCGGAGCGCAGAATGTGGCTCGATCGCGCACCGCAAGCCACACGTCTTTTCGTCTGCAGCCAATTACCCTCCTCTGGAAACGGATGATACAATCACTTTTATCAATCTATCTGACCTTCCCTAGTGGCGAGCTCATCTTCGTCCAGTGCAACGATTGGCTCCCTCGGCTTCCGCGTTTTAACCGCCCTTTTACCTTTATTTTTAGAATTTTTATAAGAAAAAGTATCTACTGGCTGTGGCTAATTTACCAAATATGATACATACATTTATTGTATAAATTACAGCGTTAGAATTAAATCTTTTTTAGTAAGAGAGAAGACACTGACTGAATCTTGGGCTTAAATAGAAACTAGTTCTTTTTTTAGGAATCAAAAATGACAAAAATACTCAATCATTTGGCACCTCAATTAAAAAAAAAAAAACATCTTATAAAAGAGGATTCTATTATTTCCGAGGTTTTTCGATTCGAGAACGGTACCGAAAGCACTTTTTAGTAGGGAGATATTCATAAAAATAGTGTCAAATTTACAACAACAACCACGTACAAAATAAATGCCATTTGAATTAGATTTTCTTTTTCCAAGTAGGTAGGAAATCGTATGTAAATGTAACCAATTATTTTTTGCATTTTAGTTCCTGGCTGTTTTTTGAAGGCGGTTTTTTTTTTAAATAATTTTTATTTTTTGCTTTTTAGTGGTGTTTATATAAAATAGGTGTGTAGGATAGATTAGGTGGTACATGATGGGGAGGACTTCCTTACGTGCATCTCGTTTAAAAAAGTGTCGAGCACAGGAGTCTAAAAATGACATAGATGAGCGCTTAAAGCCGCCGCCATTTTGGTTTTTTAGTATTTGTTAGTCAATCCCTTATAATGATAAATATCCTGTCAGAAAAAAATCTTCAAAATCGATCCATAATTGTTGAAGTTATCGCGCCATGAAGTGAATGAAAATCAATAAAATTAAGTCATCCCCTAAATTTCCACCCTTAGAAGTGGAATATTTTAATGAAATTTAAATGGGATCACCCGTGAGACATAACCTATCCACTAAATAAGAATTATTAAAACCGGTCCACAATTGACGGAGAAATCGGAGAACAGACATAAAAAAAAGATTCCGACGAATTCAGAACCTCCTCCTTTTTTGAAGTCGGTTAAAAAGACAGTAAATATATGATATATATTATAAGTAATAAGTAGTTTAAATGCAATTCCATATTATTTTTTTTAAAAAACGGAGCTCGGATATAATAGACATGCTCAAAAAGGGTTTCCATAAGATGAATAATAAGAAAGTTACGGGTTGATTTACAAAAATATGTCTAACATAAAATTGTTTAAGCATATTCTGCGCGAAATCTTGTGATATGAAGCAGCTCTCAATCTTGGCTAGGACACTCTGTACATCTAAATAATTACAAAAATAGTCTAGATGTCTTCGTCGAATATTTGCGATATATTCCTACAATACTACATATATGTTTTGTTTATAATAATAACCATTAATGATTTAGCTTTTTGTTTGTTCAGTTCAGTGACCAACAAAACAAAATTCATAAAATTGTTGTATTAATGTGATGTGACATATTTTTTTTTAGGTAATGAAGGAATAAAGCTCCTATCAAATTAGCTATTATATAGTCCAATTTAAAAATAATTCGATCTAATATACAAACAACATTTGTTTTAGTGTTAGAATATTTTACCAAATTGATAGGATAGTGGGGTTAGGGTGTTCGTTAACCGTCATAATTGACCCTTAGTGATGCGAAAAAATAGTCATATGATTGATTAATCGTTTACGCACAACATGCATGGACCCCATTTTTGTTATAAAAATTGTTTTTTTTATATTAACTTGAAAAGTTAAATGTGTCAAATTAGGTAGGAAAATATCCAGAGCTCAATTTAATGCGGATGTTCGAAAATTCATTATTACTAAAAGTAAAGGAATCTTTCCCATTGCTAGATAGTTTTTACAAAGTTGAATTTAAGAAGGTATTATTACCTTTTCTTAAAATATTTATATAACATATTTTGATTAAGTATGTACAAGTACATACTTTAAATACACATTTAGTTAAGGACATATTAAACGAAAAATTGAGAAAAAGTATAATAATACAATACAATATCAACAACAAACAACATCTAAAACATTTCGTTGCACAAAAAATTAAAATCGAAATCTTGAATTGTTGTGTTGTAAGGTCTCTTTTTAGGGTTCCGTAGCCAAATGGCAAAAAACGGAACCCTTATGGATTCGTCATGTCTGTCTGTCTGTCCGTCCGTATGTCACAGCCATTTTTTTCCGAAACTATAAGAACTATACTGTTGAAACTTGGTAAGTAGATGTATTCTGTGAACCGCATTAAGATTTTCACACAAAAATAGAAAAAAAACAATAAATCTTGGGGGGTTCCCCACACTTAGAACTGAAACTCAAAAATTTTTTTTCATCAAACCCATACGTGTGGGGTATCTATGGATAGGTCTTCAAAAATGATATTGAGGTTTCTAATGTCATTTTTTTCTAAACTTCTAAATAGTTTCCGCGAGAGACACTTCCAAAGTGGTAAAATGTGTGTGTCCCTTGTAACTTCTAAAATAAGAGAATGACAAAACTAATAAAAATATATGATGTACATTACCATGCAAACTTCCACCGAAAATTGGTTTGAACGAGATCTAGTAAGTAGTTTTTTTTTAATACGTCATAAACCGTAAACCGCAATTTACCTTTCATTCAATCAACTCAAATATAAAAATAAAAAAAAAACATTTAATAACATAAACCTTATGCATAAACCGTGAACCATTATTTTCTAATAATAAATCTGTAATAGGTGCCTATTACTGTTATTAAAACATCGATCAAAGTTACAACGAACTACAAGAACTTTTATATTATGTTCCTTGCTACTACGGAACCCTTCATAGGCGAGTCCGACTCGCACTTGGCCGCTTTTTTTTATTTATTACCTTTTATATTGTATTTTTTTTGAGAAATTTATCCTATCCACTAGATTCTTATAGTCTTCCGGTGTGAAGGATGTTCAGACGTCCGTCCTTGTCGAATTTAATCTTTGCAAATTTTCCTCCAAAAAGCCCTTAGGTAGGATAAGGCCGAATCATTTGAAGTGAGCTCTAAGACAGGGTATGCGTATGATGTCCTTTCAACCAAGCTTTTTTAGTTTTCGATAGAAAAAATAGAAACCAGGATGCCTAATCTTTCTGCAAGATCTGAAGGAAAGAGGCGATTGCCATGCATGTTTTGATTATAATAGATGATTCTACAAAATGTTTTGATTTTCGATGGAATTAATTTTACCACCAGCGATTTCTCCATCTCCTGTATTCACATGCATCACTACACTTACGACGGAAGCTTAACGGAACGTCTTAAACATTATTTTTGAAAGACTTCATTTTTTCTATCCTAACCCAAGTAGCATTTTTAAGAGCCTGTAGCAACGATTTTCAAATTTTGCTCTATAACGATTTTAAAAGAGTATAAAACTAAGTTGCCCCCCTGATTTTATTATAGAGCATCTTTGAATTAAAAGTTAAATGCTTTATAACAGCTTTATTATGGAAATATGAGCTCTTGTAGAGCATTTTTAGAGCAATCAAATTCCCACCCTAAAGTTCCTCTAAAAGTCAGTGCTATAATCACAATATAGAGCAATTTTTTTGACAAAAAGCTATGTGTTGTAAAAGATGTTGATATAAAGCTTTCAACTGAATTTTATATTATTTTAAAGCTATAGGTGTTGGGGTAATATAATTTAAAGCTAGTTACTTTTACTTTTAATGTCAAAGTTCTTACAAATAGCCGTGGAAGTGAAAATATCCAGGATGTTTAAAAATCTGCAATCTTGGAGAAAATATAAAAGCAGCAGAAATTTTAGAAAAAGTGTGTTGAAAAATAGACATCACAGTTGTGAAAATCAAACGTCAAGTAATCGTGTCGGGCAGAAACTGCATGCGAAGTAGGGCTAGTAGTTTTAAAAAGCAAAGATATTCAGCTGCTAGCTCTAAAAGGGCTACAATAAAGTTTTTAATGGAGCAAGTAGCTGCTAATGTTCTTAATTGCTCGCTATATAGAGCAAGTGACTCTTACTGAGTATAAGAAGTAGCTCGATGTATTATTTTTAATTTGTTGTGGAAAAAATGGCTGCCATCAAAATGAGAAACAAAATTACTCCATAAATGTTTATTTCAGAGTTTTCTTTTGTCATAACTAAGATTTTCAGGTATTTTCCACTCTAAGAAATTCATAAGACATTTTTTCAATTGCATTTAGTACATAATTTAATTACAAAAATTTTTTTGAAAAAAAAATTATTGAGTTATTTTTTAGAATTATAAGGGCGTATTGTAATTTATCGAAGTATCTCCCCAATATTTACAATAAATTTTAAATGGTATGAAAAATCCCATTTGAAATATTGCATAAATTATTATTTTGAGTAATGAAAATGAAAAAGTATTCTTTCCATATTGGTTCAACTTTGTCAAAATATTGACATGTACATATTTAACAATTGAAGAAAGGAAGATGAAATGCTTTCTCATTTCCTCTTATTATTATTGACTACTTGAAGATAAAACCTCTATTATAAAGCCATTTGGTTCCAGAAGTTCTATAACAGCTCCATAACAAGCTTTACAAATGCTCTTGCAACGCTTATAGAACTAACATTATAGAGCAAAGAACTCTTGATAAGCTTCAATGTACCAAATTTTAAAGCAAAATTATGCTCTATAAGCGGAACTTTTTGCTGTACAGAAGCTCTAAAATAGTTTTAAGGGCGCTGTTGCAGCTTAAAAAGAAACTTGTAGCTCTAAATAATAGCTCTATAAGCGTTTTTAGAGTATATTTAAAGCCTATTTTGTTACTTGGGAATCGATCGAAATAATCGTTCTCTATTGGTAAAGAATCATTGGACAGACAGAATTGGACAATTATTGGGGTTTTCAATCATAAGTGAAGATGTTCATCGTAATTCCAAAAACTGAATCATTTCAATTTTATTCATTAACAATAATATTTAGGATAGATTTTTTCAAAGCTGATAACATTGCACTTAAAATGTCAAAGGTGTCATATCATCAAGAAATTAAGAGGTAAATTAAGAACTAACCGAAAGACAAATTTATTTTACAACAGAAAAATTCGTCTTAATTTAAATCCGATCACTGGCCACTGTATTGCTGAATTGCTAATCTTGGTGGCTTTGGTTGATCAGCAACAATAAATATTCATAACTTGTGGTCTTTTATAAGGATATTATAAAATCCGCAATACATATACAGTACTTGCAATAAAATTCAATACATGTATGTCCTTACATAATTCAAATTTACAAATTTATTTAGTTAATAAGAATGTTTTTTAAAAAGTATTCAACGACTTTATTATTATCTTTAAAAACTATAAATAGATTTCAATTAACATTTGCCCCAAGATGCAATAGAATATCGCATTTCCATAAAATTTTACAGAGTTCTAAAATTGGCTCTAAACCAATAATCCAATATCCAATATCGATCTACAGCAATTCATCAGTTACATAAATAAATTGATGAAAACTCGTAGATCAAATGGCAGCGTCGAGATGTTTCAAGACCATTCGCCATTCAAGATCATTATCACTCTAGCCAAGTGACTATCACGCTAACTAATGAGGAAGTTTTGTCTTCCCAGAGCGCTGCAGACACTTAAGCCCAGCAGGTCGAATTTCTCAAGTTTCATAAACGGATAAGGTCACATGTGAGCATAAAGTGCGCTAGACGAAAATTATTAAAAATTCAAATCCGTCGAAGGAACGCGGCTCGGTGCACCGGATTTCTAGCGCTCACCCATAATGCGAGTGCGGCGACCAGCCGGAGAAGTTCCCTCGTAATCGCGGGAGGCTGCGGCGCGCTGCACCGGCTAACGCGGTGCCTTGCAGCGACCGTTTCCGAATTAATCGAGCGTTCTAATCGCAAAATTATTAAAATGCGAAATTGTGCCCATCGCCCAGGGAACGAGTGAAATGATTGCCCCAGTGCAGTGGTTCCCGGCAGCAACGTGCAGCACCCCGCGACCATTTCGGCAGTGCAACTAGCAACAAGTAACATGCAAGGAAGTTCGCCGTGGTGCGAGACATTCGAACTTGACTCTAACTAAGTGCCTTAAGCGTTTCTGGGAGGAAATGCACCCGAGGAGCTCTGCGTGCGCACAACGAGTTCATCCAGCTGATTCCTGCAACATAGCTCGAGAGTGACGTGTCGTGCGAAATGATACTTTTGCAGAGGACATAATGCAGGATACACGAAACATCTTCATCACTATTGGACTAGGATTTGTTCTATTCTGGTAAGTGAGATCTCCCTCAGACCTGTAGGCGCACTCTTAAACCGTTTAAAACATTAATTTGGGCAAATAACTTGAAGCGACCAATAGTGTATAGTTCTTGAAGGACATTTTAAATACCTAGTCTATCTATATAGCCCAGTCAAATTAGATATAAAAATTGCAAAGCGTGAAGTAGTTCTAATTTTTTGATATATTGTTAGGACCAGTTAGAGTAGTGTAAACCCAAATTTGCAGCTTCGAAAAATCTGTGCTTCCTGCGTAATACGTGAAAATCTGCAGCTTTTTTTCAGTTGCCTTATAACTCATAAACTGTGCATTTGTTGATATTAGATGTTAATACCATTTTTAAAGTACATTAAATTTGCAACAATTTAAGCCCAACAACAGTCCTGTGCCTTCAATGGTTATTAAGATACGGCCATTTTTGTTCTTCCAAAATATCACTGTAAGTTAATTAAAATATTGATTTTTTGGAAGAACAAAAATGCCCGTATCTTGAAAACCATTGAGGGCACAGGACTGTAGTTGGGCTTAAATTGTTGCAAATTTAATGTACTTTAAAAATGGTAGTAATATCTAATATCAACAAATGCACAGTTTATGAGTTATAAGGTAACTGAAAAAAAGGCTACAGATTTTCACGTATTGCGCAGGAAGCACATATTTTTCGAAGCTGCAAATTTGGGTTTACACTACTCTAACTGGTCCTAACAATATATTAAAAAATTAGAACTACATCGAGCTTTGCAATTTTTGCCCGTTTTTATGTACGATTTGACTGGGCTAATAGTAACATGTAGAAACCGGAACACTAGTCGGATGGATCACTTGGTCACCTTTAGGTTCTTCCTTCCTATTTTCTATAGAAGGAATAAAAAGCAGTTTATTGTCTCAGAGGCTATTCAACAAATGAAATTAGAAATTTAACGAGATGAATGTGGCAGTAAGAAAGTAATTTTATCTCCTTCAGAAACTAGCCAAGTGCGAGTTAAACTTATATAACTTCATAAAAAAATTAGGAAGTTATACATTATTTGTTTAAACGACACGAATTTTTTCAATACATAAAATTTTCGTTCAATTTAGGCCAGTGCATACCTCTGAGTTAGAATTTTTTAAGATCTTTTCTGCTACTGCTTCAAGAGATGATATTCTTAAGAGTGCGACTTCGATTTTTCGTACTTTTGTGAAAAATTTCTTTAAAACAGTTTTTGACATAAACGAAAAAAAGAAGACGGACAAGTGTAAGTATAGAATTTTGCGCCTTAAGGGTTGAAAAAATTTCCAGGTTTGGATCATCAATCGGTGAATGGAATTTTTAGTAAGAAAATAAGCTTTTTATGTTATTAAATAATGTAAATTTTTTGGTTTGAACATTATTTAAATTTTTGGGAAAAAAAAACATATACTACAGTGGTGGAAATTCATATTAAAACACTGACGACATTTACGCTATTTTCTCAAATAAATAGGTACCATGAAAGTTCCTAATTTTATATTGCATTAGAATAGTAATTGGCTGTTATATGTATACAGGTATATAAAAAAATGTTGATTTAAACTTAATTAAAAAAAAAGTTGGGAAAGAACCCAAATGATCAAAACTCAAGTAGCAATTCACATAAAAACACCTAATGCTTTCAACAAACTATGTAGGTATGTATAAGCACCACTAAAGACTTACATTCATATTCATAATAAGGAGTGAGTTCTCCTTTGCCTTTTACAATTCAAACATTCGCCCTGCCATTTATTGAACTAAATTTTGGAGCTTTTCTAAGGAAATTTTAGACCATGCTTCTATAAAGCGATTTGAAGCCTCTGAACGCTATTGTACGGTCGTCTTTTAATGTTCACATGTCTTGAAAGTATATTGACCAGAGATTATCCACATCGTTTGAGGCCCGTCCTTTTGCAAATCAGCTTATTGTGTCCTCCAATCAATAAAAACTGTCTTAGAAACTCGGATGCCAGCGTTGTCTTGTTGGAAAAGCAAATCCAAACCACACAAATATTCTGCTCGCTGAATCTTAACTTCTTCTAAGAATTGAATATGCATTTCGAAACTAATTTTTGCTAAACAAATGTAATTTTATGATTAGTTATTTTTCGATTGTTCGAATTAAAACTCATTTCTTTATTTTCATTCTTTTAATGAATATTACTTCTAAATAATAATTGCTTGATCGTTATTAACCAATCGCAAAATAAAAACTACTTAATAACTGCAGTCATAGAGTCGTTAATTAAAAATTAAAAATTAGGTACTTGATAATCGTTTTCGAGCAATAAAAATTACTTCACAATTAAAATTGCGATCAAAATATAAAAATTATTTGATAAACGTTATTTTGTAAATTATAATTTTTGTTTATCATAATCAACTCTGTGTAATACCAACTGAAATTTCCTGACCAAAAATGAAAAAGATGAATGAGAAATTTAAAGGTTAAGAAGATTTTGTATACGTTTCTGATGATACTTTTTATACAGGATTTAAATAGTCAAGAAATAAAGTTGTAGTTTTCCTTAGAAGATCGGAAATAATATTCTTGTTTTTTAGAGCGCATCGACTAATTTCAACCTCATATATGGGGGTTGGTTAAATATAAATATGTAAATAATAATAGTCGTTCCTATGTGAGTATCTTTTGAAAATGGTAAATGAAAAAATAAATTTGATCCTCATATAAATGTATAAAACATAAAATACATAGGTACATATGTAGACCTACTTTAGATATCCCTTGCACATTAATACGAGCTGATGACGTAGATAAGGGACCTGTTAAGAATTTAAAAAGACAAGCCGGCACGATTCATATTCATAAGTTTACCACCATCATCGGAACTTATTCCACTTGCGGAGCACCTCCCGAGCAATAAACCCTTCCTGACCAGTGGTAGAGTTTATTCCCCTTTGTTGTTGGGAAATTGTATAATTGCCATAAAATAGCTTCATTGTGAGAATGCCATGTCTGGAAATAGTACTAATTAGGATTCATGCTAGTAAGTGAAAGTATATTGCCTCGCCAGAAATAGCAAAGTGGGCCGCAGCAGACTTGAACCAGATGCAAAATGAGGTAAACCAAGCCTTAGACTATGCCATTTATAATAGCATGTTCGTGACAGAATGCATTCTAAAAATAAGAATGAAAAGGACTTTGGTTGTGATGGAGGGTATCTACCGATTTCCCCGCTTCGCTTCCCAAGCCCTCATTTTCCAAAGTTAAAAACTTTTAAACTACTAAGGTATGCGGTTGAAAAAATAAAAAAATAATAACAAAAAAAATTCAACAACAGCGATGAAACAGCCAAAACAGCAATAATTACGCGCGATCACGAGAGCACTTCCATAAATTTCTGCGGATTATTAAGTTCAATATTTTATTCGACCGGTTGCGACTACAACCTTATCTTCTGTTTTATTTAAGCCGAGTTCACCTGTTCAGTTGCGGTTGTTGGAGTTGGAGTGTAACAACTTTATTAAACTTCGTGCTTGAAGCGAGATAAGCGGATAAGCCTAGCGTGGCTTCGTTGCAAATTATCCGAGATAAGGTAATATTAGCAGAAAATTCAATGAACTATAACAGCACTGAAAAACCAATATAAATTACGGCAAGTGCTGTTTAAATATCTTGATATGTCATTCTAGAAAAAATTGAAAAATCGCGAATTACGGAATACGTCAGAACAGAATTATGTCCTTCGGGTTCCGTCACCATAATTTTAGAATTTTTCTATTGCTATGATCACAATTATAAAAGAAAATAGTGTTTTTAAAAATGATTGCAGTAATTATAATGTCTTTTAATTTTAATTATAGAGAATTCAATCAATATCGGCTTTCGAATACATACCCTTAAATTGATTATATAGGTACATATACAGTATTTGTTTCTTTAATTTTGATATTATTGCTCCATTTTCTGCTCTTGACAAAAGTTCCAGCACTTAGGTAAAGCAACCCCGAATTTCGAATATATTTCAATGCAAATGAATCAAAGTTATGAATTGTAGGTTAACAAAATTTTTGATATTGTATAACTAATGTTTTATCAACATATGTATTTTTACACTTGGGCTTAGAATTAGCATAATGATTACTGATCACTCCGATCAGCCTAAGTCAAAGCAGCATACTTTAAAGTATTTTCTTTAAATAAAATTCTTATCTTTGGTTACAATTTTTTTTATAGTATGTATGAAAACTTAGCTTGGAAGAACCTATGTTTTGTAATAAAACAATCGTCTAAATCGGTTTGCGAATTTCAAACTTATTCATAACGTTTTTTAATGTTTCGTACCAAAAGTAAAATAAACGGATACTTTTGTGTCTATTTCTTTGTAGATTACATTTTATTTTCTCCAAAACTATTAAACATAGTGAGTTAACACACGGAAAGGAATTAGGTAGTCGTGCAGTTATAATTTTAATTTTAGATGTTAATTTTTTAAAAGTACGAATTCAAATAATTTTAAAATAATTACTTAAAATCACTTATACAATATTTTAAGGGTACAACTCAAGCAAATTCGGAAAAATTCTGGAGTAACCTCTATTGTCTATACATAATAATTTAATTTTATCATGTATCTATGAACATATATATTTATATTTGAAAACAAAGATAAAAAACAAACTTTGGAGAGGACGAATGCATGTTGTAATAGAGCGTAAATCCGACGTGCTCTTGGCCGGTTTTTTTTTCAAGAATATGAAATTATCAAATAAAAATAATAATTTTTGGCAAAAAGTGATAGAATCTTAATCGTCTAAGAAATAGATACTATGTATACATTTTTGTTGATATTTCAAAAGCTATTTATAAAATTAGCAGATGTATCATAAAGCCAATAAAAAAAATTAAAAATATTGAAAACATATCGTTAATTTACACTTCTATAAATCAAAATTAGAGTCTAAGTCTGGAGGCGTTTCTTGCCAATTATGATTGTGGTAACAGCAGTAGCAATCTCTCCAGCATACAGGGAGGGCGTTAAAATCTGGTAGTAATTTTGAAACGAGTATTTAAGGAGATTTCATTTCGTTGAAATAATTACGGCCTCGGCAACTTTATTTAACTTAGTTAGATTCAGAAGACTAAAATGTTGACTGCAAGGTCGTCGAAGCCCTTCGGATCTGCTATCCATATGCTATCAGCTAAAAGGGCGTCTCTATTTAGACTTAGACGCCTAGGCCTAGCGCTCCTCGCACATTCGAAGCATACGCGCCACTTTCAATGTATAAAATTAGAATTCCCCGCATATTGAACAAATCATCAATTCATTGGGCAAACATTTGGGGGTTTTCAACAGTCTGCGTCTGTGTACTTGCAGCAGATTTAATCGATTTGTTTACATAAAAGGGCAGGAGCAATCTGCCACGAGGGTTCTGAATTTGGCTCGGAATCGTGGCTACTTATAGGTTCATTAGGGAGGTGGGTGGCAATTTGGCCGCAAATCACGACATACTTGGAGGTCAATAAAATTTGCGTTATTAGGGAAGCCGTCGATAGCAACCTTGAAGTGCCGCGGTCACAATGCTTCGTGTTTGGACTAAGTAAACTTTCGATTCGATTGGGCTCCGGCATTATAAAGAAGGTTCAATCCTTTCGTGCTTCGACGGAAATTAAATGTGAAAACGGGAAAATGGTTCAACTGCAATAGAAAGAAAGAAGGTTAAATCTATGTAGTTGGCCTTCATTATTGAACTTGTGAATTGATCGTTATTTTATTTATTGTTTTAAGAGAATTAAACAGTTCAAAACAATTTAATTATTACCAGAAAAAATGTTTCTGTTACACTTAAATGCGCTTTTAACAATCCAAAAAATTTTAATTAACTTTTTTTTCCCGTAGATATAGAAATAGAAGAATACTTAATGTAAAGTGTTCTAATACCAATCACACCCTGAATCCGTCCACTTAAAATTGATATGAATATATTTTTATGCGCACATTTTTACAAATTGAAAACAAAAAACATGGTTTAAAATATAGATACATTTGTCACACATTACTTAGGAAAAAAGAAACCCCGCAAACGTTCTTAAGTTTATTATAAAAAATTCGATTCTTCAAGAAGTCCGAGTTCTGTGATAGTGAAATGCTCAAAGCGCCGATTATTTTGCCTTGTCTTGTCCTTATTCTCGTACCGACCTGAGGTTATCAAAATTTAATTACGGCCTACAAAAATCTGTATAGTTAATTACAATACAAAGTACCTATCTAAATAATGTTATAAACAGAGTTTGCCTACAGGAATTTATTCATGTAAAAAGTAGTTGGTAATCAGGATGAAAATGATAAATTTTCGCAAACCCGACCGAGGTGGTCGGAATTAAAAACAAAAAAGGTTGAGGAAATTAAAATCATAAAAGAAAACTAATCTCATAACCAAAAAATAAATTAATTAATTATGAAATAATAGTTAAATAACCTATATATTTTAATTGAAGATTAACCATTATAGTGCAGTTTTTGTTTGCTATACCTTTTTCCTAAAATTACGGTGAAAAGGAGAATGGGCAACTTTGTATGGGCTCCGTCCCCAAGATGTATCAAGTTGTGGTAGTTGTCATATCAAAGGTCATATCATACCTTCATTTTATTGCATGACACCAACAATGAAACACGTGCAGGGAAAGAACTATGACGTCTTTTATTTCTCATGTAAATATATGATATTTTTCTTTATATGCCTAACTGCTGGTACTCCACCGCCGATTTTTAGTTTAAGGTAGGATACCCAAATAAGGCCCACCTTATTGTTATTGCTTAATAACTCAAAGGATTACAAAATAAAAAGATTTTAAATTTATTATAAAAATTCTTTATTAAATAACCTTTTGAAAATTCCTTAGTATAATAGCCTCTTTTAAAATATTAACTGTCTTTTTAGCATTTAAAAACAAACATGCCTTGGGCCTTATAGGGAACCCATACGTCTTAATAAGGCCCCCATTCAATTTGAATCAAAATTAATTGTAAATACCCAAGTGATTTACCAAAATTCAACAAAAAATAATTACTTTCTAACAGAACTAACAAAAAATTAACAAAATTAATGAACTTCATGTTTTGTAGTTGAATTTTATAAAATTTGACCGCACATACAGTTTCGCTAACGTTTTATGAATGGATACACTGACAAGTTTACTTCTGAGCGAAGCTGAATAGGGCGAACATTTAAGATTTGTAGGCACTAAATTATAACACAGATTTGAGAAATTTCCGATTTCGTTTGGCGCGAAATTTGAAAGATGGGCCTTGTTAGGACTCGGGCCTTATTTGGTTCTACTATCTTAGATAAATAACTAAATATTAAGATAATAAAAGAATAATCGTAATTTTTAACACACATTCTATATAATAATAATAATATATAACGACAACGTACAAAATAAAACAAAAATCCCTCAAAAATAAATAAAAATACTTATATGTTTTGCAGTTGCTTTTTATAAAATTCGCCGTGCATGCCCTTTCGCTGACGTTTTATGAATGCAAATACTCAGAAGTTTACTTTTGAGAAAAACTGATTAGGGTGAACGTTTGAGATTTGTAGGTACTAAAATATAACACAGACTTTTGGCACTTCCGAATTCGTTTGGCGCGAAATTTGAAAGATGGGCCTTGTTAGGGCCCGGGCCTTATTTGGTTCTCCTACCTTACATGGCTATCTTTCGCTATTCTACCGCCACTCGCACCCCAGCGTACTATCTAGTCAAAATAATAAAAAGTGCCAAATGAAATAGAGATAGGAATTTAAAAAAAAATTCTGAACTTAAAAAAAGATTTTTAAAAACAAGCTTTTATCGTATTCTACTTGTCGAACCCTTTCATTTGATACCCCCGCCCATTCTCCTTTATAGTTCACTTAATTACATATTCCTTTGTGATTTTTTATTTGAAAAACGCATGATAATGGTTTTTTTCGGTCCCTGCTTTATTTTTCTGAAGACAACGACTCTACCAAAAAATAAAGACAACCAATTAATTTTGAAGAGTGCCAAAAAGAGGTGTTCGAAAATGGTCGCTTTGGAGTCGAATATTTCAATAATTTTGAAAAAATGGTTTACGAAGCGTCATAATGATTCAATTATCTATACGTGTACCAAATTTCAATAGTCTCTGAATAAAATTACTGTGACGAACATAGCGAAACTAAGAGTTTCTTGTTTTGTTATGGAACCCTAACAATCATTTATATTAATTTAGTATTTTAAACGTTATTAATAGTAATAACATTGTGAAAAAAAATTAGTATGTGTATTTTTCATATTATTTATTTCTTACAAAATGCCAGGTTTCAATGGCAAATGAACTAGGAAAACAGAGACATGGGCAGTATAGAGTAAACTAGTTTTAGTGGTCGAGTTCAGGAAATGTAGCATAAAAAAAGTAAGCAAAATTGTGACATTGGGTATCAAATAAATATAAAATAAAAATAAATACAAATGAAAGTAATGCGTTTCGGGTAGGTACTGTTCATATATCAGCGAATAAACTACATATACATAGTTTGCTGACGGAACTACTTTAATTTGATTAATTGCAAGAAAGCGGAAATATGCAAAGCAAGAATTTATCAGAACGATCTACATAATGCGCTCATTACTACCCCTATGAACGGTAGCAATTCAGACTTCCGCTTGCCTTGAGCTCTTCCTACTCATCAATTTTCGAAGTAATAATTCCCGCCGGTTAAACCTGAAAAGGGATTTCACCGGCACGTCGAGACGGCTTATTATTCATGGCTTAGAGCACTACTTATCTGCGGTAATTAGGGCCTCGCGGCGGCCACTACAGGAGGCTCGGGAATCAGTCGGTGGCGTGCGCGCGGTGGGCGGGCTCCCGTCACAGGGGCTTAATCGTCGCGACAATTATTCACAGGTCCGCTCCTAATCGGCTGTGGAACGGCGGGGATAAGCTGAGCCCAAATCAGAACAGTATGAGCAATTGGCGCCTTAATTCGATCCTCGCACGCTATTCGGTGACATTGAGATCGGGGGTTCCCCGGCTATCGACGCAACCCCCGCAAGAAGCGGAAATTAGTCGAGAGTAGGAAATAAGGAAATTTTTATTGGACTACGGGTGCCATTTTTACTCTACTCTACCCCGGCGATGCCGCACTAAACTTTGACTAGCCTACGCAATTCATTGCACGTTGTATGTACATACTAATATGCTAACGAAATATGTTTTATTTTCTTCCAGGCTACCAAAGGAGACCGAAGCTCGCATGAATTACACAATAAAGCCAAGAGTGGTTCTTCCTGATAATTATGTCAAGGGTAAGTGATGCATTATGCTCTATGCTCTGTAGCGCTGCAGCTCAACAAGCCGTGGCACATAAACATGTCAGGTGAGGGCATTACCTTTTTAGTGGGACGAATGTTGCGTGCCTTGGCTGTGCTCCCGCTTGACGTCATCAGATTTATATACATGCAGTATCGGACCTACATGACCTACCTCACCACGCAGCACACCGGCCGCACCGAACTCATTTATAAATTTCCCACAAATAAAATACATTTTTAGGGCACCAAGCCGGGGTTGATAAATGTCTGAATCGATTCAAAAATTGCCAGCCGAGTCAGGCAAATCAATGGCGTAGGAAGTCGAGAATTCTTCGATACTTTTCCCTATCTTGAAAGAGCCTCTGGGTTCTTTTTATATGTAATTTTATTTTTGTTCACCCCCACCCCTCATTGCCGAAGTAGGCCTATGTTGCGCGACGTAGCGCACTTCAAGCGGCTGAATTCTAAT
Organism: Machimus rusticus; assembly: GCA_951509405.1. NCBI lineage: Eukaryota > Metazoa > Arthropoda > Insecta > Diptera > Asilidae > Machimus > Machimus rusticus. The sequence continues at coordinate 31,555,793 of OX608049.1, read as the reverse complement.
AGGGCTATAAAACCCGCCATGCTTTTGTTATCAGAAGACTGCGGCTTCCTTCCGACCCGGAAGTCCTGCTGCATTAATGGGAGCCGCTAAAGACGTGCACTGGCAGTTTATCGACATTCGAAATGGCACGTTCCGCAAAAACCCTCCATTCAAATAAAGCCTTCCATTTGCGGGCATACACACACCACATTAACTTCCATCTTACGCGAAAATAATTCAAATTAACTAATTTTTCTCGTCCTCAAATTCAAAATAATTATATTCGATATGTTTTAATAAAATACGCTCTTCTTTCATCCCAGTTTCATTATAATTTAAATATTATGTATTTATTTTTCTTGTTACGATTAAGAAGCCTACTCTAAAATTTGACCTTCAGAACAAAGGTTATTAAAAAAAAAGTAAATTTTATAATTTCTCCTTATTGGCATACTCGTAAGATTTATGATGTTTTTATGGTGGTTTCATAGGTTCAGTAAATTGAAATAATTTACTGGCGTAATAAATGACAATGTAAAAATACATAAAAAACCAGAATGATGATATTTATGATAGTACTTAGATCGGGACGCCTCAATTTACTAATTAATTATGAGTCTGTGAATAAAGTTGTATTTGACATACATAAGTCCAATTTATTTGATGAACCTACCTTTCGGAAAAATAAAAACTGAAATTAATAACCGATTTAAGTTAACATTATCGCTTTCACTACATTTTCTCCAAAAAAATGTATTGAACCAAAGGGTGGACTGGTGTTCATGAAGGGTCTAAATTCGTTTTGGAAAAATTTACCGTATTGTAGGTACATAATTTGTAAAATGTTAAAACTTTATAAAATCTTCATTTTATTTTAGAACTCTAACACTCTTACAGACTTTAATAATTTTTCCACACATTTGCTCATTAATATCATTAACTTTTTTGCTTCATAAAATAATTTTATAAATATTTCCTCACTTCTCACTCAGAAATAAAGTTAAAAAAATATCTTTTATCTATTTACAGAGATCCGACCGCCTTCAAAAAAGGGTTCACCCGTGATAGTAGAATTTAGCGTATTTGTTGTAGATATAAATTCAATTAATGTAGAAGATATGGATTTTAGGTAAGATTTGAAACTTTTTGCCTGAACAATTATACAAATTAGAACTCTTTCCAGAGTAGATATGTTCGTTCACCAGAGATGGGTCGAATCTAGATTAAAACTTCCAGACGACATTTTTGAGGAAGGTGACGATTACGTAACTCTTCCGCCAGAATTTTTTGATAATCTTTGGCAACCAGATCCATATTTTTTAAACTCAAAAATTGCTGGTAAGTTTCAATCGCAAATAGTGTACTTTTACTGAAAATTTTCGTTTACTTCATAGATTAATTGTACCGATATAGCATGTAAAAAAGCTTGCAGCAATAGAAGGATTATATTGTTTCGTAACTTAACTTAAAATATATTCGTGAATGGCTTCTGACCTCTCCTTCTCCAGTCATTGAAATCTTTTTCGTTTGTATATAATTTTCAAGTACATGCCAAAATAACCACAATGCCAAGTTCTAACGAAATTCCTAGTCGGTTTCGGACATAAAAGTGATAGTAGCCTTGCTGGTGGTTTTGGTAGAAACCCTGGGTGACATGTCTGGCTCCTGGGGCAGCCTCAGTCCAGAATTGACAAATATTTCCTGCATTTGCATATCGGAGCCCACGAGCAATACTACTTTCTACTCTTGGGTCACTTTTGAACCTTATCCCTCCAGCTAGGGCGTTTAACCTTAAACTTGGGGCCGGCGGGTTTCACGCTAAGTAAACATAAGTTGCTTAGCGAAACATCGGATTTCGTGACCAGCATTTTGCAAATACACCTACACATAGGCCAGCACGAGGCTAAAGAGTTCCGATAAAATCTGAAATGTATGCGCTCAATGTCACTGGGGTTAAATTTTCTCGCTTTTTCTAACGAATGCATGTTTGGTTTGATTTATGAGGTCCTTTGAGCTTCCTGTTGGCCAGTGGACTCCCGCCTGCTTACTTTATTTCTATTTCGGGTGGAAAGCGAAAAAACCTACGGCGAAAGGTTTTCCGCTGTTTTGTTAGTTAAGTGCTATTGTCATGTAATCTTAAGGACTCTTTACAATTTTTCTTATTTTTTGGCAATTTCCGAGCACAATTTAACCCGATTTTGTAAAGATTCAGTTTACTGGAATCGTGTGATAAGATAATGGTTTATGGTCCTCTGAAGGAAGTGACTAATTACGCAAAAACATACTAGTTTATTTTTTTATTCTTTCGAAAACGCTTATTACTTTCAAATCAACTTAAAGAGTATATGTATTAAGGATTTTATTGAAAATTTAACCCACATTTTACCTGACTACGCAAGGAAAAGAGATTTTATTGCATATGTGCGAAAATTAATAATAATCTTAGCATCAGTCTAATCTTGTCCAATCCATTGATGAAAAATATAGATCACTAAAATTATTTATTGCCTTATATCTATTAGGGATTATTATTTAGTAGGAATTTTGATAAGGGCTTTTAAAATATGTAAACCTATGTATATTATCTGTATGTATGTATATTGGTCGAACATAATTACTTCTTGTGTACTTATAAGTTTGGAGTTCCAGCAAATACGGAAAAATTCTCGAAACATTTTAAGCCATGTATCTCTGAAAATTTTCCGAAACACTACCCGAAAGAAAGGATTTAAAAATTTTCGAAAAATCAAGTGTTCTCTTAAAAAATTCAAAATGTTGTATGTTATAGAGATTTTTTTATAATCTAACGCAAGTATTTTGTATTATTGAAAAAACAAACATCAATAACAAAAGAATTATAGTACCAAAAACATCAATTTCTCAGGATTTACATATATTCAAAATCAAGGAAAAATTGGATATAGTTATTCAGTGTGGAGAAACAAAATGCATATATGTACTTAGTAAAATTTCATTATAACAAATTTGAAGAAACCAACGAAAAGCATATTTATCCCAGATCGTTATACATATTATAACATTTAACTCAAAACTTCCAGAACCCCAGGGAAACATGTTTTATTTATGGGTAAGTAAGAAAAACTCGTGAGTTAACAATAAAATGCTCATACTTTACTTACTGAACCCTCATCTTTTCACGTATGATTTTAAAAGCTGATACCTACATATATTCAAAGAAAACATTATTACAAAAAGTTATTATTCTTCCTAAAGAAAATTATGTCAGTTAATTTTCTCATTGGCCAATCTGAAGTTATTATATATAAATATGTATGTAAGCACTAATTAAGCCAAAGCATAGAAATTTAACGCTACTTCCATAGGGTCATATGTATATGAAGATTCCCACTGCCCCTTAAAAAAGTGGTTTAATCGAAAATCGGAACTGACGACGCGCTCCAACGAATATTTTGAAGCCATATATACAATCCAAAAATTGGATTTTGCTTATATCACACCAGATATTATTTCTTATTTTTAAAAACATGCATGATAATAGAGCGGATATTATGTTAATTCAAATTTAATGCAAAGTTATTTTTGATGAATAACGATATGCACAAAATAATAACAATATAAATAAAAAAATGCTTAAGAAACACCACATTGGGATGAAAATCTGATAAATCACTTTTTCAGTTTCATGAAATTTAAAGTAATGAAAGATAATTTTCAATGTTATATTCATTATTTTTTAGACAGATGACGAAATTTTCGTAAGTAAGCTAATTTAAAAAAACACGCATACAAAATAACATTTATTGCAATGAATTCGCACCTTTTAAAACTATAAGGTACTACAAATACATAAATACCTATATACTAAGTGTAAATAAAAAAACCACTTATCAAAGATTCTTCACAATCATACGGATCACGACACAAAACCATTTTCCAGTTCATAACAGAAGAACAAGATTATCATAGTGTAATTGATCGTAGGTCATAATTGCAAAAAAATTGTATTTAGTATTGTATCGTCGTCTATTTGAGGAATGCATTATTTTATGCATATTACCCGATTATAAGTATGCTGAGGAGTGGAATGCAGTGTTTTCAGGTACAAATGTCAGCACATACAAAGTTTCCGCCCCTATGTTCTCTATTATGTTTTAATCTGATTGTAAATAATAATAAATATAGAAACTGACGTGATGAGAAAGATGCAATATTGTAGACAAAATAAATAAATTTAGAAGGGCGATATATTCTCGAAATTAAAATGATCATTAATAAATATTTCGAAGATATGTACTGTACGATTTTTAAAATAACATAAAAAGCATTAGCTGTGTTTTTCACAACGAGTCCGGTTCTGGGTTTCCTAGGAAATATTACTTTGAATTTAATTAAAAAACCAATCAACTATACAAATAAAGACTTTCAATTTTGCTAAAACACATGAAACTGCCATGATACTTGCCGGTTCAAACTTCAAACCTTGTACCAGATAAATTTTTGGGATTGGATTAAATTAAAGTAGGTATAAATCCAGGCAATTCGTCTTTATATTCATGAAATAAAATAAAATTCGATATGAGTTCAGTAAATCTGGAGACGAATCCGTTGTGAAAAAAAACACAGCTATTATTTTCATTCAAGGTCAATTGAAACACAAACAACATTATGTTTGTGTTTCAATTGATAATGAGGGACAAATTTGAGTTGTCCCATATGAAAAAAATATAAAAAGTGTATATTGATTTATTGATAAAAACGTTACATTTAAAAATTTACTTTACTTTAAATACTGTTACAAGATTTCTCTTCGCTTATACTTCACATTTCGGATTTTAACAGCGCGGATATAAGGACTGGCGGTCCCCACGAGCACGGGCGGCTTTGGCAACAACGTCAAGCCGTAGCCACACTAAAGAGATCGGCTTGACTTTCTGGATCGAATAGCCACTATTTTTTTAAGCTCATCCGCCTCGGCGAGCGAGCAACATCCTTAAAAAAAGGCGCGTGAAGTATGAGATGTGGGCGGGGGAAGCCGGGCCGGGTCGCTCGGCTGGCAAATTGGTAGCGATACTTATTTAAAAAAATATACTCATCATCTTTTTTTTAAAGCTGTAGCATATCTAGAAGCGGGGGTAAAGTTTCACTAAAGCCTTATAAAAGTGAACCTACATTATAGGGCTACCTACTTTTAGAACCTTTTAGAAGGTTTAAAGTCCCTCCCCAAATTTTTGTTAGGATGTGAATGTCCACGTTAATTGAATATATGTACCCAGTACCCCGAAATAAAGGTAAAACGCAAATATGAATGCATGTTACATTATCCGAAAACATAATTCATAACCTTCTATCGCCTAACCCAGGGCTTTGCTTTGTATGATTTATATTTAAAGCTGGTTAAATTTCAGAAGTGTCCGCTGAGGTTGAATTTCCATCCTCATCTATATTTTTAAGTCAGATATTTTACTGAAAAGAAATGTTCATAAGCACTCACATTTTTCGTTATAATTATAAAAATAGTCCTATTGGGCACAAAGTTAAGTATGTTCGTGTTGGCATTGACCGAAAAATTATTTGCTCATTCAATGTATATATTAATTTCTTTTGGGCACTTAAATATTTATGTTCGAATGGAAAATGAAATGAAAATACATTTCCGCAATGAATTATTGACACCGCTGGTTTTCTTCTCTTTTAGAAATCGCCACTCTCACACACAAATTCACATCAGTTACCATTTACAAGAACAAAACAGTTAGATATGCAGCACGAATGCACGCTATCATAGCCTGCCAAATGGAGTTCCAGTTGTACCCCATGGACATCCAGGTGTGCCCCATCTACATAGAAAGTTGTGAGTAGACCTCTGATCACAACCCCGACCTGCCCGAGTTTCAATAAATAAAAAATGAAAAATGTTGGACAGTTTCTTATAGCAATCAGAAGGTGAGACTAAAGTGGTCCGAGTCGGGGGTCAAGTTGAACCCCGAACTCAAGCTGCTCCAGTACAACCTAGGGCAGCCCCTGGAGCTGGAGGAGAGCGACGGATACATGCCGGAGAAGGCTGGCAACTTCTCCCGGCTGACCGTCTACTTTAGGTTCGAGCGGCAAATCGGGCACCACCTCATCCAGACCTTCGCGCCCTCCTCCCTCGTCGTCATGCTCTCGTGGTTCAGCTTTTGGCTGGGTCTGGACGCGATCCCTGGACGCGTCACTCTCCTGGTCACGTGCATGCTCACGCTGGTGACGATGTTCACCGGGCTGAGGGCGGACATACCTCCAGTGGCATATGTGAAGGTAACAACTTTTTCTCAACTGCAACAGCAATTTTTATACCCTTTTTATAATTATCTCTATTGCAATTTTTCAGGCCCTAGATTTATGGATGGCTGGATGTATGGTGTTTGTCTTTGCCGCTTTAGGAGAATTTGTTGTTGTTAAGGTCCTAGATGTGCAATACCAATACCAAGTAAATAGGATACCTAAAGTTATACCAATGGTACGTAAGTTTAAATAACAAACCGTTAAAAATAGAATTAGGTTTGAATGCTGGAAAAAAATTTAAAGAAAATAAATATCCTATGCCTAAAGGTAACTAACCCTACAAATAGGAAGAATTAGTTTTTCCGAAAATAACGAATTATATATGTATGTACGTACATTCGATTTTTCATTCCTTTCATCATCCCTGAAAATATGCTACAAACTAGGGTCTTTAGCTTCTTTGCTACTGATATAATAAAAGATAACCTTAGAAATAGATTCAGCATTCTTGAAAACAGAATAGGAAACTAGTTATATGAAGAATGTTATTTTATTAGTACATATTACTATTGTCACTGTTTACTACTTTGGAATAGTTTTTAATTACTAGCAAATGCCTGCGACTTCATTCGCTTGGTCTTAATTGTATTACTTTAATTGATCACTCCCAGACTAAGTTGAGCTCTTAATAGTATAGAACCGGCAGAATTCAAAATAGCTGACATTAAGCAAAAATTTGAACAAAACTTAAATACACACTAGCCCTAGGGCTGGGCGTAGCGGACAAACGACAATTTTTTTTTCTTTTTACATTATATTTGAATGACTTCCTGTGGTCGTATTGTCATTAAATATTGCTTAAAATGATCACCGATCTATTACAAAGAAATTAAAGAAAGCCATATCTGCAGTTGCAGTAGTTTTTGCATGCTGATACTTCAAATGAAAAAGTCCAGGTTTCATAGGACAATAAATTTTCAAAATTGGACACAGCACTTAAAATTAGAGACTCCAAAAACCCCATGTGCCTATTTTTATGATATTTTAATAAAACTTTAGCACTAAAGGATAATCAGTTCGGATTAAATATTTTGAATTCCTAAAATTTGGCATCGAATTTGAAATCAGCTATCCTAAAAACTACATCACGAAGAGAATTACTTACTAACTGATCCTAAATCAAAAGGCATGAATTTATTACCGATCCCACTCCTGATTGCATATGAAATTTATGTTTTTCTATGCGCTTATAATTTAAATATTTGCAAAATTGTTTGATTACAATTTCAGTATTAGATACTCGCGGTTATTTAATTGTTATTTTGATTAATACTCCTGAGAACACAAATATTTCATAAAAATTACTAATAATTACCACCGAGTCCGAAAGTAGCACCTTAAATAATCATTACAAACTTTTTGCTCGTCGTGCAGAGGATAAGTGCGATGGAAAAGGGTCAATGTCCCACGGTGGCCAATTGGGAGGGCGGAGCAGTACGATCACGGAAGGCAACACAAACGCCAACCACCCCGGGCCAGGTAATTAACTGAAAAATTATGAATAAAACATGACCTCAAGCATTTTAATAACCGCCGCGAATTCTACTAGACATCATTACAGGGCAACGGAGGGCCCCCCAAACCGGCGCGCCGACAAAGTTTACTGTCCGTTGCCTGGACGGACACAGACACCGGAGTGGAAAAAATCATGTGGCGGGAGATCGATAAAATGTCACGCGTCGTGTTCCCAGTGCTATTCCTGGTATTTGTGATACTTTACTGGCCCATCCTGCTGATGAAGTCCACCTAACGAGTCGCCGGAGGAGCCCCATCAGCACCGTCTCTGGATGCAACGCAACTCGAATAGGCGCCACCGTCGGCCCCGGCGCGGCGGGACGGGGGATGGCCGATGCGCCCGAGTAATATCAAGAAAGCAGTACAATACTTCTAGCGAGTAAGTTTTCTGATAAGCTTTAGCATTACTTTCTTTACTACTGTAGAATAAGTTAGGCAACTAGCGTATATCTGAGATATTTTTCAACAATTTGCCTCGCTATGTGACACAATCCTTTACTAGGAAATACTATAAGATTTGCAGCAACCGTTTTGCTTGCGGCCTCTAGAAGAAGGACGAGGATTTTTGTAACTTTCACCGTCAACGGCTTTTTTGGGGACAATAAACTGGAGGAGTTATGGGAAGTTGTTGTTGGCTTGATTCCAACATTTACACTTTTTATTGTTGACTTATTAGATTTAATTTTTTATGAGTCAGTGACAAGGGGCAGACTAAAGGTTAATTAAGTTTTCAATTTACCACATATTTTTAGATCTAGTGTTATAAAAATTGGACACATGCGTGTCCCCTTTTTTCTTCTAATAGCTTTCGTTTTATTGACGAATTTTTATAGAAGGATATGAGCATAATAAAACAATTGAATTCAAGGTACTTTGAGGTCTGTTAAAGTTATTGTGGGCTCATAACTTTTGCCAATATACATAAGATCGGAACTGCTATTCAAAAGATTTAAGTTTTAATTTTGAACTCAATCTCAACCATATCGTAAAAATTTGGTTAGTCCTTTAAGATCGAGCGTCTAAAAAATCTTAAAACTGAAACCGATCTTACAACGTTAGATCAATCTCAAATTAAACCGTTTATTAAGAGGTCAAAATTAAAAGTTTTCCCAGAAAATTACGAAAAAGTTTAGTGATAGTTTTCCGTAGGAAAAACATACCTTCCAACATTTTTTTTATAACGAGTTCTTTGCTAGGAATATAAATCAAGAGTTTTCAAAAAGACAAAACTTCGATATTTTTGTAAAAATATGGTGGATGTTATATGGCTAGGAAGGTAATATAATTATATAATAATTAATTGTATTTAAAAATTATTTCCTTTTGTATAGCAATGCTTAAATGTATACCAGATTTTTTTAAACAAAAATTGTCTCAATAAATGAATTTGTATCTAAGTATTTTTAATTCTTTGATGCCTTTAAATTTTAGCTGAACACTTAAACAACAATTAAGGGAAAGGAGTAGATTAATGAAAATAGGTTAATATGTTTTATGAATGAAAAATATTCTTTACTGGTAAATTAAGAGCATCAACGTTATCCTGGATGCGGCAATTAAAGTTGTGAAACCTACTGCTTTTGTTTGCCTCCTTTAACTTAACTAAGAATTCTTATTATTTCCGGAAGAGTAAATATCAATGCTTTACTATTCGTTGGTATAATCTGTTGAAAAACGACAATTAACTTTTAGCCCGCCCATTGTCAAGATGATAGGAAAACTTACCTATATTAAAATTATTTAAATTAATTACCTTGTTAAAATTGCTTCTAAGATTTATTTTATATTTTAATTTGGTACATTTATACAAATTTTAGATAAGCAAGAAAAAGAATAGTGTAACTAAAAATTTATTTATTATATAAATAAATTGGTGCTTCGGAAAATCCGCTTTAAACTCACTCGTTACATTATTCACAGCACAAAGATTTATCTAGTTATACAATAACAAAAAACGTTAAGTAAGGCTTTTACATATATTTATTTTTACTGTTGTACAATTTTCGTTATGCAAAAAGAAAACTATATTTAAATGTATATACAAGAGACATTTGAAGAATTTTAAATAAAATAAGAAAAATCGTTTTTACGTCTTTTGGTGTTTTACTATATCACATATAGATAATTTAAAAGGAAAGTGCAGTAAAATAGGAAAAATCTACTTATTATTTATTTGCAAACTGATTTAGTGTTGAAATTTTTGTGTTTCGTTATGTTCCTTATCATATAATAACTGGATTTTGTTTATTTCCAAAATCGGATCCGTATCAGATTATAATTAAGAAATTCTTCATTGAATTGAATTTTAAAACCGTCTCCTATTTTACAATTTGCGGAAAGGATATCAAATGCCGATTCTTTTAAAAACGCAGGTAATATGTACTCCTTTAAATTACGTCATTTAAATCCTTGGTAATAAATTCAAGCCTAAATAAATTAGCATTCATTTATTTAAATTGTAATTAAGTGAAAGTAAAATTTAATTTACGAATATTGATTTTAAAGTAAATTTTAATACGTCCATTGAAACGGTCCTTCAATTAAAATACAAATTATTTATAAGAGAAATTAACAATTAATTTTCTAAATTTTCTCATTATTCCAAATTTTGAGAAAAAGGACACTCAACAGTGGAATATTTGATGTATAAATAAAGAAATGTAAAAACATAAATTTTTATTTTTTTTAAATATGCATACAAAATCATATTAGAGGTCATTTTCGCTTTCATCACTAGAAGTATCATAGAAATCTGACGTTAACTCGACATGTTTCTGCTTTACCAAGATCATTTCTTCATCCTCATTATCAGATTCGAGCTCCTTATTTTGTAAACTAAGTCCAATCGAAAGATTTATTAAAATCCTTAAAGTGTATTTATTGAAATCACATCTGAAAATAAAAAAACGTATATCACTTGTCCACACTACACAGAGTTAACTTATCGAATGCAGTAGAGCCAGCAAAATAATGCTTTCTTTTTTAGTTATCTTTCTTTAAAGTAATATTTAAAATCGAAATAACTCGCAAACTCGCAAACTCCCAAAAACCCTTATATCTGGGCGAGGCCTTTATTGATCAAACTGCCTCAAAATCACAATTTCAACTTTTTGAGAGATCGTTTTCAAACATTTCTTTTTCTCAGAATATAAAGATTGGGTGCTTTTATGACTTTGCTTTCATGTTTTAGTTTTCTCCCTTATAATCTACTGATCAAAATTGAAGAATGCTTTCTTAATCGGTGAGATAAACTGATCTACGCTCTCAATAGGTTTTTGTTATATCATTCAAAATTTCAATTTTTTTTACAGATTTCTGATGTGTTTATAATTGAAAAAATACTTACATTTTACTCAGCATTTCATATTTCCGCGATATACCTTCATGCATTGCTAAAAGAGTTTGGTGCTGGAAGACGCCGTCCTTATTTCCATGATTGCTTAAAAGGGAATTCGACCAGTTTAAATAAAATTCAACGTGTGGCGTTGCTTCTAACAATTTCACAATGTGTTGCAAAGCTCGCTGAGCAAATTCATTCGGAAGGCTGGAGCAGACTAGCTCAACTGCAACATGAAATAGAATTAAAGTTAGTGTAACTGTGAAACTCTCATAGAAGTAATATACGTAAAGCAGTTATTAATCAAATTGACTTGATTGTTAAAGTTTAATTGAAAAGTGCCCAACTAAAAAATGAAAAAATTCTCTTATAAAATTAGCAGTTGTGCATATTCATCCTAAAAGCCAAATTGCATTTTTATTGTTCATTATCAAATAACAGCAGCTATTCAAATTAATTGCACTTCAGAAATCAGAACATGCGATCTTGTAGGGAAAAAGAATGAAATGTTGAAGGTCAAGTAATAACATGTCAGCGTATAGGGCGAGGGTGGAGGTTTTATTTCAAGCAACTAAAAATAATCGGATAGACAGGCAACTGAAGCTTTCAGGTAAATTATTCAAGATTACGTTCGAGTTTTAAAACAGCAAGGAAATGTTAAAAAAACAGCCGCAAACTAATAAAATGTCGAGTCATTGCACCCAAAACTGTATTCCTGGTACAAATTATGAATATCGATTCATCCACGATTCCGTCTACTATTGAACTTCAAATTTAGGCGACTTCAGAATCGTTAAGGAAAGCGCTAGCCCAAGGCACCGTGTGTACTTCAAGGCCGCGCTGGCCAAACACTGTATCTAATGTGACCTTGCAATTACCAAGTTATGCAAGCTTGCATGCAATCGAGTTCGCCAAATTTTTGGCGTGCTCGTGACGCTACGTCCCTTCGTATCAGCGCCTTTAATTTATTACCCCATTCCTGAGGAAAGATAAACCAGCGGAAGGATTTAACCGGTAGATGCGAAAATTCATTAGATAGTTTATCTACGAATAATTCACTGCCAAGGTTAAGCAAGTCATCGGCATTAAAGGTTTTTACACGCGCTAAAAAAACGCAAATTTTCGGAAAGGATACTATCAGAATTTGATCGACCGTGGGACAAACATGAATTGCTGTAATTATTACGTAAGAAGCTTCAGTCAGACCCTTAATTTAATAGCAATTACAGGCTTTCCACCACGATGATTTATGTTGTTAATGAAAGCACGAGGCGATCAATCACGTAGGTTAAAACAGATGATTTAATTGGATTCTATGTTAAGGAAATGGACAAGTACCACTTATTTCTTTCTGATCAATGTATGCCTGCTGACCTCTATTGTAAAAATCTCTTCTAACAGGTCCAGCCATAAAATCAACATATTTTGGAACTAAACTCCCCTAGACTGTCACCCATTCAAATTTTTTCTAAAAATCGTTCAAGCAGTACCGCCGTTCCAAATCTTAAAAAGGACAAATTTTAATAACTTTTTAAAAATTGTATCTATTTATCCACTTTTGTTCATACTTAGCTAACAACGCAAGGTGTTTTAAATTTCCCTACGGATTGTTTACATCAAATTACTATCAACTATACATTAGGACTTATGTTATTCAATCCTGACATACCACAAGGTTTCTTGTACCCTTTTTTTGTTCACATTATTTATGAAAGGTTAAATAACTTATATTTAACGTTACTCATATAAACAAATAAGACTATATCAGTGGTTATTTTATGGCACCAAATTTAATATTAGTAATACTCACTATCAATGTGTGGAATGCTTTCCAAAACTGATTGTACTAGTTCTGGCTCATTTAGTTTTAAAGCCATTATCAAAGCATTAGAATACTCTTTGTTATTCACGCATTCCCTTGTAGCCCTAGGAGTGACTTCCAGTGATAAATTGAAAGGATCGAAAACTACACCTGGTAAATGAATACGATTAGAAGATTAGAATATAAATAAACTGTTTTGTTGGTGTGATACCTTTATCTAAGGAATATATCAGCAAACCCTCTGTAGAAGCAGCGGCCCAAGCTTGTCCGGTGGGGGAAAATTTCACTGAAAATACTCGAACTTCAGGTTTGAAACTCCTTGCTGCCATATCACCCTTTTGAACACCCGGCAAACGCAGGGCAATGTTTCCACCCTCTGACACCTCTCTTTGCTCCACCAAAGCCATATTACCAAACTCCGTAATTTTACGACGACTTATGAAGTCCTAATATGTAAAGGTTGAAGAAATATTAATACATATTTTGCAATATAACATTGAAGGAACTTACATTCAATCCGTCTAAACTGTGATTTTGTGTGATTTCAAATTTTTTAAGTAAAATTGCTTCTTTCACATGGTAAATGCAAACATTGTACGATCTACCTGCTGCTAGAATGCATTCTCCATCCGCAGAATATTCAATTGTTGAGAAATACCTGAAGAACACATATGACTATGAGAAATAATATTAAAATCGAAATTAAAATGTGCTTACTTAGCTAGTAAATTTTTTTTGGCTGTAATCACATCTACCTCTGATACGCCACTGCCCAAATCGTTTCTGCCTTCAATAGAACCAATTTGGCTTACTGTTTTAAGATCAAAGAATGTAATACTTCCACTTAGAGTTGAGACTGCTATCTACTCAACAGACAATAAAGAAACCTCAAAAATAATATAAAAAAAGGACATTACCTCTTCACCATTTGGTTTAAAGGCAATACATATAACGTCTGTTAATAAATCAACAGTTTCCCGCTGGCCAGAAGTTTCAATATAATTCCAGATTTTTATTGTTTTATCCCAAGATCCAGATACAAAAGTTGACGATGTTGGAATTGGTGAAAAACATATTGAAGATACGGGACCCTCATGACCACTTAAAATGTCGAGTAATTTTCCAAATTTCATAGACCACAGATAAATTTCAAAGACATCTTGACCCGCCGCTGCTACCAGTTCACCGGAGTGATCTATAGCTACGCATGAAAATTGCACCGGCGTCGGCGATGTTAATGTGCGGAAATTCCGATATCTGATTGAATTTTATAATTAATACAACAAAATAAAAACTACTACGAATAACATACCTAATAATGTCAAATGCTCTCACTGTGCCGTCTAGAGAACTGCTAACTAAAAATTTCTTATTGCTACTAAACTGAACAGCTGTAACACTGCTCGTATGTTCGCTAAAAGTAACAAAGCAGAACCCATTGCTCACATTCCAAAGTTTTACTTTCGCATCCTCTCCACCAGATGCTATATACTGGCCGTCTGGAGAATACGAAATGCATGTCATCTCACTGGAATGTCCCTGTTGTTTCATAACATACTGTTCACCTATGAGAAATTTCAATTAGATAGCTAAATTTAAATATTCCAATTCTTACTCTGCCATTCCCAAACTAGTAGTTGTCCTAGTCCTGAAGACGCCAAACAAATCCAATCACCAGTTGGATTAAAGCATGTACTCGTGATCGCGTATTCGGATATGCTCAAAGAATGAATCATATTAACATCGGGCAATTCATAAAGGTAAAATGCTCCCGTCGAGAAAGCTACCACAAGAATTTTTGTTTTGCGATTGTAATTCGCCGATGTCACATAAGCATTTCGGTTTTCTTTCCTTGGTTCATCTGCGAGATAGTGGCGACCTAATTTTTTATAAGTGAATGGATGACCTTTGAACTCGGTTACAGTTTCATCTAGTTCGTCTTGCTCAGGACTCTTGGACACCTTCTGCTCATCCTCTTCTGTATTTTCAATGTCATCATCTGATTCTGACGAGTCATCCTTTATTCTTTTTGCAGCAATGGGTTCCTCTTGGGTTTCAGTTTTACTTTTTTCATTAATTTCAAACAATTCTAAGCTGCATTCCCACAAACACAACTGGAAATAAAAGTAAATGTTTTAAAATAAGGGTATATTGATTTTCATTTTAGTTTAATTTCTCTAATTAGATTTACATAAATTGCTTTACCAAAATATTACATCATTTAAAAGTTTTTATATAGAAAAATGTTCCCTTGAATAGCAGCAATTAACGTGAAAATGAAAACAAAACATTTCATGAGTTTGTTACTCTCATATGTTAAGAATAAATTAGTGATTTAAAACAAAATTATATTACTCAACTAGCATTATTTGATCTTGATCATTCAATAGATATTACATAGTAAATTATTAAGCTCGCAAAATATTTGGCAGTTTTGACCTTTATTTGGTAAAGTAGATACTTGGATAAAAACTGTTCTGTATCGCTATCTGCAGTTAAAAGTATTACTTGATGAATGATAATTACCTGTCCGTTTTTGCTTAAGGTGTTTATATCCAAACTACCGGCTTCGAAGAAACAACCCACAATAGAATCTGTATGACCACCCAAGATAAATGTGCGGAAATTATCGCAATATTTTATGGATGCTATTCTTGTGACATTCCCTTTAGATCCGATCGCCAAAAAGCGGGAATCCGTTGACCAGTCAATCCACACGATGTCGTCGTGTGCGCCGTAGAAGCTCCTTTCGAGGACGAATGGATTGTACTCGCCGGTAATCTCGCCTGGAGCTTTGAAAACTAAGACTAAAAAGAGATTCCAGTTACTGATTTACTCAGCGAAATAAGGCGTGAAAGGGCTTACCTATGTTGTCCATGCCGACAGCAAAGTACTTTCCATCTGGGCTGTAAGTTAAGCACCGCACGCCCGTCTTGAATTTGTGTCTCTGTACAACGGTGCAGGAGAGCATGCTTATCATTTGGGCTTCCCCGACCTCGTTTACTGCAATCAGTGTGGTCCCATCGGGCGACAGAGCTATCCTCGTGTAGTTGTACCAGCTCTCCAGGGACAAGGTTTTGGCCTTGTTACTGCAAAGTTACTTTCATTATACTAACGAATATCGCAGTGAAATAACTACTTTCGCTTTACTTTTTTAAATCAAACACTGTGAGCTTGTTTCCCACAGGACTGATGATCGAGTTTCCATCGGGAGTGAAGCAAATATTCCCTTTTCGATAAATAGTGCCCAGCAAATTTGAAAACTAAAAATATATATCACAAATTAATCACAGTCCGTATCTTTAACGGAAACAATATTTACCTTGTAAGAAAACTTCATTTTACAGCTTAATTTTAAAAGAAATATGTCGCAACTTCTTCCGTAGAGACGAGCTAAAATTGTAAACAAAACAGCACGTGCTTGTCGAATGTCAAAAGTCTGAAAATTCACAATCACCACTTCAGCAAAATTATACGTTGCTTGTCAGGGTTGAGCAAAGCTACGTAATTTTCACTAATTTGCAGTGTACTCCCATATAAAAGATTAACGTTAAAATGTCAGTCACAAAAGATACACATTTCTTGAAAAGTAGGAAAGATAAACGCTCCGGACTTTCTGTACACCTAAAGTACAATAACGATACCTTTTCTATCATCACCAAGCCCGTAATTTTGACGATTATATTTTTGCTTTAAACACATTTACACAATAGATTTTCGACTCTGTTGCATCATTTTAAAAAACTGATATATGCAATATGCCCGCTATTTATAAAGTATGTATTATTCTAGGTAGTTATGACGACTTTTAATAAAACATTTTTAATCTCCATATTATGCATGACCACCTGCACCTACAATCACATTCACAATCCGTTAAAATTACTGGCTTAGCAATTTTAACGTTTATAATATGTATAGGATATGGACGATATATGAAAGAATAGACATTAATACGTATTAACATTAGTTTTCTGATCAAAGTTAAAATAATCTCAAAACGACCCTGTCATTCCTTTCTGCCAATTATGATGGTAAGTTTTCAGTTTACAACTAATAGCTCTAAAAAGTAAGACTTTTTGGACACAAATTCAAGTAATAACGATTTAGGCATAAAACTATTTTTTCAGACACTTTGTGCTAGATTTATTTTTCTTTAAATCAAAACATTATTGCATTAACTAGCGCTTTTGTTTACTATAATCTATGTTCTTTTATTTAAATAAAAAATTTTCAAAAAATCCAGCTAATGCCAGCCTATGGATATCCTTGAGAAAACTCCGAACTACGACATCACTCAGAAATGTAACTGTATATTCAAAGAATTCAATAGAGAATTTTTAGGGCTGAAAGGAATTTAACTTATTTTTATTTATATCATCAAATTAAAAAAAAACCTCAATGTTAAAACCAACCTAACAAACCTATATGTATGTATGTATGCTTACATATAATATAATCTTGAAATCTATTTGCAAACCCATATCAATAGCTTTGATTATATTATTTGTAGGGAGTTTCTTTTCTCCAAAATTATCATTTATTTGCATCTGATTTATCAGGTTCATATGAAATAAACGGCACACAATTGTTTAATTCAAATATTTACTCAACAAATGTTTTCTCAGAAATATCAAAAATAAATAAAAAAAGGGTTTCTTCTTTAAAATCCAACATAAATCTTCTCCTGAATTAAAACATTTTACTTTGTGTACAAATAAATAGCTACGATAAGTCCATATAGTCCTAAGACTTCGGCGAAAATTAAAATTAAGATTACTCCAACAAATAAGCGCTGTTGCTGGCCGATTCCTCTCACGCCAGCGTCGCCAACAATACCGATCGCAAAGCCAGCAGCCAATCCAGATAAACCGACAGAAAGTCCAGCAGCCAAATGAATAAAGCCTCTAGAAAAAAATGACTAGACATTTTAATTGAAGTGCTTAATGGATTTTACTTGTATAGAGGATATTTTGAGGGTTCTTCAATTGCTCCAGCTATGAGAACAGACACAACAAGGCCGTAAATAGCTATAATACCCGCCATTACCACGGGAATTATTGATTTCATTATTAATTCTGGTCGCATAACTCCCAGTGCGGCAATACCCACACCTGATTTTGCTGTTCCATATGCAGCTCCAAAAGCTACAAAATTTAGAAAGTATCTTAATTTTCAACAAAATAAAGCCAATAAAAGTAATATACGTTTGATTCAGACTCAAAGATCAACAAATGTTTAATTTTTATTAATGTCCTTGTTGTTGTTGCTTATCCGCTTATATAAATTAATTAACAAGCTGATTTGCACCCGGTGGTTTTCATTACATCTTAACAATCTCATAGTTTTGTAGGAAAGTCTAATTGGAGCCACTAAGAGGAAGACTATAGTATATAAAATGTATCCTCATTACAAACGCTGATCAAAATTGTGCAAAGAATTGATCGACATGCCCCACATGCTGCTTTTTAATTTCGTTGTGAATAGGGAATAAAGAATTGCAGTATATTTGCTAAGAATATAGCAATACATTTTAAAAATTGTATTTCATCAATAGAAATTTTAATGGGTCATTTCATTAACCTCTCTGTGGAAAAAAATTGAAATGAATTTAAAATACAATTGAATTAAAATTAAATTAAAATACAACTGAAGTAGCTTTTTGAAGTTCTATACCAAAATTTTTTTGTCCATCAACACAATCCAAAAACCATTTTTTTTTACATTTTTACATTCATTAAGAAGTAATCGAGAAGTATCATTGAATTGGATCTTTTAAATGCTATAATTTTGGATTCTTAATATTGCATCATAATTTGATATGACTTCTTCCAAAAATTGCAAACATTTAAAAAATGTGGATAGTTTAAAAATTGTTTCCCTTTTAAGCGGCCGGCGTTTCCATTGCAGCGTAGAAACTCAAGCTATTTGCTATATC
Organism: Machimus rusticus; assembly: GCA_951509405.1. Taxonomy (NCBI): domain Eukaryota; kingdom Metazoa; phylum Arthropoda; class Insecta; order Diptera; family Asilidae; genus Machimus; species Machimus rusticus. The sequence goes on along the minus strand of OX608049.1, from coordinate 31,536,899 downwards.
TGTTCTTCACAAGACAGATTCGTATTTTTTCCTCTAAATTTCACGTTTGCAAAAGTAGGTTCTGATTCTACTTTCGCGCTGGCGCACAAATTACGCTGCATTGGAAACGCCGCTATATTAAATATATTAAAACAAAACTTTACTGTACAATACTTCATAAATGAGAGCAATAGAAATTATCGAAGCCTGATAGTTCAATAGACCTGAAAGTGCCCTAATATCATCGAAGTATGTATGTACTAACAATAAGACGTACAACCCAATAGCTTACAAACCATTTGAAGTGCACCCCTTTCTTCCTTACTCTCACCTTCTATTCAATAAAGCACTTCAAAATTTATGATAAGTCAAGTAGATACACTCTTCAGATTGTTAAACGTTGTCCACCGTAGTAAGACGATTTATCTAACTAAGAAGTACGTCACCAAGTTTTGATAGCAGAACTTATGAGGAAATTCAGGATTTTAACTAGTTCATGATTACAAAATTAATGAGCTAAGTTTTGATTATCAACGTCAATAACGCGGAACTGTATAGAAAAGTAATTAATATTATTATGGCAAAGATAAAGATTCAACTTTAATACAGCGACAGAAAAAATTAAAATGTGCAGTTCGGTATTACTACAAATATTTATTTCATGACTTCCGCAAATTGCTAATTCGAAAACAGAAATTGTAAATAAAGTTGAAAGAAAAACCATAGAGCTGAAAGTTATAGAAGCTCGAATTATAAGTCAAATGAAATCTTCTATTCTTAACTATTAATTACTATAAAATATAAGTTATTTATAAATGTAGTCAATAAAAATCAAGGCAACAATGTCCTGTTAAAAATATTGCAATTTTGTTAATTGCTGAAGAATTCCCTCTATATTCACTGTAAAACCAAGGAACTTAAAATGTCGTAACATCAAAATGTTTCTTGGTTCTCGAGTCGACTAAAAATTGTTCAGAAAACATTGAGCCAAATTTTGTAAAACTTCAATTTATGTACAGAAGAGAAAATAGAATTTTCTAATGAATAATTTTAATCCGGTTGGTTTTCTGTTTCTGACCGAACCGCATCTCATTTTCAATTAGACTTTATAGAAAATTCTTCCGCTGGAATGAGAAACTCGCTATTGTTTAATAGCGGATATGTCTACTAATGTACACTTTTTAGATAATTTAATTTAATCGAATGCATGTCTCTTTGTTTTTTGTAGCTTAATAGCGGATGTCATTTTTTCACAGTAAAATTTTATTTACTTGTTCACGGAAAAAAATATGTATTTTATGAAGAATGTAAGGATCATGGGTAATAGGTTGAAAATGTTAATTCTTGAATTTTAAATTTTTTGCACATTTCAGCTTCATAAATTACTAAAATGAATTGGGTTTCCGCATCGTTTAATTAAAAAATTTAAAACCGTAGTTCCAACAACGGCGCTTAATACATCTCAAGATAATTCCTTCACATGTTTCTTTAGCATGGAATTTAGCTTCTATCATAACAAAGGGTTATAGGTACACACGTATATGTATGTATTCATATATACATATTTATAATTTAGTTTAAAATGACTGAATTTTGGCAATTTAAAATTCGTGATGAAAAAATGGGTAAGAAAAAGAATATATAATACATGATATATTTTGTTTAAGGTTACATTACTACAGATGAAAATTCACGACTTCTTAGCAAAGATAATTATGTAGAGTTCTGCAGTTTGTGTAAACGAACACTGTAGGAATCTCGGAAGAAGCCACTTTGAAGAATCGATAAGCGTACTTTATTATTCGTGCACACACTCTATGCAAAGCAAAACAATTTTTTGTAAGTCTCGAAGATTTCTTTTATTGATTGATTAATTGCAGGTAGATGATATATAAAAATGTTCACTTACGTGCATTACTGAATCCAAAACTTCAAAAGGCACCATTTCTGCAACAACCTTGTGATCGAGAAATCAAATTTTAGCCCTGATCTTAAAACAGGAAATGTGCATTTTTCATGTTTCCGGCATAAAAAACACCGATCAAAAACACTCAAAAATAAATTACGTCAATAATATTTTGTTTTTTTGCGGTGTAGCAAATTCTACTGGAGACAGGAAATATACGAGTCCAATTAAAATTTGAGAAAGAGTTTATAGATAACAAATACCCAAACACCTACTCGAAATAAAATCTCTAATTTTTCCATTCTGCTGGACTTTTACCCAAACGAACGATAATAATTTTGATTTCTCATTACACATTTATTAATTTTTACTGCAATGTTATTTGCAAATTTGATACGAATCCATTGTAAGTGAATTGCGTATTAAAACATGCATTTAAATATATGTATTGCTCTCGCACATGCTTACTAGCATCATGGAACAAAGTTTATTTATGATTCGGGCATTAAAATAATCTTTAACTTGGTTGGAAAATCGATTTGTTATTTGTTAATAAAGGATACGCAAATAAATTTACATTTGGAATGTACAAATTGTTTTTATTTCAGATAATCAACCCGTGACAATCTTTACACGATTTGTATATGTTCTATTTACTGTTCTTGATGTTCTGTTTTTAAATTTCCTTATTTCTCTTATCCACTTTTTAAGTATATTTAAAACTCCTCAATGTACTACAGTATTATAATGGTATTGTAATTCCCTAGATTGTGTTTTCCTTCAACTTTTGCACCATCTTACTTGCTTTCCGTTTCATCAAACTTCTTTTCCTAACAAAACCGTGCAAATTTACTTTCATTTTTTTTCTTTTGTATAATAATAATTTTTCAAGTGTCACTTGGTTCCGCTAACATAACTAAATAACTATACTCATTACAAAATCAAAATAATGAATGATGGATTTTATCCAGACATGTGAGCAATACAAAAGTTTTATGAAATTTAAAAAGAGGTATTTTATTTTTCGGTATAATAAAAAATCGAAAATTGTGGTGGTTGGGATCGGTATTTTAAAGATGTTCGTATTTTAACTGTGATATTGTAAACCTTGGCATTACCATTACATGTATTTTTTTTTTTGTCTTTAATATAATTTCTGTATTTACACCAACGAATAAAATTCTGTTAAATCTCAATATTCCTTACATTATTATTTATATACCTTTTAATATGATAATATACTTTGTTTACTATTAATTACATTTTCACCATTTCTTTACCATTATGTATAGGGAACAAGTTACACATGTAAGATAGTCGCAGAAGGAATAGAATTCAAAAATTTAAAAATTTTACAATTATGCAACCATGGTAAACAACAATATTCATTACAATAAGGAAGTTACGCTTAATACTTTTCTTATTTGTGGTTCACGTCATTTATAAACACGCATGCCTTCTTGGGCGACATAAAGCTATATAAGGATTACAATCGCATACAAGCAAAGGATGGTTATTTTTTGTTGGTTGTTGGTACTTCCCGAATTTTAACAGATCAACAAAAGAACTTCCATACTTGCGGGGAAAAGTTAGATACCATTAAATAACAAATACTACGCAGGCTCACAGAGAGCCTATCTGCTTTTTAGTCTGACTTGTCGAAAAAATGACTGCTTTGCTTTATCTTTCGGTTTTTCCTTTTATTTTCTTTCATCTAATTCCTAGAAATTCTGTACATATAATTATTGAATTAATTTATAATTATTTATATATAGTTCTTTCCTTACGCCTAAATAATCTATTGTTTCTTTAATTTAATAATTACATATATAATATGATAAAAATTAACAAATAGTGAACAAAATTAGATAATTTCGTCGTCGCAGTAAACGCTATTGAAATTTTCTTTTCTTAGCTGAAACTTCCTTTTTAACTTTTGAACCTAACACTTCTGCTACAAATGAGAAAAACGGGAATAAAAAATACTTTGAATTTAATAAAATTGGAAATACTTGTGAACACCGCCAGCAATGCAACCAGTACATACCAAACGGACACTACATACTAAGTGCAGTGGGAAGCATATGTATGTACCGGAACCGAAATATTCTCAACTTCTCTACTCATTAAATGCATCTCCTCAGTCATATCGCTAGCTAGGCACAAGTAGAGCATTAAAAAAAAAACACGACAAAAGCGGATAAAGTGCTAAATAAGATCTGTCGATTGGAAAGAGATAATTAGAGAGATAATGTTAAACTAGCGATGCATACACAGGAAAACAGGAATATCTAATAGTTTGGTCACAACTTCTTATCCAAACATAATTTTCTACGAAATGGAGCAATTTGAATGGAACGATTAAAACGACACAAATGTGTATTGTGCTATTTCTGTTTTTTCGATTTTATTTTGTAAAAACATGAACAGGCATGAATATTAACCTTAAAATGTTTTGCTTCTACCTTCCAATTATGTTAAGGACAGAATTGCACCATAAAAGAAAACGAGAAAGATATATCACCGTTGGCACGCAGCATCAAAGTGCTTCTGGGGGATACGATCCTCTCTCATTTCACTTCGCTAAGTCTAATAAAAATTAAAAGTAGACAAGAAATAAGACTCATCTATCACAATAAAGAGTATCAAGGGAGCTTTTGTTATAATTAGGCCGAGCCTTCAAAATTTACAAAAAGTCCCCTGATACCATAAAAAAGGAAAGCATCGGTTCACAGAATTTCAAGAAGAAATACAACTTAGGATATTATGTATTATTTTCGGACAGTACAATAAATATGGCACACACTGAGCTTTCGTGCAAAGAAATTAAACACCTGATATAAATTCCGAAATAAACTTTAACACATTTGCTTAATGTTTTGACCCTAAGAAAGCCAGAGTGTGACCTAATGAAAAAGAAATTAAGAAACTTTAACAAAAAGTACAACAGAAACAAAAATCCAAAAATAATACACAAACTAGCCTTAATTAAAAATAGGTAGTGAAGGTAAGAGTGGTGGATTTCCTATTTTAAACCTTTTTTGCTGTTTTGCATAATGATGATAACGATGAGTTCTGAATGAGTTTCTTTGTTGTATGTACTATGTCCTTGCGTACTTTATGAATTTTTGTAAATATATTTATGTTGGCTATTTATTTCGTGTAGAGGTAAATAGCAACGATAAGACCGTAGAGACCCAGGACTTCAGCGAAGATAAGGATCAAAATCATACCGACGAAAAGACGCGGCTGTTGAGCTGTACCTCTAACACCAGCATCACCAACAATGCCAATGGCAAAACCTGCAGCTAATCCTGAGAAGCCGACGGCTAATCCAGCCCCCAAATGAATGAAACCCCTGTGGAATTTACATTAGTTTCAGTGTCGCAAATATCTCTTTAGTCCTCACTTGTATAAGGGATATTTCGATGAATCATCTAAGGATCCTGCAATAAGTACTGCTACAACCAGACCATAAATGGCAATGATACCCGCCATGACAACAGGAATGATGGATTTCATAATAAGTTCAGGTCTCATAACGGACATTGCAGCGATTCCAGTGCCGGACTTTGCTGTTCCGTACGCAGCTCCCAGAGCTAAAAGAGATATAAGTTATAAGAAATATTGGGAAATTGTAGCTTTATGTTTTTCATAGTTAAAAATTAAGAACTTATCCATACTTACACAGTTGTTAGTTCTTCATGCACAAACAATCATACTTAGTCACATACCAGCAAACCATTCAAAAGAAAAACTCATTCAAACATTACATTACATTAAAATCATTTTATGCCTATAATGGACCTCAACCACATTATATTTATGCATAAATATTTATGATTCCTAAAATTGATGAAGACAGAAGTTAGTCGAAAAAAAAAGTATGATATACTCTACCACTTTTATTTTAAAGCATAAAAAGTCCTTAAAACAGCTAAAAAGAAATACACGTGAAATTGTAGAAAAATAAGATTCTGCATTCCGATACTTATAAATATGTAAAGACAGGTCAGCTTCAATAATGCATAAGACACTTCCACAAGCTCGCTTAAAGTCTTTCAAATTTGTGCAACTTCCACACAAATTTGCAGTCTTAAAACGAGAATCGATGGTGAAATATAGCGGTTTATTCAATGTGTAAATATTACATACTTGCACACAGTCAGTTACAAACAAATATTCCAATTCACAGAAAATTGTTTCTGGATTTGTTCTAACAAAAATTTCAAATATTAAGTCTTGTCATTTCAATTGACAACCTACCACATTTGCTGCAGCCTTAAAGTTTGGTTAATTAATTTTGCTTACAATACTTCGCTATCAGTTAGAAAAATCAGAGCATTCATTCATCGGCTCCAAATTTTGCTTTCTGAGAAATTAAGCTATTATATCAGAAATTCAATTGTCGAAACAGATTAGTCAGTTTTTAGCTTTTTAAACGTCATCTTAAGGGATTATACCTAGTCAATTAGTAATGCAACTACTAAAGAATTAATATTCTCAAAAATGGACTGTCACGCCATTCCTGTAAAGTCGAAATGAGAGGAATACACTTATTTATTTCCAAAACTTCGTTAATGACTAAATGATGTGGAATTTTCGCATCCACATCGAGATTTAGAGTAAACGAAGTCTGGAATTTTTTTATGGATTTGAAATTCTCATAAAATGCCTTGAAATGTTGGCTAAATCTGAAAGCCTAATTCGAATCTGAACCAAAAAATATTGTAATACGGAGTAGAGTCCGCTTTTAAAAAAGGGTCATCGGCACCAATTAAATTGCATTTGAATAATGCAGAAAATTTCAACCGGAACATTAATATAATGTTTATCATAGAGCACTATTTAATTTTCAAATTGGACGTAGTTTTTAATATAAAATAGTAATTTTTGGTTGTTCATTTGATTTCTGGAAACATTGCGTTATTTTTGGAATGGAATGGAGAGTTTAAGCAACGTTCATCACGCAGGCAGAACCACGCCCTATTACTGCACATATTGGAAAAAAACGATATAAAATTAATTCGACCTTAAAACTAAAATTTAATTCAGGCCTGATTAATGAAAAAAAAACATTGAACGAAAACTAATTTCACTATCTACTAGATATTTTTATATTTTCTTAATTTTTTGTGTCAAAATAAAAATCGAATTGATTTTCATGAAATAGTTGTGTAACATAATTCACAATTTATCACGCAAGACCATTTGACCAAATGAAGTCATTATAGCGACTCGGTTTACTTAAATTAGAAAAGAATTTTTACGCAAAATTTGTTCTGAATGAGTAAACTTTGCAAATGTAATATAACCGTAGTAATATATGGTTTTAAGACAAACACCAAAAAATCTAATGAAATCTCAAACCCATTCAAGCGGTTGCGGCATGAGCGTTGCAGCAGACGTAGATAAGGTCGTATCATAAGAGTTCTCAGGTAATGCACATAAAATTTTAAAAGTAGAAGGTACCCGATAACATCAGTTTGTCGTGAGTAGCATTACTTATATTGAGAAAGTACGTAATCCAGAAGAGCTTTTTTAAACACACAGAAAAGAGCGTAATCTCGAGACTTCAAGACAATAAAATCGAGCACCTGCTGCTCTCAGGTAAAGAACTGGCTTTACATAACCAGAGCCCATCGGGCAATTGAACGAATTATCCAACCCAATTAGCACCGAACGATTTCGCTGCTGGTTAAGAGCCTATCATATGACACTCAAAAAATTTGCTTTGCGACCATCGTTCCGCATGTAATTCATATTCACGCGTACGACTAAGAATCTGAAGGTTTTATCGCAAGCGCAAGAGTGTTTATCATTTAATCATCTGGCGTACTATTGAGTTGTCACCTGACATCTTCTCTACTCATGTGATGTCGACTTGTATCGCTATAGTATTTTGATAACGACTTAAATTCCTGGAACTAAAGCCGTCCGTCCTTCTTGCAACTTGCAAGATAATCTTGAGACCAAAGAAAACCTGTTGGGGAATGGGGAAAAACGATGGCTAAGAGATTTGATTTGACACTTGCATGCTCGTGATTCACGTGACCTAGACATGGAGTTGGATGACTGAACCCGAATCTGCTCTAACTTTTTAAGGAACACAGATGTCTTCTACAGCCTTTATGCAGAAATAAAATGCTGCCAGCTTAATGTGGGCGTATTTAAAATGATAACAAAGCAACGATTTTCGGGATCCAACTTCGAAAATACTTAAGGCCAGTTCGACTGGTAATGATTTTTCCTGTTTCAAGTGCAGCCTCCAAGCTGCTGATGCAAAAGTACCAAAGTAGACTTCAGTCTATCGAGGCAAATTCATCACAATTTAATGAATTTATGGAGCCCAGCCTCAAGTGGTAGTTAATTCTTTTTCGATTAATGGAAATTCCCCTACCTTTGACAGTAATAAGTTAAGTGACACATCACTGTGCAATTTAATATTTTATCGCCGCTAAATCAGCGGCTCAGTGGGGCGCAATAGTCACCCAAGGAAGGGAAAAGGATTAATTTGGCCAGCATGCAGGTCATCCCTTGCATCCAGCTAGAACCAGATTTTATTTCCTTCCAAGTCCTTGGCCTCAAAATCGATATTTTGAACGAAGAGGACCAATCCCTCTTGGAAGAACAGTATCACACATATCGCATACATACACAGAACACCTACACACCAATCGTTAAAATGTTCTCCTACGATAAAAAGTACTGCATTTTGACACAAAACGAGCATACAATTTCAAGCAAATTTGCGATAATATTAGTGATTAAAAAAGAACTTTTTCTTGGCATCCACAAAATTTCGCTCTTTCTTACCGCTGAAAATGATTGCAGCTGCTGCTCCCATAACTCCAAAGAATGGCGAATAAATTGGGTTTTCTGTTGCCATTTTTGCTGATTTTTTGTTAGAGTTTCCTTTTTTTTGAAGAAATAGGAGTATTTACAGGTTATCTGCAAATAACTGAACTATATCCACACACTCACTTCACTAAACTAAGTATCCCACTGTCAAATATGGCTTACTGAACGGAGACTTCTTACCGTTGGGTCATATGACATGCGACTAAGCGATTCGCGATAAAAACCTCGCTCTTATTGGTAGCTTTGTTAGTAATCTGCCAAACTTGACCAATCAGAATTGAATTTATAAAATTTTACTATGACGTTCCCAACATGGCGAATATTCACAATTGTTGGTACCACCAGCATCAAATGGAGGTTTTTTCATAAAGAAACCACTTCTTTATAAATTTTAAGTAATAAAAATTAAAACTTTTTATTTTTAATATTTTATATGTTATGTCCTCTTTTCATCTAAAATGGTTCAGAAATTCTTTTGAATTAAAATTGCAAAGTAAATTTTAAGAACTATCTCTGAAGTTGGCCGTAATTGTTTCACAATTATTCTCGGAAATTTGAAAAATCGGTGTAAAATTAATCAAATATTTGTTTCTTAATTGTAAAGCAAACTAATTTATAAATGTGATATAAAATAACTTTAAGATTCCAACCGGATGCAATGTTCTTTCGTATATCTTTAGTATTTTATTTTACCAACGAACATTTACTTCATAATTTGAATTTGCAGCATTAACCCACTACATATTAACTGGATTATTAAGAAAAAAATAAGCCCTCTCCTTTTTGCGCTCAGAATAGTTGGAACTTGTTACTTAATAGTATATACATTTTATGAAAGCAAGTTTAAAATTTTCCATTCTCTCTGCCAACAACTTTTATTTCTGGAATTTATTAAAGAAACGTTACATTTCAAAACAGGAATAAGCAATGCATGGCATAGGTCTCAAATATTCAATTAATTCCAAAAATTGTCGCTTACTCGAGTTCTCGGATTATTTTTCTCTTATTACGTATTCAACATTTCTTTGCTCCAACTCAGTAGGCTTTGAGGCGAAATTATTTTTAAAAAGTTTGCCTTTAAGAAAAAATAGATAAGCTATGAACTAATTTGCCAAATTGATGGTCAGGATATTGTGAAACGAATAACCATAATATATTTTTAAATCATATATCTACACAGCAATGGCCAAAATAATAGGCACTACCAAATAATTCTATTTCATACGTTTTTTAGAACCTCCAATAAAACAAGATAAACATGTTTGGTTTTAATGGTAGATCCTTCGTTCGGCGTCTTCCAGGTTGATGCCGATGTTTTACAGACAGTTAAACATGGGGACTTTTGTTATACAAATTGTTAAATTTTTATCGTGCCCATTATTTTGGTCACCACTGTATACATACATATACCTATAAACTGGGGGCTGATTAAATAAATGCTACTTAAAATTGTTATAATAATAACATTTCTAGTCATCTCGCTTCATTTTCCATTGTCGAATTGCGTGTTATTCATTGATAATGATTTTTTATTTATCAAAATCGTCAACTATAATACAGACATTAATAATAATTTCAAATTATGCGAAGTTATCGTGCAAGATTTTAGAACTTTTCAGTTCCCAGATAATTATACAAAACCTCTATAAATAGCTTTCCATTTTAAAAAACGAGTTTATTTAACCCGGCGTCAGTATGGTATAAAATTAGTACAACTGTAGGGTGAGGTCAAAATGACCCAGATTTTCAACTGTATCTGATTTTTACCAAGTCAAGGAAATTGAAGGATTTCTCTATTTAATTAGATAAACTAATTCCCAAATTAAATTATTTTAGTGAAAAACAATAAAAATTCGTATCATATTAGGAACTTTTTATTGAAAAGCTCGGCAACGTCACACTTTTATTTTAAGAAATACCCGCGTTTAAAGATATCACGGGTCATAATGACCCAACCTGGCTGACGCAGGGTTAATATTATATCAAACCACCATTAGTTACATGTTACTTTCTATTTTATTTTTCTGAAATTTGAATTTGATGCTCATTAACAAATCAAGGTACATCACAGAATTAAAAAAAAGGAAAATAAATTTTAGTGTTTCTCCAGTGCTTTAATCAACAAATCATTAATTGTAGTCAGCAAAGTTCTTGGATCGTCAGCCAAACCAGCACCGACCATTGCGTTGGCGAATAGTTGAGTGGTTAAGAGTTCAGCTAATTCTGGGTCACTTGTCTTAAGTTTGTACAATTTCTTTATTATCGGGTGCCTAAGAAAGCCAGTAAAGGTAGAGATTATGTAAATTTCAAGGAAAATTAATTTCACTTACTTTGGATTAATTTCGAGTTGAGGTTGTAGTAGAGCAAATCTGTTTTCTTCAGGTAATTGATGACTTTGCGTTCTAATAAAGTGTCGAGCTGCAGCCATTTCCTCAACTGTTATAACACAAGGATGTGATTCAAGTTGGTTCGTTGTCTGGTTATACAAATTTTATTATCATTAGTAATCCGTAATTATTTAAGTTTGAATAAAAGTTCATTAAATAGAGAAATGGCAATTTTTCTGGTACATTTGAGATCGTTGGGTTCTCGGACTCTTGCCGTACAAAAATGTGCATATTTATCGAATATTTCTGCAAAATTTCACTCATAATCTCACTTCACTTATGTTAAATTAAAATTAAGCACTTTACAGTCACTCTTCTAATCACAAAAGACCTGAAAAGATAAAGTTTTAAATTATTATTTAAGATTACTTACCTGCTGCAATCTGTTCCTCTTGTTTATATTTACTGATCTGTCATTTAACTTGTACAATTTAACTTTGGCATTTTGTATAAGGAAAATCCCCCGCCAGTAGGCATTTTGTAAAAGGAAAATCCTCCGTCAGTAGGCATTTTGTAAAAGGAAAATCCCCCGTCAGTAGGCATTTTGTAAAAGGAAAATCCTCCGCCAGTAGGCATTTCGTAAAAGGAAAATCCTCCGTCAGTAGGCATTTTGTAATAGTTAAATGACAGATCAGTAAAGGTAAACAAGAGGGACAGATTGCAGCAGGTAAGTAATCTTAAATAACAATTTAAAACTTGATCTTTTCAGGTTTTTTGTGATTAGAAGAGTGACTGTAAAGTGCTTAATTTTAATTTAACATAAGTGAAGTGGGATTATGAGTGAAATTTTGCAGAAATATGCGATAAACATGCACATTTTTGTACGGCAAAAGTCCGAGAAAAAATTTTTTTTTTAATAAAAAATCTCGGAAACAATAATTGAGCCAGCAAAAATTGTTGCATATTTATACGTTCCAAGGCCAAAGGAAGGTTTCTGCAAAATTTCATTCAAATCCGGCTACCTCTCCAGCGCTTGACTTAAGCCGCCTCGTCACTTATACATTGCTTACCAAAGTTTCAGCCAAGTATTCAGTTACGTAGCTGTCAGTTTCTTCATTGTTAGTTACTCTTTAAACTAAGCGTTTTTACGATCCGTACACAGTTAACGTAAATTACGTCTATTACAAATAACTTATAGCTAAATAGCCGTGATTTAAGTTCACGAGTTAAATTAAAAAACATTTTGTAGCTCTCAAGATATCTTACCTTTACATTAGCTATTTTGCCGCTGAGCTTTTCTCGAATCCATGGAATTATTTCGTCTATTTGTGTTTTCATTAGACTGCCTTCGCCTGGAAAAAATAAATTGGAAAAATATTATAGGTGAAAGCTTAGTATATTGTAATTTTCTTTACCAAAATCATTTAAATCATCAGCAGATTTGTCCCTCCTCATTTCTTTCTCCACAGATATCAAATTTTTTCCTAAGAACATGCTTAACTGCATCAGCACCAATTCATCATACGGTTCATAACAGAAAAGTACTTCAACATTTCTCCTTTTCAATCCCTCGTAGTATGGCGAGGATTCCGCTAGAATCCGATTAGGAGCAGCTAAATAATAAATTTCTTTTTGATCTTGCCCAACTTTGTTGCAATATTCAGGTAGAGTTATTTTTTGATCGCTTTTACAACTAGAGGAATCAAATCGCAAAAGTTTTGCAATTTCCTCTTTCTGGCGGTGGTCATCAGATGTAACAATTCCCTCCTTAAGGAAAAGCGAATAATCCTTGTACCATTTTTCATATTCCACTGGTTCCTTTGTGGATCGCTCTAGCAAGAACCGAAGCACTCGATTTGTTAGGACGTTTCGAAGTTTTGTTATCAGTGTGCTATTCTGAAGCAGTTCTCGACTTAAATTTAGCGGAATATCTTCGGAATCGACCACACCTAAAATTTATTTTTAATATGCTTTCTCATTTCATATGAATATGCCATAAAAAATACCTTTAACAAATCTCAACCATTTTGGAAGCAAATTTTCGGTTTTAGACTGTATTAAGACCTTACGCGTGTAAAGAGCAATTCCGATATCAGAATCACGGGACATCTCGAAAAGACCTGGCTTTCCCTCGGGGAAATATAGAAGTGCACGAATATTTAACGGTGCGTCTGTCTACAGATGAAAACCCTAACAACATTTATTCTATAAAACTTATTAATGTTCTTACCTTGTAATGAAGCACGAATCTGGGCGTATCGAAAGTATTTCCAATGAAGCGATAAAATTCATCATGTTGTTCACGTAAAACATTTTTAGGATCCATTAGCCACAATGGCTGAATTTGGTTAGCCCGCTGACCATTGAGATAAATTGGGCTTCCCACAAAGTTGCTATACTTTTTAATAACATCTAAAAATAATATTTTTTTATTCCTATCCTATTTCCGGTCCATAGAAGATTGTTTCCTTAGACTACCGATTAACTAAAATACTCACTTCGAATACGATCATCATCAGCGTATTCTCGACAATCAGCTTTCAGATGAATCACAATTTTTGTTCCATGGGCTACACCATCTGCCTCCTGAATTTCATAGCTCCCTGAGCCGTCCGACGTCCACCTCAAGCCTGGAGAATTTGATTTCGCTGATTTTGTGTAGACTTCGACCTTTTCAGCTACCATAAATGCTGAATAGAAACCAACGCCGAACTGACCAATGATATTCGAAGAAGTTTTCTCAGCTTCTCCTTTGTATTTTATTTGTTCAAGAAACTTTTTAGAACCAGAGCTTGCGATTGTGCCTAAATTGTTTATTAGCTCTTCCCTCGTCAGACCTATGCCTGTGTCCTAAAACAGCACAGATTTTTAAAAACTTGATTAACTCTCAAAATCGGAATACGTTATGAAATATAAAGTCTACATATTTTACTAAATGGTATTTTTACCACATCGGAGGGTAATAAGAGTCTTTGTTACATAATTATAATTAACGGCATTACTTGAATAGTTAGAATTCTTCGCTGCTTGTCGGTTGCAATATGAATTTCCAGTGGTCTGTCAGCCTTCTCAAAATCCTTCTGATTTTCGGTTGTAAGGACGGTGTACCTAAATTTCTCCAACGCATCGCTAGCATTGGAAATCAATTCGCGAACAAACACCTCATTTTCTGAGTAGAGGGACCGAGCCACAATATCAAGGAGCATCCGAGTTTCGGCTTGGAACTCATGCTTATAAGCATCACCCACGGGCTTTTCAGTGTCCCTGATGATCGAATGAAATTTCTCTTCCGGCTTCGCCGAGCTTAGATATCGAGAAAAGCAATTCACTAAAATATTTGCGTTAGATATGTTTACTTTAAAATTTTATCATTTTAAAAGTGGTGGTACCTCCGTTCCTTGGCGATAACAATCTGCTTCTGTTGAAATTACTTAAAATTACTCTGCCATTGGAATTTAAAGATTTTGTCTTTCTTATTGTATTGAAAATTCGGATTGTCATAGACATTTTGTATCAATTTAAAATTTTCCACAAAAATACAGAAGAGCACGAAAATTGAAGATATTCGCAAACCATAACCTTAAAAAAGTCGAAAATCGGGACTTTGACAGGCTACGCTTCTTCTTATGTAAAATGAATTGGTCAAGGCAGGTTAGGAATTCCTAATTATTAAGCTCGCTTCTTAATTTGACTAGGAACCGGAAGTAGAATTGCGCAAAATACAATAATCTGATCACCCTGTTACGAACAGCCAACACGAAAATTTAAAAGTGAAATTTTTGAAATTTCAACTCCGCCAATCGTTTGTAACTCGTTTGTATCCGTTTGTATCAAAATTTATTTCGTTTGTATCCCTCTAGTTTACTAGAAATTAAGGTTTTAATTAAGGCTTACGATCAGCCAACACCTTTTTCAAAATCATTTAAAATCAATTGTAAAATAGACTTTTGGGTACTCAATCGATCGGAAATCGTTTGTATCCTCCGAATATGCTATTGAAAAGTTTTGTATACCGCTTATTTTTCCATAAAAAGCAAAAATAAAATCAATTTTTGTCTTAATTATTAGCTTCTTTTTTTTGCCACACATGTACTTGGCGCTAATGTTCAACGCCTTCTAGTGTAGCCAAAAGTAAATTTGTAGTGAAAATAACAACAGCGGTATCCTGTACTACAGTGCGTTCCATATTTATAAGCCACCATCAAAATTCGAGTTATTTCTGCCTAAGAACAATAGGGTAGTTGCCTTAGTCAAAAATAAATTATGAAATTAGATAAAAATTAAAATTTATGTAGAAATATACTTAAATATTCTGATTTTGAGTCATAAAAGCACGTTATTGTTTTATAATATTAAAATTAAAAGTCGTAATTTTCACTCTGTATATCACGTGACCTAAAACACGAGCCGCCATCGTGTGACGTCATACAGGCAACAACTGTCAGTTGAGTGTAAACAGCTGGTACATATCTCTCTTGGAGGAACGAACGAACATGGAGTGGAAACGAGCCGAAAAAAGTGAAGCCATTTCAAAGATGTGTGAGTAGAAACACTCACACATAGACATCGCTCAGTACAGGCGTAAAATTTTGCTGGCATTGCGAAGGGGCAGGTGATTTAATCTGTTGT
Organism: Machimus rusticus; assembly: GCA_951509405.1. NCBI lineage: Eukaryota > Metazoa > Arthropoda > Insecta > Diptera > Asilidae > Machimus > Machimus rusticus. Next base: position 31,521,197 of record OX608049.1, on the reverse strand, counting down.
ACCACCTGTCCTGCAAATGGACACCGCCTGGGAACATAAAACCCAATAAAAAGAAAGTATTAAGTAAAGTAATATTTCTATCAATCAATCTTGATTACGCATTATCCCCCAATAAAAATCTATATGGCGACGACTCTGGCTCCATTTCCACATATCTGACAATTCTTCTGGAGGGAAAATCACCGCAGTTAAGAATGATATTTTCGCACAAAATTTGATCATTTATACGCAACTTTATGACACGAAATCACTAAATATAGTTTTCTTAAGTACCTACTTGTGAAAACAAAGCAGAGAGATCCCGTAAATCTGCACATTTTTGCAGCCAGGCATGAAACACTTCTTAGGCACTTTTCAATATTTGCAGTTCCGCCATACCCTTCAAGGTGATTAGACGATTTGGGAGCTCGCTCTTCTGGTGGTGGTCTAGCCACCACCAATTTCTGTGAATAGTTTGATTTACTAAATTTCGTTTATTAATTTAATTAATTTGTTTTTCAATGTTATTGTGATTTCTTTCCTTAATGGAATATCGAGTGAAGTTAATCCATGTGTGATATGGAGTTTGTTCTTAGCAATTTCGTGCTATTGTACATGAACAGTTTCTAGCGGTGATAAACGGTATTAATGTGGACCATTTCGGTGGGATCTGAGGAATTCGACTTTCAATATGGTGTTGTCTTAAATTCTGAGTGAAGAATAATCGTGTAACATGTGCTTTTACAGTATTGGATTAGGAAATGCTTTATTTGGAGGTGTTTTGCAATCGTGTGATTTTTATTTGAGGCTTCATTTAACGGTGTATCATAACGGTCCTTTGGATAACGGGTCATTTAGAGTGTTGATCACGTGGACTATCTTTTGGATTTTAAAATGATGTGATATTTCCTTGACGTGAAATTATGGTGATTTCGAGTATTTGTGCTTTTAAATATGACAATCATCTCTCTGAGAAAATAAATTTATAATTTGGAGATTATTCTTGACGGGAAATGTAGATTTTGAACGAACATATTGGTGGTGAACATGGCTTTTGAGTCTTTGTGGGGCTTCGCTTTGGGGGTTTTTTGGTTTGTGGCTCGGGTGTGGTGCCGCTGAGTTTTTGTCGTGCTTTGCTGGCTGGATTGAGCTGAATTTGGAGCGTCGTGTTGTGTGAACTTTGGGTGTTCTTTATGAAACCATTATTGTGACTCTACTGAATTTGATTGGACTTAATAAAACTCGGATTTGTCTCTACAAGTGTTTAATTCTGAAAGTTGGGACTGCGTGATTGCGAGTTTATGGGAAGAATGGTCTACCTTTAAAAGGATTTCCAGTGGCTCAAGTCTTTTAAGTGTAAAATGATTAATGAGAGATTTGACTTTGACATAACCTATAAATTTTGAATGTGAAACAGACTTTGATTGTGCCGGCAATACTTGTGATCCAGAAAAGAGTGGTGGTCTTTTGCTGTATAGATTGGAGTTTTGATCGGGATTGACGGCTTTTTCTGATAATTTGGTCATTGGCCTCTCTGGCCATTTTCTAATTTTCTTACGGAGGAGGATCATGGTTAATGTGGCCTAGTGCCTAGGACCAAATAAGTCACCTTAAGGTGCACTACACGGAAGTGTAGTAACTCAAAAACAAACAAACAAACAAACAAACACTTTTCAATAGTATTTTCCGCGAAATGACCCAAATATATACATATTAGCCCTTTTCAGAAATTAAGGCAACATTTAAACATAAAAATTACACCTTACAACCCACATTTAAGCAAAAAACAGCACAAAATAACCTCTTCTGCACTTTAAATTTCCCGGTCGTTTCTTGTTTGACACTTAATACGCCTGGCTTTTGACATTCGGTACACTTTTTTGACATTCAGTACACGGAATTTTGGCTTCACTCACAGACAGGGTTTTTACACGGTTGTTCCACTCCATATTCGTTCGTTCCTCCAATATATCTCTCAACTTTTACTTCAAGGAGTAATAATTGTGTTCCTTCGTCAGTGCATTTTATTTGTAACTGTTTATTTATTAAAATGCAAACCGGTTTTGTAAAAGCAGATAGTACGAATCTGCCAAAAATTGATTCAATGATAGTTGCAAAGTTCTTTGCATATTTCTCCTTTCAATATCATCTGGCACTTTGATAAACAACTTTCCTGGAGTTTTAATGCTAGTATTTCTACAACTAGAAACTACACACCAATGATAGCGATTGTAATTCATTATTTTCCCAAAAAACACCAAATATTTCGAGCTGTCAACGTTGAAAGAGTGCCGGTGGTACATCCCGACTGTTGCTTTTACCAAATATTACGTCACGAAAATGGCTGACAGCGTTTTTGGCGGGATAAAATAGGTTTAATATTTAAATTAATTTTATGGCAAGAAAACGTGTTTATTTTGCCGAAATATAATTTTTTGCGGCTTTTTAATAGCAAAATCAACATTTTGAAGCACTTTTTCAAACAGAGTGGAATACCCTATTTGAAACAGAAACAGTTTGTGAGGGAATTCCTCTATGAATTATTTTTAAGTATTTTTGCTTGTTTCATATTTCTAAGACAGTTCTACAGAAGTGCAGATCGAAGCAGCTCTTTTGTGCACAAGTTAATAAATTTTTATTTTTATTAGCAATTTAATTAAGTTTAAAGATGCAGCCCGCGCGGTAAGTCACTTAGTGAAATTAAAAAGGGCAGCATTTTAGCCTTTAAGGAAGAAAATCTTAGCATTAGTGATTTTTCAAAGAAAATCGCCCGTTGCTAATGTTTTGTTCGTAATTTTTTAAAAAATTCTAAGATATATTGGGAATCAATCTTTCGTCCACTTCTTTTTGATTCCCCATATAACTGGAAATTTTTAAAAAAATTACGGATAAGACACCAGCAACGGGTGATTTTCCTTGAAAAATCACTAATGCTAGGATTTTCTTCCCTAAAGTCTAAAATTTTAATTTCACTAAGTGACTTACCGCGCGGGCTGCATCTTAAACCTTAATTAAATTGCTAATAAAAATAAAAATTTATTAACTTGTGCACAAAAGAGCTGCTTCGATCTGCACTTCTGTGGAACTGTCTTAGAAATATGAAACAAGCAAAAATACTTAAAAATGATTCATAGAGGAGTTCCCTCACAAACTGTTTCTCTAACTATTGTACGATTTGACACAGTAAATTGTTCTTAGGCAGAAATAACTCGAATTTTGATGGTGGCTTATAAATATGGAACGCACTGTAGTACAGGATACCGCTGTTGTTGTCATTTTCACTACAAGTTTACTTTTGGCTACACTAGAAGGCGTTGAACATGAGCGCCAAGTACATGTAGTGGCAAAAAAAAGAAGCTTATAATTAAGATAAAAATTGATTTTATTTTTCGCTTTTTATGGAAAAATAAGCGGTATACAAAACTTTTCAATAGCATATTCGGAGGATACAAACGATTTCCGATCGATTGAGTACCCAAAAGTCTATTTTACAATTGATTTTAAATGATTTTGAAAAAGGTGTTGGCTGATCGTAAGCCTTAATTAAAACCTTAATTTCTAGTAAACTAGAGGGATACAAACGAAATAATTTTTGATACAAACGGATACAAACGAGTTACAAACGATTGGCGGAGTTGAAATTTCAAAAACTTCACTTTTAAATTTTCGTGTTGGCTGTTCGTAACAGGGTATCTGATCGGAACTATAATATAATATGATTACAAAAATAGGCTAAGCTTTGTACACAATTAATTAAAAAGATATCTTCATAATTCCACAGGTCAACACCAAACTTGCGTTGGGGAACAAATAACACGTCTTAAGCTCGAATTTTCAGCTATCATATAAAATACAAAAACGTTTAAGACTTATGAAAATATTCCGCAATATTTCCATAAACTAAATTATTTTATACAGACAAAAGGTGAATGAAAATTAAAACAAGCGGTCACCCATGGAAAAACTTCTTCGACAAACTGCATAAAAGGTTTTATAGATATTACTGGTATTTCATATTTCTAGAGTAAGATTCAGTCTTTCAACTGAGCCATGTAGGTTCTATGATACATAAACCTTTATAATTATTTCTCAGAAAAGCCTCAAATACGGTCTTTTGAATATTTTCCAATATATTCTTCTTAAAAACAGGAAATATTTTAGAACTTTTCTTTAATAATCTGTAGAAAAAATTAAATAGAAATAACCTATCATATTAATTAAGAATAAGATATATTATTAGGTATGTATATGTCTGTAATTAGCAGAAAACTTTAAAATAATTATACTTGATCTGTAGATATACCTACTTATAACGAGGAGTTTACATAGACATAAATGTAGCAATCTGCACTTTAGGTGCATAGTTTAGTTATTTATCATCAAGAAAGCTCAAGTTTAATCCCAAAACCTAAACGAATATCTCTAAACGTTGAATACAATTAGAGGAATAAAAAAATGTAGTGAGATTATGATAAATTATATTAAATTAAGAGTTTCCCCTTTTCTCTACCATCTAAATTAAAATTTGCCTTTTAAAGCCAATTTGCATTTAAAGAGGATTTGCATTTTAAATATTGATCTTGTTTCAATCAGAACGTTTTCTTCTTAATTCTAGACTAATTGAAAATGGTCAAATTTTTAAACAGATCTCTATAGTTTTCATTTTCAATCTTAAATAAAAGCCATAAGGGTCACTGGGCTTTTTCTATTTTCAGTTTTTCGGAGCATCTCGTCGTGGTTCCCTTATATGTACGACACGCACTTGGCCGATTCTTTAGCTTGTTTCACTAACTAAATTACGTCACAGGGGTTTTCAAGGGCATGGATTGCATGTGAAGCACGCACCACGAGGCTAAGAAGAATCCAAACGCGCACATGTGAGCACCAGTGCAGAAAAAGGAGCAGATAAGGCACCCACCAATTCTCCTCTGAGTTTCATTGATGAAAACCAACTTACGCGTATCGTAAAAGCGGCAATTGAAAATTGTCCATAAATTGAGTTTAGTGAGCTCTGAAGAATCCTCTTAGGAGCTGCAAATGATTTGGTAGAGGGTTTGCGGCGACCGCGGGTATCGACTATCGTTTGGTTCTACTAGGGGAAAAATTGAATGAAATTGGTGCACATGTGCGATAAGAAAATTCAATCGGGGCATAACAGCTTCGTGGGAGTGAAATTGATTGCCTGCGAGAGCCCTGGAATCGTATATAAGCGAAGTCCCGAGAACCTTTTGGCACAGTCCGATCTCAGCATCTTCCAGGTTTTGAACGGCATAAAAAAATATCTTTAGAGTGAATTAAGCCTAAAGTTTTTTAAAAAATAACAAAGTGTGAAAATGTTATCAAGTTTTTGGCAAGCTGCCTTAATTATAGTGTTTGCAACATTTGGAGCAACAGTTGCATTCAGTGAGAAATTGTGTGGTCAACGTGGGCAGGATTGCCCAGGGTCTTTAGGTGGAGATCTTGCAAGGCGGGAGAGTGTTGCAAACGATTATTTTCGAACCCATAGTGTCTGGGAGAAAAATGCCAACAGTCCAAGAGTAAGCGACACCAGAACTAATAAACTTTATACAGCTAATGAGGACCAACGGATCCTTTCTGCTGAAAGAAGTTTATCCCGAAAACGCCAAGTAGATAATGAGCGAACTGGGACTAGGTCTCAATGGACACGTACAGAAAGACGAATTAATACATTAAATCGGCAATCTATCCAAAATCGCGAAAGACAAGAAGAACGACGAAATCTTTCTAACATGCAACAAGATCCCAGAAGTACCTTGAAAACTGTAAGTGAACGAAACGGCGATAGACTAAATTTAGAAATGGACAATGAGCGGATTGCTTCTAAAGTACAAATGAGCAGGGAAAATGACAAAAATTTTATTTTAAAAGAAAATACTCAACGGTCACGTGATTTGCATGGCTCTTTTAATACTAGAAGAGAAATGAATAAGAACTCTGCTAGCTGGCGACATGTTGACATCCCAAGGCAAAATCGAGGTATTGTTGAAAAACGAGATTTCCAAGAACGTGGTGATAAACAAAGTAGGAACATACGACTTGAACGTGACGATAAACCAAGAGTTCGAGATTCCCAAAATGAAAGACGCGAATCTGAACGAATTATGGGACTAGAGCGCGAAAATGAACGAAGGGAACAAGCAACCAGAGTTGAAAAACGTGATGCTAGGACCACACGACTTGAACGTGAAGATCAGCGAAGAGTGCGAGATTCCCAAAATGAAAGACGCGAGTCTGAACGAATTATGGGACTAGAGCGCGAAAATGAACGAAGGGAACAAGCAATCAGAGTTGAAAAACGTGATTCTAGGACCACACGACTTGAACGTGAAGATCAGCGAAGAGTCCCAGATTCCCAAAATGAAAGACGCGTGTCTGAACGAATTATGGGACTAGAGCGCGAAAATGAACGAAGGGAACAAGCAACCAGAGTTGAAAAACGTGATGCTAGGACCACACGACTTGAACGTGAAGATCAACGAAGGGTGCGAGATTTCCGAAATGAAAGACGCGAATCTGAACGAATTATGGGACTAGAGCGCGAAAATAAACGAAGGGAACAAGCAACCAGAGTTGAAAAACGTGATGCTAGGACCACACGACTTGAACGTGAAGATCAACGAAGGGTGCGAGATTCCCGAAATGAAAGACGAGAGTCTGAACGAATTATGGGACTAGAGCGCGAAAATGAACGAAGGGAACAAGCAACCGCAGTTGAAAAACGTGATGCTAGGACCACACGACTTGAACGTGAAGATCAGCGAAGAGTGCGAGATTCCCAAAATGAAAGACGCGAGTCTGAACGAATTATGGGACTAGAGCGCGAAAATGAACGAAGGGAACAAGCAACCAGAGTTGAAAAACGTGATGCTAGGACCACACGACTTGAACGTGAAGATCAGCGAAGAGTGCGAGATTCCCAAAATGAAAGACGAGAGTCTGAACGATTTATGGGACTAGAGCGCGAAAATGAACGAAGGGAACAAGCAACCAGAGTTGAAAAACGTGATGCTAGGACCACACGACTTGAACGTGAAGATCAGCGAAGAGTGCGAGATTTCCAAAATGAAAGACGCGAGTCTGAACGAATTATGGGACTAGAGCGCGAAAATGAACGAAGGGAACAAGCAAACAGAGTTGAAAAACGTGATTCTAGGACCACACGACTTGAACGTGAAGATCAACGAAGAGTGCGAGATTCCCCAAATGAAAGACGCAAGTCTGAACGAATTATGGGACTAGAGCGCGAAAATGAACGAAGGGAACAAGCAACCAGAGTTGAAAAACGTGATGTAAGGACCACACGACTTGAACGTGAAGATCAGCGAAGAGTCCCACATTCCCAAAATGAAAGACGCGTGTCTGAACGAATTATGGGACTAGAGCGCGAAAATGAACGAAGGGAACAAGCAACCAGAGTTGAAAAACGTGATGCTAGGACCACACGACTTGAACGTGAAGATCAGCGAAGAGTGCGAGATTCCCAAAATGAAAGACGAGAGTCTGAACGATTTATGGGACTAGAGCGCGAAAATGAACGAAGGGAACAAGCAAACAGAGTTGAAAAACGTGATGCTAGGACCACACGACTTGAACGTGAAGATCAGCGAAGAGTGCGAGATTCCCGAAATGAAAGACGAGAGTCTGAACGATTTATGGGACTAGAGCGCGAAAATGAACAAAGGGAACAAGCAACCAGAGTTGAAAAACGTGATGCTAGGACCACACGACTTGAACGTGAAGATCAGCGAAGAGTGCGAGATTTCCAAAATGAAAGACGCGAGTCTGAACGAATTATGGGACTAGAGCGCGAAAATGAACGAAGGGAACAAGCAAACAGAGTTGAAAAACGTGATTCTAGGACCACACGACTTGAACGTGAAGATCAACGAAGAGTGCGAGATTCCCCAAATGAAAGACGCAAGTCTGAACGAATTATGGGACTAGAGCGCGAAAATGAACGAAGGGAACAAGCAACCACAGTTGAAAAACGTGATTCTAGGACAACACGACTTGAACGTGAAGATCAGCGAAGAGTGCGAGATTCCCAAAATGAAAGACGCGAGTCTGAACGAATTATGGGACTAGAGCGCGAAAATGAACAAAGGGAACAAGCAACCAGAGTTGAAAAACGTGATGCTAGGACCACACGACTTGAACGTGAAGATCAGCGAAGAGTGCGAGATTCCCAAAATGAAAGACGCGAGTCTGAACGAATTATGGGACTAGAGCGCGAAAATGAACGAAGGGAACAAGCAACCACAGTTGAAAAACGTGATGCTAGGACCACACGACTTGAACGTGAAGATCAGCGAAGAGTGCGAGATTCCCGAAATGAAAGACGAGAGTCTGAACGATTTATGGGACTAGAGCGCGAAAATGAAAGAAGGGAACAAGCAAACAGAGTTGAAAAACGTGATGCTAGGACCACACGACTTGAACGTGAAGATCAGCGAAGAGTGCGAGATTCCCGAAATGAAAGACGAGAGTCTGAACGATTTATGGGACTAGAGCGCGAAAATGAACGAAGGGAACAAGCAACCAGAGTTGAAAAACGTGATTCTAGGACCACACGACTTGAACGTGAAGATCAACGAAGGGTGCGAGATTCCCAAAATGAAAGACGCGAGTCTGAACGAATTATGGGACTAGAGCGCGAAAATGAACGAAGGGAACAAGCAACCAGAGTTGAAAAACGTGATGCTAGGACCACACGACTTGAACGTGAAGATCAACGAAGGGTGCGAGATTCCCAAAATGAAAGACGCGAGTCTGAACGAATTATGGGACTAGAGCGCGAAAATGAACGAAGGGAACAAGCAACCAGAGTTGAAAAACGTGATGCTAGGACCACACGACTTGAACGTGAAGATCAACGAAGAGTGCGAGATTCCCAAAATGAAAGACGCAAGTCTGAACGAATTATGGGACTAGAGCGCGAAAATGAACGAAGGGAACAAGCAATCAGAGTTGAAAAACGTGATTCTAGGACCACACGACTTGAACGTGAAGATCAACGAAGGGTGCGAGATTCCCAAAATGAAAGACGCGAGTCTGAACGAATTATGGGACTAGAGCGCGAAAATGAACGAAGGGAACAAGCAAACAGAGTTGAAAAACGTGATTCTAGGACCACACGACTTGAACGTGAAGATCAACGAAGGGTGCGAGATTCCCAAAATGAAAGACGCGAGTCTGAACGAATTATGGGACTAGAGCGCGAAAATGAACGAAGGGAACAAGCAATCAGAGTTGAAAAACGTGATGCTAGGACCACACGACTTGAACGTGAAGATCAACGAAGAGTGCGAGATTCCCAAAATGAAAGACGCAAGTCTGAACGAATTATGGGACTAGAGCGCGAAAATGAACGAAGGGAACAAGCAATCAGAGTTGAAAAACGTGATTCTAGGACCACACGACTTGAACGTGAAGATCAACGAAGGGTGCGAGATTCCCAAAATGAAAGACGCGAGTCTGAACGAATTATGGGACTAGAGCGCGAAAATGAACGAAGGGAACAAGCAATCAGAGTTGAAAAACGTGATGCTAGGACCACACGACTTGAACGTGAAGATCAACGAAGAGTGCGAGATTCCCAAAATGAAAGACGCAAGTCTGAACGAATTATGGGACTAGAGCGCGAAAATGAACGAAGGGAACAAGCAATCAGAGTTGAAAAACGTGATGCTAGGACCACACGACTTGAACGTGAAGATCAACGAAGAGTGCGAGATTCCCAAAATGAAAGACGCAAGTCTGAACGAATTATGGGACTAGAGCGCGAAAATGAACGAAGGGAACAAGCAATCAGAGTTGAAAAACGTGATTCTAGGACCACACGACTTGAACGTGAAGATCAACGAAGGGTGCGAGATTCCCAAAATGAAAGACGCGAGTCTGAACGAATTATGGGACTAGAGCGCGAAAATGAACGAAGGGAACAAGCAATCAGAGTTGAAAAACGTGATTCTAGGACCACACGACTTGAACGTGAAGATCAACGAAGGGTGCGAGATTCCCAAAATGAAAGACGCGAGTCTGAACGAATTATGGGACTAGAGCGCGAAAATGAACGAAGGGAACAAGCAATCAGAGTTGAAAAACGTGATTCTAGGACCACACGACTTGAACGTGAAGATCAACGAAGGGTGCGAGATTCCCAAAATGAAAGACGCGAGTCTGAACGAATTATGGGACTAGAGCGCGAAAATGAACGAAGGGAACAAGCAATCAGAGTTGAAAAACGTGATTCTAGGACCACACGACTTGAACGTGAAGATCAACGAAGGGTGCGAGATTCCCAAAATGAAAGACGCGAGTCTGAACGAATTATGGGACTAGAGCGCGAAAATGAACGAAGGGAACAAGCAATCAGAGTTGAAAAACGTGATGCTAGGACCACACGACTTGAACGTGAAGATCAACGAAGAGTGCGAGATTCCCAAAATGAAAGACGCAAGTCTGAACGAATTATGGGACTAGAGCGCGAAAATGAACGAAGGGAACAAGCAATCAGAGTTGAAAAACGTGATTCTAGGACCACACGACTTGAACGTGAAGATCAACGAAGGGTGCGAGATTCCCAAAATGAAAGACGCGAGTCTGAACGAATTATGGGACTAGAGCGCGAAAATGAACGAAGGGAACAAGCAAACAGAGTTGAAAAACGTGATTCTAGGACCACACGACTTGAACGTGAAGATCAACGAAGGGTGCGAGATTCCCAAAATGAAAGACGCGAGTCTGAACGAATTATGGGACTAGAGCGCGAAAATGAACGAAGGGAACAAGCAATCAGAGTTGAAAAACGTGATGCTAGGACCACACGACTTGAACGTGAAGATCAACGAAGAGTGCGAGATTCCCAAAATGAAAGACGCAAGTCTGAACGAATTATGGGACTAGAGCGCGAAAATGAACGAAGGGAACAAGCAATCAGAGTTGAAAAACGTGATTCTAGGACCACACGACTTGAACGTGAAGATCAACGAAGGGTGCGAGATTCCCAAAATGAAAGACGCGAGTCTGAACGAATTATGGGACTAGAGCGCGAAAATGAACGAAGGGAACAAGCAACCAGAGTTGAAAAACGTGATGCTAGGACCACACGACTTGAACGTGAAGATCAACGAAGAGTGCGAGATTCCCAAAATGAAAGACGCAAGTCTGAACGAATTATGGGACTAGAGCGCGAAAATGAACGAAGGGAACAAGCAATCAGAGTTGAAAAACGTGATTCTAGGACCACACGACTTGAACGTGAAGATCAACGAAGGGTGCGAGATTCCCAAAATGAAAGACGCGAGTCTGAACGAATTATGGGACTAGAGCGCGAAAATGAACGAAGGGAACAAGCAACCAGAGTTGAAAAACGTGATGCTAGGACCACACGACTTGAACGTGAAGATCAACGAAGGATGCGAGATTCCCAAAATGAAAGACGCGAGTCTGAACGAATTATGGGACTAGAACGCGAAAATGAACGAAGGGAACAAGCAACTAGTGACAAATTCACTCGAAATTTAAACCAACAAACTGCTCAGTTTGATTCCTTTAAAAAGTCAGAAAATTCGAATATTCAAATGCTACAAGCCCTGCTAATTGGAATGATCCTGTTAAAGGTTGTGACCGACCAAAACGGTATCCGTAAAAAGTAAATATTTTGAATTAAAAATTAAAATTTTTTCGTATTATTTATTTATAAATTATTTTTTTTAGGATAAACTTCATGGCTAATCGGTACAAGAATATCGTTAGCGTTGGAGCACGGAAATTCTTCTAATAACAACGACGATGAGTTGAAGCAACTGAACTGTGACAACATAGTGAAAGAAACTCCTTCTTATATATCAATGAAATCAACGCAGTATGGTGATAAGTCGAGAAATTAAATGAAGAAATTACCTGTAAATAAACATGTTAATGTAAAAAATTATTATATTAAGTACAAGTTCTACTGTATAATGTATATAATATGTATATGAAAAACAAAAATCAAATAAATGTTGTTGATCTGAATCATACTACTGGAAGTTTTTAATTAACAAAAAATAAAATAGAAAAAAAGGAACTTAAAGTATTCGCTGCCACTGCGATGTATACCAGTTAAAAACCAAACCAGTCAAGTCAAGTAACTTTACTTAATTTTTAAGATATGTTTTTTCTCGGCCACCACTTACGAGGTATAGAATTGTTATTTAGTTAAATGTGGCAACAAATATATATGAACAAATTTACAAATTACATATTTAATTCCAATTTTAATTAAGTCACAAAATATTAAAGACGTTTGCCTAGCATATTATTCTAAAAGTGATCATTTCTGAAGGAAGGTGATCACTTTGATCTGTGTCATCCCAAAAATAGCAAAATTTATGTTGAATTTAAAATTGATGATTGTTGATATCATTGGAAAAAGACAGATTGGTACAAAAATTGATTTAAGCAATAAGGGGCCGAAAAATCTTAAATTATACTCCACACATAAAATAACTGCTCATAATATAGGAAATTTAATATCCACATTTATTTTCTTGAAAATTTCTCTGTAACAGAATTTAAAAAGGAAACACAAGGGAATTGAGTTAAAAGGCCGTGGAAATAATGTCTGTGGTATATTTCGAATATATTATGTACTAATACAGGATTTCATATATATAAGCAGTACTTTCCATTAAAACGTTTTTATTTTCAAAATAAATCTTAATGACATAAATTAATGTACAATTATTCCTTACTACACTTTAACAAGTTTACAGTTGTTATATGTGTATTTATATGTTTATAAAAATCGGTGGACATCCAAATAAAGTCATGAGAATTTAATGTAACACTAATGCAATAATATATACTTAAAAAAAGCAGTAAGTCTAACGTAGATAAGTGGTTATAAAAGAAGATACTTACGGAAGAAATAAACGTGAAAATTGCCTATTCAACTCAATCTGATCCGTTTGTTCTTCGTCTTCTTTTTCTTCAAAGTATATATATATATTTTTTATTTTGTTTTTTGTTTCCGCGATTAATCTACATCATAACATTCCACGCACATTACACGCTGTAGAAATTAAAATCTATTCGATTGCTGCTTATTTAACTTTTAATAGTGTTCTTAATCAGTTACGGTTGCATTTAATTTTTTCGTGTTTTTATGAAAAACATAAATTACATTCATGAGGTAGTATTTTTTTTTTCTTCGAAAATTTCAATTATCTTAAAATAATGAAATTTCAATATTCTGCTTTGTTGTTGACGCTGAAATGTTCGATTCATTTACATATCTCATCTTCGGAACTCGAATGCCCGGTTAGTGCTATTACTTTGGTGAAAAACAGAAATGATCGAGTCTCGTATTTGCTTAAAAAACAATTTACTAATAATTGCAATATAACTATTTTAAATTAATAATCAACAAAAGAAGTTTGGATGACTATTTATGCTGATAAAGTTTGCTATTATGTGAACATTTCATTGTGAAAAGTAACAAACTGTCCTTTCTACTTGTTTCTACAGCTCAACCGAACGAATGTGAATAAAATAAAACTATTAATAAATCTAAAAGGCTATTTTGTTTACAAGTAAATTAGTACAAATGGCGAATATAAGGAAAAAGAACATACAAAATGTTGAAGGACTTATGCCAATTTAGGGGGTATTTAAACCTAAAAAAATCCTCTTACGTTTTTAGAGTTTTGGGGATAAATCAGTCTGTAATCACAATTAAACTTTAAATATTAGCGTTTATGCAAAATGAACAAATTTCGAAGTCTTTTAAGTTTTTTGTTTTAACTCATCTAATTTCTTACTTACGCAATTTTGATATAACATTTTTGGCTGGACTCTAGCCAATGGCAACATTTTATAAATAAAAATGGGCAGCATTTGCAACGTTCATGCAAATGTTGAATAATTTGTAGGTTTGCTGAATGTACTAGAATCACTCTAAGCACTGAAACGTACCAAGGGAAAGACTTAGTTAAAAGTGGCAATTAAATATAAAATTTTTGTAGCGCTAGGTGGCAGGAAAGTTTTCTCCAAACAAATTATCAGCGATTTTGAAGATTTTGTTCGTTGATTAAGAATTCGAAGACGAAAATTATATTACATTAAGTTATTCCAACGTTGTTATAAAGCCTACGATACAGTTTAACAGAATTAATAGAAACAAATCGTTATTCATAAATATTTCTTTGCATTGTTCAACCTTTGTATATTGCTGGTGCCAGGTGTGGGATTGAATTTTTTCAATTATACTTTCGTTGAAAATCATAAGCGAATTTTTTATTTGTTCTTGTTCGAGCCAGCAACAAAAACAGATCAATGTTTGTCAGCGACTTTCATTTATTTAGGTATTTCAATGCTTTTTATGTTTACTGCATAAAAATATGATATAGCTAAACATTTCTAGTGTTGTCAGATGTTTTTTTATTATTCAGAAAATTTTTAAGAATTGATGTGATTACCTTTAAGCGCAGGCAAACGGTTTTGGCCTCAAAAAACGGCAGGGCTTATTTCGCACATTTCGCGCTTAGATCAATTTACAACTCCCATTATGAATTCGTGACATATGACATATTGCAGGACACAGTGCATAGCAGAAAGATTTTAGTTATTACTTAATGACAAATTTTGAAGAATATAATTAGGAAAGCGGTGAATCAAAACCCCAAATCTAACACATATATTCTAATCTAGAGTGAGCTTAACCTCGAATATAGAAACACTAAGAAAGGTTGCTTAAGCTTAAGTTCAATTTAATCTGTTTTCACTGTTTTGTCTGTAACTTAGTCAAACTGAATTTAATGAACGGCACTAAATATAATATAAATTTTAAATAGAAGAACAAATTTAGATATAAAAAAATGAACTAGAACTGTGCCTCCAATCACAAGCACCAGCTCTGTTCTGATTTGAAATTCAGTCGGATTTCCGAATTGAGGCGAACAACTAATTCGTGATAGAATAGTGAAAATTATAGAACAATTCAAGTGTATAAATTGAAACAATTTTCTTAAACGAGCACTTGAATTCAGTTTGAATCATCATTGATGAAATCAAAAATGTTAGTAAACCGCTTCTCGTTGCGTTTAAGCTCACTCTATGAAACTGGCATAAACGTCTCAAAATAGATACCACAAATATTTTAAAGACAATTCAGACAGTTTGGTTGAAAATTTGCAGAAATATTCTTTTTTTGAGTTTTATTAAATTATTGCCATTGTCGATGAAAATGAATAAATGTACAAAAGTACCCTCCACCAACCCCTGTGCTACATATTTCTTGCACATACTAACTTTTACATAAAAAAAAAAAATGCATAATCTTAAATGTTTCAAATCTTTACAAAGCTATACTAGGCTAGGCTTTTTTAAGGTATGCGTATCAGATTTGCGAATTATTCAAGTACATTCAGCTAAACATCTACGAATATGAGACTTTAAATCAAAAAGAATTAATGATCGAGATTTTCTGTCTCTGAATACACTGAAAGATTTATTGGAAAGTGGAATAATCATATATACAAGGCAAAATTAGATTTTGCTAAAACGATTGATCCGAAGATCGTTTTGGGGAGGTGACAGAATTACGACTACTAATTTACTCGCACGTTCCTACAGAGGACAGAATTGAATTCATAGAACTTATTACATTTAAAGCACGACATTGTTTTTTACGAATATTTTAGAACTCTACAAATTGTAACGGTAAGTCTTAAAATTCTATTTTACAAGATTCCTTTGCAATTTGTTTTGATTTGACCTAGAAGATTTACAAAATGTAAATGATGAAAACTTAAGATAGATTCATAAACAGCACACCACCTCCGGTTGCTTTGAGGTCGATCTTCGAAAATAAATTCTGTGCGTTATTTTTGAAACTATGACCAAAACACAATGCAATGAGTACTTTACACGGCAGTGATCCAATTGCGAATAAACAATCAATTTAACCAGATATTAGTGAAACTAAGTAACGTTCAAAAAAGTTAAGAGTTAGGAAGATTTTGTTTTTAATTTACGATCGACGTTTATTTTTAATCCTAAAAATTATTAACTATTTTAATGCTTTTTTCCTTATTTAATTTAACGTTATATTTTCCTACTATTTTACTTTAAACATCGTTTCTTAGTCGTCAAAGCAAATTTTCAGCGCTCTTTTCAGTCATTTTTTGGCAGTGATATATTTTTCCATTTTGTTTTCATTTAAAATTATTTCGAAACGTGTTTTTTGCTTTATCCCGATTTTCGTTTTAGTCTCTTTATGCACAGTTGAGCAGTTGTTTTATAAATTAAAAATTATTAAATGCAATTAAGATGCCACAGCATAAAGTAAGAATTATATATAGAACATAAAAAGTTTGTTTAATGCTTTCTTTTGGTGTAGGATTAGTAACATCTTTCTATTTAAAATTTGAGGGGAATCTAAAAATTTGCGGTTTCACATAAAAATCAATGAAGATATGGGTGCTAATATGTGAAATATTTATTGCATAAATTTTCCTTACAGTAGAAGATTTTCAATGCGAAATAATAAAGAAAACAATGTACGAAAATCTGCAGACTAACCAACACTTTGGAGATCTTCGAGGGTTTACTTATTGTCAAAGGACGAATTACACAACTTCGGAAGTAGATGAAGTAGTAAATTTGTTTATTTGAGCCACGGTTACAGCCCGCTAATTTCCTAATGATTTTCATAAATATGTCGAAACGCAGACTTTTGGCTTTTTAAAATATGAGCCGTTCAGGGCATTCCATAAAACAAAAAGTTGATCGTCAGTAATGTTACAATTTTTATCTGACTGGTGGAGTTAATCAATTTGTGCACTGAGCGGCTCATATATTTCTAAAAAATGAGAGCTAATTGAGCATTTACGTTTTCGTAAGAAATAGTTTCTTATGTGATCGGATTTGCGCTCCAATGCTATGACCGCTGAGTTATCTCTCGGTTAAATTTTGTTGTGAAATCTAGATTCAGCTATTCAGCATATTTATTCTAAGAGGACAAATAATTTCAATTCTATCCTAATAAAACAT
Source organism: Machimus rusticus (assembly GCA_951509405.1). Classification (NCBI taxonomy): domain Eukaryota; kingdom Metazoa; phylum Arthropoda; class Insecta; order Diptera; family Asilidae; genus Machimus; species Machimus rusticus. Next base: position 31,504,160 of record OX608049.1, on the reverse strand, counting down.
TTTAGAGACAATAAATCGATGACGAACTTGAGCAATGCTGAATACCATAATTCCGCAGGTTATGCGGTGAAAAAGTTTAAGACTGTTGCTAAATTGAGAAATAGATTAATTTTTAATGATGATGATTTTTGGATAAATCGCATAAGAACTGCCCCCACACGTCGATTTAAGTTTACAAGTTGTTAAAACGATATGCTAAAAAAGTGGGACTATACCACTTTCAAAAATGATGCTGCATATATCAATACAATTTTTTCGACATTTCAAGCGATAAGAAACAGATTGCCCATAGAAACATCGTAAACATTTCCGGATTTGAGATACATTTTATATTGAATTTACTTTCTCATGTAAACACTTTAATTGGGATCGAATGTAATCCTAATTTAAAACGGATTTCATTAAATTTCAAATATTTATCGTGTTTAAAAATCTTAGCAGAGGTGCATTATTTAATTACGTTTCAGTTAAATTTGTAAGATTGCAGATATTGCGACACACAGTCATTGAAACATAAAGACAGACAGACGGGCAGCGGAATCAAACCAGTTTTTGGTACAGAACTTTAAGAGATGCAGGACAAAATTTAATTCCGGGGGTTTAATAATCATTAAACCTTTAATCAAATCTTAATAGGTATCAATGGACTGTTATCATACTATCCATGGAGTTAAATAAACTTAATAAGTGAATGTGTAGACTATACAGGCAGTTTCAAAAAACCAACTCTAACCTTTATATGATCCATAAATAATGCCTACAATTTATCGAATATTAAAAGCAAAATATTAAAAATGCTCAAACTGTACACATAGAGAGTCTAACTAACTTAGAACAATTATTTTTGAATAAATTCGAAAGGAATAATAATAATCATCAGAGTACATTTTTTCGATAACTTACAACAAATAAACATAAGCAAATTAGTATTTTTTTAAATAAAAGGCCAAATTAAAGAAGAAAAAATGAAATACATACATTCCTTATTAGTTTCTACGATGTAAAAAATTTTTATAATCGAAAAGACTATTGGTTCCTTGTTATTTTTAAATTACGTTTTTTGTTACGATAAAATGGTGTTCGCCCATTAGCTTATTATTTTAATTACATTTTTCGATTACAACTATTGTTCTGGTTTTTGCCGTTTTGTAAAAATATAAAATCTCAAATTGCAATAGATTTTTTTCATTTTTTCATGCTTATTTCCTTGTATGTAGGTATAGTTTTTGTTTTTTTTTACTCTTTTCGCTATGATCATAGAAAATTTCTCCAAATATTTTTTCTTTGCCTATATTTGTTGTTGTCATCATAGTCCTGATTTTTGTGAAGTTTCCTCTTTTTTTACAATATAAAATCCACTTTTCTTTCTCTATTCGATTTTGATACAAATTTACATTTAATTAACAATTATTGTTTGCGCTGCTGTGATTACTAAGTAGTTAATTTTAGTCATATCTCTTTATATATGTTTTTTTTTTCTCTTTGTTCTCCTGCTCTGTATATTTCGAAACATTACTTATTCGATTGTGTTTTCATTTTCATCATCGATCTATTTAGTTTATAATTTATAACTAATTCCTAAATTCCGATATTATTTTATACATTCTCTTGTTAAATTGCTTTTGAGAACTATGTTACACGTTTTTTTTTCTTTCCGTTTGTTTTGTTCTTCGCTATATTTCTACTTTAATTTCTCTCAGCGAGAGAAGAATGAGATCAATGTGAAAGAAACAAATAAGTTTACTTAAAATGAAATCATTTTGGTTCAATTAAAATTATAAAAGAACTGAAAGTGTTAAATTTAGATTAATAATAAAGTAAAGAAATAAATTTTGTTCGTCAAAAAAACGGAGCGAAACATAAATTATAGTGCACAAAATGCTTTAATTCTTTACCGACTATTCGAATGATTGTAGTACTATTAATGAATTTATTGCGAAAGGTGCTCATTTTATTTTTGGTTTTTTTATTTTTATTAAATTAAAGAAGGCATAAGCTTTTCCCTAAATTTTGTTATCCACTATGTTATTCCTAAATATTTTATGACGCTCTTGAAATGCTTGCGAAAGGTTTGTGTTAAAAATGTAGTGCAATAGAACGAACAATTTAGTTAATATTAAAAAATTTGGAATCTGGCCAAATAGCCGAAATCTCTTTTTATATTATGAAACTAATCTTTTATCACATACTCTTAGTTTCATTATAAGACTTTTTCGTTAGAATTGTGCCAGATGTTGGATAAATTTGGAGGAATAATTTAATTTTTCTGGCTCAACATATGGATGATAGTGTTTTAACTAGTGTTATTTGTTAACACGATAATCCAAACTTTTAAGTAATTCGTAAAATTTTCATGAAAAACTGAATTTTACATTGCCAAAATGTGATTTGGTATAAAGTATGAATTTAAAATGCCCATAAAATTATATTTTATAAACATTTTCACGGTTAATAAATAAAGAACAGTATAGACAAACCCATTAATCCCAACATTACTCTAAAGCACTGCATTTCTAAGCAAATTGTAATTTTAAAAAAATAATATATAATCCCAGAAAACAGTAGCATCAAGTTACGGCGGCGGAAATTTCAAAGTAAACCTTAACAGAAAGGTCGAGAGCATGTATTTTCGCTGCGAAATTGGTATTTCTAGCTCATGAAAGGTTCGGAAAATCTTGTCGTTTTTACCATTTTAACATTTTCGGCTTGATTATGGCTCAAGTTTGGCAAGTTAACATACTTCACGTCGGCAGTTCATCAAATTATGTAAAATAAATAACAATATAACATCCAGTATGAAAAGGTAGCCGTTTTATTTCGCTAGTGAATTTATACCTGTCATTTAGAGTTACATCGTTCACAGCCATGTTTTCGAAAAGTATGAACTATCATAGCATTAAACGTTTGCATCTTTTTTTTTTAAACTCACGTATTCTTAAAGCTTTTTTGTTTGCTTACTAGGTTTAGTGCTGTTGTTGATATCCGCGCTATCGCCATATTCTTTCCCTAAAGTAAAAAACGTCTTAGTGTCGCCTTTACATTTTCCTTACTTTGCATTACGACTATTGAAAGTGTACCTCTAAAATATACTTATTTTTATAGCTATTAATATCTCAATAACTTTTTTACCGGTTACTTTAAGTCCACACATTTTGTACTCTATTGCCGCCTATTCAAACGCTATTTAAAATCCGAATTGATTCTTTTACCGTATCACTTATATGCGCTGCTGAAAAAATAAATCACAGATTATAAAATTTCTTTTTGACAAATGTAGGTTTGCATATCCCGAAATTCGTTACCTATCAAAATTTATCTAGATATCATCGAGTTAAGTTGATTTTAAGTTCCTCGGCACTTCTTATCGTCTCCTGTTAACGCGTTATCAATTGCTTACTTTTTCTATCGTTTGCCGCTAAATTTCGAATTTTACTTTAATTTTTATGAAAGAAAATGATATGTCCAAGAAATGCTTTTACGATTGTTGATTTGGAGGTACTTTTGAATGCCAACATATATTTTTACGATATGAGTACTTAAGCAAAAATATTAAAATAAATAAATGTTACGTTTATATTACTGCTAGAAATAGCACTATATAAATACGCCACACTTAAGGAAGTTAGAAGAGATTTCGTAAAAGAACGTCAACTGAAAACTTAGGCATTTTGTCCTAGACTGAGGAAATTCATTCTCATTTCATTATTCTTTACGAAGCCCGATTGATAAACTTTGAGTTACTTCAATTCATTTTTTTATCGATTATTACAAATTTGTATTAGTTTTTTACCTTCTGACTTATACGAATATTTTTGTTTGCATCAATTCCAAAAGTATTCAATGACATTTTCGATAGTGTGTATCGATTAATACTTTTAGATTCGATAGTCGAATAATGTTGTCTCTAGTATCAAGACAGTCTTCTTCAAGCGGAAAAACGTAAGATTATTTTCGGAATAAGGAACGCAAAAGCGGAGCTAATTTTTTGTTTTGGTTTATAGTTTCTAATTTTATTAATGAAAGCCCACATTCAATTTGATAAACTAATGTTCTACCTAGCCAAAATATGCCGATTTTTCAGCTCGATATTTTTTTAGATTGATACCAAAGGTCAGACTCTTCTTATAATACAGGCTGGTTTTAAGACGGCCGATATTTTTTTAGTGACTGAAACTCAAATGAAAGTGATCAGAATAAGTTTATCAAAATCGGGGCAAATTAGCTAAAAATTTATTTGATTCGATTCGTGGCTCTGAGATAAACATTAATTGTTAGTTGTTGGTAGATAAAATTATTAACAGAATAAACATGTTAAATAAGTAAGATTTGTAAGTTTTTGCTATTTGTGTATATGTACCTACCTATGTAATTATAAACCAAAAAAAAAACTGCCAAACTGCCCGTCTGTTTATCTCTTTTACTAAAAAATTTTTGGTACTATTCAACGATCTATTTTTTCTCAAACCACATAACATAGCATTATCTAATAAAGTGCTCTCATTGAACCCTTTTAAGTGTTTATGTCGAGTAATCTCGTCTTAAAAATGTCGTAATTTTTGCTTAAAATTGAATGTACTCGACCTGTAGAAGAAACCACTTTTTAAAACAAAAAAAAATAAAAATTATAATTTTGTTACAAATTGTTCGATCGTCGGCCGAACTCATAATCGGTTAGAAATATTTAAGCAAACAAGTACACATGAACAAATTGAACAAAACACTTAAGGGGTAAAAATGGATAGACAAAAGGGTTCTACTTTTATGGTTTCGACTAAAAACAACTTACCGATTTTAAAATCCGAAAGTAGAATTTGATTTCTAGGGCGTTTCGTTTAGTTTCAACGAAATAAACAAAATATATGTAAATATACTGCAGAATTGCTGGCGATTATCAAAACTGATTTACCAACAATGCAAAAGGTAACCAACACCATGGAACAAAGTTTCTGTTACTTTTTTACTTTACTTCTTGCGAAATTATTACGTTTCCGTGAAGATAAAGTGTTTCCGCAGAAAATTGTTACATGTTTCGAAATTGAAATTAAAGACATTTTATATGAATTTTTTTCAAATTGGCATGGCCCTCCTGAGTTTATGCAAAATTTATTTTTGAGACGAATTTAACTGATCGAAAAACGAATTATTTTGATATGATTGCTCGACATTTTGATAACTGCACACTGCTTTTTTTCATTTTGTTTACCTTACCATAATATATTGCTGGATATTTCAAAAGTTTGGCATTAGCCATTTTAACTTTTTTACCGACTCTATTAAACTTCCATTTCTATGAATAAACATTACCACACTTACCAATTAAAATTAACCTTTATTTGAATTACATATTTAGTTAATATATTTCTCACTGTACGTATCATTATAATATAAATACGTACATGGAAAGAGGGATTCATAATTTTTCTAATTAAATTGAAAGTAACCGATATTTAAAATTTCTGAGATCTACAAGGTGACCAATGTAAGGTAAGATACTTCCCCTTAATTTTATAAAAAAAAATCAGAATGAGAAACTAAAACAAGTGATTCGTTCTTAAACATTTATATTTATCGAAATAGGTAAAAAAAATACAAAAAGTCATTCAGGAGCTCTCTGAGTTGTAAAATTCCTAAATATTATAATGAGGTGGCAGAAATTATTAAAGCACATATGCAGACATTTACTTTTCATAAATGTCACGTATTTATGTTACGAAATAAATAAACAAAAAATGACTTTACCTGTCAGTACCTCCAATTCTATTGCACCAAAAGTGAAATGAGCAGGAACTTAAAATTCTTAGTAAAATTTGAGATCGCTAGTCGTCCCACTACCACAAATTTTACTAGGGATTCACAACGACTGTGTTGGCAAACGTAAAATGCATTTCTTTAACATTTAGTTATATTAACGCCTATAATTTTGTTTTAAAAGATTCTAACAGATAAGAAGTGTTCTATCCCAAAACTAGTTGTTCGTTTAATTGGAAGATAAGACAAAATCTTCTTGAAAATGTTAATAATAAAAATACCAACATATATCCAAAACAAGGAAAGCACAATCGCAATTTCGACAAATATGTACAATAAATCATCCACAAATGTAAATGAAGAGGTCTAAACTAAGTATATTTTCCTAAATACGGCGTTTTTTGTCGGCCTACGCCAGGAGAAAATAAAAATAATGGCAATGAAATATATTTTTTTGTTAGTTTTGCATTTAAATCTTTTGTCGCTCCACGAGATAATCTCGCACTCGACTAGTGCGAGGGATTTCGCTTAAGCTTACAACAGTCCGTCGATTCACACAACACAAGACGCAACTCAAAGAGGACTAAAACTTAAAATTAAATCGAAAATAACTAAAAAAGTAGTAATTGCGCCTAAAAAATTTACTATTCACATATCCTCGAGATAAAACGTAGTCAGAAATTTACAGCAGACGATAACTAGCTTGCATTTTGGCCTCGTGGCACCTCAATCGCAGGGGCACAGAGCTACCCAGTGTTTGCTTGTTTTTTGTGTTTTCTGTTGTTTTTCTCTTTTTTTTTTGTTTATTAAAGTTTTTAATTTTAAATTTGTGGGTACTTAACGACTACATACTTAATTAATATTAACATCCGCTGAGGGTCACGAAGGCTGTATCCTCTTGGGTGGCTTGCGCGACTGCTTCCGATCGCTCGTCCGCAGTAGATTGCTTTTTGACGCCGTAATACTACTGGTTTGATTGAACATTGTACTTATATCACTATACAGATTAGCAGTTCTTAGCCGTCCCTGCAGGGCGACTCTCTCCTGGATACGCAAAGAATGGATTGCTACAGTTTTCGTTAGAGTGGCTTTTGTTTCGGGAACCCATTCGTCAGAAATGCTGGAAAAAATAAATATGTAATTAAAATCTTTATTATGATTGGTGTATTAAATAATAATTATATTCTTCAATTATAACTTTAAAAAAAAAATTATATTTGAATGTTAAATGAAATTTCCGAATTGGACAAACCGCCGCTCATGCCGTTTATCATCTAAAATGTTGTTTTATTCAGCCTTTGACGATTGAGGGCAGAAGCAGAGCATTCCTTTTTATGCTACGCTCTTTCTTCCTCTTCGAGTCACAAATGACAAATATCATCAACTGCAAGGCATATCTTATTAAGATTGCTTTAAATGGCAGTTGCAGTTATGATCTTAATCGTGGCTTATTTTATTGAAGAGAAGCTTATTCTATTAGTCTTCTGGTTATGAATTATGAACCATTTTTGGTTTTCTTAAATCAGATATATTTCCCAATGTGAGAATTTTACATTCTCCTCTATGGAAGACGGTATTTTCTGCTTTTAGCATACAAATAGTTCTTACTCCAATCAATACCGAAATTACTCGTTTGATTTTTTATTACCGTCTACCCCTTTTAACTCGGTACTTAAGCCGAGTAACCCTGTTACACTTTTTAATAAACTATCAGATAATTCCATAAAAATGTCTTCAACGCTGCTTGAATATCTGTTAATATACGCATTAAATTGGAAAATGATTGCAACTCTTTTTAAAGTTATATAAATTCGGCAGCTAAAACTCTTTTTTCCCACCGCTGAAATATCATCCGTATATTGCTGCTTCTATCTTTGCGCAGTTCTGATCTCTGACTTTAAGATTTTATTAGAATTGCATTTTTTTTTAATATTCTGAATACATTTGATGGTTACTCTTATGACGCTTGCGGCTGTAATTTTAGGATGCGCCACATTCTCATATCATCTGTATTTTCTAGACAAGTTATTTCATCCGTGCACTTTATTTAAACAGATGTTGCCACATCCATTTTTGTTTCGGCTACTATACAACTGCCCATATTTTTTAAGGTTTTAATCGCCTTTATTTCTCTTTTATTCCATTCAAATGGGACTTGGAAGTATTTCATTTTTGTAGAAAATCCATTGCCTGTTGATTTTCTGACAGCTTAGCAAAGTTTTAATCGATGCGAATGTCGATAGTTCTATTCCTCTGCCATTAGCTGTTATTTGTTCAATGCCTGCAAGACTTCAAAAGCCAGCTTCTTTCTAGCGTATGGTCTATTAGGCTTGATATAATTTGTACGGCTGATAAAGTTGATTTGCCTTTTAGCGTTGCTTGGTTTATTATCGTATTTTGGATGAGTTTGTCCTGAACCTCCTCCAGTTTTTTGGGTTGGATTCCTAAGGTGACCTCGCTTTTTCAATGTTGCATTAAAAATAGATAAAAGAAACCAGTAAAGTATATATAATTATTTAAGAAGTGAAAAAGAACAGGCGTATTGGTTGGGGCAAATCTTTAGCCGTTTACAATTTCAAATATACAAAATTTCCAATTTATAACTTCCAAATATCAATTTTGCATACATTTAAAAATTTAAAATGTTTTGTACCGCTTGTAATTTTTCTAAAATTTAGTCCCAATGTTTATAAAAAGAGAATATTTTAAGAGTCGTGCCGACCTGGCAGCTCTTACACTAAAAAATATATTAACACATTCCGTGCCGGAATTTTCAAAAAAGTTTTCGTACGACAGCTATGTACTTGTATAAATGCATTTGACACGAGACAACTTTTGTTTTGTGCACCGTTTTCGGTACATAAGACACGGAACGTGTTAAAAAAATACTCCGACCTGGCATTGCCCAGCCAGATTTGTTTATACCATTTTCAATTAGGTATAATATCTTTCTAGAAAGTTTCAACCGGTATAAAACACTTGTAACAAAACGTTCAGCCGCTCTGAGACTGTGACGATTTCGTTTTATTTTGTACCAACCAGAGTACGCAAAATATCACTCGCGTATGCAAAAAAATTTCATTCCATTTCATTTTTTATCATTCGGAGAATTTAATGCAATTACGCGAGCGAAATTTACGGACGAGAATTTTATTTTTTTTATTCTCTCTGAGGAGTGTTACATGGCTCGGGAGAAGAACGAAATTTAATTTGCGAATTTATCATAAATGCAAAAGAATCATTCTTTCGAAAAGTGGCAGTGGAATTAGGTCTGATCGTTTCGCTTTTTTGCGATCAGATGTTCTTAAATTGTTGTTAAACTGCACTTATAATTTACGAACATTTTACTGGACCGGAATGTAGATAGATGGCGCTGACAAATAAATAATTTCTAATTCAATTAAAGCGAACTAAAATTAAATTGCTTTTTAAATGGAAATAGTGCATCCTTTTTACTCGTGATGGCACACTATCAAAAGTATTAGCAATTTTCCCGAGCTTTACTTTGCAGAAAAGCAAATTCCGATAAAATACCACAATAATATTTGTTGTTAGCATTTCTTTTTTATTCTCTTTTCTAATATTTTCATATGGGTTATATTTAGGAAAGTTTTCAGTTCACACTGAAATTTAGAATTTTCAAAAAAAGAGATTATAAAGTAAGAAAATCGGGTCTCAAGGAAAGAATTTATTTTGATTGATCATCAAAGGGCGGAGTTATGTAGGCCGCGGTAGAAGGGAGCCTCCCGAAACTTGGATTTTGAATATGAGTTGAGTCTAGTTGATCCAGTGCTGTCCTTGCTGTCGCACTTTGCCGCGGCGGATAAGATGATTTAGAGAAGATCTATTCAGATGAAATGTAAAATTAAGGTATGTCATTCGAATCTGAACACTTGGATGATTTTCAGGAGGATGTGCACTGCGCTGACTGCAAACATCCAGTGCTTCCAGTAAAGGGTCTCCAGATAGATCCCAGAATTTTTGTAAAAACGATCGGAAGAGATATGAAGTTCTCGATGTTTTGGGGCTTAAAGCGGAAACGATAGGATTCCTCAGTCATTGCATGTAGTTAGTACTTATGTTTAGAGCCTTTTGGAATTACTTGAATATACTATCTGATAGTGAGCCGTTGCTAGCATTGAAGCATTTGAATGGTTAAAATAATCCGTAGAATATTGTGTAGTGTCGCCTACTTGAATAGCAAACAGAAGTTAGGGAACGAATCCTTCTGGAGCTGGAGCCAAAATCGTGATGATAAAGTTCCAGACATAAAAAAATGTATATCGCGTGGAGAGTACCTGGTTTAGAAATTCAAGAATTTAGATTTATTTTGCTTTAATCGATAGTAATACTATCGAAGAATACATTTGTAAAGATTTGTATACAAATTTCTAAATATTCTTGAGGTAACACCCTAAGAATAAGAGTTCCAAACTTGAAAATCATTTTTTTTTTCAAATCTACATTTTTCGAACTGGCGGGACAAATAAAAATAAAACAATATGATCAATTAACTTCGTCACAGATTTTTTCGTCAAATTAAAGAAGCATTCATTAAAAATCACAACTTCTTTTAACAAACGATGTTTTTACGACAAATATCTCTATAAATTTTTTTATTTTATTTACTTACAAATATTTTTAAAAAACGATAGGAGTCCTCCAGTTCTTTATTTCACTAAAAAATTAAAGTTTTTATAATTACCGGCAGTATACTTACTACCTCAATGTCGGTGCACCAACATCAATGTGAAAATGAACACATTAGTTTGTTTGTTTGTTGTTATTTTTAAAACATGTAAATTTTACATATATGTTAATGTTTTAAAAATATTCGAATTACCAAAAAAAAATCTTAGAATAGAAATCACCTATTTTTGATCTTCTTAACCAGGTTCCTCCCTTAGGGTAATGAACGCGACGCATAGTGTTCCAAATCGCTAAAAAGCTGGCCAAAAGTAAAAAATAAAAAAAAGGTTTTAGAGCATGCTGATTTCAAAAATGTTATTTAAATTTCGGAATTTCAAATGGCGGATAAAAGATGACACTACTTAATTCTTATGCAAATTTTAATTGAAATTCAATTAAATTCCAATCACCAGAAATGAAATAAGTGCCTCCGAAAACCCCCTACATCATTACTTTCCGAAAAAATCAGATAAGATTAAATATCCTTCGCCCGTCATATTGGAGCAATTTGAATTTCTCAATTTTAATAAAAAGTTTGAAATCAGCAATACTAAAAACCCTTAATTTTAAAGCATATCCGATATATTTCGAAATTTGGTCTGTTTTTTAAAAATTTGGAACATTGTGCGACGCTTTGCTCAAGTATCTGTAGAACGTGCTATATAAAAATTTAGAAATCTTCTAAACATAAAATAAATAATTCACTAACCCAAACAAAATAATAAAAACTTCAATATTTAACATATTAATTCCAGGAGTTGAATATATTTCAAACCAAAACAATTTATGTTCAAATATGCAATTTAAAACGAGAGATGATAAAGTATGAATTTGAATTATGTACATTTATACAATTTTATAGAAATGCAAATAAGAAAAAAAATTGAAATTTTATTTCTGAATGATTCTTAACTGATATTTATCGCGAATGAATTTAATTTTTCAATTTTTTTAATAACATGACATTGTTTTTTCCCGGATGAAATATACAATTCTCGAGTATGAAAAATTATAATTCCAGAATGAAAAAATAAATAAAAATAAAATTCTCGTACGAATGATTCTCGAGAATATAAATGTAATTCTAATTGTTCTTACCATGATACCTATTGTCTGAGTTGAGGGCAAACGACTCTCGAATAAAACCGAAATACTTACATTTCACTTGGACTCCAACTTATAAAAACCTCGGGTACTCCTTTAGATGTACAACGCCGAGCCATTACACGTCCTCGGAATGTAACTGATCCTTTAGGACCATTTGCTAAGGAACCTGTCACCATGAGACGATGCTGGAGTCCTTCCATTACGCCAGAATCGAAGAAGTCGAACATGCGAGCTAGAAATAAATTAACATCTATTAGAACATTTTGTAAAAACATCAATCTCTGCATCCTTTGACACTTCTTTGGTAAATTGAAATTTTAACCTGAAAAGTATCCTCACTGCAAATCTCGATCTGTTGATTGTTCGCATTTATTAATTTTTTGCGTTATTACTTTTTTATAGCAGTGACGAGTATATTCATTTGTGGCAATTCTTTTTCTTCTTGATAATTACGTTAATTTCTTTACAGTAAAATTTATTTCGATTGAACACAGAAATCAAGTATTAAAAATGAAGAAAAGCAGAAAAATTTGTTTCATTTTATGAAATTTCCAGAGTCTTGCAAACTAACTGAAGCAACATGTCTGCAGTATTTCAGCTTACATTGGAACCACTTAAGGCGTCTCGTTTAAATTTTGTTCTTCTTATAATAAGTAACTTTCCACCAAAATTTAGGGCACACGTGACTTTTATTTTTGGCATTTTAACGTTTCTAAGGAATAAAATCACCTCCCAAAGTTACGTCCTTATAAAACAAAATTTGAATTTATAATTGAGAGATTAAATTTTAAATTCAGATTTTATTGGAGAATGGAACCTGTGGCAAAATAACGAGAACGAATAACCAGAATTACATTTGACTTCACATTAAACGGATCGTCCCTTAGTATGAAATTAAATGCATTTTTAATTATTCAGCAAGAGGATTATTGTGCAATGGAACTCATTCGAAAGTTTCTGTCGCAATAGTGTGAATCTCAAAGGATATTAACGTCAAGGGCCGATTTCACCTTTTAGAAACCGTTTATCTTCTAAAAAGTTTAAATACGAGTCGCTTAAATTTCGATGAAGGATGACTTTAAAAAAAAGAACAAAATCGAACAAGTATACTTCAAATGGTTTCCTTGTTAGTGAGACTAACTACACTGCAGAATGTCAGAAAATATTTAATGTTAATTTTAAATAGGAGAATGTCATGTATCCATAAAAATACATTTGTTTGTACACACGTAAGGCAATAAAAAAGGCCTTTCTGTTTAAAAAATCAGATAGTGTAAAACGACAACCAGAAAGAAATCAACATATTTATATAATACTAACAGCTAATTGCATATATAAGATAAAACTTGCATTTCCTATAGATTGTGACGAGTAGTTATTAACCAAGTAACATTTTTTAACTTTAATTTTAAATTACTTGCAAACTAGTTGCCGAGAAGACACTGGATGATATTTTTTAAAACATAACTTCTACGAATTTCTTAATAGACATTAGTTTTAAGATGGGTGAGTCTCATTCATTTGTGATTGATCAATTTGGTAAGTACGCCAATGTCCAATTCGATACTCGACGAAAGAATGAAATACGATCGGATTATTTCATTTAAAATGCTGTTCAACCAAAAAAATGCGATGAGTTTCTATCTTTTAACACCCATTAAAAAATCGTAGGCATTATGCGTTGGTTTATACCACAACCAGAGCTTTGCATGCACCAGTTCGAATTTCACTTAAAATAAAAGTTGTAAATTTCCTGGCAGACACCCTCATTACAACATATAATAAAAAGTATAGTAATCTTTTTTGGTTAACCTATTGAAAATACAGATGGTATTAAACGATTTTAGGAATGTTAAAGAAAAATCATGATTTTACATGATTTGATATACATATATGTATGAATTCTAAGGAAGAAAATTACCACAACTTTTTACTAGAATAACTAACGTTGTGAACTCAGATTTATTTGCAAAAATTTAACAAAAACAAGGATAACTGAGAATTTATTAAAAGCGATATGAATTTATCTTCGTTAACCACCATACTATTTGTCCTAACCTAAGGCATCTAAATTACACATTAAAGAGGCAGGAACTGATCGACGCTAAATAACTTGACACTGTTAATTAGATTATTTTACGGATATTTTCTTAATTTTGCCTATTATAAAATATTTATATTCTACCAGTCATTCCATAAATAACTACATTTTTACCATATATAATATAAGTTTAAGCGCTTAAAATTATTAATTGTATTATGAAATATAACTGGTTCTAATTTCTCCTTCATTTCATACGTGATGAATTTTCGCAAAAAAAATGATTTGGGTATTTTCAAATTTGCTATAGAATTCAAACCCCTAAATTTACAAATCTTTGAATTATTAAGTAATAGAATTATAGAATTTAGAATATTTCATTTTTTATCGAATTTCGTCTCATATGAAAATTACAAGAAGGTTAGAAAATGTTTCCCTGATAAAAACTGATTTTTGGGAAAGAATTAGCAATTTTTAAATTGAATGAAAAGTGCATTAGAAAACCTATCTCTATGCTTTGAAAAAGGATATAAATGATTGAAGAGATATTGTCTAATTTTATATTTATAAGGCGGCTAAAAATTACCTTTACAACCTACTTAAGGGATGAGTCGTTTTGTTCTTCATTAAAATTCGCGCAAGTATTAAATTAATAAACAAAACATAAGATTCATCAACTTTTCATGGTTAAACCTAAAAAAAATATTTATATGAATTCTTTCCAGCGTTAAAAAACGATTCCTCCCTTAAATTGCCACGTTGATTTACCGGCATTTTTATCTGTTGTTACAGTTCATCAGTGAAGTTGTAGGAAATTTGAATGAATTTGGAATTGTACGAAAATTGGTCATCCGTTGCGAAAACAACCCTAAGAAATTGAGTCCGATTTTCGAGGAAAATAATGCGCTTTCTCAGCAATTAGTCATTTAGTAACTAAGTGTATTAACATGTGATGTAAACAGATCATTTCGCTGACGTCATGTTCCATACGTAACTGCAAGGTTGAAATAAAATGTTTATCAAAATATATTATGTACCTGATTTTTATTTGTTGTGAAAATAATTTCAAAATAAAGTTGTAAAGTTTATTTTTTGCCACCCCTTTTTTTGCTCTAAAAAGTCGTTTTACTGGGATGAACATATATATTATTTAAATAAGTCTACGTGTATTACAAAAAAAAAATAGTTTATGTATATGTTTATCCTAAAATTAAGGGACCTATCCAAGCAAAATAGAAAAATTAATGTGGTCCCCGCCCCCATGCATTAAGCAATCCCTGCGAACGTTTGATGAAATATAATAAAATAATAATAAAATTGAAATGTTGATAAGATTAAATTAAAATTGAGTTCTTCATTTTGGAAGATTCAGTTTCATCAACAATTACATTACACACATACATATATCATTTAAAAAAAATCAATTTTGCATAGATATGTATAGAAAGAAATATTTTTTAATGCTTATGTTTTTCTTTAATTATTTTTTCTATAAAAAGTTTTATATTATAAATACTTTCCGGTATTTATTTTGATTTAACACAAAATAAAATAATTCATATAATTTCAAAAACACCATTTTTGAAAAATAAAACTTAACTTTAGATATACTTAAAAGTTATTATTCGACTACATAAATCGCTATTTATTTATAAATTAAAACAATTAATGACAACAAATAATTTTGCAGAAATTTATAGAATGACCTTAATTGGTACAACTATTTTGGAATCAATATAACAAAATACATGATTGTGTATTTTAACACTTCGGTTCATATATCTAAACTCTTTCTTCATAACTTAAAATCTGAGTATAATGCAAACAAAGAAACAGTCGTTGGGTTTTAATTTTAATTGAAAGAGCGTAAGAGTTTGGACTTTCTAAAGAAATCCCATCTAGGACTAAAGATCATTGGGAAATCACTTATATCCAATTGTTTTTCTGTAAGTCGCGATTTATAGCGAAAAAGTTCTCTGAATATTTTGTGCAAGTTATTTTACGTCAGCCTCTTAAGGTAAAATGTGTTCTTAACAATAGTTATTTCTGACTCTGAAGAAAGTATATTCAAATAAAAACAAAGGCGTTAAATAAATTTCACTGTGCTGTTTTCAAATAACGTAAGATGTTTCCATACATATATAAATATAGATTACAGTTGAGGCTGAAATAGACTTCAAAAGGAGTAATTGCTTTAATTCGTGGTGTGCTTATGATTTTTGAATATTTATTGTTGTCTTGAAACAACAGATTGGAAATTATATTTATGAATTAAATAACTTTATAGTTTTTGAAGGTGCTAGGGCTCAAAAATCCCTTGCCAGTAAAAAATCATGACCACAATAATTTTATGAACAAGAGGCAAGGGATACGTGGGCTGTTTATAATAAATTCAATTAGTGCTGTAACCATTGCGAATAATGAAATTTGTAAGTGACAAAATTTGTTGAAATAAAGGTGTATTACAAGTATTTCATCTTGTAGAAATGAATAATTCAGCTAGGAAGGTATTATAATGATAAATAATTGTATTTCAGTGAATATGACTAGACGTAGGGAATTTTTCGAAAATACCGGAAGATCGAAGGTTTTTAAAGCTCCGAAGCCCATCAGGTTTGGTCTGTTCGCATACATGCTTTTTTACAAAGACAATTTGATGCAGCTTACGAGACGCAATTGCATTTTATCTAATAATATAATGACTGAAAGGAAAAAAATTCCCATCCAACTAGGTAATCAGCACAGCAAGAAATGTATATTTTGCAAAGATCGAGAAATATTTTTAAAAGACTTTAAGAAATTTAAAATTAGTTGGGCAAATTGTTAAAGGAGAGTATATTGAAAAGTAAAAAATTCCACAAACACTACCATCTCACACAACAAGAATTTAATCACTTAAACTGATTGTCGTATTAAGTACACGATGCTAATTTGTACAAACGCTATCACAAGAACCATTTAAGCTGCTGGAACAAAGGAAATCGAATATCTCAAATCTATGTTATTCAATAAATTTGGCCAGAACATTAAATGGGCTATTAGACGGAAGTGATATGCGGTCTTCTACAAATCTGAATCGAGTGGGATCATGCGGTCATCTCTATGGAAATGAAGCGAAAATCGTCTCAGTGAGATGATTTTGAAGGAGTTGGATATCTCGTCTATATCAAAAATTGTTTTATGTAGATCTAGATTCTTCGAGAAAAAAATTGAATTTTTGCTTCAAACGTTTTCCCTATGGGTTCAGGTGTCCTAGTTCCAAATTTAGATCTTTCAAAATTTAACTGAAATTTTTTTCTGAAACCAACAATTATTGTGTCAATTGTTGTGCCTATACATAATAGCTTTGATTACTTCTATGTTCCAATTTGACATTATTTGAATTCTTCCCTTCATAAATGTCCTCTTCTAATATAAAATAAGGTAATTTCTTACCACAAATGTAAACAAATTGGAAAAAATACAATCGAAAATTCTCTTCTGTTTCATTACAAAAATTTCTTCAGAGTTTACTGATTTGGGTTTCACAGAATTTAAAGTTATTTTCAATATGAACATATAACATAATTTTTTCATTTTGGCAATTATACAACTGTTGTTGTTAAATGATGGGCTCAAATTCGCTACTTTCCATCGATCATATTCAAGTTCATTGCTAAGTAAATTATTTAAGTTTAACAAAATTTAAAATGTTTTTTGGAGTGCTGAATAAAAAATGTTTGAATTCAGTATCATTAATTGTTTGTAGACTAATTATAAGAAATAAAATAATATATAATAAAAACCGTCGCATATTTGTACATCTTTAGTATATAAAAACATATAAACAAAAATTAATTATTAAAGTTTACAAGAATAATTTTGTCATATAGAAAGTTTCATTATTGGCACGCAAGACGCTAATTCAAGAAATATCGAAGCACTTTCAGAAAAAATATGTCGAAAACATTTAAGCATTTTTAATTATTTCGTTCTTACTTATAATACATTTTTTTTTTGCGCCAATGAATTTTGCACGCTCGATTAAAGGCACCAAAAACTAAATATTCGTCGAAAGTACATTAATGTTTCTGATTGATCAATTTTTATGCTATAATTATTGTAGATGCTGGAGTTGAGAAAGTATTTACTATAAAAAAATTGGCTATTACGAAAATAATGCATGAGAAAATGCTAATGCTTCAGCCGTATGTAATAGCACACACCAGAATTAATGACAATTTCATATCGAATTTTCATTTCCTGGCCCCGTATACTTGAGACATCCAAAAAGTTTTGATATAAAAGCAATCCATAAACAAAATATTTGTCATTCGGTCTTAAAATATTTGCATCTGCTGCAATCATTTTTTTATCGCTGAATTTACAACAATTTTTTTATGTAAGAGTGTTTGAAAATTGTTCGTACACAGGTGTGTCGGCATTTTATATATGCATATGTGGGTTACCACAAGATAGATTTTAGCAAGACTTATGTCCCAAAAGGAGATATTTACTTTGAATTAAAGAAAAGCCTCTCCAATACATAAATTTTAGATAATACTCTTTAAAATAAATGAGGGAATCATTTTTTCCACATAACTTCTGAATTTTTCGATTGATTTCTATGATACACGACACATGCATAGACAAGCCCATTGTGTCGTCAAGAAGCAGGCGATAAGTTCTTTTCTGACGTTAAGCTGTTTGAAATGAACAGCCTTCGAGAAAAAAGGACACTTTGTTAACGTGAATATCTTCAAACGCATCGCTCGACAAAGACATGTCGTTGTAAGTTGCCTAGGTAAAGTGCCTTTAGTTGTAAACCGACATTCGCAAAGCCTAAAGGGGAAATTGGATTGATAGATATGCCGAGAAAATCAATTAATCGCAGCTCCCTCAAAGACTGTCACAACTCCCAAAATCATAACAATTTGTTTTGATATAAGTTCTTACTTAAAAAATCCTGTTCTATGCTGTTAAAAAATATTACAAGTTATGATAATAGTCTGTAAATGGTCGTTAAATGATGCTAAAGGATATAAAATCAGAATTGTATATTATCAACTAACATTCAATTTTAATTTTCGTGCTACTAAAGTTGAATTTTCTGTTGTGGCATTCTTTGAAGGGGATGCGATATATTTTAAATATTATTAAATTATTGTGCCGACTCCGGAAAATAATATTACTAAATGCCCAA
Source organism: Machimus rusticus (assembly GCA_951509405.1). Lineage (NCBI taxonomy): Eukaryota > Metazoa > Arthropoda > Insecta > Diptera > Asilidae > Machimus > Machimus rusticus. The sequence continues at coordinate 31,485,393 of OX608049.1, read as the reverse complement.
GAACAAAGGTCATCGCAAAATATTAGAACATATCCATTAGAAATATCACGCAAAAAAATCAAAGCTATCAAAAGTTATGCCTATTTAAAAATATCCCCTCTGTATTTTGAAAATTATTGTTGGTTACTAATTGTTTTGGTTGAAATGTTAAGTTAGCTGTTATAAACTAAAAGGGATTAAAATTATGATCGTAAAAAGTTATAAAAATATATAAACATATGTGTTTTTTTTTTGGTTATTAATTGGTAGTAATACGGATAGATGTTTTATTTTACAAGTGCTGAAAAAATTGAGCAGTGCATTCTGTGTAAAACATTTAAGCTTTAAAAGACCAAGGATTTCATTTTCACAACTCTCAGAATGCCCCAAGTACTATCGAGGGCATTTATGGATTTGTTTTCATAATCAAATAACGTATAGGTAAAATGAATTTCTCATACTGATAACAAGGATAACGCTTCTATTACTACATAGTAATCAAAATTACTGTCCTTAATAATATAAATAAGCGCACAAATAATCTAATATGTACATTCGAAAATTTTAATTATTGTACAGGAAGTTCAGATTTGGGTTACACGTTTTTATTATGACTAATCCTCATTTCTCTAAAAAATAATAAAAATATAAACGAAAAGTATACATTCCTTACCCACACGTATATGTGATTCAAAACTAAAATAGTGAAAACAATCATAACTTTTTGATTACCTAGAATGTGTTAACAGGTGTTTTGCAAAAACACGCGAAATTTTATGATCAGACAATTCCACAATTGTGTAGCTGTGGATTTTTAAAATAATTTAACTAGCCTATTTTTCTTATTCATATACAACGTTTAACAAAAGGAATATGTTCCCGCATGAGATACAAATATCGAAACAGCTGTTAACCAGAAACGAATGGAAGAAACCATTAATGAATGCTTACCTCCTAGAATTTCTTGGTGGGTAAAGCAAACAAGTAAATTGTTACATATTTTTCGAATTTAGTACTTACATATTTTGTATGATTAGTTAATTTCAATTGGTTCAAAAAATATCTTCACGACTGAACGAACACGAATTGTATTGTGTTTTGCTTTTAATAAAATTAAATAAATATTATTCCTATAATTTGCTTAACGAAAGTGGACATCAATCAACTTCATTTTTTAAATTTTCTTCTCCTTCAACCAAGAACCTAATTCGACAAATTTTTTAATTTAGATAAAATACAACAGATTAGAAGACCTAAAATGAAGAGTTTTCAATCTAATTTACCAAATGTATTATTGTATTCTTCCAATCGGACCAATATTCCTCTCTTTCACGGGAAAAATTAAATTATATAACTTTCTATAATTTATTATCGTATCCACGTAGCTGCTACTTTAAATTTTTGCTACTTGGTAACTCACAGAAAATAATTGCTCTGTTTACTTTCATGCGCAAACATATTGAATTTGAAATAATGTCAGACAAGAACCTAATTTTTTGTGGAAATTGAATTCAAATTCCACCAGCAATTTTTGCTGAAAATTTGATTTCGTAAAACATGGAAACAAGATATTAGTATAAAAAACCGTTTGAATGCAGAAAGCTCCTGAAAAAAATTTTTATTTACTAAACTGTTGATTTTGTTTAGAATATGAGTTTCGTTCAAAAATTACAAGCGTTTAATGTGTGTTTTTGATAAAGAAAAATCTTTAAAAGAACTTCGTTAGACACAATATTTGTTTCTCATTTTAATCGAAATGCTTTGCCTAATTTTTGAGATATAGTTATTATTTTCGAAATTACTAACGAATATACCTAAGAATTTAGTTTGTACCTTGTTCCTACAAATAAATACAAAATAGACTATATTCTAGATTATTATATTGCTTATTTATATGGAAATAAAAATACCTAAGTTATTTGCTATCCTTGTTAATCAGAGGAACCATTCACTTAGACTCTATACCACTTACGTTCTCAACAGCTTAAAAGCCAAGTAAAAACGAAAACGACCGTTACCTGAGAATGGTTGGCGTCGATAGCGCAGTTTCTTCCCATTTTTCCTCAGTAGCTTCGGGACCGGTGGATCAGATGCCCTCTTGCTTGGATTGTCCTTGTGTTCGGTTGCATTGAAATGTCCATTCACATGTTTTTGTAGCGCCAGCTGGAAAATGAAAAAAAGTTTTTTAAAATTGAATTGATAGTGTTCAAAAACTGCATTTACCTGTGACCCAAATCTAAGTCCACAACCATCCACAATGCATTTGAATGGTTTCGTGCCGCCATGGGAGAGGACGTGTCGCTCGAGCCATCGCCTGGAGCAGGATTCCCTGCCATGGACTTTGCACCCTGACCAGAGGCAGGCGAAGGGTCCAGACTGAGTATTGACGTGGTGCGTCTGTAGGTGATCCAGCAACTTTGAGCTAGTATCGTGCTTTTCGTTGCAATCGTCCCAGTAGCAGACACCGTCGTGTCGCTTAGTTCCCTTTGGACCGAACCTGTATGCGGTTTCGCCCGATAGTGCGGGAAAACGTATAGTCTTTGGTTGTGATAAAATCGGGCTTATAGCACACTTTGGAAGGGTCGTTTCCTCAATTTCCGTATCGATGCTTGTCGACTTAAGATCATCTATTGGCGACGATCGCGTATCGACGCTATTGCTTGAAGAAGTTTCCGTTTTTATACTTTCATCGGTGAACACATCTGGTGGCGTCTTTTGTTTAATTTGTTCTAGCACAAAGCTTTTCGGAGACGGAAGACATGGTTTCAGTTCCTCCTTGAAGACATAAGGTTTTACCTCCTGCTTAATAATTGGCTCCTCCTTAACCTTTTCAATCGGAAGATATGGCGGTTCGTTCTTCAGTTTGTCGAATAACGAATCTATGTCTGTGGGCTTCGACAATTGGGATTTCTCCTGTTTAATTTCGGAGTCAGGCAGGATTTTAGTCTCATATTTAAGAGCCTTGCTAATAGCCCCATTTTCTATCTGTTTCTTGTCTTCAGCGAATAAAATCGATTGTTTATTTCGCGCCGATGTGACCGAAGTCGAAACAGTCTCATGGGTGCTCGCTAACGTTACTAGAGGAGGAACTGGCGAGCTGATGCTGGCCGCTATCGATGTGGCTGCGAGTAGCGCTGTGCAGGAGCCCGACTTGGCAGTGGCTGTCGACAGTGTCGTCTGGGGAATGTTGGAGAGTATTGCGTCCGCCTGGCTAACGATAAACTGCGCCTGTGACTGGACCATGCTACTTTGCGATGTCGCGGCAGTATGATGGTGCGTTTGGAGGATTGTACTTAAACTAGGCAGAATGTTTGAGCTTTGCGTGGCAGCTGATTGAATTGGTTGCAAAGCGGGCATCGCCTGCGGAGGGAGACTGCCTGCAATTTTAGACGTGGTCGTCGCGATCACAGCTGGAAGGGTAGCGTTCAATAACAAACCTGTCGTCGTCGCCATAAATACTGGTTGTGCTGAAATTCTCTGACTATTTGTAAATGTTTGCCCGGTAATACCGGGGCCGCACCCGTTTCCGGTAACCCCAGTTTGGGTAACGATTGGCGTCTGCTGCGATATTGGAAGTGTCGATTTCGTATTTGATGGTGTCGTTAAAGGCACTGCTTGTGCGATAGTAGGCGGTTTGACTAAGATATTCCCTGATATTCCAGATTCCATCGTTAGTACGCCGTTGTTGCTACTCACCCCGTGCCCACCGCCCGGTGCGATTTGCTGGAGTTTAATCACAGTTCCATTAAGGAAGTATTGGGCACCGTTCCCTACCCGTGCGAGCTGTCCATTATTCATAACCAAATTCGTCCCGTTTGCGGTGGCCAAAAGGTTCGGAATTTGCACTAAATTTGGCATGACGGGAATTTGGAAAACTGACCCAACCTTTGCTGAGGAAGAGCCCGTTTTTGGCGGCTGATGGGACTGCTGCACCGAGGACTGCTGTCCACCTGTCTGGGGTATTCTAATGGCAGTGAGCAAGACTGTCGGCTGAGATATTTTCGATTGGTCTACTTGACCACTTGCTACAGTTTTTCGCATCGTCCCCGAAACAGTCGCCGCGGTCTTCTTTGACTCAGTCGTCCGAGGCGCAATCGCCACATGTTTCTTTGGTGATTTCGCTAGCTGCGCTCCGGCAGCCTTTCGTGATATGGGAGCAATTTGTGTCACTTTAGCCGTTTTTCGTTCGATTTTTTTCAACGATGGCGGCATTGTTGTTAATGTTCGAACATCAACCTCCAGGCTTTTCGTTTTGTGCTCTTTATCATCCTTTACTTTAGCCAAAATGTTAAAATATTTATCCAGCCCGCTTGACGGCTGAACGTCGGTGGAACGTGCTACTAAATTGGTAAAGTCCTTTTTAAGGGCGCTTAGCGGTTTCATTTGTGATTTAAAATAACCCGTGATTTTTGTTTGCGACTCGTCCGCTGGGGCCGCTTTCAGTCTTTTAACGGCAGAAGGCACGACCGGTTGATTTTTGCTATCCACGCAGCTTGTTCGCGCCTTCTTGGCAGTTCCGCTACTATCACTTGAGTTTATCGTTAACCGTTTGTGCTTATTACTACTGGCAACACTGTTCACACTATTCTTGTTGCTCGCGCTGAAATTGTTGTTATTGTTGCTGCTGATGTTGTTGTTATTGTTATTGTTGGCGGCGGCTGTCGTCGAGTTGCTCAGGGAGCTGCTGATCGCGTTCCAGGGCCACTGGTGCTGTGTTGACTTCTGTTGCTGGTTCTGCTGGGGCTGCTGGTGGGCTTGCGTCGCCAGAACATTCTGCGGGGGCATGTTCGCTTTTGTCGGCGGATGGACATCGTCTCCTAATGAAACCGGGCTGTACGGGGAGCCTGGGTCCGATGCATCGCTCGAGTGGGTGCTGGAGTCCGTGCAACTCAGCGTAGCAACACCACTGGAAAGAGAAAAGCATAAGAAACGAAACGTTAGTCACTTGCCACCTAATCAAGGTACTTTTAGCACAAAAATTCACCTTAAAACTACCAGAATATGGTAAAAAAAACAGATCACTTCAGCGCAGCAGCGAATTCGATCAAGAAAGGAAAATGGCGACCACCACGAAAAATCCCTGGCCAAAATACAGGCGAACGAAAGTAACAAGAGGAGGCCAGCTGTCTCTACCCTCAATTTTCATCCTTTTTTTGACAGGTAGAAAATCTTCCCCGTCCCGTCAGCAATTTATTATACCACCACAGCAAATTTCAGGTTATACCCAACGACTCCCTAGGCCCAGCAGATTAATGCTCAGCATAAACACTTTACATAAACGCGCACGCAAGCACAACAAAATTTCCTCGAGCATGAGCACACGGAAACCCTGCAGCAACAGCACTAGACTAGGCTAGTCGAATCCGCAGGGAAAGACGTCGGCCTCAGAGTGGTTCCCCTCAGAAATAGAACCCGGAGGAAGGGTCGGTTCCTATTGGATTCCTAGAGGATCGACACATGGAAGGATGATCTCTGGCTCTGTGTTTATTTATTTTTCGCCCAATTCCCCAGTTATGTAAGTGCATTTGTGTGTTGTACACTATCCCGCACAAAAAAGGGAATAGTGTGAAGATAGGTCTGATTATTCGGGAAACTTGAAATCCCAAAGGAGCACTCCGTCCTCCTGTTCCCGTCCTCGGATTATACGCCCTTTCTACTGCTTGTATGCAACACATGAGGGCGCTAGTCGCAAGGGCAACGAGAAGGAGGACTGCGGCGTTGTCCTGTCCCAATGTTTCCCGGGCTCATTTATCATTGAGATTTGATACGGGTCAGATCAGTTTGAGATAAGAACGTTCAGTTTACTCGACCAAAAAAGGTGATTAAAGGAACTGCAGTAGTTTGTAATGTCTACATACAGATTTCTAACAAAAATATTAAATTACTGCCCATAATACTCTTTCTTTCATTTAACCCTTCCCTTTTTCACTTTACACATTTTGATCAAGTACACATATTAAGTTTTTTCTAAACTGAAGAAATAGATCTTTAGTGATTAAGCCCTTTCAGTGCATACCAAACATTTTGTTCAAACTAAATTTTAAATATTTCTAGACTATATTAGAACGACATGACATAATGAAAGAAAGTTGTAATCTTAATTCGATCCCTTTTATTTAATTTGAATCGAAGATAATAAATTTCTCGATCATGATTAAAACGTTCGCGAACGTTAATGCTATAGCATTAATTCTTATTGTGATGTAAAAGTACATGAATGCTGTTGTTATTTATTTAATTTAATATAATCTTAATTTTTCTAATTATTATTATACCATTTCCAAAAAGTAATAGTCAACTGATTCATTAACGATTTTCATATTATTTTATTTCTTCTCTGTGCATTTTTACTTAAGTTGGCACCTTCAGAATCTCCTGTCTTTTTTTGCTACAATTCTTTATTATAATTTAAAGTTGCTTAGTTAGACAGCTGTTAATCCTACACATAAGCTTTGCTTATGTTAGCATTGTTTTCATTTGCTTTATATTTACTAGTTATTATATGAATTAAGCTACAATAAACTTAATAAGCCTTTAAATATGAGTAAACTCATAAGAATTTCGTGCCTAGATTAGTTTTTAGAAGCGCAAATAAGACATTTGTTTCGTGTACTCGTTTTGGTTTTCTTGATAATAATCGCACTTTTTTATTGACTCTGCACACTATCTGTTGGGACATTGCGCTGTCGATAATTGGAAATTGTGTAATCACTTCGAATTCGAGCGCGAAATGTTTGCGAAATTTGAAATTTGAGTACTTATATAATTGTTAATCTGTATTTTATTAAGGACCTATGTACGTATAATTTCTATAATTCCGATTCATTACATGATCAAGGCCATACTGTACTTATATTAGTTAAAGTTAGACATGTGCTACTCTACATTCTATGTAAAACCCTTGCAAGACTCAACAGGCCTATTAAAAAGTGGCGCAACAATATCTTAAAAATCGCAAAATTATGCACGACAGTTTAGAAAATTCAAATTATTTCTCGATAAGAAATCCGATGGAGCAAGTATCATCTTACATGATGAAGCTAAACTTTGCTATAGAGCTTAACGATATCGTTCTCATTCTTCGATTGTAGGACTACCGAACATCGAATTACATGATTCGAACCAAATTTATACAACCTTAAGCAATTGTATTTAAAAGAGAAGTCGTATTGTTATATTTCTTGACATTCCTAATTAATTAGTAGAAAAATTAGTTTACGACCCCAGGGGAATTAAAGGTAAAGGCTTTCTTGAAGGCAAACAAACAAAAATAAGTGCGCATATGAGCATCACCCACTCCTGGTGCGTTACGTCGCGGGAATAAGTACAAGAAACGGAATGCATTCCACAATTATTTTTAATTAATTAATCCGCCGCGGTCGCCTTATCGCAATTGTTTTTGTTATTTTTTTATTTGTACCGCGTAACTCGAAACAAAGCAGCGCGACAGAGGCGATCAATGGCGATGGAAAAAAGTGGCCGCTGCGCTTGACTGATCGATCGATAAGTGACGGAGTGCACGAGACTCCCGGGAGCGAGGCGGCGGAGTGAATCATGTGAGCGCTCGGCGCGGTCCGTCGCGGTGATATAACATAAACAAGGCACGTCGTATCTGTGAAGTAATAAAACATTTTCATGCATAATTTATGCTTTTCGTGCGTTGCACGAAGCGGCCAGTGCCGGTGCGGCGCAGCGCATCCACCCGATCAGGTGCATCAGCCGTGCGCCCCCGCGCTCTGTCCTCGACTCGAGCCGAACCGACCAAAGCGGGGCCCTCACTGGCTTCCAAGTTCCAGCTCCGGTGGTTCGGGCGATGTGGAGCCCCCTGCCCCACAGCTCGTGGCCCCATATCCGTTCCCTGCCTCCCGGGCCGGCGAAAACAGCGCATGGGGCCCAATTGCCACAAATACTCAGCACCAGCAGGAGGAGCTCCTCCGCGGAGCCAAGTGCACTGTTTGCGGCCGGCGATGGAGCGCCCCGGCCCCATCACTCCGCGCGCGAGTGGAGTGAACTCGGTGTTTATGCACTCGGCGAATGGCCCCATGAATATTGATGACGAAAAGAGACAACGCAACCGGAAATGCGTGGGGCCGCCGCCGGTCGGGGCCGTTGTCTCTGCTCCGGGGCGCCCCGCCCCGCCGCTGATAAGAGATGGGCCGCGCCGGGAGTAAGGAACCCGCGAAGACATTTTCATTACCTGTTCCTTGGTCACGCTCCGCGGAGCGCTAACGCACCCTCGTTTTTGTGGCTAATTGGCAGTGACTTCGACGCTTTTTGCCGCTGTCACCGCGCCGCCGTCGCCCGCTTTTTCCGCTGACAAGTTGTGTAATCTCGTGATTGAGCCAAGTGACATAATTTCTGATTTAGCTGATAACAGAAGACAGGGCAGCGTCTGATTTGATGGCTATTTCGCGACAGGTGCAGGGGCAGAGCGCCCCGTTCTCACGTAGAGGAAGTCCCCGACTGGCTCCGGAAATTGTAATGCATTTTAAATTATCCCGCACGGGATGCACGACGAGTTCTCGAGCCTAGCGCCCGGGGAATGCTTCCTCAACAGGCGGGATCTGTTCGGAGTTGTGGAACTTGTTCTCGGACGAGACGTCGTAGGTCATTAAGATTCTGGCCTTAAATTTGTTAAATGGATGACTTGTTCTCAGCAATATTTTCCTTCACTTCCACCTAGAGATAATTTATTTTTCCTCTGCAATTCTTAGAAGTTTTATTGCATAGTCAGGCGGAAATGGAAGAATGGGAAATATGTGCACTCTGGAGTCGCCCTATAAATGTTAATAAGACTCTCATTTAATTTATAAGATGAATTCCAAAAGAAAAACTATGAAAGCAATCGGATATGCTGCATTCTATATAGTATTGACGAAAAGCGATTTTGTGTTCGATATTGCTCAAACTTAACGCGGATTGCGGATTATTGATTTCTTGAAGGCATTGGATTCTTATATTTTCGAGTCAAAAATAACTATGTATAGTTGTAATACAAGGTATTTATTATCTAACGTAAAAGTAAAGTAAGTAAGTAAAAATTCTCATTGGCTTTATTTTTTTCATCAGTTATAAAAAAAATTCCTACTCTATTTTGAGTTGAATTTATGATTTGTCCTACACTTTTTCAACTTTTTTGTAATAATTTTAATAAGTCAATTAAGCAGTTTATTATAAATCTATCTATTTAATCTACTTATCCAATTTTTTTTTTAAATTTGACCTGTAGCTTGTAAATTGCCAGCAAAATAAATATAAACTTCAAACTTTGCTATTTTTGGCTGGTAAAAATAAGCTGGCCTTTTATTTCTGCCTCAAAAAAATCAATCTCTTTCTCAAAAAAGGCATAACTGATATGGTATTGTCCCTGCTTGCATGATAACATTAGATCCGCAATTTTCAAAGCTAAACAAAACATTACTTATAATAATTCAGCATTACTCGACGATATTACGCAGTATTACCCGATAATAATTTTGAATACTATTGGGTAATGCTGTGTAAGGTCAAGTAATTCAAAGTAATTCTGAAAATACTAAGTACCTAATGTCAAATAATGCCAAGTATTTCTGTTCATGCGATGATGATATTAATTACCAGTTCCATTACATTTAATGATAATTCAGTATTTTTAAGTAGGTACTAATACTGGAGACGGTTCTGATTATAATTCTGGCTACTCCCATAAATATAAATTAAAAGTTTCCCGCTTTTCACATGCATGTGTAGCTGAAGGAGCGGCGACGGTATGTCTTAATTAACCAAATTACCACAGCCCTTGTCCCACAGGTGTCGAACCACACGTAGGTTCATAAAAAAAAGAAAATCCCGAAGGGAGCCACAACCTTAACGTCGTTTCTGTGCTACGCCCCCGATGCGGCTCCAACCACCTCCAATAAATTCGGACAGTGTTTAGTTGTCGCTCGGATCGGAGGATGCCATCATTTGCATTTTCTCTTTTTTGTGGCAGAAATAAAAAGGAAAAATACACGATTCGACGTGGGTCTATCCATCCGCGCCCGATTTTCTTCTGGTCAACGGAGGCGAGCTTTCAGTGCACTTTCAGCTCCAGCGCATTGGAATTTTCGAATTTTGGGAAGAGTGGCGGCGTCCGGCAGGCGATTTTATGCATCCCGCGACTCGCGAGCTCATGCCGCCCGCTCCGCCCGACTGATTTCGGACTCGCGACTTGAATTCACGCGGCCGCCTCGGCACCGAGCGTGTTTGCAGCACAAATTACACCCAGCGCGACGTGACGCGGTCGCCGCTTGTTTGTTTGTTTGTTTGTCTGCTCGCTGTTTGCTGTTGGACCTGCCCCCAGTGCAACAAAAACACGCTGTTCCCGGGTGCCGCCGCTGCACGAAATCTAGTTCTAGTCCACGACCGCTGCGGCGTTCTGTTTACATTCGCCGCTGATGCGAGCGAGCCCGGGACCTGCGCCGCGCCCGCCACTGCGCGCGGCCCTCGCGCGACAGAGCCTGCCGGGTTCGTTGTCCTGCAGCACATGCAATCGCATCATTGCCAAGTCTGCCGGAGCCGTAATAACGCTGCCCGCCGTCGTAAATACCCGTGCGCCGCATTCATCACAGCGGTGGAAAGGGGAACTATGGTGTGAACAATTTTCGGGGAAATGCTTCGAGTTATTTTATTTAATTATTTACTGGACCAGAGATTGGCTACCCGGTTTGTAGCCGTAATAAAGGTCGGGTCATTTATTTAATTAGTCTTCTCGGATTACACTTCTTGGTTCGAAACGATTTTGGCCGGAGGTGTTATTTGTGGGATATGAAATCGTTGGCTGAATTTAGCCTAAACAATCTTAGAACTTGTGATATTGCATATTAAATTACATACATACAACCTAAAGGCTATTTCCATCCCTTCATTCTACATGAACCTGGCGGTTTGCCTACATAGTCTTTTAATCTAATCCCGGTGTTGCGTTGTTCGGAAAACTTCACATGAAAATGAAAACCGATTTTCAATTCAAAGAATTTTGGATTAATTGAAACAAGGTAGAGCTAAACCAGGCGAAGCACTTGCAGCTTGTTGTTGCATTAAAGCATTCATTCTTTAACTTGCTCTGTTTGCTTGACGCCTGATGCAGTACGCCTAAAATTAGGTACCCATTTATGGCAGGATTTTTAGAGTTCGTGAACATACCAAATCAAAATACTACTATAGAGAAGAATTCCTTTATATATTGTTTAAAATTAACTAATACTTTTGTAAGAAGAAAAAGAATAAAATTTAACTTGACATTTTAAAATATTTTCTTACTAATTAATTATAATTTTTTCTTACTTCGTCTTCTGATGTTTTATAAACTTGAAGTCGCCACACCACCAAAATGTGGGATTAAAAAATTCTTTTTAAAACTAGCCGTGTTCTTTTCACATCGGATCCAGTTCCAGGTTTAAAGAAAATTTTGGATTGAATTGAAATTTTAAAAATCGTCACATATAAAGTTTTTAAGATTTTCGGATGTCGCATCAAATTGCCATGAACCAGATAAATTTTTGGATTAAATTTTTCACACATAAGTGGGTATAAATGCACTATGCAGGCAATTTGATTTTATTTTCGAGAAAAATTTCCTGCAAAACCTGGAACTGGATCCGATGTCAAAAGAACATATTAATTTGGCGATACCTGTAATTTTGCTCTAACTCACTATATGGATTTAAAAATATACATGTAATGGCATATTTATTTCTTCAACCTGGATAGACTAAACGAAATATGTATGATGGGTAAAATGAGCAAAGGAATATTGTATATTGCGTGCAAGCGTTTTATTAAAAAAACAGCGATTCTTACATGTTCGAAGTCTTCACAGGGCACGTTTTAATTTAACGACCCAAAGAGATATAAAAAGATGCCTTTTGGTCGAAAAAGGTATACAAAATCGTGCTAGAAATAGTGTTAAGTAAATCTAAATCTAATTTCTTGACAGCCCATTTTTATTTTAAGAAATATTTGTAAATTTAAATTAAAAAAATTAACATATGTAAATACTTGTGATCCCAGCGAATCTAGAGTTTGGTACGTATTGATATTAAAAACAAGAAATTTTAAATAACAGATATGTTATTCTTATTTCCGAAACTAACTCGTTTCGTTTCCTTACAGCTTACTAAAATCCTACTTATATACATATATTTTCAACTGATTCCATATTTATATTTTATACACATATATTCTATACTTGCTAATTTATCTATTATACTATTATTACTTATTAATTTATTTATTCATCAACAACAAGTATAACACCATCTAACAGTTAAATATTACAGTTATACATATAATATAATAAACTAATAGTTTATTTATTTTGAAGTTTTTACATTTTTGTACAAGATAAGACTCTTAGTCATGTAACGAGTAAACGCTTTTTTAATTCTGCCCTATTGCAATTGAAATCTATTATAAGGGAAAGTAAGTATTATAGTTTTTAGACATAGCTGACACCGGTTCAAAAGAGCCATCATTTGTTCTGTGAATGGTATAATAAATTAAGTTTTGTCCTCTGGTTACTCGCGACCGTAAATTAAAATTAATTAGGCTGAAAAGATTGGGTGAGCCCAGAGCAGCATAGTCTTGAGGTGAGTTTTTATTTCCGAAGTAATTCGATTGGAAACAGTGATTCACTTTTGAATCATCACATTAACCACAATAGAGTGTGACCATCATTATTAATAACTGCAAAAAATTCATGTATAAACCTCTAAATAACTCTTTTTAGATTTATTCGAAACGCCTCCAAAAACCTGTTCCTCAACGATTCTGAGTTTAACCCAAAATTATAGTAATTTTCCAGTTTAATCGCACCTTTTTGATGCAAACTACTTTCGGTTGATGATCTCCTGCTTGAAAATGTGTCAATATTGCATGTAAACCTTTTGACTTAAGTGTCGGTTCGGTGCCCAAAAATGAGACTTATGACGCTAATTAACAGCGAAGTTATTCCAACAAAAAGTACGTTTCAATTAATCCCCCGCGGCGCACGCGAGGTGCCTCGTTGACGCAGTAATTACAGACGAAATGTTGCAGCCGAACTTGTCTGCCGTAACAGGTGCTAATTACCCCGGGTGGGGACCAAAATTAGCGTCTTGTAAGTCATTTAGCTTGGCACAAATATTTAGTTATAATAGGATCTAGTTGATTACTTCGACATCGCAATTGAAGGAGAAAGTATCACAAAAAAAATTACTTTTTACTACATTTACCGAGACTTCATTCAGTTTGGTTTTATGTGACAATTCTTTTAAGACTCAAAGTGCAATAATATCAGCTCCAAATTTTGCATACATATTCTACAATGCTTTCAGCCCTTTTCTAATCTGCTTATGAGGTTGGAGGGTTGACTTATTGAGATATGAAATATAAAATTGTATATCAACATTTTCAATTTAGGGGGAAAATAAGAAAATCGATATGTTCCCTGCGTTCAATTTCTATAGTCGATTTCAAATCAATTGAGCTTTTGCTTTTCTTAAACTAAATTGAATAGTCGAGTGCAAAAATTGAATTTTCAAAAGGGTTTTTTCTTGGTCTAGTTGGTCTGAAATGTCTCAAAATTAGGTTTAGTTTAAAGGTTTTATTTTGTTTATTTTTAATGAACCTATGTATGTGAGAATTTTTTTTTTGACTAAACTCAGGTTAAAGTAAGCTAAGAAAGAAACAACTCTTAGCTTACTTTAACCTTCGATCTTAATTTTGGAAATTGGGGGACTATAGAGACACGGTGATATCCCAACTTTTTTAACTACTTTAAAATAATAATTTCATATAATTTTATTGTGGTTAATAAAAGGGCGAAGGCATGATTTAAGGGTTAAAAAAGGACGAAGGTTTGATGAAAGGGTTAATAAAAGGACGAAGGTTTGATTGACTATGCTTATTCTTTTTCAAAGCAAATTAAAATTTTTTTAGAGAGTATTTTTAGTTATGATAATTTTTGGTTGGAGTAAAAGTCTCAAAGGAGATTCTCCGCCACGAATAGGACAGAAGCTTTTTGCTCTTTTCTTTACTAACTCTTCTGAATTTTCATTCTCAAAAAGATCATAGAATTATTTCCCTATAAACCATGATTCGTCTGGGCTAATTGAATTGCACTGAAAGTCGAAGAGTGACAATTTCGCCGATATGCTCCAAACTGCCGACTGGAAACGACAGGGGCTCCTCCGTCCGCCCATTTGGGGCTTTCTCTGCACCGTGCATGCAGCATGCAACCTGAGGAGATGACCTTGGAGCCAGGTCCATTGACCGGGCGTCTGTGGCTCTGGATGAAATTGAAGCAGCCGCGAGGCAAAATCGCTTGCCTTTTTGTACCTTTGTATCTTTTTATCGCACTTTTGCGCTTTTTATTGCCTCAAGTTCCCTTTAACAATGGCGAATTGCCAAATGAGTGATGGATTGGCAGTTTGTGTTTTTCCTTAGCCCCAGGTAAAAAGGGAGCACTAAGTGGAGTCTTTGGGACTTTTCGGGCGAGGCGCGTATCGTTCTTTAACATCTATTCGATTCGAGTCCTCGGGCTCGTCGAGGGCGAATAAACCTTTATTTAGGGTGCAATCTTCGTAATATCGTAGGCTTAATTGTGGCTTTTAAAGCTGATGAAGGTGACGTTTATTTTTTGTATAGGAAAGTATTTTAAGTTACACTATTGTACATTTCTATTGGGTGTTAAGGAACATTAGGGGATTAGGTCTAGTTAGAATTTTCAAGAAATCGATTTTATTTTTTGTACTTTCTTGAAGTACCTATGAAACCTTAAAAATATTCCCTGACAAGTTCAAGTCAATCCGACAAATAGTTTTTAAGATATCTTACATTTACTAAAGGGCTCTCTGCAACGCGCTAATGAGAACTTAGAACTTTAAAGGCGTTTTTCTCGAAACTATGTTTTCAAAGTCGGTGACAACTATAATTCAAAAACTACTAGAAGGATTTGGATGAAATTCATACAGCTTTTTGTAAGCATTGAAAACTTGCCCTTGATCGAAGGATTTTGATTTCCTTCAAAAACTTCGATTTTTTTAAACAAATAACTAATGGCTTTTACTTGAAAATCCGCGATTATACTTTAAGAAGCCGCCATTTTCACATTATAAAAAAATAAAAAGCTTCGATCAAGGGCGAATAACTAACTATTAAACTAACGATTCCCTTAATTTGATTGATTTCAAATGGACCAGTGAGATGCTGAGCTTGACCCCTACTCTACTTCCGGAACAGGGCCCAAAAAAAATGGCAATAACTTTTTCAAAAATTAATTTTTTTTCAAATGTTTGTAAAATCAAGTTAAAGTATGATTGTAAGAACTCTAAATAGCTAGTTTTGTAAAATAAATTTAATTACCGCAAAAAAAAAAGTATTTAAAAAACTACCTGTAATCTTTTTTAAATCCTTTATCTGGTGTGAATACTTCCGAGTAACAAAATGGTAGATATTGGAAAGTTTTCGTACTTGAAATTTATCGCTTTTTTTCTTCTATAATTTGTAAAAGAATCTCCATTAATGTAAAAAATTTTCCTACACAAAAGACTCCGCAGAATTCTTATAGAAATTGGCTTCCGGTAAAATTGGATGAATTTTTAGTATGTTATAGTACATGTCCTCCCGATCAAAAGTTCTCAGTGGTACAGGTCCCAAAAATCAGTAGTTTCCGAGATATAGGCTTCGAAAGGGAGGTGATGGGTTTTTTTTTTATATCTATGGATTTCGCGATTTTTAGTAATTACAAAGCTTCAAAGGGAATTTGAAATTAATTGATAGACAAAGCCTGGATTTTGAGATTGTGTTAAGAAGATCCATCCATATATCAATATAAATTTTCATAAATTATAATACTACTTACTTTTTTTTAAAGGCAAAAGAAAATTATGTTGATCTGTTTCAGTTGTCTGTAAATAGCTGCGATACCCTGCCCAGAAGAGTTTAAAAAATACACGGGGTTATCGCGGGCACGAACGGTCGACGGCGCATAGGAGCAAAGCCCTCGCGGAGCGTTGACTCCCCATAAATAGTCCCGCTGCACCGGAGCACTCGCGGGACGAATTCCCACGTAATAGCGACATTTCGTAAACACGCCGTCGAACGACCTCCAGGCCTTTCGCCGCGCCGCGCAAAACGAAAAGTGGAGGAAAAAGCAGCGGCGCGGCGGAAAGGGAAAATTGGAATAACTAAAAGAAGTCAACTGCACTCGTGGCGCGCTTCCTGCAAAAGACAAAAGCAGAGGCCACGAGGGCCAGCCACTCGCAGTGAGGTGATATGCAAATCAGCTGCAATTTTGAATTAGACAAAGAGCACACAAAAGCTGCACACACCCGTCATCGATAAGCTTTTGCAGTTTCGTGTTCACCACACAGACAGCACAATAACGTTCACGGCTGGCCGCGCAAATCGGGAACTGACCTAGCGCAACGTTTATGTCATGCGCGGCGGCGCGGTAATCGCGCAAAAAAATAACAAAACACACTAAAAATCGCGGATCGCGGCACAGTGCGACGCGTCTTGCGATCAGCGCGCCCCTCCTCCTAGACGAGATCCACTCGGTGTGCGACGGCTGGAGGAGCTCCAGACGGCAGATCCGCCAGATCCAGCGGACTAGCCAGGCGCCCGGACTATCCCGCGCTTTTCGCGGCTAATTTACTCGCAAAATCTCCGCGAATTTTTCGGGCCAGAAGATTCGCGATCGCGAGCGAACCCAGAATGTGGCCGTGGTGTGCAAATTTTGCCCTTGCCAGCGGAGTAGCTGTGACGATCTGGAGAGGCTTTCTTCTCCTCTAGATCGTCAAACTCGGTTTGGAGTTTTTCAAGCTCTTTCGATGATGATGACTCAAGAATACTAAAGAATCTGGAACCAAGGCCACAGGCACCAAGGAGGTTTGGGCGACTGGCCACGACCACAAGGTTTCCAGCAATCATTAGAAGCCGCTCATGCCACTCGGGGCCCCGAAAGTGGCCTCTGAATAGAAATTAAATTCGTCCAGTAGATTGGCGCTATTTTTACAATTCGCCGACATGAAATCGAAAGTCGATTTATTCCGTTTGCGCGTCTTTTGCGCGAAACATGAACGTTTTCAGAATATTTGCAGCGTCGTTTCAGGTAGATAAGCCCGATCGAGATCACGATTTGGTATGGCCTCCGATTTTAAGAATTTTTATCTTTACGAGTTTGACTGATGTTATCTTCATGTTAAATCTTTTTCCTCGTAAAATGTTTGAGCATTTTTATGATGTATCCATTTGAACTCTCGCTTGGATTAAGAAGGCTCAGTGAACTACATACAATAAAATAAAAAATATTGCCAGTAATAGATGCAGATTGTTCAATTTAAATCGTTATGGAAATTAATGGATTGAGAACAATTTCACTCACTAGAAATTGTGTTAATTGTACATATCTCATTTTTTTATTTATATTTATTGTTGTGTAAAAAATTCAGGTCAGGCCTCCATCAAACTCTATTGAATAATTTTGTATTGCACTAAAGTTGAATAGTTAAAAATGACCAGTTAGTTATTTCCACAATCGAGTAGTAAAAGCAGGAAACACTTCTGAATAGTTATTTTCGATTTTATTTATTTTTTAATATCTTTAACTAAGCGTTCCTAAGATAAATAATAGGAAATTTACAATGTAATTAATAGATACAGACGCACCCGAAAAAATATAAGTAATATTTCGAAAGTGTGCATCAGATTTAAAAAAACTTTAAACGTTTTTTTCAATACATATTATATTTGGTGTGGGTTTTTCGAAACATATGTATTTGGCCCTTATGCATAAAAACTGAGCAAATGCTCAATCTTAATTTTTATATAGAAAACTGGAGTTTAATCTCAATTTACGTGAGATAAAACTCGGGTTTTCTATATAAAAATTTCGATTGAGCATTTGCTCAGTTTTTATGCATAAGGGCCATTATGTGATGTAAAGCAAAGATGTCTATCTTATACTGTAGATGTATTGTATTATGAATTTTTGCTACTATTGTAGGAAATCATATTGCTACCTTTTACAGTACCTTAGTCTTATTTGGTTCAAGTTTAATGAAAAATAACTTTAGCCTTCCATTAAAATTGCATTTTTAAAGCGTTACATTGGACAGTTCATTTGGGCAGCAAGAAATTTTTTGGCAGTATAATTAAATTAATTGTGGCCAGTCAAATGTAATATAAAAGAATTCGAGCGGTAGATTAAATAACTTTACCGACCGCCAAGAACTGCTCAATCATTCATTTGACCACTCAATTCTTTAATCTACTGCTCAAATTTTTTTAAATTTACTAGCTAAATATGAATGAATGGTACTATCGACGAAGATGTATGAAAGTCTCTTTGTATAGTATATGTAGACCCTTCAACAGAACCTCCTTTTGTGATAAATTTTACTAAAAGTCCAAATATACGATTATACTAAAAAGGATCCAAGATCTAAACGAGGAAATCTTGGTTGGAATTCACATATGTATAGTAGTTACTGTAAATAACAGTAGGCCTTGCAACAGCTGCAATAGCTCAGGCTTCACGTGGCAGTCACTATTCAATATGATCATGTCATGCTTGACCCAACTTCGACGAGGTTAACAATCTTTAATAAGGAATTTTTCAAAAGAATTATCACCTAGGAAGCGCACTCAGTTTTAAAGGAAAACAAATGAAGTTGAGTTGCCGGCTAACTGCAATTATCATCCAATTTATGAGAAGCTCATAATAATAGCGAATAAATTTCATTAAGGTCGCCGTAACTCATGCGATCTGCGAAATGACCAACCAACGTGGATACTGTGAGCAGCGAAGTAGCGAGCTGCTCGGCCGTATGAAATATTTAACAGGAGACCGATTTGCATATGAATCGCCAGGAAAGCTGCTTAGGCGGCTACAACAAACAAATCACTTGATAAGTCTCACCTGTGCAGGTAAGGCCTGGCTCGTCCCGGACAAAGCCGGGTGCGTGTGACTTGTGAGCGCGATGACCGAACACGGCGTTACACGGCCGGTGCATTTAGATCGCATACGCGACGCGCCACATGCCGAAGATAACTCCGCCGGATTGACGGAGGACCGCTGCGTCCAGAATGCAACTAGCGGCCCAATAACAGGGACATTAGCCCCGACGCAAATAGCCCTCCGCAGCTCGTCTTTGAGGCTAACGAATGGCGGCGATAATTCACGGCGGGACGGGAAGACGCTGCAGCGTTCCGGGACGGGATCGAAGCGGGCTAAATCGGACGCTGTAAAAATCAATTATGGGGCTCACGAGGTGGTGCTCCGCGCGTTGGGGCGGTCGACGCGACGCGCTCACACGCCCCCGCCCGCTCCATGCAGCTCGAAGTTGCGGTCCCAGCGGAGCCCGAGACGCCGAGGAACATGAAAATCAGATTAGCCGGGGCTTAAGGGGGATTCTTATCGCGTGCTTTATTGCACCGGCTCAAAAATGTATTCCGAAGCAGAAGATTTGTTAGCTTTCCCGGAGGAATTTTATGGCTGTTTTCGACGTTTACAGCGAGGAGGCGTTTTTACGACTCTCCAGGAGGGAATATTATTTCTTAGGAAGCTTTCAGCGGAAGAACTGGTCATCTAATTAAATTTTCTAAAATCTCGGCTTATCGCAAGAATTTAGATCTTAAAATAATTTGTCGGCTTTAGTTCAATTTATGTAAAACAAGAAACATTTTGACCCCTTTTGAGAGCGGACAATAGAGGTAAATTGAATGAATAAAACATAACCTGTTGATTTCAATTTGTGCAAATTCCTATAATTCAATGTAATATTGCCTAACAATAGCAAATTCCAATTCCGTAAATAAGTATCATATTGCTTTCCGAATTCGTAAAAATAAATAGGCGAAACTATGAGCCTTTTTTATGACACATGCGACTTTTTATTAGCAAAAAACTAACTATTTTCGCTAACTATTTTCGTGAATACCTACTCTTAAAAAGTCGTAATTTAATGTTGCTAATCTAAAAGCGGAAAAGTTGAAAAACCAATGATTTAATATTATTCTTTCTTGATGTTTATTGTTAATTTATTTTAAAGAACGATCACTCATCATAATATGTAAAAAAAGAGAATATGCAATGCATGAAAATAAATCGATTCGTGTATTTATAATCGCGATACTTGAGCCGGGTGCTTTGCTTGTTCAGTTAGCAACAATCTGCTTGACAATGTCAAATTCTAGCTTTTCTGTTTTCTTTACGACTACAGTTTTTTCTTATCTACTTTTCAACATATGTAAAGTAGATGATAAATTATTTGTTTAACATACCTTAAGTTAACATTAAATTCCGTTGTATGTATCTTTTGTATTAGATATAGAAAATAATAGTAACTACTATCACAGTAATTGAAATTGCACTAATTTTTTTATTTAAAAACACAAAATTTGATTCTGGAACGGCAAGCCCAAAAGAATAATAGGCTTTAACCGATTTCCTTTTTGATCTTCTAATTTTGAATATCGAAACCTATTTAATAACTACCGCAGTGAAACAATTTTAAGATATGCTAGAAATACGCCTAAAGAAAGCGATTTTTTAAATTAATTAAGAGGTTAAGAGCCTCAACTTTTATCTTGATTTGAATTTCTATTGTATTATATAAGATGTGTTAAAGAATTCTGAATGGTCTTTGTTACAAGATTCCCATGGGTGTGGTTCATCTTACGATATCTACAAACATTTACATACTTAGATATAAAATACCAGATCCAGCCTATTAGTACATACATATATGTATTTTAAATTTTAGAGCCTTTAAGAAAATCCCTTGCTATAACATAAAAGTGTTTATTCCTTAACATCATTATAGACGACGCATATCGTCTAACAAAGACAAAAAGAAGAAACAATAAATTAAATCAACAAGTTACGATTCCAACAAGAAATAAATAAACGATAAAAAAAGAAACAAATAAAAATTCGATATGGTCGCGAGTTCAAAGACCCCCGTGCAAAAGATGCAGTGTAACCGTAGCAGATTGCATCGGATTAAATTCCAATTTAAGATTTCGACTGGTCCCCGACATAGACAACCTTCGATAAGGTCAAAGCCACAAATTTTACGAACTCACAAAAGGTCCCAACATTGGAGCCCATTCAACTTTTCGATTGCCATGAATGCAGCCGCGGCGGCAGCAAAAAAATTAATTATCTCCGGCATAAGGCTCGGCCTCTGGGTGATATGTCGAAACGTCGAACCTTTAGCATAAATAAACCTGAAAAAACATCAACTGGACGCAAATCGAGAAATGACGAAAAATTAAGTAAAAAAACGAAACGCCGAAAAAGTGTCGAAAGGGTGGGTGACTCAGACGCCGCGGAATTCGCGGTGGTGGCCGCGCGGTCGCAGCAGGTTTATTTACAACGGCCGCGAAGTGTCCAGCGGGCCCGGTACTCAGGTCACGACGCCGGTCGCCGCCGCCGATTCGCGCGAAATTCGCTGTTTAGCAACATTCGAGTCACTCACCTGGCGGATTTCGAAGAAAGTGAAGCTTCAACCGCGCTCCGCGGCCGCGGCGGCCTCAGGTGCCTTCTTTTAATCCTCGCGGCGGCATTGAAGCTCATCCGCGCGCTATTCCCACACTGTGGCCAGCTAGAGATTTTTTTGAATTTTTGTTATGCGAGCCACTTCCGATTCTACGGAATGTCGAATTCGTCACTGAGTGGATCACGCCTCTTTTGGAAACCTCCATTCACCTGATTCAACTTCCTTTGCGCTTTTTCCTTACGCGCTTAGTAACGTCGCGTCGGTTTCACGCTTGACTAGCCCCGGAATAATTAAACGCATGATTGGTGGTTAACTTCGGGGTAATTGGATGACGCGTTTTATCAAACCACTTAAAACGCTGAAAGATGATTGGTTGCTGGCCATTAACCGTGGACAACTTTCAGCTTTTAGAACGGCCACTTTTGGAAGTAATAACACTCAGGTACCAATTATGCTACAATGTAAGCAGACTCAAATTAAGTACGATGGCAATATGATAAAATAAAGATATAAAAAAGCAAAAGGGTTTAACAATCCAGAACCTTAAACAGGCCATAGCCAAATACCCTACTTGCATACGTTTTTCAGAATTTGACTACAAAAAAAAAAAAACAATGAACATTATTACGCCTGTCTGACATCATATAATTCTTACGAGACAAATCACATTTTCTATTACAGAGACTGGAATCAATTTTCGTTTCAAAAATATGTAGGTATAAGTTTCTAATTCAATTACATATATACGAATATAAATAAAGTAACTTGAAAAAGGCATAAAAGAAATTATTTGTCAGCATATTTGTCTAGAATTTGTTTCTGATTATTATATGTATCACTTTCAGTGATGTTACAACTAACTAATAGCTGAATTCAAATTTAAGTTCATAAGAATTATGACCAAGCATTCTGCAAGATGAATTTTGGTAAAAAATTCGACCACATCCATCGATTTACACCTTAAAGCATATTTTTCTAATGCTTATAGTTTTTTTTTCAGTTTATGTTTAGTTGTATCCTCCAAGTGAGTGACTAATTCAAACAAAATTAAGGATTTATAGAATCATAAAACACGACGAATCATATCATACAAAATCAAACCTAGTAAAATGTTGGTTGTAAAAGATAAGATAGTAAAATACGGCAAATAAAATTCGTTAAGAGTGCAAAAATAGGCCAGGGTTCCAATGGCAGAATGGAAAATTCAATGAAATTTTTTTGATTCCTTTCTTAATATGATTTTATATGACGACTTATGATGATAGTTCTATCGAACCGGAAAAGATATAGAAAGCATGCTTACCTTTCATTTAATAGGACCTTTGTTTGAATTAAAAATATATATTGGAAATTAAAATTAAGGAAATATTTTTTCAAATATTCGCATTTCATCGTACCTTGTAGAATACTAAAAGTAAATTTACTCAAGTAATAGCTTTTAAAAAGTAAATTCTTTTCTTCTTTCTTCTTCATCATTATTATACACAGTAAGTAAATGTAAATAAGACACCCCACATAATTAACGCGCCCGAACAAGTAAAATATGCAAAAATGTTACCTGTATATAAATTGAGTAATTTCACCTTAGATGTTCCTTTACGTTATTAAATTCCTTATAATTAAAATAATAATTAGTTCCGTTTACCTGCAATAGAAAGAAAACAAACAACGATTAGATTATGTGAACGAGACTATGTAGATGGATATGAATTCATAATTATGCAGATTAAAATTAAATTACAGTTTATACAATAGATACATAAAAACATTTCTTAACAACGTACTTTATGCTAATAAAATCGTGATTTAATAAAAATTATAATTAAATAAAAGTTAATCTGTATTTATACATACAATTGGATTCTTAAAATTTTAATCTGATATACATGTGTATATGTAAATAGGTACAGTGAACCCTTGAATTACATCATTAGCATCGAATAGCATGGTTTAAAAAGCGCAATTTTCAATAGCAGGAAACTAAATAAAAACGTCTAGCTTAGAAATTATGCTAGAATTAAAGTATGCACATATTTTTATAGTCAGTATAAAGATTTCTTCACACTCTCATGCTTATTATATTTTATATTTTTAGAGGTATGTTATTTTTATTGCTAATTAACTTAAATTGCGTTATATGTAAAAAGTTGCTTAAACTAGAAATTCCATATTTGAATTCAACAATAAGACCCCAAGGTACAATAAAATTTACACAAAAATAGGTAGATGAAACAACGAGGCCATGCATGACAAGCTGCTGTTATTCAATTAAAAGTTCAACTTTCTTGCGAACTTCCTGGCCTGACCTTTTTACGAATTAATTAAAATCCAGCCCTAAGAGAAGGGGACGAATGATGATAGTGATAAAATTCGATAAGCGTTAGTAGTAAATGCTTAATGATTTCGTGTCTCTGTCACAACGCCTACCGGAAACATAAAATAAAAGTTAATTGTCCATGGCGAACGCACGCATTCACAAATTTATGCTTGAGCTGGTCATTTATTAAAGCGTGCGATGGTCACTCGGGGAACGGACGGAGCCACCGAAAGCAGCAAAAACCGAGAGAACCGACGACAAAGCGACCAGCGAGTGGCTGCACCAATTATGACATCGATAAACTTTTGCATTGAATAGTCACGAAACGATGGTAGAATTATGTCGTCATAGGTGCTAGTTTAGATAGAAGAAGCATTTAAATGTAACCTCACAATCTCGATTTTGTTATGTGAGAACTCAATATAAATTTGGGTTAAATTTGTCCTTTGAACATTTATGGCGGGCGTTATGCTTCTTTTGAGAAAACCCTCTTTTAAAGCTTCAATCATCTGGAAGCCGATCTGATCTGGATCTCGAGTTTCGCACGGAAAACAATTTGGATAGCAAAAATCCCCAACCAATTTACGAACGTTTTCGCCATAAAATCCACAACATATATTGAAAAAGCAACAGATGTCCTTAAAAGTTACAGGAAATAATGTTAACATTTTACGCTGGTGCTTAAAGTTTAGTTAATAACCCTGTTTTTTTCACAAATATTACCAAAATAATGCACTGTCCCAAAATCCATCGGAAAATACAGGGCTATTAACATAAACGACGCGATACTCCTGAAAAAATTTTTTTTCGTGCGCATTTGATTGAATTTTCAAATTTTTACCTTATAGCAAAGTTTTTACAATTGGAAAAAATTCATCAAATTGCAATGATTGTATATAGTTTTTGATACAAAGTTAATGTTAGGTATTAACATAAGATTTGGTGTACTGCAATTAAATTTGATGCTCTTTTCGCAAAACTACACTTGCGGTCATAAAAACCGCACCACGCAGATAGTTTCAATAATGCACATAATTGAAGGAGTTAGGGTAGGGGGATGGATGCAATCATTTGACCTGCTCTAAGGGGGTATAAAAGCAACCCTTTCGGTGAAAGGATATTCAGTGGAAAACCGAAATAACGGACGATATAATTGGAGTATTGGTGGATTCAATGCCTTCTAGGATCGAAGCGGTTATTGCAGCCAAAGGGGGAGCAACACGGTATTGAATACTGTACATACAATGTAAATTATGTGTAAGCTATGTTTAAATAAAAATATACAAAATTATCCGCAAATTCCATAATTAATGTAATAAACAAGTAAATAATAAAAAAGTATGAAAATCAATAGTCTAACGTTTTTCACTTATTTCTTCTAAAAAAAGGCAGTAGGCAAATGAAATTCTGCCGAACTGTTTATGAATTACTGTTGATTATTATGGCAAAAAAATCATTCGATTCGGAAAAGTATATATCCTTTTATTCATTTTTTTCATATGAATTTCAAGTGGTCCGGTTTTTATGACCGCAAGTGTATTAAAAGTTTTGCTACGAGTCACTATTTGCAAATTTCAATTCAATACAAAATTTGCTTCGAAATCTGATCCGAATCAGGTCATCAAAAAAACACAGCTAATATAATTCTTATCTACTCTGAAAATTCTTATTTGAAGATAACTCATAGTATTTTGAAACTACGAATCGCCAAAACCCCATTTATAAAAATTAAAATAACGACAAAATCAATTCATAAAAACTAAAATCGAATGTAAATAATTATTTTCTTAGTTACCGAAGCGTCGTTTGCCTGATCTCACGTTGGTAGCGTCGCTTAAATTTTCTTAGGGATGGTGTCAGCAAGAGAGTGCTGTTTTGTAGTCCACTGTGGAGTCAATGCACATCCACCCCAGCACTATCTGGCTTCGTTCGGGGCGCAACTGAACAACAATTCGTCCTCATATTGACTGTGTAATTAGTGCGCAGAAAAGCCCCTCACCCTCGAGGCTTCCTGACTACGGAGCACCCCTGAATCCGGGTAGGCTAGGGGATCCGGGGATTCCCCCATACGCCTCCCTGTGAGCACTGAATTAATGTAGAAGGATATCTTTTTGCTTTACTAAAAAACCGAGAAAATGGATAGTAAAGTAACACATTTGTTATGGGATGTATGTGGGTCCACTGATTCGGAAAGTAAACGCTGTTTTTGCACCCACCGTCCTGTATTTGCCATTCAAAGATATGTGCTCATGTCATGAGAGTGCCAAATTCAGGTGCAGTAGATTTATGAGAATTCTTTGAGGCTTAAGGATGATGCCAGTAAATGTATGGACTCTGGTACCCGGTCCAATAGCTATGTGTAATACATCGTTGGATAGCTCTTTGTGAGCTGAATAGAAGTCACTATGGCGCCTAGTTCCAAATCCTTGTGTGTTCAGAGTTATACCGTATTATACATGTCAGTTTTAACAATAGCCAAATAACGTTTTTTCATAATTCACGGCCCTTTTTAGCTATGTGTAATACATCGTTGTATAGGTCTTTTTGAGCTGAATAGAAGTCACTATGGCGTCTAGTTCCAAATCCTTGTCCGTTCAGAGTTATACTGTACTATACATGTTTTTCATTACCATTTTGCGACTATTTTTTGATATATATAATGATATATCATTCGAAAGGTATTAACGGTTAAATCAAGAATTCCGATAGCGCTTGTCTTGATTCCTTATCCGATCGGAGTAATATAGCCTTAATTAGTAGGCATTTTTTTACGTTACAACGCTCCTTTGAATTTTGATTTTGTTAATAGTTGCTCATTATAATAAAATGTAAACAAAACAAAATGATAAGGTATTTTCAGTTGTTTTTTATTCATTAAAATAAAACATTTCTTATTCATCGTCTACTATTACGTCGTTAAGGTACTTAGGGTACGCCAGGCGTGCGGGATTTACAGCCCCTGCCTTATTCCTTAATACGACGTAATAGTAGACGATGAATAACAAATGTTTTATTTTAATGAATAAATAACAACTGAAAATACCTTATCATTTTGTTTTGTTTACATTTTATTATAATGAGCAACTATTAACAAAATCAAAATTCAAAGGAGCGTTGTAACGTAAAAAAAGTCCTACTGCTTAAAGCTATATTACTCCGATCGGATAAGGAATCAAGACAAGCGCTATCGGAATTCTTGATTTAACCGTTAATACCTTTCGAATGATATATCATTATATATATCAAAAAATAGTCGCAAATTGGTAATGAAAAACATGTATAGTACAGTATAACTCTGAACGGACAAGGATTTGGAACTAGACGTCATAGTGACTTCTATTCAGCTCAAAAAGACCTATCCAACGATGTATTACACATAGCTAAAAAGGGCCGTGAATTATGAAAAAATGTTATTTGGCTATTGTTAAAACTGACATGTATAATACGGTATAACTCTGAGCACACAAGGATTTGGAACTAGGCGCCATAGTGACTTCTATTCAGCTCAAAAAGAGCTATCCAACGATGTATTACACTTAGCTATTGGAGGGGGGTACCAAAATTTGCATCATCCTTTTAGCCATTTGGGGTGGCTAATGGATTAGTAAAATAACAATGCAAGAAATTGTTTCAGTCAATTCAAAGTTAGTTAGGATATAATTTAGATCTACATAAGAAACGCTTTGCCACTTTTAGATGCCCAATTGTCTAATTGATAACTTTTTATTTAATTGCAAAACAAAGAAGTCAATTTTATACAAATCATGGAAGGAGTCAAAATCTCATTTCTAAGATAATTTTCAAAGGTTTAGAATGTAAATTTAAATAATTTAGTTTTACAGTTCATAATTTCTAAAATGTTTGATTATATAAAGCAAATTTGACTTTTTTTTAATTGATAGACAATATTAAAATTCAGCAACTCCTCTTTATTAAATAACCGATCTCGAACATATACAAACATTCATAAGAAGTTCCATTGCAGAGGTTGTTGACTTATTAGTGCCTCTGTTAAAGGAAACGTGCTCAAAAAGTTCTTGGAATTGTGCAAACGAATGCAAGTGTTCAACTTAGAGCTGGAAACTTGAAAGCGAGCAAATGAGTCCTCAGAAGATTATAAGGAGAATATTTCTTCTTTGACTCTAAGAGTATTGTGCGTCAGAATGCATAAAATCCTTTATAAATATAGTAATTAAAATCATTAGTGCCTCTTATGATTCTTTACGAAAATTATAGAAGTACAAATTGCATCAACTCTGTGGAGGAGCATTCCTAATCATATATGTATACATATACATATACCTAATTTTATAGAAAATAGATGAAACAGAAGTTTAAAAAATGAATGAAAAATTGCGCTTTCAAAATTCTGGGTCAATGGGAAGCCTCCCCTAACTATAAATTTCAATAATTCTTAAACGACTTATAAAAATAGAGAGAGTTTTTATAACGCGTAAAACGAAACGTCTTATATAATACGAAGGAAAAAATTAAATTAGTCTGAAGTGAATATATCGAACAACTAAAAGAGAAAAATCAGGGCATCAAAAAGTTAAATCCGGCGCTGCAAACAACAAAGTTATCGTAAAGGAGTTTCGTTATTTCATTTTAAGATAGGAACCCTATAATTTTCCCTTATTCATCAGCACTTCCGAAGTTTCAAGATTTCTTTATAATTTTATTTTCAAAATTTTCAATTAGGATATCTTAATGGTAAGATTCTTGCAAAATATTAAATATTAATTCGTAATTTTCCAAGTGTCCTTTTAATTTTCTCATTGACTATGGGTACTGGGTATTCTGAATCGTAATAATTGGTTCTCTTCTGCAGCATGTCAAAATTGATAAAGGGCCTCATAAAAGTGCTCCACAGAGGGAAAAACGACGAAAAAGCACAAAAATCAGAAAACCAAACGAAATGAACATAAACCAGTGCGCCAATAGAGGTCATAAATCAACTCGAACACTGTGCTGAAACATTGAGCCGTGTTGACACGTCCGCACAACACCCTGGGCAGGCGCTGGACTCGACATGGGCAAGTTGGAAAGGATTACAAAGTGGTGCAAAAAACATTTAATTAAAACGTAACATCATAAAGCGCATAAATCCGACGCGCCAGAACCTGCTTATTTATGCGCCAGAACAGGCGACGGGCTCATGTTTATTGCCGCCAAATGACGAATACGATGCAACGTTAAAATGTCGCTGCACGTGTGGTGGCTCTCTGATTTTTAGCCCTTTTTTCCACTGAAAATCGTGCCCAAGAAAGGTTGGTAAATTGCGTGACCGCAGCTCATTAACTCTTTAAATACCACAACATTTATTTCCGAAAATTCATGGCTACATCCTGTGGAAAGGGCAAACAGTGGAGTTTGTTCTAAAAAAAAAAAATAACATAAAACAAAAAACAATTAGAAAGAGAAGAAAACCACACGGAAAAGTGTTGCTGCATCAAAGTTAGAAAATGTCGAGGTTGACGATCGTGTCGTGTCTCGAGCACGCTAGAGATTCATTTGTTGCTCGGTGTGCACCCTTCCGGCAAGGCGCTCCGTAGAGTGGCCCCGTCGTCGGATCATTAATTAAACATAACTTCGAGCGCTAATTACATAATCGCGCCACCGCATATGAGGAAGCGCTGAGGTCGCAGCGAACACGTCACATCAATCCTGCATATTTCTAATTATTTATGTTTTTGCTGCCACCGCTGTTATGATTCTTTCAATTACCTCAACAAGCGTTTCAAGTGAGCCAAGTTGACGGGGTGGGGCGGCCCTAAATCAAACACATGTCGCTCTCCCACGACCGTTGCGACGGGGGAAGCAAGCCAATCTAAATCTAGGGCTGGAGTGCGAAGCGTGGCTAGAAACCGGGCAAATCCCCAGCCCCGGGGTTTGTTTGCCAGGAATTATCTCTAGCATCGCGACTGAGGCCATGTTAGATGCAGAAATCTAATAACGCCGCCTCGGCGGCCTCCGAACATCCCCCGATGGACCAGAGCAGCCCTACGCGCAGGAAGCATAATAAATGCATGCAGGGCCGGGACCAGAGGGCAACCATTTCGCAGCATAAGGGCGGAGTGGACACGCCACCAATTTCCTCGCGCGTTCGACCTCCGAACGCAGTGCGCTGGCCCTAGTCAATCACCCCGGCAAAAGCAAAGAAACGCTCCTCATGCTTCGATTCATCAACAGTGGCTTGCGAAACGCACTCGTGCACGTGCAAATGCGCCTCTTTCGGAACAATGCTTCGTTTTGTCCGGAAGAGTTTAAGTATCAATTTAAATGCAAATATGCTGCTCTGGTTTTCAACGTTCTCAAGGATTAGGGGTCATGAGACAAAATAAATTCCGTCAAGTGTGAATTTGATTTCACGTGGTCTTCCCTAAATAGAACAATACCCATGTATAGGTACAGTAGCGATAAAAAAAATGTGCAATAATATTTTTGCTGAGTTCAGTTCCAACATATAAGTTTTAGTAAATACATATCTATCATACAATCTGCTTTTCCAAGTTGCTATAAAAGTTTGCAAATTCAAATGACCTTTTGAAAGGATGGGATTTTAAAGGGAGCAAAAACAGATGCAACAAAGAATAAATCCTATTATTATTTAACAAATAAATTAATTTCAAGTATCAAACTTAATAAAAATCATACTAAAAATTGAAAATTTAAAATTTCATAACTAATTTTACAATACTAAATGAGAAATTTTTTGTCATTCATTGACGGTAGTTCTATCAAATTACTTAAATTTTTGCAGCGATGGAACTGAGTCCTCTAAAATAACATTTGGCAGAGATGCTTACTTTAATAGGGTTTAAATCTTGGGATTGTGAGGCCAACTTAAAACTCTTATTTCTTTTACTGAAAGAAATTCCTTAATGACCCATATGATATGCTTAGAGTCATTATCATGTTAAAATACACACCCATAATTATTTTTCTTCAAATCGACGCAATGTTTAAAAAAAATACATAAACCTTTTTTTCTTGTAATAATGATATAAAAAAATCTACATTCTAATTATTTTTGATATGCACGCTATCGCCAAACAATTTTTAGTTATGTTTTGATTTATTTACACCTCTATGGCCACAATATATAAAACTAAAACTATAATTGAAGTACATATAAGTATTTACATATATAAGTACGAACCAGAAGTAATTATTCATTGCAAAGTAACCACATTGTTTTGTTTCCAAAGGTATATTAACTTGATAACATCTGTTAATATTTTTTGAATAAATGAGCCTGGGGAATTGAGAACTTTGCGAAATTTAAATAATTTTTACATAAAAATTCAATGCAAATATCATTTCATAAGTTAGTTAGGAAAATAAATCTAATACATATTGAGATATGTTCAATAAGACTAATTTATTTATACTTAAGAATTTAAACCAATCAACATGCCTCTCATATAAAAATCGCATTACTTAAAACTAAAACTGAGTAAAAATATTTTTTTTTTAATCATTTAAATATTCTGCTTAAATGAATGTTAACCTTTAAATGGCAATATGTACAATCCTAAGGCTTACTTAGACCT
This sequence comes from Machimus rusticus, assembly GCA_951509405.1. Lineage (NCBI taxonomy): Eukaryota > Metazoa > Arthropoda > Insecta > Diptera > Asilidae > Machimus > Machimus rusticus. The sequence continues at coordinate 31,454,035 of OX608049.1, read as the reverse complement.
AAATATATTTATTCTTTTGTGTTTTTATCTTTAATTTCGTATTAAATGTGTCTGAAAAAAAGGGTTTTGCATTGATAAATCGTGCACTTGGAACATCAGCCTTAAGCTGAGGAGTCATCAACACATGGGTGTCTGCACAAATTGTCTAGAAAATAAAAAGAAACTACTCAAGTGAAAACGAGAATCTTCTTAGCGGGTAATTGAATTACCAAAGAAAAGGGATCAATGCGAGTTAACAACCCTTCGAGCGATATCGAATTTCCTTTCGCTAGAACAAAAAGCATAAAAACAGAGTAAAACTCAAGTGAAACAATGTGAACAGGCTACAGCTCTTCTGAACGCGAATTTGACTCGCAAAAAAGAGCCTAAAATCCCTCATAATTGCAGTTTCCCCGATTAATTTGTAGAGGATTTTATTCATTCAGCCGAAGAATTTTTGGAGTATCTACGTAAGTATATTTTTGAAGAAGTCTGAATCTATAAAACTTTCGAGCATCTGAGTAAACAAACTTGAGTCTTTCTTAGTCAATTTTAAACTAAGAGGGTTTATTTTATAAAGACGACTGGAAAGAATGCAAAAAGTAAGAAAATACAAACCGTTTGGGGGAGTAAAATTGGACTCTAGACGAAAGCAAAAACCCTTTTACCTTCTGAAATTCCAACAAAGTTTACCTCTTATAATCCTAAAATAAAAACGACGCAATCGCGCTAAAAAGACGACGTAAACCCATCGAAACTTGCGTCTTTCCTTTTGCGAAACACTTAATTATCGGACACATGCCGATCGCCAGTCCTCCTCCGGGGGAACGTATAATTTAGAAAATTGCCAAACAATCCCGAACCTTTTTTCTGGACTTTTGACTTGTGTTGCGTGGAGGTGATCCCTCTCGCGACCGCGTCAAGTTCAGGAGTCCAAGAACTCCAGAAATTTGCATGACGTGATCCTATCACGACATCGGATCTTCGGCGTGGATGCACTTTTTAAAAGTGGAAATGAGGAAAAGGAAGCAGACGACGAGGAAATTGTTTAGAGGAATTTTTCACATTCGAATGAGCTTCGTGTTTCATGGTGCTTTGCACCGGTTGAATTTTAAAATCTAAAAATTATCTGATTAGACTTTGAAAAGACATCTAAAATTCATAAAATGTTATTACATATTATTTTTTTAATAATTGGTAGATCTAAGTTTTTTTGTCAAAATACATATGTATGTATGTACATATATGCTTTTAGAAATAAAATTCAATATAAATATTGTGATTTACCTACAATAAAAATATTTTATTCATTATCATGTCTAGAAGCGTTTTTGCACCCATAATTGGTTTCCATTTAGTACACGGAAAAAGCCTAAGTCGCTTTTTTAAAAAAAAGAACATTAAAGTATTTTATTATTATAGCTATGCGTTAAACCAGTTTTGAAAATTATACCTTTTTAATACCCTCATTACTCAATGAATTCCTATGAATGCTTCACATTTCTTTTTGATCTTTTTTAATATTATGTTTATTACAAATATTTTTTTTTCCAACATAAATTAGTTGACTCAAATATAAGATATTTTTAAATGAAGGCTCTACGCATGGTTATTAATAAATAAATATTCATTAAAGAATTGCTAAAAGATGAAAATAAATTAACTTTTGTTGTTGGTATTATGAGATAAAATATCCATTAATTAAAAGAAAAATCTATGATATTTATGTAAATATTGCTGAGTTGGTCTCAAAGACTGAAGAGGATTTTCATATTAAATGGATTTCTACATTTTCTCATAACTGCTTAGAATAAAGACATTAGGTTACTTTTGGAATTTGGTTTAGAATGCTTAGAGAAACTTACCAGAGTGCACTCAGTATTGAGATATATACATAATATAATTTTTATTATCAACAATAAATAATAAATTTCAAATTTTAAGATTTCGCTTTTTCTAGATTTATCCCTTTCCTTTTATATTGACATCATAAATGATAAAAAAAAACTAGTTAATGAGTTGAAGTTAATATCAAGAGTCTGCAGAAGTGACTTCTTTGGCATTTTATGATACAAGCTTTTTAATTAACATTGTCTGTCTGCGATGAAACTACATATATTTATATTTTTTGTACTATAATAAATAAGAAAAATCTTAATAATTTTTTAAGGCAGCGGGAATAACTTCCGCCGCTTGCATACTCCTTTTTTCAAGTCTATAGGTACCTACCTACTATTAAAAAAAAACAACATAAACGATAGTGTTGTAAATACCCTTTTTTATACCTTGGACAAATTGTCATTTCAAAAAGCAGGAACAAACTGTTGGAGGAACTTACTTATATTGTTTAATTTACATAAATCTTTACATTTATCATAATCTGCCGGACCATTAAATCATATAAATTTGTCTGCCACGAACTCTCTAGTTAAAATGAACGTTATATTGTAGAATATTTCATTACAATATGTGATTTAACTCAAAATTTTGATCTGAAATGGTTAAGTGTAAAATACGTGTAAATTTCTGCACAAAGTAGAATCATTCGACCGAAATGCTGCATTTGCAACAAAATTTATCCTGCGCATCCCCTGAGCCTGATGCATTTCCCATTATTGATGCAAAGATAAGAGCTGCTTAAGTGTCTAATTTATATCCACTTGTACAATTCAACTAAATAACTATATTGCGAAGAGAGTGTATTTTTGTGAAATAAATTATCTTCATCGTAAAATTAATGGCCCTTAAATGTACTGCGTTAACACTTTTAGTAATAAAAGAAAATGTTTAGCACCTGAAAACCTCAAGGCCCTCTAAGAAACCGAAAAGGGGACGTTTTTGTTATCCTTGCGGAGAGATTGTGGAGCGCGATAATAGCAACAAGCTGTAAAATGCAGCTCCGAACACCTCTCCACGTACACGCGAGTCGTGAAGAAGTAAAAAAGGCGACGAGCTGCATTCAATTTGAAATGTCCATCGAAAAAATAAATTTCAAAAGCGTGTCATGCATCACTCGTATCTCACACGACTGAGGGGCGCATGCACATGCCCGGTGCGGAGCGCTAGCCCTCACTTATCGAAAACTGGATTTTCATGGTTTTACACTTTGCGCGACATGCCGCATCTGATGGACAAAGGGTTAGAGGCCAGGAGAAAGGGAAGGGTTCCATATTTTATTCGGCTGAATAAATTTATATTCAAACAAAGCTCTCAGCACCCCCTGCGAGTCGCACGCATCACACACGACACCCCGGGAGGTGAGGTGAAGTGATGGTGATCACGACAGCCGAGATATCATCACGGGAGAGTGGTGTGCGACAACTCCTGGGTCCTGGCGATTCCAGAATTCAGGGGTGGGGTGAGTCGCATCGCGCGGCAATAACCAGCCCGTGCGCCAAAATAACAACAAGATCGCCGCGCCGCCTGGCCAAGGAATAAATAATCCCCGAGTGCGGCTCATCTCAATTTCGGATTAATGACCACGACTTGCACGTGCCACAGCCTTTTTTTTCCGGAGCGACATGTGTGCAGCGGCCCCTCAGCAGGCTCCTGCCGCTGGAGCGCCAGCCACCGGGGACGAGGTCGCGATTGGGTGCATTTGTAGGGCATAGGGCAGGGCGCGGAGCATGGGGCAGGGGCACCAACATCACAAATGTCCGAGTGACTCATGTGAGGAGTGGCTGTCCCCGTCCCTTCCGCGCGCTCCCGTCGTCCTCATCTCGTCACCATCAACAGAAGCAGCATCCCGTGCATCCTGTCCGCACTCCGCCTCTGGAGCCGCGGAGAAGGGCAGGGGCAGGGCAGCTTCCAGGGACGAGGTCGCGTCGCGGCGGCCAGCTTCAACTTCAAAGGGCTTAATGGGCGCAGTTCTCTGAATTAGAAGGAAACAGATTGCGCCGGCACACGGCGCTGCCGCCCCTCGCAAGGGCAATAAAACCAGTTTCTGGAGGAAAGTCGCATTTGGTTAACAAAGAACCAGGCGAAAAGATAAAAAGCAACAGAGGAAACGCTTTTATTGAGGAAATATGTTTACAAGACTCAGAAATTGTCAAAAAGAACCAGGCTAAACCGACCATGAGCATGAGAAGGAGAAATTGAAATTCTCAAAGTGGTTCTTTTCCTGCTACCACTAACATTCAGAAGATGGTACCAAAGCCAACCTTAGATGTTAAAAACAACAAGTCAGTGTCAATTAAATTCGCATATCCAGAGCTCCATTCCGTAATTGAACTTCATTAAGAAAGCATTAATAATTTGTTAAAATTATATAGGTAGGTATGCATGTACAAACATTGAAATAATGATCAAGAAGTAGGTAGGCACCGAAAATTGATTAGTAAAACACATATTTGAAATTTTCATGGCAAATAATATCTAATAATAATAAGAGCCGGTAAAAATGTTTTTATCAATTTTCTATACAACTCTCATAGGCGATCCAAGAGATGGCGCCTTCACCGACATTTTTTGAATTCTGTGGATTGCAATAATTTGGGTCTTAGAAACAAAACAAGTCCCACGTGTCCATACCTTGAGAATACGGTGCTTGTTCGATGATTCTAATAGAGTATTTCGCCAACATTAAAATTTTAAATGCACTATTTCACATAGGAAAAAAATAAAATCACTTTTATGGCGGAGTTTTAAAGACAATGTATGTATATATTCAAAAACCACATATTTATCTTGGATGAAATTTGAAAAAATAATCATACAAGTTTTGATAATAAAACTGAAGAAGACATTAATTTAATTTTGTGATTTGCATTTTTTAATGTGCTATGTTTTTGATGAAGATAACCTAAATATAAATAAATTATATATTTTTGAAACGTACTCATCAAGACATTTCTTTTGATACCAAACACAATAAATTTATTACATTATACAGGTAGTGGGGATTTTGGAAAACTAGCCCGAGCCTCCGCTAATTATACCTACGTTATCGTTTTTTAGATAAGAGCCGTGCTTACGTTTTCATTGAAAATATTGTTCAAGTTTTTTAGTTTTTCCCTCAATTTTTAACTATGCACTTATGAAAATTATTTCATCGTTTTGTCCGTCTTGGTTTAACTAATAAAACTTCTTCGTTTCTAAGATTTTCTTGTTCCGAATCGTTTGCCTTACTTATTCTAAGGTATGTAAAATTTTCAAGTTGAAGAAAAAATTATTTCATACTATTTAATTATAGTTTCACTACTATACTTATGATACGTTAAAGACTTGTGATTCATTGACAAATACGAAATTATGAAAATACAGTGAAAATCAGTCTGACTTAAGCTTAACTTAAGCAGTGATCTAAGCTTAAGTTGAAGTAAGCTTCTTAAAGAATCTTATTGCTGCACCCACTAAGAAAGAAATGTATCATAAAAAGAATTACATTATCGTCCTAGAAATTCTGTTAAAAAAATAGTTCCAAACAAAGCCAAACCTTCTGAAATACTTATAAGGTTCTGGTCCCACGACAGGCATCCATCAGAGCCGTAATTCCTTTGTGCCTGGAGCCTAGGCGCGCAATGAGCGCAATCCTGGAACCAGCTGGCGACGAGTGCCCATTATTACCTCACAAATTTTCCTTTATGCAGTTGCCCCCGAGGTGCTCCGGCGTAGGAAAATTGCTGAAAACCTCTAATTGCACCCTAAGCCGGCTAAAAGAAAAAACGCTGACGTTTCTTTGCTTTGTGCTCGTTTCCCAGAACCAGCCGAGCCGACACTGGCGGTCATATCGAGCCCGAAAGCCGAAAGCCGGAATTGGATGCACTCGATCAACATCCGTCGGGCCGCGGCGCGGTGGGGACGGGCGATTTGGACGCATGTGAGATAAGCGGCATTCGGACAGGTAAAAAAGGTGAAGCAAATTTCTTGATTACAAGAAAACAGCTGTCTGCATGACATGTGCATCTGCACCCAGAGGCACTCGATTTGAGCGATAGAGCGCCTCGAGGCAGCTTCATTTCATCCGTCCAACAAGAGAAAACCATTTTCCCAGGAGTATTAAAACCAAAGTACTTAATTGCGACTAATTATTTTGGAGGTAAATGATAGGTTGCTTAATCACGACAGTATATCATGATAATTAAATTCACGAATACAATTGATTAAACATTTTGAAACCACCTTTCTAAAAAGTCCAATTAGTCACAGTGACGGTTATCACATATAATGCGAAAGATTTGCATACCGAAATCGAAATCATTAATGCAAATAGCATATAGAAATGGTTCCAAATAACTACCCTGTGATAGGTACATCATGATTGAACGTTAAAGAAAAATCTACGAAAACTAACGATGAGTATCACTAAAGAAATAAAAAGACAAGTAGGTATATAGTTATAATAAAACTATGAAGGAAAACGCATAATATTATATTGTAATTTATTCCATCAAAAAAGTATCTAAAATGAAAATGCATTCGATTTCTTTACGGGACTAAATGACATGGCAGTAATTGACTATACGTTTATGCGACAGTCTCAAATACAGAAACCGATTTTAGGCCAAAATATTGGCTACTCGTATAAACGACACAAATTGGGAAATAGGACATTCGCGCTATATAATTATCTTACTGATCCTCGAACAATTACTAAAATTTGTTTCACCTTAAACTCAAAAAAATGTTTCTCACCCAATTCAAATGGGACTAAGCCAGATTTCTGGTTTGTATGTTTACACGGCAAAACAAATTCAAAAAATCAAATTATATTATTAGTTACTGGTACTATTGCTTTATCATTACCATACGTCACATGACTACTACTACTACTTGAATATTAGTAAAACATTATACTTAGGAAACACTATTGGCCTTTCACAAAACACAATATTAAAAATACTAAAAAACCACTTTACAGTCTCTGTTAAATCCCTACTGTTATTTGTTCAATTAAAATTACAATTTCAAAGCATGTTGACATTTCTAAGAAATAAGTAATAAAACATGCACATAAAAATAACGACAGTGTTTTATTATTATGAGTTACGCTGAGTCCTGGCTATATAATTCTCAGTAATGCAAAGTAATGCCTCGTAATGTTCATGTCATTACGGTAATGGTATTGTACCAGTGCCAGTAACTGTACCTAGTGGTAATTTGATTTTATGAATTACCATTACTAGTAATGATACTGGTAATCCATTTTAAATTGTAATACTTATGTTGGTAATGGCCATGTTAATATATTCCAAAGTAATGCATTATTTTGCAGTTCTGGACAAAGAACGTTTAAATTATGATAATAATTAGTAGGTACTTATTAGTAATTTATTTAAGCGGTGAAAAGAAAGGTAAATCGAAATTGAAAGACAGCCACTTAAACGAGTATACAAAGGCCGGAGGAAGCATAAAGAAACCGACACACGACCTCCAGATCCATCGAAACTGTCGTCGCGGAATACGCATCAAGTTAATTTGAAACGGCGAGACGTGCGTGGAATTGATGGGGAATGCGTCTATTTACTATTTGCTATTTACCTAATGGCTGTGCACATACATACAATTGTTAAACGAATAATCGGCGGCGACAGCGACAGCGGCCAACCTGACGGCAAACACACCTGTGCACATGGGCACAATCGAAACGAGTCTGTTCCTCCTCTGGCCGCATCCAGTGGCGGCTGCTCCAGCGAATGTCCCTCGCTTTTATTGCTCTTGGCTCGAGCGCCATATTGTTGACACAGCGAATGCTTTTCGCATCTGACGCGCAGCCGCAATTACTCACCGACCCCCGACTGCCGACTGCGCATGCGATCTGAACTTGGCGCTTCAAGTTCACTTGGCAGAAATTTTTGTTTATTGCCCGCAATGAAAGCGGTTTTTTCATCCGGCATCGAAGAAAGTAAATATAACGGTTGAGTGTTTGCCGTAGCGGCGGCGGCGTCTTACTCTATCGGTTTTTGGAGTGAATTGGCAAAGACGACAAGGTCACTGTCGGCATTTTAAGTTAATGGATTCATTAAACATCGAAAGGAAATAGACGGCAGTCTTTGAATGGAGAGAATATGGGAAAATTACAAACTATACACAAGATTAAAATGAGAGAACAGAATGAATGATAAAATTAATAATTCAATAAGAGGTACCGAGGTAAATGACATGCCGATTGGTGTCATGCATCTCTCAAGATCATTGTGAATGGCGATGAGCTGCATCCTGTCCCACACCGAGAAAAAAACGCAATGTTAATTTAACATTATTTTCATATTAAAAAAAAAATCATATCATTTTTACAACAATTGCTGTTAATTTGATAATAAAAATGATACTTTAAAGGGAAAAATGTCAAATTGACATTTTTTGTGTCATATTAACATGGAAATTCGGATATTTAGTTACAGCGGAAATATCATTTCAAAATATTATTTTGATTTTGAAGTTTTCAAAGTCAAATTAATATTAAAAAATGTAAATCGATCGCCAGTCCTTATATCCGCCGATTGAAATTCGAAGTGTGAAGTATAAGCGAAGGAAAATCTTCTAACAAATACGCTACTCATAAACTGTAAAACCGTAGATGTGTTGATGGGTCATCGATAGCTCAGGGCTAGAGCAGAATGCCGCGAACTCGGGGGTCCCAAGTTCAAATCTAGCCACAGTAAGTCGGAGAATATATAGGAAAATCAAGTTTCTAAAAGGGTATCGGAATAGGGGTAACTGGGTGGTAAAAAAAAATTTTTCAATGTTAAATTAACATTTTTCAATGTTAATACGGCATTTTTTCTAAAGATTGATATGGTGCAATATTAATAAGTTATATTTTCCTTATCGGCTGAAAAATATACCTGAAAAATATCAATACTACAGCGGAAACATTGGAAATTTTTTTTCGGTGCAGGTATCGTACACAAATAGTAGTGATGCTAATTTTGTTTGTCTTGTCTTGTTGTTGAAAAAGCAAACTTGCAGTGATGACATCTTGTCTCATGGTCTTCGTAGAGAATAAGCATTGATCCAGGCAAAGATGAACCTATCTTCGTCTTTAAGATTGGATTAGATAATAGACGCGTGGTTTTTATTGAACCTCAAACCTGTCATGGAGTATAACGATTAAGTTAACGTCAAAATTGTCGATTTAAGAAGTAAGCAAAAGTGTTGAACTTCAATTTGATGCAAACGTTTAAAGCTTCGACATATTTCTATGTATTTAAATTTGTAAAGATGAATACGATATTTAGGAATTCAAATCGAAAATTAAACTTATTGCCGATGATTTTCAGGCTTGGAGCCTATACATCAATCTAGTCGAATCTTAAATTCTAAGAATTGGACGCCGTTGTTGAAGTCAGCTACCCTAAGAATTCTTCTTCTAACCTCAAAGCATATTCATAAAAACGGACCGACCAATTCGATTTTCCTATCCCATAATTATGCCCAAAACTAACTCTATAAGGATCCTACAGGGATTCTCCAAACCACAAAAAATGTTTGCAGTCCTGGCTTGTGGCAATTAATTAGGCATGTGGCCCCTGTGTTTGAAGTTGTATCAAAAACGCCGAAGTCAACTGATTGTATACTTCTCAATTTGCCGTTTGTATGTCCATGGATTTAAATTTTGTCCAACTTGTAGAGAAATGTATTAAAATGTTAGAACAACTCCAGTCCTATTTACGACTAAATTAAGTAGATTATTTTCCTTTTTTCCGGTCGGTCGGGCTTATAACTTTAATTAAAATTGGACGAAAGTTTAATCGTCCTCCTGCACTCAATTATTAATCATTTGCCCGGGACTGTAAGTTTTTGACGACCCAACCGAAAATATTCTATCAGAAAATTGTTAAGTGTAAGAGGAATATCGTAATTATAAATTTAAGAGACTATCTTTTAAGGGGTTTAATTTTCTTCATAATAACAAGACATAAAAATACTTATTAATAGCTATGTGATAAAATATGATGACCAATGACCCTGTCAATTACTTTCAAAAAGTGAAATTCATATCTGTGGAATTTAATAAATGCCAAAATTGCTGCCTTTCATGTACTCGAATAATTAAGATGCATTTCTAGTGAAATTTATTTCACGGTATCATTAAAAAAACATGCACCTGCAGTTAAAGTTTTTATAATTATTTATTATCGCTGAAACGTTATAGGGTCATTCAATTAAACTTTTCTCACAGTATCGTTTAATATAAATTTCAAAGACATAGTGAGCCTGTAGGTTCAGATCCTGCCCTCTAATTTAAAAGACCTTGAAAAAGTATATGTACACTGATCTTATCTGTTTAGTTGAGAGCAACTGATTCATGTTTTTTAGAATTATCGGTAAATATAATGGGCTTTCAATCATAATTACCTTGCGAAAGTCAATGACTTTGGCAAATGAGTAATTTCGGAAATGGGGATATAAATAAAGGAGAGGAATTACGGTTCCATGAATGACCTTGACCTTAGAAAATATTGATGTTGAGATAAATGTTCAGGAATTTTTTATTATTTGATGACAATCTGGCTCAAGGACGATATTAGGGCACGTTTTATCAAAAATCTAGTTTAAGGTTAATAATCTGCAAATAGACAAATACCAGCTATAAAAATTATGCAATAATATACAACATAGACCTGAGGTTTGGTATACTCATTACAGTCGCAACCTTACATTATAGTATTTTATATCGATGATTGTTCTATTTAAAATGTATGGCTATTAATAGGACTATTGGTACCAATATTAAATTTTGCCTGGAATTTACCGAAAAAATGTTAAATCGTCAGCCGCGTGCGTGTAAATTTGCTGTCTCATGAATGTGTTACGAGTGAAGTTACATCAACCTCGGCAAGAATCGGCGAGTCGACGATGGGGCGGGATCGGGGGGGTTATTTTCCAAGAAATCGAAATCCTCTCCGGCTACCCGAAAGCACAACCACCCTGCAGACGAAAATATTTACGAAAACTTGACAACAAAACAACCCCCAACCGCCGAGAGTGCGAAGATATTTCGAGCTAGACATTTTCCAGCCAATAATAGGGTGAGACCGATGTCAAGTTCAGGAACTTTTCGGAGCTTTTGCACGGAATTTCCTATATAGTTGGACTCGTGGGGCGCACATAGTCGCGCGTGGTGCGGTGCGAATATCGCTACTTGTAAATAAAATAAATACATAAGCGGGGGCGGGTGCGGGGGGCCACTCCACCTCCACAAAGGCACGTCCAGTGCGGAATGGCAGCGGAAGGGACATGCGGGGGAGGCCGCGGCAAATTCCGATATTTTCCCTTATCAAGACCCGAGAGCTCCGCACTTCGCATAAACAATAGTAGCCGAGGAGACTCGTGGCCTAGATGCCCATGCGCCCCATTGGATCAATTCCCGACCACTCGGGCTCCGTCGGCCGTTTTCCGGGCCCCCGGGTCTACGCATGCCTCGTGAAAGCTTCGAACTCGCAACGAATCCAAATTCTGGCTAGAAGCATGCCAATTCGAGGTTCTCAGTCCGATGAGAATCACCAGGAGCGCTGGTCGCTTACACTCGTATTTTTAAAATTTTTAGAAGCCTACAATAAATTCTTATTCATTTCATACCTAAACTGCAAAATTTGAATTACCATTTTCATAAATTCTCATCGTTTCAAAGCTTACAAAATAAATAGCATTAATGAAAGCCTCATAGATGAGACGTTGAACCAGCCTAAAGCATGACCTAGCTTAAAAATTAGGCCAAAACTCTTTTAGAACATTCACAGAGCCACTCAATGCAGAACTCTTAGAATTCTGTTTTTGATATTTTCTAAAAGACTGAAAAAGGATTGGACAAACTGTATGGAATTTTTTATTTGCTATGGTCATAAAACAAACATCAAAGCCCATGTTATGCCTATTGTTAGACATGAATTTATGCACTGAGAAAACTTGTCCTTGTAAATTGCACAAGTCATTGTAATTAATTGTTTAGTTTCTTGGTTCCTGGTGAATTATGTTTAAGTTGTTGTAAATAGTATCCTGTATATTCTTGAATCAAACCAAAATTTTGTGTAATCAACATGACTAATGAAATATATTTTTAACAATGTAACGTTATTAAATTGTTCGCCCTTATGTTTTTTTTTCGGTGTGTAAAGAGATATAAGGTCTTATAAATAACCTCGCAACAAAGGAAACGCGTCCTACAGACATGACTGAATTAACTCATTAGCAGACACTCGAAATTAATCTTTACTCAAAAATTCGTTTGTTTGTTGCACAATCATGCCTAAACGCTTGGCTCGAGTATAGCGACCAAAATTTAATAGCTATTAAAGGTATTTTAAGGCCATTGATTTTAAATATAGTAAGAAAAATTTGGAAATTCAAAAAGGACTTTATTAAAAGTGTGTCCACAGATATTTACATAATTCTGTGGGCACTAATTTAAAATCTATTATAAAAAAAATTCAAAAGACCGAAACAATAGAGCGACCCAAATATCACTATTTTCAACTTAAATAAAGTGTTTTTTCAAAGCTTCGAAAATCCAATATACAGTGAGTAAATTTTCCACTACAGAATTCATTTATATTATATGATAACATAATTATATTGAGCACCTAATTGCAGTGTACGGTGAAATGTTAGGTAACGATAATTTCAAACACGAATAGGCAATTAACACAAGGCTTTCAACTCTAATGTCCTTCAATATTGCAACGATGTGACAGAAAATGTAAGAAATAGGTTTACATGTAAAAAACCCCATTGATTTGGACCGCGGCAGCAAAAAAGGGTTTTGCATAGTTCTAGTTTATTAAAGAGGAATAGTGTTAATATTCGACAAATGTCAAATGTGTAAAATATATAGTTACTTTTTACTTTACCTACTTTAAAAACTAAATTTATAATATTAGTTTCTTTTACATTTTACATACAATATACAGGCAGACACTGAAGTCTCGCCATAAAGGTTTCGGTGTAATATTTTTGGTGCATAACCTTAATTTATCAAAATTTCAATCATATATAAAAAATTAAAAAAAAGGAAGTCTATATAAAGCAGCTATAGAAGTACTCTCAAAAATTGATTTTAAAAAATCAGATATTTCGTACGTGGTATTGACATACCTGTCATTTGCGGCCTTTAATCAAAGTTCAAAGAGCCCCTTCACAGCCACAAACAAGGGCTTCTTACAAAATAAATGAAAAGAGCTCAAACAACACGAAGAAGGTAAACAACCGAAGCAATATTCCTGGTCTTGCTGATTTCGACGCCACATACCTTCGAAGTGCTTAAAAAGCGACCAGTTGCAGAAACCCCATTTCGGTTAAAATTTTGTAAAGTAAGGAGCGACTCTAAAAAGCAAAGACCCTTCTTTTCCGAAGGTTGTCCGGCTGAACCCATCCCGAGGGCGAGCGGCAAGGCAACTAGCCCACCAGACCAGACTCACTAATAAAAACACGAAAATGGAAAACAGTTTGCCAAGTTTGCTTTCGTCCCAAGCGGAGGTGTCCTTTGAACACCGCAAGTCCATTGAAATCAAAACATTTCGCCCATTTCGGCGATAGTTTGATCCCTTCACCCGAATGCAAATGGATTCCTCAAGTAAAACTTTGCCCGAGTCCTGCTCCTGCTTGACTCCGGCCCCAAATGAGCGCCGCCCGGGGCTCCGCTGTAATGAACACTTTGGCACCTACAGCGTTCGGCTTAACTGGCAACGTCGAGGCGTAGGGTGAAAAGGGGCTCCGCCGCTCCGGACCCGAAAGTCACGACTATTTCCAGTGGGGCTCCGGTTCGACAGGCGGGGACGACCCCCAAAAGGCCTCCTTTCTACGGGAGAGCGAACTGCATGAAGTTCCACCGGCCTAATGAAAATTTATCAGCGCGCATTTGTATCTATTTTTGTCAATCTGTAGACGGAAATTAAAGTTCTATTGGATTTGGGGCTTTCAGCCCCTTCGGTGGCGGCTGTGGAGCCCCTCGGCGCCCCAACCCTGTTTAGTTCGTGTAATCGCACGTTATTGATTTCTCCTTGCAGGGACCTTTTGGATGAGGCTGCTGAAACTGCTGACTCGGGAACTGGCGAGGGGCGCAATGGGGGCTCTATTTATAGGACGAACGCCATGAAAAAAAGAGGAGTTCTACTTTGGTTGGAGGAAAGTAATTTGTGTCAAGATAAAGTACAAGGAAAGTTTGCACAAAGGTAAGAAGTCCAGGACGTCGGTCACGAATAAAAAAAATTACTCTCTGGCTGAATGATGCGACTTGACATCGTCCAATTCCCAATGATTAATTATTGAGACAACAAATTTAAATTGCATACAAGAAATAAGATTCCTACAATTTGTTTCTACTTTTGTCAAGATTAGGTACTCAAGATTCTTTACTTGAGCTTGAAACCTTTCCATTTTATTGATTCTTAAAATCCTTTGCAATTCGAATTATGTAATTTTAGACTTTTATAAATTTAAGTAGAACTATATCTCAGACAATCGCCAATAAGAGGGACTGCAATCTTAAATTTAAAAACTATGTTACATTTGGGATTGGAAGTTAGGATCGCAAAGGGTTAAGCTTCTGAAGAATAATGGTTGAGCTCTGTATTCTTCATAAAAAAAAAACAATTATTCAATGAAAATCCATCTTTTCACTTCTTATATGTATTTCCATCAAATATAACCACGAACCATTATGAAAATAAGTCATCCATATGCTACAGATTAATTCTTAAACTAAGCTAGACACTAGTTCGTTAAAAAAAAGTATTATTCCGATATAATATATCTACTCTATTTTAATATAGGTACTAATAATGGAAATTCACTTTTGGTGCATGGGAACAAAATAAAAAAATACAATTTTAAATACTTTTGGATTTAGAGCTTGTTCCTTGAAATGTAACTAATCAAGATTTTTTTCTTTTAGACTGTAAAGATTTTCGTTGCTACTTTAAATTTTTTTAAATAGTGCCTCAATTATTGTCTGTAGCAACGATTTGTTCGTGTCCCGAAAAAAGTGATAATAAGTGGACAGTTCCCTGACTCGAATTTTCACAAAACCAATTAAAGAATTCAAAATACTAAATTATTCTTAAATTTCTCTCAAAATCGACTGTCGTTCCATAAAGGTAACATATTTGTTTTGTTATTTCGAAGAAAACAATTTGTACAAAAGATTATACATATCAAAAATTACCTCAATATGTAGCAGAGAAACATCCATATAAGTTATGTATAAATTAGTTACTACTATAATTTAAACCTATCATACCTTCAACCAAAAACTTAGTTTGTAGACTGCAGATTTTAGAAAGGAGCAACGTACCTGAAAATAAAAGAAAGCAACATATTAAATTTGGTTGTACCTAATATATGTAAGTTTCGAAATTAATTATTACTGCTGTTGAAAAAAAAAAACTAAATCATATTAAACCGTCCGATTTACCCCTGAAGGTACTTTGCCCTCTGTTTCTTTTTAATGTCCACATGACGTACTCACATTAAAGATATTTCCATGTAAGTTACCCTTTTGAAATGCCATTAAACATCTTATTAAAAACTATTCAATGAAATACTAAAAACGGTTGAAACCCTTAATTTCAACAATGTTTTTTATGAGTTTCAAGGTGCAAAACACCTGCCTGGGGCACAATAAAAGTGACAATTTTATGACCCCATGCATCACGTGAATCAATACGAGAGTCCGTCTCGACCCAAACTGAATTCAAACAAGTAAATTCCCCTCGAAGCGAATGTGTACACAAATTGCACATTGTTTCGACACGTTCCCGGCATTTTGTAGTGCAAATATTAAATGAGCATATGCCGGAAGTTATATGCGATAGATATAAAATGTAAGCGTTTTATTTACTTTAATTCAAAAACAAATCGAATTCCATCCTTTGGGGGAAATGATGCTAATATTTATGAGCTCTACGTCCATGATTACTTTACAACGTGCCATTTTGTCAATGAAAAATATTAACGCAGTTTGGTATTAAATAGCATTTAACTCTGTTTTCAAAAGTCATTGTTTTATGGATGTTATATCCGATTTGTTTCGTGTCATAATGAATTCCATACAAGTATTTTTTTAAATATTATAAATAAAAATTAGTACTTCGACTCTTAATAGAAGGATTCATATTTTAGGAAGACAATTACCAAAAACACTTCTCCAGACAAAGAATTTTTGAATGAGTTAGAAAAACCAATTTTCATATTTACATAGGTTACATAGGGATTAAAAAATTCTTAATAAACCTTCAGATTTAAGCTATAATGCTTCAACCGCTAAGTTATCGGTGCATTTGAATAATTCTGACTATCAATATAGGAAGTGCGACTGATCCCACATGCATCCAGATAAACACGTTTAATATAATCCCGAGAGAAAAATCTTAAACTGAATAAAGAAAAACAGGGTGTAAGAAAAAGATACATGAGACGATTCAGCCAGCTTCATCCACGTCCTTCAAAAACTCGAATAAAAAATTGAGCAAGTTCAAGGTAGGAATGATGTCACAACCGGACCGTTCCAGCGCTTCCAAAGCAATTTTTCTTTGAAAACGTCTTACTTAACCAGTAACCGGCCTAAAGATTATCCCATCTGCTGGAGAGGCATAAAAAGGGTCGCCTCGCCAGTAGCCGGCGGGTCACGCAACAACACCGGTCGGCCCTCCTTCCTAGAACAGCATCGCATTAACCGTCCGTTGCGTCGCGTCGGCCGTCTGCCGTCTTTTTTATATAAATTATGTAATTCGACACTGCGTAAATCCCGCCTTACATCCTTCGTCACTCCTTACTTTTTTTTTTTTTGTCTATTTATCCCGCCAAGTGCAGGTTGCTATCAGCCGACAGACAGCCGCGACGTCTCCGGCTGTGCAAAATAAATAAAAAGGAGCACCAACAGTATAACAACATAAAACCTGCATTTAATTTGATTTTTTTATCGTTCATAATTGCTGCGGTTTGCTCATTTCGATTAGTGTTGAATTCGAAATATCAACTGTCGAATGCTCCAATCGTGGAGTTTTTCATTTTATTTCTCGACGCAGACAACAATGAATGACGCAGCTAGACATCGCGCCAAACAACGAAAGAATTTCATTAACAACGAAAGCCGACGCGACACCAATTATGAGGGATTGAATTGCTAAAAATTAGTTCTTTGTATTTTAATTGCTTGATATAAAATACTTTATGTAAACAAGGCACACTGTCTAAGCAGTATTGTTATGAATAATAACAACAGCATAACTTATTTTGTATATTCACTATTCAGGTCTCTATTTCAAAGTTTTAAAAAATGCACTATCACTAAATTGCCAATCGTCATTAACACTAAATTTTGAAGTGTGATATGAATTCTTTATTTAAAAAGCATTTTTACTGATATGATGACGATATGGCGATATTGTACCGACATATATTTATTATTATTTAGTAAAAGATGCATTTTATAATTTTAATGATACTGATGATGATGATAGCAAGTGTATTTTGTAGTGGTTATGATTTATTTCAAGAAAAGTGATAATGTTAAAAAATAGTAAATCACTATTTAAAACAAAACCTATTTTTCGTTTTGACTAAATTTTATTTTTTATAGGTACTATTGAGAAAACAAAATTAGACCATTCTACCAACATTTTTCCACAAAATACATAAGCGATACTTATTTCTATTGGGTGTTTGCGGTAGCATAAAGAATCGTATTTTGGACATTTTTAAAAATTTGTTACAAAATTCTTATAGAAGATCGTAATCTCGCTCAAATAAGAGTTGCAACCTTTTAGCTATGTATAAAAAATTATAACGTTTTTGAGACTCTCCGGAATACTCTATTCTATGTACATATATGATGTTCAAAATTCGATGGTTTTAATTTTTCTCAAGAACGTGGCGTGATGAAATATTTTATTTTCCGAATTCATAAATCTATATTGAAAAAGTCCTATGAAAAATATTTATCACTGGTTTTATAGTATCTACTATAAATGAACAAAATGAACATTAAAAATGTAATGTAGATAAATCCTGTATTCAAGTCTACTCTTAAGTGAGAAATATTTAGTTCACAAATGCCAGAAACTTAAGAATTTTTAAAGGAGTAATAAATACTTGACTATGTGAAAATTTTATATATGCAATACGTTATTTATTAGATATATACATATAATGTTGAACGAGTGCAGAGATTAATAAGCAAAGATATAAAAACCTAATTTTATGCATAAAATGATAAAAACACAGTGAACAATTATATTATGCAAAGAACAGGAAAATAGACAACTATTATTCACTAATCAAGGACTTACTATAGGTGGAAAAGCCAAGAAGGCAAGGACTTTACCAGCGTGGAAAGGTTCACAAGTGCAATTACTATTATTAGAACATGAAACAACTAAATAGAAGTAGAGGTAACCTAAGTTATCAAATTATTATTATTATTATTACTTTCGAAAAAAAGCTGTAATTCTTGTTTTAAAGCAATAATTCAATTCTTCAAGTGAGATATATAGGAAAACCTTTATTATTTTATATAACAAAGTAAACATTTTGTAATTAAATATCTGACGGAATACTTTCAAATTACCTTCTAGCAAATTAACCATTTCCCTTGCATGCGAAAATTAATTACAGCCTGAGTGTTCTCGGCCGTAAATCTGTTACGCCCGCCGCAGGAATAAGCCACAAAAAGAGGCCCTAAATCTCCGCCAATTCTAAACAAATTTGCATAGTGCTCGGAGGGAATTTTCAATAGTTCGAAGGCGTGCTAATGACGAAGGCCAAATGTTTACATAAAAATAAAAAAATACAAAATGTAGTTTCCTGTGCGCTAAATTGCTTTTTAAAAAACGCGCTACTCTACCAAAAAGAACTAGGGCTCCGCGGGTCTGACAGAGCAAAACCGGAAAAGTGTTGCAGTAAACTTTTCCCTTGTTTATTCTGCCGAATATTTTTTTAATAGTTTTACATTTTTTTTTGCTTTTCTAAAAAAAAAAAGAAAATAAACAAAAGCAGCCCAGTCCAGTTGGAGTTGAGTGTAGTAAATACTCGCGAGGCGAAAAATGTTCCCAGCGTGCGGTGCTAATTACATTCATAGCAGCAAGCGAGACTGCGGACGAATTTACACATTTCCCGCATTAACCGCGTATTGGTCGCGACCGCCCGCGCCGCCACTCCCGCCTCGCACTCTCTTTTAAGGTGGAGAGGCATAAGAATTCCTGCAGCTATACGGCAAATGAATATAAAAAAATATGAAATAATTAAAAAATCGCCACGAACCATTTTAATTCGTCTGAAATTTATGGGTGCAGAGGAAGCGATGTGAATATGAAAATTTTAACGACACCTTGTCGAGCCGCGAGGATCGATTAAATCAATCGCGCATCGGGCTGTGGCGGCGCGACATGAGATTAAGCTTTAATTGGCGTAACTTCGCGGTCTGGCGGGGGCGCCGGAGCGCCGGGGCAGGGGGCTCAGGTGGAAGGTGCCAAAAGGTGAGGCCGCTCGCGATGATCACCGCCGCGCCGTCTTGCCGCGCTCCAGCGAGTTCACACCGCCGCACGGCCACGGCCCGGTTACCTCAGCCGTTGCGTAATTTAAAGTCAGCGAGTGACATTGATTAAGTTCCCATCGGAGCGGCGCGGCGCGGCAATGTGGAGCACTTGGCCGCTGCCGGCCCGCCCACCCACGCCGCCAGAGACCGTGACGAGGTGCACTCGCGTCGCGGAAAAGCGCGCGGGGAAAAACGCACGCTCGCGGAAAAATCACAGGCCAGGAAGCCAGCGGAACTGTGACGGAACGGCGCAGCGCGGCGGCAGAGCCAGTGGGGCCCCACACCAGCTGCACCCGCCGGGCCGGGCCCCAGAGCAGGGAACCGCATCACCCGAGCAGGAGGCGAGGACGGACATATTTTTCCCAGAGTGAGAATTTATATTTATAGCGTCTGATGCAGCGCACCGTGGGGCATTCCTGCGTCGGGGGAGCGCTCTGCATCCCTAATTATGCTGGAGGAGGAAGGAGGCCACAGCGGCCGGGGGCGCACCGTAACAAGATTGAGGATTTTCTCAGGCATAAAATGGTCCAGTAATGGAGTTAAAATCTCATTCTGTTCGGCTGTCTAACTCGCCTCCTCGGGCCCCACTAAGTGGGCTGCCTCGGGAGTCGTGGGCTCGGTGGATGCTGGTCTTTCGCCGCAGACCTGCTCCCTGGGCCCCGGGTGCCGTCCGTCGCGGCGGCTGTCTAAATATTGGCGATACCTCGCAGCCCCATGGAAGTCTCCGAGTGCAGTTTCTCCACCGCTTTTTACCTGGCGTTCCTAATTAAACATGCTTGATTTTCATTTACGGTTGCTGTAATTGCTATCCGCTTTTTTTTCTAGCAATTACTTTACGGATATTTCAGAGACAAAACCTACGGTGCCAGACCAAAAAATGTTATATAAGGGTGATTCTCTACAAAATGAAAACGTTTTTAATGCTGCTTTAAAACTATATCTCAAAACATAGTATGTAATACCTTTCTTTATGAATCACTATTTGATAAACAGGTCCCCATTCCAAAATGATAACTTAAAACTAAATTATCTTTTATAATTATATAAGAATGTGATAAATAAAAGTATTATATGGTTAACTTACAAGATACGATAGCTTTTATTCAACATTTTAATTACTAAAAACCACCACTAAAATGTTGTTCCAAAAAAAAAAAATTATATTTCTTTATTATCGCTTAAAGCATATCGTACATTAAAAGCTACAGTCTTCATGCATAAGTTTAAAGCCAGCCTGAACGTAGTTCAGTTTTTAAGAAATTAAAACGCTAAATTCAAATGAATTACGAAAAAAAAGGATTATATTGAGAACACCATCAATGGTTCGATGATTAATTTAGCTTTTATTTCAATAATTCTTGAATAATTTGAGTTTGCACCACGCAAATCTGGTTGAACTTTTTAGTAGAATTAGGCATAATGTGTAAAACATAAATGGATAAGAACATTCTATGGTACCTACTATACTTGAGTATTAAAATATTTTAAATACTGGTTGGAATTTATAAAATTGATCTTTATAAGGCTGTTGCTTCGCGGTCACGAATTCGTTAGTTTTTAAGATAAAACCACTCAACTCAACTGATGAAGGTGGCTTTAAATTTACACACAAGACTATAGTTTTAAGTTTTACGCCATTTATTTCCAGTTTCAAAATTTAAATTCGAAATTTCTAGCATAGTGGTGTGTCAAGGATATTAAAAACCAATGGTTATGGTGTTAAAAGGAGTACGCCTTTAATAGTAACAATCCCTAACTATTTTTTGTTTTTAAAGTGTTTATCATGTGATGTACGATTCCATTACTAAATTTGGGGTGATTAAAACGTTAAAGCAACAAATTATTATTTTCCTGAATCACTTTCCAACTTCTTTGCCTATAAATTCCAGTTTACACGCATATCGACTATTGTTATTATAATAATAATTTACCATGAATGTCGATAAGGAAAAACAACTTTTCATCAATAAACTTCTGCGTTGCATTTCACAAGATCAACCATAACTTAATAAAATGAAATGCATATATGAGATTAAAGTCGAAGTGCCCATCCGATAATTAATTTATGCCCTGCCTCGCCTAACCTTTCCGAGGCTTGGCTGGCCGGTCTTAGCAAACATAACGAGGTGGGAAAGCAGAAAATTAAATTGAAACTGCAATTACCGATTTACGTTTGAAATGTGTGTCTCCACAAAAAAGTGAATAAAACAACTTTTGATTTTTGCATCATTTAGTTCCCAGATAAACATGAACCCGAAGCACCTAGCTGCCTACGTGAATCTTTTGAGCAGGAGATAAATTCTTCGTTCGCTGGCTCCTCCGCGTTCTTTTTCGCGGGGTGAAGCGAAGAATTGTTAATATAAAATTCATCTTAGGATGCATAATTACCACGAAATGTCATAAAAACCGCTGTAGCCCCATTTGGCGAATGAAATCGCGCAGTTTGACTCCGTGAACCAGCTAGCGGCAGCCAGGTGGAAGCTGCATCTAACGCTAACCCATTTGGCTCTGGAAGTGACGCAAGTATGCAGCTCTCGGCCGATCCGACCGAACCGACCGAAATCGGCGGGTCTCGGCGGAGCGCTTGATTTATTTTGCGAAACTTTTACAGAATGACTTTGTGCCAGATTTGAGTCCCCGGCTCGGCCGCCAACTCGCGGCCTAAACATCCGCTGCCTCCTGAGCAGACGCAAAGGAGGAAAAATCATGTCCGCGGAGTGGATATGGCGCGATCAGTTACCCGCCGAAGGTCAAATTTGAAAGTAATTCGCTAAAATGCATTCACAACTGCACACTACCTAGTTACATGCATTCATTATGCTTGAGAAGATTGCGAAATGCTTTGATTGCATAAATTCGCCAAGCGGCGATTGCCGCACATGCAGCCTGCTTGCGCCTGCGCACCTATCTTAAGCCAAGCCAGCCCCATCTATCAGGCTTCGCGAAAAGCGCCCCAGGCACATGCGCAGCGACAAAAGTTTGTTGTAAGAACACGTCCGTCCTCCGCTGCACGCTGAGTCATTTCGAACCACTCTATTGATTTGGGATCGCGTTGCGGCCAGTGAGAATTGAATTTTAAGCGGATATTACACGGCCTGACCGCAGTGATTCATTAGCGCTCGGAAGCCAGTCTCCATGCTTTCACTTGCTGATTCCACCCATTCGAGCCTCTAGCTATGCTGTAGATCGCTTGCAAATTGTTTGCAGCTCTTTTACAGATCCTTTGTTTAGACTTTTGTAATGCCTCATCGTTATCGTCGGCGAAACATTAACTTGGTCAACAAAGAGAGCCACGACACAAAAATCTGTCTGACAAAATTTCTAAATTTTGGTAGGAAATATAGTCCTAAACATCGACATTGAAATTGTAATCAACGAGTTTTTAATTATGAAATTTATCAAGATTGTAAAAAATTATATGTTCTGTACGAATTTCATGGTCTATAGCTCGCGTTATCTCGACTAAAGCAGCTGGTGAAAAGAGATCTGAATCGGCTGATTATGTATTTCATGAAATACACTGGTCACTGAATAAACAAAAATTGAAAAAAAGGAAACGTTAATAAAATTATTGAATTATTGGAGGTGGCAACTATGCATACAGATTTTCTGAGAAAGATTTCGGTATTTTAGACATTAAATTAAAAATTATTAGACATAAATATTTATTATTTTGCAGAAATTTATTTTTTCTTACAAAAATTTTCCCACTTCTCCACTCTATAATACAATACTTTTAAATAAAAGGACTTCGTTGAAAATTAAGGATTTTCCATTATACGTCGATGTATAGATAGACCAATTACAATTTATAAATAATTCAACATTCAAATATGCGTTACATGATCTCTAAAAAAATTGTCTATAACTGGCGGGTAGGCATTCAAATAATATTGTTTCAGAATAATAATAAAAAACATACAAACACTTGAAACGAACCAATTATTAAATTGACGGTCATTATGAATTAAGATTATTACTCAACGGCAATTAACAAATTACAAAGGTGTGGTTGGCGATATAAAACCTCATATTCAGCTTAAACACACCCTTAATAAATATTTTCCGCTGTAAGTTTTCTTAAAACTGAGTTGACATCAAGATATGTATTAGAGTTCAAAGTTATGAAGAGAATCTACCTTGTCAACTTAGTGCAAAATGGTAGACTTATAAATTCGAGTGAATGTTTTTTTTAAAGTTGAGTTTAGTCTCAGTTTAAAAATAAACATCATACGAAAAATGTGCCCCAGACAAACAAAATATGTTCCTGGAATGGGGTCACCAAATAATCGTATATCAAATTCAGCGTAGGTGGCGCGGCAATCGATAAGAATTAGGTTGCCTATTTCTTTCGAACCATTTTAATATAGCTTCAAAATGAGAATTATTTGCTATTTTAAAATTGTACTTTTGGAAATTTACTTATGCAAATTACCTCAATACTTCTCGCATTACTTTATTATAGCAGTGTGGTACGATATTTCTGTAGATGTCTTCAAAGCCTTTACCAAGTAAATCCCTTTTGCTTTACAGTTTTATTCGTTTTGTTTCTGGTTTCTCCCTTTGCCATTAATTTTATATTTCCCTTTCAATTAAATGATATTAAGGCCGCTGCTGGCAAAGTGCTTAAACTAAAGATAATTACATAAGAAGGCTCTTCCAGCGAAATTGAATGAGGCCAGACGAACTGAATCGCGAAAACCAAAAAAATTAATAAGAGTAGCAAAGGATTCGGAAAAGGCTTCCTCAGAAACAAATCTGAAGCACCTCAGCTAATAAAAACTCGGTAAAAGTTACTTTTAAAGAAATGAACGAAATTAGAACATCCATCAAGCCATCGTCGCAGAGGAGGCCATAACGAGCGCTTCCCTCGGCACGTTCTCATGTTTACGTTCAGTTTTTCTCGGGCTTCGCCGCCTGTGGCTCGAAGCACGCAAACTCGGCGGCCGGGCACACACCCAGTCCCTGCGTCCTTATTTCTGGCGGGGACAGGATGCGGGGGGTGTCACCCTAGCTGCCGCTCAGCCCTGCTTAATTCGAGCCCCTCCGCCCCTCCTACGCCCCGAAATGTCCTCTTCCGCGTTCGCTTTAAGAATCTTAAAGCACTAGGGCAGAGGCCCTTTGTTCAGTGCCACCCTGTGCTACACAGCCCCGGAACCCACACAGCCCTGTACCGAGGAAGGGCGGCGCGCGCGACGGGGGGCGCAAACACTTCAAGAATGAAATACGACGAGATAAATCCTTTTTCGAATATGCTCCCAAATATGAAAATGGTGAAAATGGGGCTCATCGCTTTCAGCTTGCTCGTTATGGGCTATCTGCAATAAAAGGACGTGCCCGTCTCGTCCCTGGAGCTTCCCCGGGGGTTTATCATGCGAAAAATGTGAAGTCGCCAACAAAAAAATAAAAACAACAAATAAAACAATTCCGTATACAGACCACCGCCGAAGAGAGGGATGGACCAGGATAAAATAAAACCATTATCATTCCATAGGAAACTAAGAAAACAATTAAAGCTGTCCACGATGTCCGACACGCACGCCGCGCGCGCCACTGTGGCCCGATCCTCAGATTGGTCCATGAAAGGATGCGAGTATAATTAATTGGAGACAGGAGTCACACGGCATTAGAGCTCGCCGGGGTGGAAGTGTTTTTGCCACAATTTAACAAGGGTGCGACATGTTTGACAGGGAGACGCTCAAAATGGGACAACCAACTCTATAAAGTGGGTCGCTTTGGCGCCTAACAATTAACAATTTTTGAGATTTCACACTCAGTCGAGTGTGATCAAAAATGTACGCGGGACACGATGAATATTTAATAATTCGCCTCGAGGACCTCTTTGAAAGGATGCCTTTTTTTTTAAAGAGATTGCGCTCTTGCGCACCTGAAGCCGAAAACCGAAAGAAGAGTGGCAAAAAACCAAGGCAACTAAAAAGATAATCCAATCTTTCGGTAAAATTAACCCGAGCGACGTGCATGAACTATGGCCTCTAGGTCTAAGAAATTACTTCTTTCTTGCGCGTTTTTAGAGAAAGTCTGGATTTGTCCTACTTTCCTCCCATTGAGGTAAGTAAAATTAAGTAGTTTAACTTTTGTTCTAAAGGCGAAAGAATGTATGGTAATCCCTACTTCTACCTTCACGTCCCTAATTTGGCTCATAAATGTATTAATGCTGCCACATTTTATTTATATGCGATGTCAAACAATTGAAATATGAAATGATAACTAAGCATGAGTAAAGCGATTTATAGCGCCGAAATCCCACCATATGCCTCAGCGACCCCAAAAAACCCTAAGTACCAAGTTTCGTACATTCATATGATGCGCGAATGAGGCAAGGCGTTATATGCCCTTTATGCGCCTCACAGGGTCCACACGAGGTAGTGTAACAAGCCTCGTAGGGGCCTTAACCGCACCCCCCAAAAATTCTAGTCGGGGTTTAACTAGTAAATAAAACGTTCTTAGCTAACTCGATTTTAAATCGGTTTTCCTTAAAACAAAAAAACCTCAAAAACCTCAAATTAGCTATAATTCTAGAAAAATTACATCAAAAAAATATGGAAAAACAATCTATTCTTACCCGACCAACAAATTATTGAAGCACAAAACTTCAAACTTGCCACTAATGTAACTTTTACTTCAAGGAATGTGTCCTGGGACACGAACATATTCCTTGAAGGAAATTTGAATTTTGGCTGTACAGCGCCACATAGCATTCGATAGTAGGACTGAAATATTTCTTGACCGAACAGCATACCACTTTGAAAACCGGAACGGAAAAATTTTCCTTGAGCATTTCTTGAGTGTTTTTTTACATGGGTTTTGTATGCGCCAAGAAATTTCTTGGCAGCAGCATACTAGACCTAAGCCAGTTCTTGACAGATTAAAACGTAAAACCAATTCAAAGAATTAAGCTGGTTTAAATGCTGTAGTCTGTCACTGCTATTACTAAAGTTAATAGGAGTTACCTTGGAAGTTCTATATATATAACTAAGCCTAAAATGAAATTAAGTATGTTAAAAAATGGTGCCAATTTTAATAGATTTAGATACTTGAAATAAATTTTTCATTATTTTTCCCTTTTCCTTTTCTGAAACGCTTTTCTTCATTCTAAAAATTATTTATGCTTTAAATGTCCGATAAATTATTAATAAGTAGTACTATTTAAAAGTCATATCGCTGAAAATTTTACAACTTCTATGAAGTATAATAAAACAGAGGAACAAGTTTTAGATAAAAATACCAATTAGTAATAGTCTGCACAAATGTCAGTATGGCGTTAAAACTGCAGAATCAATTTTAATAACACAAAACCTAAAACGTAAATGGTATTAAGTATAGCTAAGTATTGATGAAAGAAAACCGCACGAAAATCGGATCACTAATTCTTAAGTTATAATAGCGAAAGTAAAGGGAGAAGAAAGAATTGCGTTTTATATGTGGGTAGAATAAACATAATTCAATCTTTACAGCGAATAAATATTTTCGGAAGGAATCCTTGGAGATGAAAAGAAGAGTATGGATTATTGCGAATAAATGTTTTCCGCATATTGGGATTTTGCAGACTTACTGGTAAGAAGCATACTGTCCCCATTTTACTTTGAAATATTTCTTAGAAAAGTACAAAACGGATGAATTTTCTTGGGTACTTGATTTTTATAAAGTACATACTACCCTCTTTCAGGTT
Source organism: Machimus rusticus (assembly GCA_951509405.1). Lineage (NCBI taxonomy): Eukaryota > Metazoa > Arthropoda > Insecta > Diptera > Asilidae > Machimus > Machimus rusticus. The sequence goes on along the minus strand of OX608049.1, from coordinate 31,426,895 downwards.
GACTCGGTGCCCTTCGGTGCGTCTTAATCCTCACTGTTGAACGTCAGAGCTCCGTAGTACTCGGCCGCTCACTCATGCAAATCACTCTCAATTCTTGATCGAATCAATCATCAATTCCCGTGGAGTGGATTCGTTTCGAAATCCACAAGCGGCCCCCCGAAATTCCCATCAATGAAAGGGAACCGAAAAGCTACAGAGTCTCTTGAAATGCAAAAAGGGAAAAGATAACAAGAAAATCACATTAGGGGTTCGGCCGGGCTGTGAGACCGGAGCCCACGCAGCGCTCATGGCCCCCGCGGCAGCCGCTTCAGGAAGATTAATTTTGTTCGATTTGAACCGCCGGATGCTGGAAGTTGAACAGTTTTCCAGATTAGCGGAGGGCCCACACGATGACACAAATGCATCTAATTAAGGCCCCAATCAGTGGCAACGGCGGCGGTGTGTCAAGTGAGCCCGTCTTGCCGCAGCCGCGCCTAAAACTGCACCGATCGCCATCCGCATCGGCTGTTAAAAGCCCGGGAAGACGACAAATGTGCTTCCTTGCAGAGCAAGAACATTTGAATGCGGCAGTGGAGCGATTAACCTTTTTACGCAAAGTGCACATCGGACTCCGTGGGGCGGTGGTGGTTAAACGTAAAATAAACAGTGGGGCCTATTTTTAGAACGGCTCGTAATGACCACCGGAGCCCGTCTTGTTAGCCCCCGCGTCCGAACAGATGTCACCAGCTGCTACAGAAAGAGCCCCGGCGCAGTGCACTCGCGTCGCTTACGCCACTTACGCATATGCGCACTGTGGCCGCCAATTGCGGCGCGCCAACTGAATTTCAGAGCGCACGCACACCGCGCATATTCGCGCCTGCGGGCCGCTGACATCTTCGCGAAGTGCCTTCGACCTGTTTCCGGTTTTCTTGAAATCGAAACGACACGCGTATCGGCCTTCAGGGCAGCAGGCACAGCGGCGACGATCCACGAACGAGTGGATATTTTTTGAAAAACTGAGGAAAACTGGTGTCGCGATCTTCACCTGTCGCAATGCATTTAAGTCGTGAGGAAAGGCTTAATTTGTCGCCGTGTTTTTACGGTGCAGCCGCATTTCGTCTTCTCTTTTATTTATTGCATTTTTTTTTTACAACTTTCTCGGATAATATAAGACAAGATCGCGCGATCGCTTCACTCAGCTTTCATGGGAATGAAACGTAAATGGAAAAAACGTGTTTTTTACCGATTAATGCAAGTGGGATTTTTGCATTTCACAAAAATTATTGAATCGACCTTGAATTGTTTTTTGCCCCATTATCATTCAAAACAGTACAAAGTCAAGGTACTTTGGAATGTAATAACTAAATTAACATTTTAACACGATTTAATAAACAATGTATGTATTAAGCACTGATGTATTTATTTAGCTTAGAATTGCCCGTCAGAGGAAAAAACCCTACACAAAACATATTTAAGTTAGCTTTGGGTAGAGTTTCTCGGAATTTTTATTTGGAAATACATTGCCAAATCATTTTTTTAATGCTATTTTCTTACAAATAAATATCCACGATCATATGATCTAATTCTGATTTAGTTCAGGAAAATAAATTATGAATAAATTTTTGTGATATCACAAAGCCGATTTGAATTTATAATTTTTACTTATACTCAGAATTATCCGCAATGAGTAACCTAAAAACCACATTTCTTTGGGGTGATTGATATGCTATTTATGTGAGCCCCCTTGAAGGTGATTTTTAGAAGGGATTTACAATATCTTTTATTTAGATTCACTTATGTATTTATTATATTCAATAATAAATATTTTTTTATCTTTAACATTTTTTTATAAACATCCCGACTACTACTATGACTGCCTAATTTTTGTATAGCCAGCAATAACAACAAAAAAAGCCAATATCCAAAATGGTATAAATTCGAAATTGGTAGCTATATTTTTAGTTAGCTTTTAAAATAATTATAGTATATTTATATACATATGTGTACACGATTATGCGATTTTTAGTTTATACTTAGGAAAAATTACAAAATTAGAGTGATTTGAAGATTGATATTGATTTTATATTAGGTGATAGTGTTTAATTCTAACTATTAATTTTGCAAATAATTTGAAATGCGATATCAACAGGAAGTATAACTTATCATACCAACTATCGAGGTTTGATTTTCAAAATTCAATAACCCTAATTGAGCAGCTAGATTACAACAGGAAGCTCTTATAATAAAAATGTATGGCAATCAAATGGGTTTGTTTTTTTCCAGGAATCGAGAACAAGGATGGAGTACTATTTGCTTAGCAGTTATCCAAAAAATATTTTCCCCTTTGATAGCGCCATAGTGCCCTACTGATAACTGCTGATAGCCATCAATGCGACAAAGAATATGGCTTAAAATCACAAAACGCCATGAAATCAAGTGCTTTTGGCAAATAGAGGCAAACTCCACTCCTCGTTTTTCGCGATAGCCCCCAATCCGAAGGGAAAAGAGAGCACAACTCCAAATATTTACGTCGCCCGAGAAGTGTGCCATTCATTTGCCGATTAAGTTCTTGTTCAGAACGAAAAACAAACAACTAGTGCGCTTTTAAATTCCCCCTGCAGGCAAACGAGCCCCGAAAGCAGAACGCGCCACCCCAATAATAAAATCCGAGTGGATCGCCCCATTTTTTTTCCCAGAGACGACACTGCTCAATACCAGCAGCAACATAACGAACGCACCCCAATTCGGGACGGGAACCCCTAGTGGTCCTAAACAGCCCGCCGAGTGGCAGAACCAATTTTTGCTAACTTTTCAAAAATGTTCAAGTGCTTTCCGGTCATTGAAGTCGTCCATTGGGATTGGGACCGGCAGCAGCCCGCCTCACTCTCGAGTACCTTCCGCGTCCGCGGACCCTTTGCGCGCGCGGTGGCGCGCATGAACAGTTCGTTTATGTGCCGCGGAAAGCATAATTTGAATTTTTCCCCGAGCGGCCCATAATTGCATGATGACCATATGCGCGTGATGCGGGCCCCCGTAATGCGCCTGATCCTCATCTGCATGACCATGAGGACCGGCCGGGAGTGGCGCAATCGCCGGGCGGATGGACGCGTTTTACCATCGGAGTGGTTCGCTACTGCAAGCGCTGACTGAGGAAAACGAGAAACGCGCTCTTTTAGTGGAGGTAGTTAAGTAAAGAAGCAGCGACGACGAAGACGACATTTATTCGCGTTATTATAGGGGAGGTAAATTGAATTTGAAGTCAGACCGGCGGGGCTGCCATTAGCGTTGTCGTCGACGGCTTCATTAGAAGGGTCGTGCGTCTATTGTGCGAAGTACTTCTACAATTCCTCCTCTATTTATCGCGATATTTCACTCTTCTTCATTAGCTCTCAATGTTTTCTTAATTGAAGGAAAAAGACTGTTGCTCTGGTTACTGTTTAACAAGACTCGTAAACTGCATGCTGGTTTTACGTGTGTGTTAGTAGACATTTCATACTATTAAAAGCAAACAAGTTTTAATCTATCGGGGTAAAAGTTCTTCTTACATTGGTTTATAATGTTACTAGCTACTTATAACACAAACTTAAAAACTCATCAGTCTACCTCACACTTAATTGTTATCAAACCGTCTATACTTGTTTTAAACTCATAATTCGATTTTCGAAAACTCATGTATGCAATTAGATAGTGAATGTATAGGGTGGTTGGAATGAAGTGCTACTAATCTTGTTTTTGAAGTCAAACGTCGGCTGGGAAGTTGCTGCTATTAATCCCCTGGCAACTAAATATTTCAGCGTAGGCCTTGGACAACGAGATTCGGCGCCATCACACAGAGTGATCGACACTCAGAAATGGGGAAAAAAACAATGTTTCGGAGTTCATTTCTTCTAAACAATGGATGTCCAATTCTCCAGATGCTGTAGATCCGAGTTAATACAACAAAAATATGTAAATTTGGACGCTTTCAAAGTAACACTTTGATCCATAAATGGAACAAAATTTCTCCAACTCGCATTCGTACAGCGTGCGAATCTTTTTTTCGTGTTTTTTAAAAAATTATACACGCAAAAGGAGGACATATCGAACAATAAACTTATATTTCAAAAATTTATTATGCATTTTGATGTCTGCACGGAAAAAAAAGTTGGGATAGTAAAAATCTTCCCAACCAATTTACAAACGTTTGCCATAAAATCCACAACATATATTGAAAAAGCAGCAGATCTCCTTTACAGTATATAGGAAATAATGTCAACATTTTACGCTGGCCCTTAAATGTTAGTTAAAATCCCTGTATTTTTTCACAAATACTACCGAAATAATGCACTATCCCAAAATCCGTCGGAAAATACAGGGCTATTTCTGAAAAAAATTTTTCCGTGTGGCTTTGAACAAAATAAAAATCTTTAAAAATGCATCTATTATAACATTTTAAATTCGCACCCTATATAGTCCTACATATTTCCAAAAAACTAGCAAGACATATCTGTAGGATCTTTTGCGTACATTGCCAATTTTAAAATGAAGAAAAGTACATATGAGCGATCTGTATAGCTTTCGAACAAAGTCTTCATTAGAAAATGACTGTAAATGATTTATCATAAAGTTAAATGGTCAAAACTTTTGTTGTTTTGTATTGCATTGTATTGTACTCAAAAATGTTTGACTAAGTATATCATGTATGTGTAGGTATATAGTTTCTTCGCCAGGTCCTAGGTCCTTTTGAACGTTACCCGATTCTAAAGCCGATAGACGCAAAATGCTAAATCTACCTTAATTTCAGAAATTCAAGCTAATAGTGTAAGAGTGGAAACGGCGTTTATTTAGAGCGGTAAATAAGAACGTAATAAATGATTGCGAATTATAGTTTCTTATATAGTAATTTCGTTCAAGGCATTTCACATCCGGTGAAAATATATTGCAATTTCTGACTATTCACAACTACATTGCTCAGAAAAGTTATATGAGAACATTTTGTCAGCCAAGTAGTACGACATTATGGACCGTACCTCTGAGGCAAATGGAACTTAACAATTAAAAGTTTTCAGAAAATCTCTTAATTATTCGTGTCGCCCATATCCATATATCATTATGATTATGGTGTGTAATTAATTTTTTTGTTTCTTACTTTTATTTTCCCTCTATTTTTGGCTGCATTAATTTCATTTTCGCCTGAATCTCTCAGCTTTCAGTTCCCATGCGTCTCAAACTCATGCACCGCTGCAATGCAATCCCAATCGTAGCGACGTAATCAAATCGCGTCTTGTTATCTGCCGTTTGCAGGAGAATGCACAAAATTGCATAATTCCAGCAATTGGAACTCAATGCCAGCCGAGTAGCAGATACTCTGGCGGTGCGGCACTGTCGATCTAGTCGAGGGCATTCGCGTGTTTCGCTCGACTGTTTCGCGTTTGTTGCTGCCGGCATTTTTTCCCCGATTCATTTTCTTCTTCTTCTTCAGTCCGGTTGGATCTTAAGAAGACAATGAATGGGTCTTTTCGTCTTTTGTTTATGCATTGCAGCAGCAGCCGAATTGTGCGAATTTGTTTGCAACCTGCCGCTGCTGCTTCTGACACCAACTTTGAACGTGCCTTTGATGGTGCTGCCCTCTTTTTTGCGCGATGCAAACTACTCGCATCTGGGCAGTATCAGTTTCATGCAGAGTGGACTGTTTATGAAATGATCTCCCTTTTCCCCGATTATCACTCCAAAAAACCGCAGAATGGATGCTCTTCCTTTGTTCGTTGATTGCTGAAGCAGTGGCGTAGAGCGACAACAACGACAATACATGCGAGAAAACTTTCTCTCTCGTTAACAGCTGAGCTTCTCGCATAAATCAACAGCTGACTATGCAAATTCGCGCATTGCAGCAGTCCGCCTGCCGCTTTTGTTTATAATCGAGCGGCAGCGGGCAGCGATCGGCGGTCGCAGCGATATTGCGGTTCTATCGCGGCTCGAACTAGTGCAACTAGTTCTATTTTCATGTTCGCTTTCGTGTGGCGATTTTTTCTTCATTTTCCACAACTAGTTCTAACGTTTCCTTTCGTTCGTTTGCTCGGCCGTCGGCTCACTCAAGGTTTGGGTGAGATCGCTTTTGTCGTCCGCGAATGGACGCGCGATCGGACGAATCGGACGCAAGGGCGGCGGCGAGCGGGAGAAGTGAAGCGACCAAAACTGCAATTACGATTTCAATGCAATTTCGTGGTCCCTTCCGTCCCGACAGCCCCGGGGCCAGGGAGGCGGTTATGCATGTGCCGCGAATGCAATATCCAATTGCATAACGCGGCAATCAACCGCACAGACCAAATGCTAGCCGCTGTATCTAGCTGGCTGTTGTCGCGTCGCTCGCCGTCGTCGTCGCCGTTTCTTCGCTGGCCCAACTGCTGCAGTAGTTCAAGATTTTATAATTTTTCCCCTTTACTTTCTGAATTTATTTATTTTTACTTTTTTTTCCCGCTAGCGGCTGCCGTGTAGCTGCAGCCTAACAGCTAGAAGCGGGTTTCCTCCAGCTTCAGCCCAAACGTTCTCGAATTGTTTCGCAATAGAAAGAGGCAAAAAGCGACAAAAACCTTTTCGTGTCTGCCGAGGCTGCCTGCCTCCTCAATAGGCCAAGAAAACGAAAACGAGTGCGACTGCCGCCGCCGCCGCTGCCTGCCGCGCTCCGACTCCATTCAGGTAACCTTTACTCGTTAGAGAGAGGAAACCGCCGAGGCGGAGATATCGATTAAATTCTTACAGATATTGAGTAACCGACGGTTGAATAATTTTATTGCACTGCATCCGGATAAACGGCTGCACGTGTGACTGCATACGGGAAACTTTGCGAATCGAATGTGAATGGGGCGCGGGGATTCGTTATCCGATCCATTGGTGGCTTTTCGAATATTTACGATTAATTATCGCCGCTTCGACAACTGCCTTTGAGGCTTCGTAATTATCTTTTTTGTTTAATAAAAGGAGAAGAGCGACGTGAATCGTACAGATGGACTCTTGAATGAGCTATCTTACAATTAGTAGCTAAAGTAATAACTGCTTCCGCTATAACTAGAACCGTTCTAGGTTGCTGGTGAACATTGTTTTACTTTCTCACGGTATTTTGTAGTAACTAACTGGAAAATATGCATAAATTAACGCCTATGTAAAACATTTTTATGGGTAAAGATAAACCAAGTTAAGATAAACCAAGTTCAAATAAAAACAGCATTTCCGATATGTATTTTGAACATAACCTTACTTTTTCACTCATAACCTCACTCATTCGAAATGAGATGTATTCACTTAACTAAATAAGCGATTTCGAATTACTTTCGAAAATCACATTTAAATCATGGTTAGTTATGTATATCACTAACCTCTAAATTGCTGTTCACTGTCAAAATTGGAGTGAAAAATAGCCTTCGAGTAAAACCTATACAAATTTCTTATTCTATTGGTCTGGACATACGGAAAAAAACGTAGCTAATATTCAAATTGTTGTTTTCAAAAGGTTAAAAGAATTTTGTTTGTTTTATTTGAACAGTTCCTTCGTTAGAAAGATAATCTTAGAGGAATTCTTAAATATGCCTTTTCAAAATGGATATAGCTACTTTCTCTGATTCGATAATTGGATTAGAAAAACAAGAATAATTATTGAAAAGACAGAAATGGCTTCCTTAATTCTCTTTTCAGAGCTATTCTTTGACTGTCTTTAGGTTTATTCCTTTCCTATCAAAATAAATCCTGATAAAATGTACCCCTCGGAGAAGGCCTAATTAATTCTCGGCAGATAACCGAAGCCCTATTTGTTGACCCGGGTGAATATGTCCACAGGAATAAAATGAAATAAAATCGGGCATTTCACCCAAATCAACTGCTACGATGTTTGATTTGTTATAAAACACTATACATAAAACACTTCCCCAATCCGCCCGTGCTTCCCTCTGCTGTCGACTGGCTGATTGAGCCGGCCATCTGTACTAACCCGGAAAACAGGCAGTTGGCTTGCAGAGATATCGATTTCCATTTAACCCTCCACAAGTTCGCCATGAAAACTTGTGTAAAACGAGAAGGGTTTTCGGGCTTCGCATTTAATTTATTCCCCATCCACCTAGAACGTCCATCTCGCTCCTGTGTGCCGACAGAATTTATAGACCGTCTCTGGGTGAGCTTCCCCACTTTTGTCCACGTATTTTTTGTTCCTTGTAGCTGATGTTCGATTATCTCAATCTGATAACAGTCAAACAATCCGGCGACTTCACTGAACTGCGGTCGACTCTGATGGCATCATAAGTTTGTTAACAATGACGACAAAATTGACAGCAATGTCGAGATGTGGGAACCGACTTTTATACACAGTTGAATTCGACAGGAATCGAGTGATTCAAATAAATGATTATCGCCATAAACTGGGGGCACCCTCATTGAATGATTAATGGAATTAAGAACAAAAATGCTAATAAAACAGAAAAGGAAATTCATTTTTTCCCATCGTGTCGCTCAAAAAGTCCCCCATCCTTAACTTTTCTTTTAACTAGTATAGAATCATTTAATATTTTACTGCAAATCTCTGCTATATAAAAAGAATACTTGGTTTATGAGATAAATTGCGACTTGGCTTTCTCAGTCAACTTGTTTATAGTTTAAATTCATTTCTAACTGACTGTTATTTTAGATTTCAAATTTACACCTTATCTGACCCTGTTTTTGTTCTATATAGTGTTCCTCAAGGTACCCACATTGAATCTTTATTATTGACAATTTTTATTAACAACTCGTTTCCGCAATAACCGTCCATTTACCCGAATGCAAATGCCCGACAAACCATTTGCCTGTAAACCTTTTGCCTAACACGCATTATTTGTCTACAACTAAATATTTTCCTTCTACAAAATACCTATTAACTAAATAAATTCCTTTTACAAAATGTCTATTGGCTAAATATTTTCCTTTTAGAAAATGCCTATTAACTAAGTATTTTTTTTTACAAATACATATTGTGTTTTGATGTATTTGAATGTTTCAGATCTGATTATATCTTAAACGAAATCAGTCAGTCAGTTTTGTATTTTTTCAAATGAAGCATTTAAAGACTTTCTTCTTGATTGTAATTTTTAAACCATTTAATAAAACTGTTCAAAATTTGTAAAATGCAGCATTTAAATTAATGTACACCAAAACCTGTACTATATGCATAGTTCTAAAAAATATTTCGCTACTGATTGAAATCGTATTTTCAAATTGGAAATTTAATCAAAAGCTTCAGCTTATTCGTTGAAGCTTTGCCACCATATGCGAATGTTGTTTACTTAACTAACAATAATCAAAAACACAACCACTCACCACACGTGTGGTAAAGTTATTTTTCATTTTACCAGTGTTTTCTGCTTTCATAATTAGTATGGGATAATTTTAATCGACCGTCGATTCTAGCAAACTACTTTTTATTAACTTTTAGGCGGATCGGCTGATTTGCGTGATATTGAACACATGATATGATTTAATTAATTAATTGTGTAAAAACGAGCGTTTTCTCGTTTCCGTTAATAAAGTAATTTTGTTTACTCATGTTTGTAAAAACGTTTTTTGCGTAAAATCGGGATCGAATTTCTGGCACTATTGTAAACTGTCATAAAGGTTTCATTTTTAAAATTAATTGAATTCATCATTCATACTGAGACATTTTTGTAATTTCAAGTAAAAATAATAATTGATGCAGTTTTATACTTATTATTAAAGTTTTATATTTAGGTACGTGTATTTATTTATTTAATTCGCTTAATACAAGCTACAGGGGATACAAAATGAATACGTGATGAATATACAATACATATGTATGTATGTTTCCTGATATATGCATATCTGAAGTAATTCCAAACATTAATACTTTTACAAAAGACAAACATCAGTTTGTCCACAAATATTAATTCAGTGTGTTCAAACTCTAAGTGTGAATTATATTATAGCAAAATTTATTTTTTGAAATCATAATAGGTATACGTGATTAAACTGTAACTGTCTAATTTTAACACATAAATATCATGTTAAAATAAAATGTTGAGTATGCATTTTAAATAACTCATACAGTGCGTGTAAACTCAATGCAACTCATACTCGTGAGTTGTTTTAACTTACAATTCGCGTGTCTTTAAAACTTATACATTTTTCATAAATCAAAAGTACACACTGTTTTGCAGTGCTTTCCTTATTATGACAGGTCTAGACGACTAGACACTAGACTATTACAAGCGAAAACTTTAAATCGCATGACTTTGTTCATTTCCTTAGTTCCAGATGAGCCAAATATCTGACATGACCCATTTTTCAGACAGCCAAAGATAGTCCGAATGAGGAGCCCGTTAAAGTCTAAGACCCTGCATCTTACATCTGATGCATATACAAAAAATTGAGGCTCATTAAATAGTTATTCCTGTTTTTCATGAGACCAGCGCAACGCACACGATCTTCGCCGGGGCAAGTTGGCCAGCCTGCCCGCAAGAACGAGCGAACTCTCTAGTTGGCTGGTTCGCTACCACTCGAAGAAAATTTTCCTTGCGATCGTTATTATCTTGTCATTGACCTCTCGCGCGCATCTTCCCTTTTGTGTGCGCGCGCGCTTTGTGTGCTTTGTATTCCGACTGCAACTCCTCTGCTGTCGCAGCAGTACACAAAAGTATAAAATTAAACGTCGGCCGCACTGGACTGGGGTGGGGCGAAAGCAATAAAGTTAACAACATTCTTTCGCTTACGAGAAGAAAGTCCAGAAATAGAAAAAAATCAAATATGGGCAAAATCGAAGTGGGCTCCACCGTGATGGACAGAGTATGACTGATAAGCTGGCGGCCTCACACGGTCCCATGAGTTATGGGTGATTTTTTGCCCACCACCGCATCGTAGAAGAACGCATTTTACCTGTTTAAAGACTTAAAGAGCGCGGCCGACGCGACTGCCCATTGAAGTAGAAGAAGAAGAAGGAGGAAGCAGGCGCCATTACGCGCCATTAGTGTGTAGCGGGCAAAAAGCCTTCACTTACAAGATTATAACAAAATCTACAATAATCGCAGCTGATAAGCGTAACTGACCCGTTACATATGGAAGAGATATATTTTTCCTCGGCATTGTCGTTGCTCTTGGTTGTGGCACAAAAACGCTTATCAACTCATGATAACGACCCAATGCCCGTCGTCGTACCTTCCGAGCACGCAACCATCTCACGCTGTCAGAGATAAATTGCTGAGAAAAATATTTGACGTCGTCGGACTGTGCCGCTCACTGTAATCGATGCCGAGGCACCCGATAAAATTAATAACAAACCGCTGGGGAGCGCTCGAGTCAAGGAAACGGCCGGTCCCCGGTCACTCTACTGGCGGAACACCTTCCCATGAATGGCAAATTGATGCATACCTGAAAATAGAGAAATTACCATTAGTGCATGCAATTAACTCATAACGAACGCGACCACGGAAAAAACGGAATTCGTGCATATTTAGTAGCTGCAAATTGGACACACACACAGCGCAACTCGGCAGGCACTTTGACAAGCGAACTATGCGCAATAGAAACAAAATAGAAATAAAGACATAGAAACAGATTGGACAAAAGCTGAGATATTGATCTAGAAGCGGGCTGCGATATTATGCACCAGAGTGCACTCGCGCAGGCCCCACAACCAGATCAGTTGTGGATCGCACATTATCTTCTGCGGTGGATCTAACCATGTAAACCGCTAAAAATGGCATTTTGTCGGAAGGTTCCCCCAAGATCTTAGAGTGAGCCCCAACGATCATTTGTCGGCGGCGACGGTGGCGGTGGCAGCGGCTCTTTTCTTAGCGTTGCAATCTCAGCGGGCGCTCGAGTGGCTTCGCTGCGTGCGAACAATGGCTGCCACTTTCCAAAAGAGCAATGCAATCGGATACGTGCGACTATAAAAGTAAACCACAATCCCTGGTGTGGCGTTGTGTAAATTAACGAAAAACAACCAACGAAAAAGACACTTTTTGGGGGATTAAACGCTCGCCGGCCACATGCATGTTTAAAAAAAAAAAAAAGAGTATGGCCTTACGTGGTAAGATCCGCAAGATCTTCAGTTCGATTAAAAGGAGGACACACGTATTCATTCCTTTTTGGCAATCAAATTGTGTGACAAATTGTTACAGCTGTACCTACCTCTCGAGATATTCAGCCATATAAAAATACAAACACTTTCAAATCCCTATTTCGAAACTTCTTAAAAATTCCACAAACATGCCTATATAGCGCATTTACTAAGAATTGAAAGTTTAACCATTTATTTCATCAATTATTCGGACTTTTTTCTCAAAGTCCTTGGGTTTGCAGCAAGTAAACGAAACCATTACCTTACAAGAATAACTCACTTTTAGAATATAAATTTTTGGACACGCAAACAATTTTACTTTCCGCTTTCGAAGTCGTAATAAGAAACACGCTCTTAACCTCAACAACCTCGGGTGGTCACTTAGGTATCACGTTCACATTGTTAAATGCATTTTTTTGACCTATAAATAAACATTTGCCTACTTTTTAATATTAAACTACATATTCATCTTGAAGCTATAGACCAAGTGAATCTAATTAAGCACTTTGTACTTATATGCTAAATTTAAGTGAATAACTTTTTTAATTTTACTTGTCAATTTGCTGGAAAAATAACATCCAGCACCTAAAGAAATAATTGCAAACTGCGGAATTTAGATATGGTTGATTATATAAAATTCATACTTTTTTGTATGCATAAAAATATATTTGAAAAATGCATTAAAACCCCAGCTTTGCAGTTGAATAGGAAAATACACATAAATAGCTTTTATAACATATGAGTCTCATTTTTAGTCCAGTTCGTACAAAAGTAGATATACGTCTAGGATCGTTTTACGAAAAAAAAAGAAAATCTAAATGTGATTTAATTAAATTTTTACTAAACATTTGAGCATACGCGACAACCGCACCGTAATAATGTTTTGGATTGGTATGAAGAATTTGTTATATCCATACTTTTTTCGCGGTATCTAACTATGCAGGCCAAAATAATCCTCCAAATCCGCGACGTGCCTAAATCGATATACTCTTACCTTCCGACTCAACTAAACTAAATTTAAGGTTGCTCAAATGCTATCATTTAAAAAGCATTTGCTGGATTTTATTCATATTAATATGCTTTAAAATTACTTTTTCTTTTGGAATTCTTCTTTTAAGTAAGTACCTACCTAATTTTTTCTATTAAAATTTTTTTATACCAGCAAAATAAATTGGGTTGTTACTTACATTTATTCAGCCACACATTTTTCTACATTAAATTCAATTAATGGGCAATTGGCTCAAATTTTTTTCACATAACAGTTCCTTTCCAATTTTCCTAAAACCACTGTGTTCCTTACTTTGATAGACATTTATAGCAGTTTAAAATAATAATAACATAATTTTAATATTAGATTTTTGAAATACGGATGAAAACAACTTTTGGACCAAGTTGCATTGCATAATAACGCAAGCCGAACGATTTCAACGAGGTTCAAAAGAGTTACTTTTATGGCGTTAAGAATTAGATATAAGGGTCAAACGAAAAACAGGCGATATAAATTTAATAGATAAGTTAAAATCAGCACCGATTTTTTTATGTTTTTTATTAATTTGTAAATGGACGTGTTGGTTACTATAAAAATAGAAACAGAAATCGTTCACCCAAATTGACTGAAAAAACGGAGATTTTCAATTTTATCTGACCAAATATTCCACAGAAAATACGAAAGATAGTCTTTTATAAAAGATTACTTTAATTACAGTGAAATCCGTTTATAATGACATCGAAGGGAAGTGACAAACACGTCATACAAAGCAAATAATCTTAGAAAATAAACAACTTGCTATTTTTGTTAATTATTGAGTTTAATAGAGAGAAAAACTACAAATTGTATATGTATATCTATTAACAAAAACAGAAAAAGATACGTACTTATACAAAACATAAGGTACAAATTTTAATACCAATGTACATATCATCTTTTCACTGAGAATCAAAACAAAAATGAGCCATGCACGCACTAAACGTCGTTGCAGGAAAAGGGGTGGGGAGGGTCACAAAAACAAGAGAAGGTGTTATTATAATCATGTCAGTCACTATAACCGGACATAATTTCTTAAAAATAAGTCATAATAAGCGACATGTCACTTTAAACGAAGTCATTATATCCGAACTTTGCTATAAAGTATGTATTTAATATGAAAACCAATCTTCGCACTTGAATTACTTCATATTAAGCGGTTGGTCAATATAGGCGGAGTCATAATAAACGGATTTTACTGTAGTTCAATTAAAAGCAATATAACTTAAGTACTACCTATTTTTAATTACAATAATGAATTCATAAATTTCCGTGGAAAATTCTTTTTTCCCAAATTATTTGTGCTTCAATCATCAGTTTAAAATACATTTTAGAATTTAACAAAGTTATGGATAGGATTCTTGATAGGTACTTTATTTGTAATTCATCAAAAAAACAAAAATAAAACAAAAAAGTACGAAAAAAAATTTGTTTTTTTTTTTTACACTGCCCGAACATTATTTTTGCGTTTGACCCATAAATTGTCTGTTGTATTACTCAGCTTAATCGGCTAGTTCTTTAAAATTTTTAGTACCTACTTTTAGGCAAGTTAACTTACTTATTACCTCATGGATCATCCTTCAAGTATTTCCGAGTTTGTTCTTTATCTATTTATTCAGAAGAAAACGGGTAAATTGTTTAAATTTAACGAGACAAAGACCCCACAGACGTTGCCTGCATTTATTTCGCTACCCAGCGAAAACTCATAACTCTCGCTTAAGTTCCAGCAATTTAACTGCCTCGTAACCCGCAGCCGTGGTGGCGCGAGGAACACAAAAAGCGCTAGCCAGAGTCAGTTCCTCCCTGGAATGAATTCCTGCATAGTTTCTGAGATCCTAATCAGCTAGAAAAACAATTTGAATGTTTCCGAGAAGGATGTGCTTTCGCATGCGGGCCCGGCCAAGTCTGGTGCATAAACCTAAAAATGATGACCGAGCCAGCGGAAAAAATGCCCCGAACTAATTTCACTCGCGAAACATAAGAAGAATTCAGAACAGGTTTCGACCGGGTCCACCTGACCGCACCCGCCCTGTGGCGGGCACCGCGCCTCGTCCTGTTGGCGGTGATCTGAAAGATTTCATTATTCCTCCGCCGTGGAGTTCGGAGGAGTTCCTATCCATCAGAGCGGGAATTAGCCACTACCCGAAGGAGTCTCAAATGTTGTGGTTTTGTCAGTTTTCGTCTGCCTGCGGCTAAATTTCGTCCGGATCAGCGTCCATGCGGAGTGACACTAATTTGGGCATGGAGACGGGTTTACAGGCCATGGGGACTCTGCCTTCGACGGCGCGTTGCGCGGCCCCATCTCGGGCTTTTTGCATCGCCGACTGTACAAATTTAGTCGCGCCGCGCCGGTAGCAAAGTAATAAGATGCACGCGGGACTAGAATTGGAAAATAATCGCCGATGAGATTACACTTTGGAACGAATGCAATAAAACGAAGAGCCCCCGTGGGCTGGGATGAGACCAGCCAGAGAGCTTTTGGTCATTGACCTGGACTCTGATGGGTTGGTTGCATGTACGAAATGCAGTGAGCCCCACGAGAGCCCAGGCGCAGCCCGAGCACCCAGTGCCAGGGGAATCAGAACCAGCCCATTCATACGTGTGCACCGCCGAGGGGACAGCGGCGGCCCCGGCCCCGGCCCTGCTGCGGTGCACCGACATACACTTGCCCGTCTCATTACATTAGGTCAGCGCTCGGGCTGCGCTCATCCGCCCCGCGGGACCCCTGTAGAAAAATCAAGAAAAAATTTTAAAAATGTTTAGAGCTCCACAGACTGTCCGCGGAGCACCAGCGCACTAAAGATCAGCCCAGAGCGCGGGGGGGCACACAAAGAAGACATGAACACGATTTCGAAGTCTGAAGTTGCACCGTTGCGGAGAGTGCCAGTGGAAAAGTCCCGGGGTCCGGCACAGCGGCCGGGGCCGGGGCCCCGTCCCGTCAGCGCCGCACTTCTTCTATGCCAGAGAATCACCAAAGTCAACGGGGCGAACACACCACACCAAGCCGACGACGACAACAGCGAACTTGGTAAAATGTAGTTGGAATTTCATCGGGCTAGAGATGTACAAAAAACTTGATTAGTCGGACGTCTCCCTTTATCGGGATCCTTCATCCCTGGAGCGCAGCCAGCTTCATTTGTAATCGCGATCGCAGCCCGCTTCGGATCTCAGCGGACCTCCACTGCTCGTCCCCGAGAGAGCCTCTGTCTGAATAATTTCGGTCCCTGAATGCGCGCCCCAAAAATAGATCTTCTCGGGAGCGATCACATCCACGGTCCGTGTAGACTAGACTTTCTCCCGATTCGACTATTTCTGGACGCACTTTTTCACTATTGACATTTTATCGCAACGTTGTCGACGTCGGTTTTCGACGCCCGCTCCCGCCGATGGCCTCACGCCGAGAAAACCCGTTCCCCTGCCCCTCCGATTGATGCTAAACAAGCCTCAGCCGCTGATTATAAATGATAGCGAGTTCTGGTTTACGTTTCTGGCTCGATAGTGGATCTTTTATAAAAAAGAATTTACGAGAAACCTATCCCCGTCGCCGCGCGCTGCCCCCTGGACATGCTAACCACACTCGCGGAGTGTGGTTTTCATGCTCCACACCGTAAATTGTATAATTCGATCGGTTTAATGCCCTAAACCTTCGTGGGCGGGTGCGCATGACGAGTATTCGGCAGCGGCTCCTCCGCGAAAGGCAGAAGCTGCTAGCGAACTGAACAGGGTGCCCACAAATAACTAGCTAATTTCTTTTTACTCTTATTTTATTCACCGAAAAAAAAACATATAAACTTACTTCTATCATTAAATGTAACATCCAAGAAATTTCAAGATCAATTCGCTTATCCATCAATACTTTATATTATATGCTATTTATTTCATGTGCTATTCTTTAAACTTTAACTAGGTGGTAACAACATCAACAAACTTTTAAATGACAAACAGCAAACTTTTTCTGATTTAGATACCTATAAATAAAAAAATAAATAATCAAGTTTTAAATTTCACGTTTATCTGCCATGATGATAACGATTAGTCCATGACAGACAGCGCATAAATTAATATTATTTAGTACTAATCATTAATTTTCGTATCCTGTCTGTCTAAAGTGATCATCTATTAAAAATAAAGAATGATGAGATTACTCTTCAAGCTTCAGGGCGTTTCAATCAGTGATCGGTATCGCATTTCAAATTTCTTCGAACAATTTTTTTACTATCACAACCAAATCCGCGTATACATATAAATATCTACTGCGATCGGATTATATTCTTTTTAAAATTAAGGCGAAATCAAACCTTACCTAATATTTAAAGACATCAAATATGTAGTTCTCATGAATCAGGTCTAATAGATATAGACAGAAATGCTATTATTTCGTCCATCTATTGCTAGAATGTGTTATAAACGGCAATAAAAGTCCAATAAAAGTAGCGTGAAATTTAAGAAGAGGTTTTTTGAAATTAAAATATACTATTTTAACAGATATTCTATACTGCCAAACTGCGAGACCTGTTTCTAAATTATCTCTCTTCTTATGCTACTGGTTATTTATGAGCACCCTGTAGCATTCGCTCAAGCCCATTTCTACTATTCTGAAGGACTGAAAGTATCTTTTTTTTATTAAAGAAAATTTGTAGGCAGTAATATTTTACGCATAGCCAAGAGGAAAACTTATTTCAGGTGGTTTCAAGTTAAACAGGTTCCGCCGGGGGCCAACTATCTTCCATATCCACCAGGTGCATGAACGGGTTATGAGGCAATGCCTAGTAAATGTTTTCTGATAAAATGTGTGCTCGGTTGCGCGAAAATTGATCGATAGCGGCAGCGAACTAATGGAATGTTTCCTCTGGGTACCGGCCCCATATTTCAAGTAATATTACCCTGATAGCATTTTTATCGAAAAACCCATGCTGCCAATAACCGCAGAATGTGCACGAGTGCAATTGTGAATGATTTTGAACATTAAAAAAAATGCAACCCGAGTTTGATGCATTGTATATACCATGCTCAGTCGCGCAGATTATGTTGCGGAAAATATTTAGAACGAATTGGAAATTTTTCAGCAAATAACTAGTTTTTTCTATTAACTACACACGCACGGTGCTGGTGCTTGTTTGCTCGCTTGGATATGTTCGCAGCATATTTCGTTACTGCATTTGGCAACAATATTGCACTTTATGTTGAACACCGACATGCCTAGAAGGGTTATTTCATTAGGCAGCCTATTTAGGACGTTCGTGAGGTGAGTTTTATCCCCGCAATTTTTAGATAGGTACATACATGTAAATATAGATTGTATATTTTCAATCCCAATTTCATTATCTTTATGGAAAATGGCACAAGCTTATGTGACGATATTTTATAATTGAATTTTGGAAACCTGATAGGGAAATTAAACTTGTACATATCATAAAAAAACATTAGAGTTTGATCGCAAATTGAATAAAGCCGTCTAGAAAAAACGCAACTATTTCAAATTACTGTCATATAGCCCAGTTGTATTAGTTCTCTTCAGAATATTATATACGTATATTAAAGACTTACCCATTTGATACCACATAGATAAAGTGTTTTGGGAGTTTACTTCATTATATTTGTTTTTTGTTGATATTTGTTTTAATTAATAATCAATTTTTAATGCGCTCATTGATAAAACAATAAAAGATAGTTATAAAGACTCCTAAGAATAATTTGACTACCGTATGAGTCTAACTTCTGTACAGAGATTTACTTTCTGAAATTCTTTTTAGCATTTCAATTATTGTGTAAAATGTTTAGAGTTGAAAGTACGCTTGTAGCCGACTTAAATTTGCACATTTGGTCGAAATTAGAGCCCTATTTGTCAAGGAACCTGAAGCTCAACGTCCACAAATGCGTTCTACTTTCAATTTCCATTCTAGCCCTGGTTTCCAGTCGCACAGTCGTTCGGAATGCTCCCGAGTCGCTCACGTACCCCCATAAATCAGAAGTCATGTTCCATTCTCGAATTTCCTTCCTCAATTATTTCAATAAATCTACTGTGGCACGAACTAGACAGCCACCACCGCAGCCAGCAATTGCAATCCGAAAAATCCGACAAATCCATTAGGCTCGGCCAAGAGTGCTTAGGAGCAGGCTGCCCAGATCAGAACCCTCGGCGATCCAGCCTACCTTCTTCTAGTTCTAGCCATCTACGGCCGCGATCTATCTCTCCTGGTGCTCTGCGCGCGCAGCGCACGCCTGTTGCGCCCGCCCCTCGGCCGAGCACGAGGAGCGCAATTGCAATTTTTGCAATTGCGTGCGCAGCAACTGCGCGCAATTTTTATTCTTACCTCGTCAATGCGCGCCTCATTACTGCCTCCTTTTCCGCTTTTGCTCCTTTTTTGGCTCTCAGCTGCGTTTTGGTCGCTTTTTAGCAGCGCACTGCAACTTAAACCGCAGCAGACATTCACCTCTTCGGAAACGTCGTAAAATTCGTTTCGTTTTATTCATTTTTTGGGGGCTGTGGCCGCAGAGAATCCGCACAAATGTGCCCACAGCGGGGGCGGCGGGGGGGACAAACGCGACGCGGTTCGCACACAGCCGTCGTCGACGTCTGGTGCAAGCGCGCAAGAGTCCCAAAGTTGCACACTTTTAAGTCCCCACCGGTCTCCCTCTCGCGCCAGTGCTTTGGCACCTTTTCGTTTATTATTTTGCATTTTCGCAAAATTGTCCGCTTGTTGTCGTCGTCGTCGCCTTGCATCGGGAGCGGTGCTTGTTTTGTTCCGCCCTGCGCTCGCCGGTCACTAGCTCCGTTGACGCACCGCACCGCATCGGCTATTGAACCAAATTTGAATGAACTTTCGATTTTAGCTCGATGACTGCGTCGCGAATATTTTCCTTTTTTTCACTTTATTAGCTCTCATGTCTAGCTTTTTTGGATCGCAGAAATATTTTGGTACCAAAGCATTCACGAATTTCTGTCGAATGAATCATAAAGATGTTGGAATTTATTAACGCTTTCAGGGGGTCCTGTCCTATCTCCAACTTCAGTTCTAATTTATCTTCAAAATGAAAGAGAAATAAATAAAATGCATGAGATGGACGAAACCTGAAAAACTGCAGGAGGTCGTCAACAAATTATTAATGACACTGTTTGCCAGAGTATTAGCAGAGCTATACTCCTCCGAAGACTTATAGCATCTATTAATGAATTATCAAAATATACAATTACAGACTATACTTATTTCACGATATTGTGAATATACCTACTTACTTACTACTACATAATTTAGAAAATATAAAACAACAGGTGATTTGATAATTGGTAACATACCTTATAAACATTATACATAGCAAAATATTTTCGTCTAACTTTATTTCATTCTTCTAACACAATAGTGAAACCTCATTGAATCCTTTTAATTCCAAACGATTCTTTCCAGAATTTCACTTTTAGAAAAAGTCAGATTTAAAATAAAAAAAAAGACGACCTTGTTGTGTATAGTATTTTTTCTCAGTTATGTCAATAAGAGGCGATCCTCCCCGATCTTTATAGTATATTTTTAAGGTCCAAAACCTTTTAACTAGATCGAGAACTTAAAATCAATATTGTATATATACAAATATGAAATGTGAGCGTTTCGAATCAATTGGCATTATCTTTTACAATATTATTTTATAAATAAGACTTCTTTTGGATTCTACACTCTTGTCATTCGTACGTGTGCTTTTTAATAATTATTATTTTTGTATGCTAGCTTTATGTGAATTTCAACAGCTGTATTGTCTGTTGGCGGACACAGAAACATTACAAGCATACAAATATAACACCCAAAAGCATTACTCTCGGCAGTCGAGTAAAATAATAAATAAATCATTCAAAATAATTCTTTTCTCAAAATAACTTCCTTCTCGTTGCTAGCGCCGATACGCTTTGCTACTGCGCAGCAATTTATAATAGATACAAAAGACTGTCCGCCCACATCCTCCCGGGCATTGTCTTGGGAGATTGCCGCGAGAAATGCAATCTCCAAAATGCATTTACTAGCGCGCAACGATGCCGCCATAAATCAGACGGATGTCGCTAATCGCCAAATCCCATAAAATTATTTACAACGTCTGGAATATGCCAAGCGATTATTCTACCAAAAAATCTTTGCACGCGTCTAGAAGAGGAATGCTAGATGGCAATTTTCGATGAAATTGTCTTATCCGCCGCCAACTTCACTGCCTCGCGAGGGACGAGGGTAGCGTGTAGCATGGTGCCTCCTGGCTGATGGAAGAAAGCAAAATCAGCAAGAATGGGCAAAAGTAGCGGCGCATGCAATTTTCGCATAATAAATTGTTTGGCAGCATGCGTCTGGTTGCATTAATATATAAAATGTGCCGTGCTCGGATCGGTCGGATCGGCCTCCCAGTTGTGCACTGCACCTTACCTTTCCCCGGCACACTTCTTTTGCTTTCCCCCAAGAGCCATAAGAAAGAAACAGGCACAGGTACACAAGGCACGCAACACACGTGCAGGTTTCGAGTTGCAGCGCGGCTTTTTAGAGGTGAGGCGTTTTGTAATTACCATTTCGAGGAGTTGTGTGAAAACATCGAGAGTTGGGCGACTGAGAAGATGCTGATGATGCGCTAACGCGGACCGCGAACAAACGTGCAAAAGGAAAAAAAAAACAACAACAAAGTGAAGTAAGCCACGTTTATGCGGCGGCGGTGGATTGGTTTTCGCGGGTAAAATAAAACCAGGAACAAAAAAAAACACAGCTGATGGATATAATCTCTGGCGTGGAGCTTTATATTCCTTTTATTCGGTTCGATCGATTCCATTCATGAAAATGCCTGGAAAATTCTCGGCCGGGCTGTGGGAACGCAATGAGGATCAATCAATCAATCAATCAATCAGTCAAGAGTGTCTGTCTCAATATTATTGCGTAATTACAGCGCAGAGGCTTCACGGCGACGGCGGCAAGGATTATTACAAATGCGAGCCTCCGACCTCAGGAATCGCGAGTCCTCTGAGGTGATTGCCCATCAGCGACACTGTAATGATTACAAAAATTGTTGCAAGCCGTACGAATGGAAGTGCCCCACGGAAGAAAAAAAAAGAGAAAAAACGAAACAAATTTTAAAAAAGGTGGACAAGTAAAATGCCTTCGCTCTTCCAGGTAACAGCACGATCCAGACACGAGAAAAAAAAGCCATTCTAGTCCCTTCTTACCTTAGAAACCGTACGACCCAACCGGTTTTCGTCCACAAAAAGCACAAGGTGTGCTCCGTCCTCTTCGCCAGCATATGTGGCAGATACCACCGCGATACCAAGAAAATAGAAAAGCATACACGCGGTCCGCCGGGGACGGAGGCGCGCACCTTGAAGAATAATAAAAAAAAATAAAAAATACTTTTCTTTGAATTCCTTTGCCCTCTTCATCTTCTTCTTCTTCGTCGAGAGTGTTCTTTTCGCTTCTTCGCTTCTTTTTTTTTCCTGTGCTTATACTTCTTTTTCAGCTATTTGTGTTTCCAGCCGAATACACCCAAACGTAGGCCTAGGAGTTTAAACTGCATTATCTGATCAGATGGGTATGGGAAAATGTGGGCAAAACAAGCAGGTGGAGACCTCTTTTTATTTGATTTTGGCCCAATGAAAGACATCCACTTCAAGGGAATTTATAAAACGTTCTAATCCGGTGTCAGTTGACTATATATACTTAGTAAAAGTAAATATAGAAACGAGTGTGTTTGTAAAAATATTAAAATAACCTCAAATACCATCGCTTTTTCCTCCACTTCCGTAGGGTGGAGCAACGTACGCAACGGATGAGTTGGAAGTGCAATTATTTTACGCAACGATCTAACGGGAAATGAAGAAACCCATAATAATTATTGAACCGTGAGCTTACACCCATACATGCAATAAATACAGTCTTAACGGAATACAGGGTGTTCAATTCATAGACAAAAACGTAGAGTATATAGAATAGGTTTCTATCAATTACCCTGTAATTACATTACTGATTTCAAAGTCTAATACATTGATTTACACAATTTCAACAGATTTAAACTGAACTCATAAATACCCTGTATATGAAATCTTCCCCATTTCCAATTTTATAGAAGCTGCTACTTTAACCAAATCAGCTTTTAGGGCCTCGATATTGCGGTGAAGCTAAGGGCAGGCCTTTTCCCCTTAAAATATTCCTCAATTGGCAGCCCGGCGGATTAAGCTCCGGACTTTTGAAGGTCAACCTTGCCTGCGCCTGCCCATAAGGCGAAATACACAAACCGTTGGCTAGAGGTCATTTTACCTGAGTTCATCGCTGCTGAACATTGGCCCTCAGGAAGGACTTATGGTAGGACTATTTAATTATAAACATTACGAAGTCTTCTGGACGTCTTGTACCATATAAAGCAGCGTTATTGTATCTGTTTAAAATACGTACTATTGGATTGAACGCCGTGCAACATGATAAGATAACAAAATACGTATAAATGCCTACTTGCTGACGCTAATTTTCTGTTCCAAATTCCATAGAAAAATGCCCATTATTCTTTGTGTACATTCATTACATATGTAGTTTAAATGCCCATTCATCTACTCAGGTAAGGCCTTGTTCTTAATTTTAAAAATAAACAGAAACACATTCAAAACAAGCTTTTCACATTCACATTACAGTTTAATATCGCTTTCATTGCTTTATTTATTGATGTTATGCATTCTGTCGACTACTATAATCTAAATCCGGTTAACTAATTTCAAGAAGATTGTTAAATTAGCTTATTATATTTTTACACTTTAATCTAAATTTAACATTTGATAAACTAATTGATCAAAAACCGAAACCACCTAGAAATCAAAAATATTTATTTTCTCTTCTCCTTTAAATAGCCCTTATCTTTAGTATTAAAAAAGCATTCTAAAAGTTAAAAATATTTAAATTCGTTATCAAAATTACCTACAAATAAAATTGTAATAAATAGACCATAAAAAGACTTGACTGATTACAAGCATGACCTTAGCTTTAATTTTAAGAATTAATTTTTGAATTGTAAAAAATTTATAAAGTTCGTATCAGACTCAAGTATATCTTTTTATACCATTATTTTTTAGTGCTACTAATCTTATGTTATTCTATGAGAGCATTTTTTGTTTATAAGTTCATTTGATGTGTTTCTGTTTGGTTAGCAATAAAACTCATTCGTGTTCGACCGAAGGTTTTCCTCCCTCATAATTGAATTTCAACTTATTTTTAATTGCTTTAGACGCATCAGAAACAACTTCCCAAACGTAAGAAAGGAAGCAAACGTCTCTAAAGAGAATATGCCCTAAAACTTCAGGTCTTAATTTCTGTTTGAGAGAATCCATTAAGAAACTAGCTGCCTAAATGATCGTCAGTTCCTAGAACGAAGGTATAAAATTCGGCGGAAGATGCGACTTAGGTGTAATTAGCCAACCATCGAAGTCAGAGGGCCACATGTTGTTCAGGGCGATGGTGATGAGCAAAGTAAATGGGCTTTCCAGCAATTCTTGATGGAAGGAAACAAGATATATTTACGATTAAAAAAAATAGAAACTGAATGGTAGTTATAAAGCAATAAAAATTAAAACAACAATAAATTGGCCACTAGTCAGTCCTCCCGGGAATACCAAAAAGACACAGCCCTTCCTGCTGGCCTCGAGGGAGCGTAGACAATTTCTGGTTCGTATAAATTCTATAGTTAGGCATTCGAGGAGATGATTTTCGATTATTTTTATTGCTGTAATACGCCCGATAAATTTAGACACATTCCACCTCCCGCTGGTGAGGCGACAGTCTCATGGCTCACATTCTGCTCTATCTCGTGAGGCATGTTGAAAGCGCCGATCTGCTGGTCCAGCCGAGATGCTGCACGAAATTATATGCCCCCAACTTGTTTGGGCATGACCCCAGGACAACATATCAATTCCACATCGTAAACGCTCCCCGAGACGCCCCCCGATTGCTGAAATGAAGCGACAGACACACTACCGCGTCGCTGGACGTCTTTTTGGAATTCTTTTTTTCCTTGTTTTTATTTTTAGTTTCGTACGTGGCAAAGAAATTTATCACTTTGCCTGGAGTTCCTCCTCCAAAAACGTCCTCCGCGCCAAGAAGGCACATTAGGTGCACATATTTCGGAATCAGAAAAAAAAGCTCCCCAACTGAGGTGGAATTCCTCTTTGCCCTTTATGTTCTTGCTCATCCATATTTTTGGTACATTATGTACAATGGGGGCTCCACGGACCGCTGAAAAAGCTCCCCCAGAATATGGAGCAGAGCACGTCAGTATTCGTCTCGTTTCCCCCCAAAAATTCTTCACGAAACCTGCAGGGTGCTCCGCAAGACACTGAAAGACGGATCGCTGACTGTTGCCCGTCGTTCCGTCCCCTGACTCCGCTCAGTTTCCTTTAAATTCTTCTGAGAATTTTACGGGATGATCCTCCTTTAAATTGAGCCACGAAAAGTCCCAAAATGAAATGTTATTTATATGGGCTTTGAGCAGAGGGAGGCCAGGGAAAAGGGCGCTGGCTGCTACTTTTTATAGGCACCTACTGCGTTCCTGCCGTGCTCAAATTATGCGCGCGTAGGGCAACCTTAGCTAAAGACGAAAAGGCAGACAACGGCTCCATTTTGGGAGACCTTCTCCTCCTCATCCCATGGATTTTGTCTTCTTCTTATTCTTTTCCGACGAGGGACACTGTCACCGTCTGACCTCTTTCAGCAAAGGAAACAGACTCGATTTAAGCGTGATAATCTCATTAGAGACGTTTTTTTTTCCATCCCATCCTGACCATCGTTTTTCTATTTTTTCCGTCTTATTTTTGTTTATTTTCCCTTATTTTTGTTTTCTTTCATTGCCGCATATGACTTAAGTGTCTCCACTGGAGGTGAATCCAGCGATAAGTGGGTCTTTTATTGAATATTACGAGAAGAATCTGGTTAAGGAAATGTTTCTGTGTTTCTTAAAAGAATTTTCTCCATTTGGCTTTATTTGGAATTTTATGCCTTCTGGCTGCCCATAAAGCTTTTCTTGAGTCCAGGAGAGTTGTCTGATTGGAGTTTAGGTCTCAACACCGCTGTGGGTTAACCAAACGTGGGCACACAACACTACAACTATAACACCATTTCTAGACCAGAGCATTTCGTTTTGAATTATAAAGCACTGCAGCTTGTAAGCAACATTTCTTCACTTCCTTATAGCTAAGTATAAAGTTGAGTCAAATTCGACTTCGTACACCTCAGCAATCTTTTAAGGAACTTTATTCTGTTGAAGATTCTTTCTCCGGATTCTCCATATCTTTAGAGTTGAGGTATTTCTATTTCCAACTAAGTTTCCAGTATGAACCAAAATAAAATATCCAGACTGTTAAAATTAGTTACTCCATCAAACACTGATTAGCCCCATGTTAGAATCAGAGTAATCGAGACCGTTAAAAATACTATTACAGATATTCCTTCGCTTACAATTCACACTTGGTATTGTAGCCTATAGATATAGGGATTGGTGTTCAATCCATTGGTTCGGATGTCTGTGGCAGGGGCCTCAAACCGTAGCCGCACCACACTGATGAGATTTACTTGGTGTCCTGGATCTAAAACATCAGGATCAGGATAACGCAGATGATTAGGTTAGGTTAGGGCACACTTAGGCCAAGGAAAGTCCATTGTGGTACCACGTGGGACGAATGCTGAACCCAGTTCCGACAGGTCATTAAGAAACAGGAGCCTAGATTGTACCTGCGTACCGCAAGAGATGGGCAGCGGCAGAGAAAGTGCATAATACTTTCCTCCTCTTCCTCATTGAGGCAGCTTCTGTAGAAGTCATATGAAGCCACCCCAAGTCTGCTGGCAGTGACCCGTTATGACTGCCACAACGCTACAAAAGATGATTACGTTCAGGCAAATTTTTCTAGTCGGAATGTTACAAAGAGTATTCTGATCACACTATTTTAAATGTTTACATTTTATTTCTGTTTGAGTTAGACAAAGATAAAACAAAAGTGATGATTGCCTGTCTGTCATCGCATTGTCACTTTCAAGTGACATTTCAGGTAAATTATGGAAGGTTGATTTTAGATAAGTGGTAACAATTACTTAGCAGCTTGTGGAACTCGATTTCTACACTTCGAAAATAATCAGTAAAAGTCCATCAAATCACAATCTCAAAAAAATAAATCAACGCATTGGATTCCTATCAGTGAAAAATTGAAATCCTTATTGAGTTACTCATCGCGCCGAAGTATGTATGATTTACAATCAGTAGGAAGAAAATAGCGCAAAAAAGCAGACAAAGCGAAAAACGAGGAACAGGGGCGAGCAGATGTGACAATCAGCGTTCGGTGGCATTCACTCTCATTGTTTTTGCGGAGAGAACATGACAACATGCCCGCGTACGGGGGGAAAAACGAGCAACAAAAACCCCGGAGCAGAGCAGCACAGCACAAAAAAGAAAAACGCGAAAAAACAGTTATCACGTAACAACAGTCGACATTAAAGCTTGACGGCATTCGCCAGTCAAAGCAGAAGCCGCGCCCCGCGCCCGTGCCGTTGCACACCTCAGCCGGTTGCTTTGTCGCTGCTGCGGCTGCTGCTGCTGCTGCTGCTGCTGCCGTGCCGTCGTCGTTGGAAGTCGCACCTCACCGCACCGCCGCCGTAACCTTGTCCCGCGCCCGCCACCACCGACGCCCGGCGCGCGGTGTGCAGCGCAGCGTCATTCCTCATTATGGCAGCGTCGACTCGAGTTGACCGATTGCGCTATGCCGTGCCGTCATTAAATCCATTTCTCTTCAATGCCATTGCCAAAAATACGCGAACCTAACCCCGCGGGGGAATTTTTTCGCGCTCGCGAGTCGCCTTTTGTTTGCTCAAAGAGCGCAAAAACTTCTGCTTGGGCCGTCATCGCATCAACTCGGGACCGCCGGGCCGTTGGCCGCTACGCCGCGCCGGTTGAACTCTGCTCGCATCGTAAACACTTCGACGTAGAGGCCCCTCCCCCTCCCACTCTGTCAAAATCGATTCAAAAAAAAAAAAAAAACATAATAATAATAAAAACGTTGTGTCTCACCGATCAGTGGCATTGTGCCGCCGCACTTCGTAAAAAGTTTAATTTCATCTGGAGCACGGCGCGCGGTGGTAATCACTCCCCAGCCGCCGTCGTGCCGCAATTAGCGCGTTGAATAGAACAACTCCGGCCCCAGCTCCCAGCTCGGAGCCCGCAGCCTCCGCCCGGCCCGGCTGTACAAAGTGTGTGCTGTTGCATAATTAAGCATAGCAAAGCTCGCGAAATGAAAGTGAAAAGTTCGCGGAAATTAGCTCCTCTCCGCTCGCATAGCGCTCCTAGGCCGGCACCTGCGGCACCGCACCGCACCCCACCAAACCAAACCACCGGCTAGGTGAGCACGTCGGTGAGAGACGACTATTTTTATTCGCAGTTACGTCAATTTTTTTCCACTCTCCTCGGCGGTTGAGTAATTCGCCAATTTACGAACTATGGCCAGGCCATTGATACCGCGATGATTTTCGCTTTTCAAACACTCCCGCTGTTTACCTCTAGCGGAGTCTGTCTAGCCGGGTGCACGGACCACGCCGGGACAGAGGTCACAGCGGCCGTGGGTGGGCGTTCACATAAATTTTGGAGCTGCACTGCAGCTACCGTTGCACAGTGGTCCGGGATCCGAATTCAGCTGGACAAACCTCCCCTTCCCTTTGTTCCATAGTATACTCTTACCTATATTATATGAAAATGAATAGGCAATCAAATAAAAATTACTCATCTCATCCCTTGTGTTTTCAGAACAGTTGAATTCATTTCGGAGATAATCATCTACCCTAGGGTTTGAAAGAGTGAAAAAGATGTTTCCTTTTTTGAAAATCATTCGCAACAGCAAGAACGGAAATCGTTTTACATCTTTTCAATTTTCGATAAATTAGTCTCATTCTTTTAGACCTTAGTCCAAAAATTAACTCAACATTCTTAAAGATATGTACATACGCATGTAAAACCCCATATTTTAATAATTTCATTGCCGAACAATGATATATCGTTGTGCGTGAATCAGTATGCGCTTATAGCAAAGGCAGTAGTTCAAAACTGAATTATAATTATGCTAAGTCTGTAATAACATTATAAAGAATAATACCGATATGATATAACAATATATAATTTTCAATAAATTTTGAAATACTCGTATCATACATTCCCTGTATTTTAAGTTCTCTACATATTACTTATTGAATTTTCTAATTATCTTTTAAAATAAATTTTTGTCACCCTTTTCCTAAATCTCCACTCATTTCAGAACTTAATATTTCGGAAAGTACAGCTTTCTGGCAAAAAATTCTTGTATATTTCCTCGTTTGGACCTCAAAAGAAGTTCCTGCAAAGTTTCATCCAAATGTAGAAGATTACTGGATTTACACTATTTTAACCCTCAATGCCCATTCGCAATTTACCTGGAGAGCGTGAAACTCGCACAAAGTCGGGCTCCCACGCCGTTTAAGCCATGATAACAGACGCACACCACATCCGCCTCCGTCTCCCGCCAATCGTTATCTCGGTGGTGCTGGGCGTGTTACGTAATCTTGCTGCGAACGCTTTAATGACTTCAATTAGTGGGAGACCTAAATGCGGACTCACTCGATGTGTAGCAGCTAATTGCGCGGACTCACACACAAAACAGATGCTTTTGTCTATCCAATCCCCAGAACAGTAGAAGAACGGCTTTTACATTTTTTAAAATCGTTAATTTATTTAATAGTATAGTATATTACGATATAAGGGCGCAATGTAGCCGATTGCCGCACGAAGGCGGAACGATATTTTTATACGATCTTACTACATAATATTATTACTAACTAATAGTGCAAATTCATGATCATTGCACAGAAGGTGTAATGAATGAGTTAATACTTTTTTTTATTTTTGAGGTATAATTGCGTTTTAAGAAGAAAATGAATATTCTTTGTACAGGTATTTTCTTTAATCTTTGTAAATACTTCTGGAAATTGCAAATTTAGAAAGCTCTTCCATCCTTACCGTGCCTCCAGGGCCTACACTCCAATTCTCTAGCAGTTGCTGCAAATTAAATTTTCTTTCTGACAAAGAAACACTCCTACAGTCCTACCCCATCAAAAATCTCAGAACTTCCCGAGCAAGCAGGAAAACTTTCAACTCCGCAACACCTCCTTCACAACAAACGAGCCAGAGCCTTTGAGGAATCCATCACCTGGCCAGCGAACTGCATTACCCGTCGCATCTTAGCTAGAAGTGGATGTCAGGCGCGCATCGCCTTCGGTCTTTCATTTTGTATTTTTTCCCAGTTTTTCCAAGTTTGTTCTTGTTCTCATTTTTGACAAAGGATTTTTACATCCATCGATAAGTCAGAGCCTATCCCACTCGTGGATCCCCGGGAGCACCGCCGCGCGACCGCAGCCGAAGGAGTTCAACAGCTCTGCACACTCCTCGGATGCCGTTGCCGTCGTCGTCGTATATCGGATCCAGGAATCGGAGGAGGTTTCTTACTTATTTTTTGCTCCCTTTTATGTTCCTGCAGTTTCTTTTAAACTTTTTGCCTCGCCCCAATCTTTCGTTTTAGAAGCTCCAAGAAAACCGGAATTTGTCGGATTCTTCGATTTTTGTTTTCTTTCCGTGCCTCAGCCTCTCCAGCCTCAGACAGCGCCGCCACCAAGTTGCACTCCATCCACCGAGCTTCCCCGCCGGCCAGACAGTTATGCAGCGACAGATGCACACAGAATCCCGATCGGAGCGCTACCTCGCGATCTAATTCGAAGCTTGGTGCGCTTCCTTTCTGGCAAGGAAACTTATTTAAAAGAGGTCCCAAGCAGGCGACGTGGAGTTGTGCAAACTTTCAAAACCCATCTCCACCACCTGCGGTAAACTGAGCCGAGCACTCAAGTCTCAGCCTCCATAGACCTGGAGCTCAAAATCATATGTGAGCCGCCGCCACGTCGTGGCCAGGCGACTTCCCGACCGGACGGCTTCGGCGGAGCCCTACCCCCCCCCCCCCCCCCCCCCCCCCGGGCTCCGCAGGCTTTTCACCGGCCACGGCTGCCTTCGTGGTGGAATGCGAGAACTTGCTGGTATGAGTGAAAGTTAAATAGCGATTGGGCGCAGCGGCGCAGGTTTCCTCACTTTCTTGTTTTCCGTGATTTAATAGAATTAAAACTTTAGCCGAGCCAGGCCGTCGAGATTACTGCACCGAGCCGTTTCACAAAAGTTCTCGTGGGAAAATAATGTGGCCGCTCGTATCAATGGAAAACGCTGGCGGGCACTGGCGCGTCAAAGGAAGTCGCATTTTGCTGGGACCGCAGAGTTTCTAGCGGTTCTAGCGCGTTATCAGCTTAAGTTAGGACTGCTGTTACAAAATTATATCACCCGACATGCCCGCAATTCTTCCTTTATGAAGTTGTAAATATGGTCAGGTGCGGAGGGATTGACACGGCGTTAGTGAGTCACTATCAATCTTAGAGCACTTTACGTCACCGCTTGATAAACTGTGGGATTTACTAACTTGCATAATAAACGGACCGTAACAAATGCAGCGGTGACTTCAATAAAGTTTCTCGAGAACCATATTTCGATGCGTCATATAATTCTTACACGGTATTTATATAACTAGTTATGGAATTATGACACTACGCGAATTAGGGCACTCTTCAAAATTTCCACATAAAAAAAGTGCACCAAATTTATTCCTTACTAACAAAATTTAAAATCTCTTCCCGCAGCATAATTTCATATTTATGAAGGTTTCACATTTACGACTCATGCCTTATCTTAATTTAAAACGAAAAAATATTTTTACAACTTGTGCCATATGTTCGAAAGCAATTTTCAAAAACTTTTCTCACTTTAGCTATCGAACACACAAAAGTTTTCAGTGTTTCTATCTAACCAAGCGTTTTTATCTCTAATATTACACCTGCTAAGTCTGTAACAAATAAAAGAGGGTAAAGCCTGTTTTCGAACAGAAAAGAAGTATTATTGTCACACTCATTATATATACATACATCATTTTTAGACCCTATTTATGTCCCATAAAATATATTAAAAACGCGTAAAATGAAATCGACAAGAACTTGTTTGTCATTTTGTAGGAAATTAAATTCTCAACGAATGCCTCTGGAATTTAATAACATTAGTTACGTTTTTTTACTAAATCCCTCATTTCACCTAAAACAAGTAGTTAAGAAGTTAACGAAAACCGTGTTGCTTTCCAAATTTGACAACTCCACTACTTAGTTGGCCGATAACTGACGAAATTACCCTACCAACTTTGCATTGCATTAACATAGTCAATCTTTCCGGTATTTAACTAGTTTACAAATTTTTAAGAGCGAATAGATAGGGACGAGATTCAATATTATTGGGTTGGTCGATAATTCCGTGCGGTTTTCAGTTCATACGACAGTTTTTACTGTTTAAATGTTTTTCTTGAAATTTGATCAGGCAGCCCCAATGTGGTTTTGGAAGGAGATGTGTTGAGAGGGATTTTCGTCGAATATCATTCAGTTTCAATGTTCGGTGTGAGATCAGGCTCTTTGTGAAAATGAATAATAAAACAGTGCATTTTCGTCATATTATGCTCTATTACTTCCAAAAAGGGGAGCGCGCGGCGGAAGCTTGCCGAAAGATATGTGCTGTATATGGGAATGATGCTGTATCAGAACGTGTGTGTCAGAAGTGGTTTGCGAAGTTCCGTTCTGGAGAACAGGATGTTGAAGATGCGCCTCGTTCTGGCAGGCCTAGCGAGGTTAATGACGATGAAATTAAAGTGCTCGTTGAACAAAATCCACGGATTACAGAAAGAGAAATTGCAGAGTCATTAAACATATCAAATTCAACCGTGAATGTTCATCTCCATAAGC
Organism: Machimus rusticus; assembly: GCA_951509405.1. Taxonomy (NCBI): domain Eukaryota; kingdom Metazoa; phylum Arthropoda; class Insecta; order Diptera; family Asilidae; genus Machimus; species Machimus rusticus. The sequence continues at coordinate 31,393,954 of OX608049.1, read as the reverse complement.
TGGGATTCGTTTCACGACTCAATGTTTGGGTCCCGCATGTTCTTACGGAGGCCAACAAAATTTCACGCATCAATGTTTGTGAAATGCTTAAAATTCGATTGCAAAATGATCCGTTCCTGGACCGAATTGTGACCGGAGACGAAAAATGGGTCCTCTACGAGAACGTTAAGCGCAAACGATCATGGGGACATAGCAGTGAGTTGCCACAAACCACATCGAAGGCCGGGCTCCATCCGAAGAAAGTCTTACTCTCTATATGGTGGGATCGCAAGGGTGTTGTATTCTATGAGCTTCTTTCCGAGAACAGAACGATCAATTCGGATGTCTACTGTCGTCAGTTAGAGGAATTGAAGCAAGCGATCCAGGAAAAGCGACCAATATTGGCAAACCGGAAGGGCGTATTATTCCATCATGATAATGCTAGACCCCATACTTCGCTTCAAACCCGACAAAAAATTATGAGCCTTGGCTGGGAGCTTATGCCTCACCCACCTTACTCGCCCGACCTTGCGCCATCTGATTACCACCTTTTCCGGGCCCTTCAAAACTCCATGGCTGGGAAATCATTCACTAATTTGGAAGACATCAAACGGCACTTGGATTCTTTTTTCGGTGGAAAATCCCAGGAATTCTATGCGCGCGGAATCGATAAAATGCGTGAAAGATGGCAAACGGTAATCGATAATAATGGTGAATATATCATTGATTAAAGTTTGATATAACAAAAAGAAAAATTGTTTTTTATTATATGCTTCAAAACCGCACGGAATTATCGACCAACCCAATAATATAAAACAATTTTAAAGAAAACAGCATGCGACAAAACATGCATAAGGTATATATGTAGATAAATGTAGTATATAATATTATGTCTCATTCATTAAAAATTACCTTTCATTACAATTTCTGTTATTGTTTAACGAGATCACCTGCTTTTTATTGCATTTGTGAACCTTTTTATATGGTCTATTTTTATAATTTCTTCGGGTAGTAGTAGTGTTGCAATGTTCGATTATGCTGATAATGAGTCCTGTGCAATTCCTTTCCGTTCTAGCCTTTTTCACACGCAGTAATAGAAAGGCCATTAAACTCCAACCTCAAAGATTTTATAATGAATTAAGTTTAATTGTCATAATCGATTTTCCAATTATGATACAAATAAAACTTTTCAGCACGACAATGATTTTACTGACTCGGCTGAAATAAGTTGAAAAATCAGGAGAAAACCACGTTTAACATGCAACGCAATAGCAAAATTATATGAAAAAATCTTTGCGAATTATTTTACAAATCAAAATATATGTACCTAAATAACTTAGTTTAACAGTAAAAAATCATATATTATATTATTAGGACGGTATGACCAGTAATTGAATATGATATTCAAAAAACTGAAAACTAGTTATATAAAATTGGAAAAATCTAATTTAGCAAACTAGCTAAGAAAACTCAAAAGCAAAACAGAACCCAGTTGGAGAGAAATGATTAAAACCAATTCCAAACTGATTCTTTGTTAGAAATTAAAATTAAAGAATCAGTTCTTTTTTTATGGAAAAATGAGCAGTTTTGGTTTTTAAGAGCTCTTCTGATTGGTGCGACACCAGCAAATGAAACCAATCTAGGAATCAGAATAAAATCAGTTAACTATTCTTTGATTCCTCCGTTTTAAAACATTTAGTCAGTAAGACAGACTTAGATAATTTTTAGCCCATTATTGTTAGTTACTGCTTTTTATCTATGGAGACAACAATGAAAGATTCTACAAAATCATTTATTTAATACCGAATTATGATACTAGATGTTTTTGGAACTAGAATCAGTTTTAAGTTGATTTTTGGCATTAACTTTTGTTCACACTAATAAGTGAAGAAAATGTGATTCCTACAGTATAACTTATTCCAATTTCTATATTGGGGCTTTTTTTCAGTTTATCCAAATTAAAAAACGTGGAAATAATTTGGTTAATTTTTTTAACTAGTTACATATTAAATTGAATAAATCGCCTCTAGTTACCATAAGTTCATGTGTTAATGATATCGTTAACTTTCCTAATTGAATTAATTTCAGTAAATAACACACTTTTAACCAGAGAAATTACTTCCTTCTCCTAAACACCGGAGATTATAAATTTCAAAGTTCCACAAGCACTAAATTACCTTGAAATCATTCTAAATTTAACCGGCATTTTCAAAAAGACATTTCCTGAGTAGACAGACAGAAGACATCGCTCATGTTGTTTCGAATCAACTTCTAGTCCCCTCAAAATAATCCAGGCAAATCCTGAAAAATCGGAAATATCTCTATTTTCTAGCAGAAAACGACGGGTATAAGGCGGCGGCCACAGATCCAGACAAAATTGCCATTTCCCTCCCGAGTCCCCGAGTAATCCCGGAGTAATCAAACGAGACCTCGAGCACGAAAACCGACGAGTTTCCTCGTCCCCACGACTTTTTTATTTCCACTCGCCTGGTTGCGTTTTATTTATACAAACTATCGAGTTTCGTCGAGCCGCTCTTCAGTTTGAGGAACGAAAAAACGCGGTACAGAATCCATCTAAATTTTCGGGTACACCGGGCCCAGGGCCGGCCAGCAGGGAGCCCCTCGAACGACGTTCTGAAATCTGAAGTCGCAGCACGCCAAGGGAACGATTTATATTTTTCCAATTCTTTCGTTTCGAGTGAGATTTTAGGGAACTTTAAAAGCAAATTCCTCAACTCTGGTTTTTCCTCTAAATGCCGATAAAAGCTGCCAAAAACGTAAACGACCGTAGTTGTAAGTGGGAGACGCGCGCTAATTTATTGTGACAAAAAGTGGGCATTTCTCAACTCGAAGAATGTTAAAATGCCGTCGGCAATGCGATCGATTTAATTTCCCGTGGATTGAGCAGAGCCAAGCTTGTGAAGCTCGTGGGCCGCCAGTTTTCATTTCGATTTAAAATTGCTCGCTTGTTGAGCTGCTGCACATTTGCATGTGAAGTGGCCGCAATGCACGGGGACAGTCTCATAAAAAGCACAAAATGCATGTAATCGATGCGAAATGAAATAAACTTGACAATTTATCGCCGCCGGTGGAGGGTCTCGAGAAAAGCGTGACACTGCTTTGCGCCAGTAGACGTTTTCTTAAACCCAGAAACCATAAAATCTATTTTATTGCTTACAAACCACAATTTAAAGGAAATATCAAAACTCGATCAAGTTTAAATGTCTATTTAATAAACGAATAATAAAACTGCCTCGAGACTTTTGGCCCGAACAAGCGACAGATGATTACAATAAATTCTTTTCTGTTAGAATATTATAGTTGATTACAATTTAAAACATAAATACGTGCTGATCTGCACGGAAAATAGAACTACGCATACTAAATACCTACTTACTGACTTCTCTTCTTTTCTTATAAAACTTCTAAACCCAATATTAGTAACTGCTCACAAGAGTTGCCGTCTCTTCATTCATTGTTTTATCCAATTGGAGTTTCACGCCTGTTTTTATCGCTCAATATGTTATATTTAATTTTCTGACATTTTTAGTCATGAATTAGAATTTTATATTACGTTTATAAGAACTTCCATTCCATAGAGGATGACTCTTGACTAATAAAAGATAAATTTGCAATATTCTCTTAGTTCTAGTGCTTACTTAAAGTAAAGGATACCAAATATGTAAAACCATTTCTTGAAACATTAAATTGTCAATTATGTATTTTTTCAGTTGCTAAATGAAACCTTACGTATTCGAAAAAATTTTAAAATTTATTTTTGCATTAAAAGAAAAAAAATTCTAAGAATGATTTGTTGTGATTTCAGGATTTGTTTTAGTGTTGATTTGTTCGCTTTCATCAACACTTCTTTTAAAAGTACATAACTAGGTTTTCTTTTCCAATCTTTAAGAATTAAGAATTCATACAACGAAAGATCTTTGAAGTTTAAAAACGATCACAAACTCGAACATGACTTTTGATTTTTTCAATTTGCCGAGAAGTGGAGTGAGTCATTAGTTTTAATTCGTTTAAGGATTTTTCCTGCAAGAAAAAGGTGCAGACATTCTTAACATATAGTTTTGTATGCAATTGCGACGGAAAAGTTACAATTTTGAATCTTTAAAATTAAATATCTCGGGAAGTATGGAAGTATTCAGCACTTCAAACTCCAAATGGAAGTTTTTACAACGTTTCCTCAAAATGTGGAGTGTTATTAACTGGCCATGAAGACTTGTTATATCCAGCCTAATGGTTGAGAACTTTATGAAATGAAAAGCTTGAGTTTTCGAGTGCGATGAATGTAAGGAAAAATGCTTCAGAAACCGGTTTCAAATCTGGCAAATTAAAATGCAACACTACCATTTATATTGTGGGGAAATTTTAATCAAACGAGCTGTTAGATTGTGGGCAAAAAATGTCAAAAAAACATTTCGCGTTTTCTGTGGTTAAATCCAAAGAAAGGCCAACAACCAAGACAACCACAAACCAGAGGGAAGATAAACACTTGGCCTTTCGGACCGGGAACTGTCTATCTATAATCTCAGCAGGGCAGATCTCGGATTCATTCCTGGTTGCTCCAAAGCAGCAAAATTAAATCCACCAACTCAATAAAGCAACCTTTTTTCTTTTCAGGGAAACAGGATTTTTTCGTTTGGTTTGCTCGCATAGGCGAGCACCAAAACGAGAACGAGAACGTCGGGAACCGACCCTTTCTGCAGCAGCACCGCAGCACGAGGGGTGTACCCCACAGGAAGACTTGGCAACGCTGCTCCCGGCAAGAGGAGTAGAATTGGTCTGGCATACACCGAAGTGGGTGGAACACATTAACTTCGTGTTTGCGCCTTTTTTCTTCGCTTTAAATTTTTTTGTTTTGGAAGAGGAGAGTCCCCATTTGAGGCTCGCCTCGCCTGCAGAGAAAGGTCCCAGGGGAGGCATTAAGGTGTCTGTATACAAATTATGCCGCCGATTACAATAAAACTCCCGTCGAAGCAGCGACAATAATCCAACCGAACGCGCTCTCCCAGCCGAGCTGGCACTAAGGCAGCTACACCGGAAAAGGCCCAGGAAGTCGAAGGCAACGAAAACTAATTAACGCAGGCGATAAATTTTCGCCTATACTCCAAAAACACTGCGAAAAGGGGTTTTTATTGCAGTTGCGGGCTGTGACCAGACTGGACAGCAAGACCATAGATACTAAAGGAATTTTAAATTGCCATCATTGGCGCCTTTTTTTTAAAGAAAATTATTAAAAAACTTTTTTACACTATTTCAATTGAGTTTAATTTCGTTGAGTTCAAAGGACAAGGCAAAAGAATTTTAGTTTTACCAACAGAGTTGTGAACAAAGTACTTTAAAACTGAGGTTAAATTTGGAAGGGTTTTATAAAACTCACATATTTTGAATCAGAAATAACAAATTGCAAAGAATAAAATTCTTTATTTATATTAAATGACTTTAGACTTGAGATTTTTTAACATAGTGGGGCTGAGCGGAGTTTTATTTCAACAATTTAAAACCTTTTTTGGTTGGAATAAATGTAGATTATTAGCCCAATTTGCAGCCACGATAAAAGCAGTATATTTTTAAAAACTAAAAAGTTTCCCCTCACCTGTCAGACGATTCGGAGGAATCGTATCGATCGGAGCATCTCTTCTTCTTGGTCCGACTGTCATCCGCTTCCTGGCCTGGCTGAGGCTGGGTAGTGTCGGGGCCCTTGGTTAAATCCACATCGGGGCCTCCTCCTAATCCTGGGCTACCGCAGCCGCCGTTTTCTGGGCCAACCGACGACGATTTACCGCTGGCATTCTTCCTTAGCACCACACTCGCACCAGAAGAAACATTTTTCTTATCATTTACAACAATTAATTCACCACCGACAATTGAATTAGCGCTGTTTTTGTTATTTCCGCCGCCGCCACCGTCGCCGTCGCTATCACCATCACTTATTTTAAAAACATCTGACAACTCTGGATCGACTTTGTGTTGCACTTGATTTGAACCCGTCGTCATGTTATGATCCCGCTTTACACCCGTTTTCTGAGTTTCAGACATTTGAAATTTACGATTAGAATACGCCACACTATCGGCACTTATTGATTTTCCCCGGACGACAAGATCTTCACCATTTTCTGTTGAATTTTCATTGATTAAACTTGAAACTGTTTTGCCATCTGAGCACAAACCGTCTGCCATCTTGTTGTCGTCCGCATATCACACGGGCCAACAGGGGAAACACAATAAATAAAAAAAAGCAACACAACAAAAATTTTTTGAAAAATTTATGTACGCGCACTTATGTATGCATTATGGTCTTGTACATACATACAACGGAGGCCCAGTGCCTTATGTGCACATAAGTCACTATATATAATTTTCACAGCAGATTTATGTGACCGAGTGCACATGTGAGCGCGCCCCAAACCGAACTTCAAACTTCAGCTGCGGCGGTGCGCCGGGGAGGACGGGACAGCAGACCCGGAGCGACAAACGGCGACGGGATCCGCGCCGGGGAGCGAACGCACATAAAACAGAATGCTGGCGACGGGGCGAAGGTGCTTGTGGTCCTTTTTCCCAGTTCTGCAGCCCGTTCGCCTGGCGTTCGTTCTTGTTCCGATCCTCGGGCGTCGGGGGACAAAGCAACTCGACTGGTGCACCGCGGCGCTCGGGGACGCCGCTGACGAGTGACGATTGACGGGACGCACGAAATGGAAACTGATTCGAACATAAAACCGAAGAAAACTCAGGCAACCGCACCACTCACGAGACGAGACGACGCACTGCTTGTGCTCTCCGGCGTGTTTGCTTCCACAGTGAGGAGCGCCGCGGCCGGACCCCGCCGCGATCTCGGCGGCGCACTCGCACATCGGCCCGCGCCGCGCCACGCACACTCGCCCGCTTCTTATATACTGCGTGTGTGTGCCTCTATGTACTGCACCGCGGCGAGCGTGTGTTACGCAGGGCGGCGCTGCCAGCCCCGGCCGACTGTAGAATGGAGAAATGTCAAAAATGAATTCCACACAATGCGTGGAACCTGCTCCACAGCTATGCAAACGAAAAAGCTTGTTGCCTTTCGCCAAAAGCCACATCATGGTGGCGCTGTTCACGGTTTGTAGTTTCTCATTCAAACAATTCCCTCGGACCTCGAATGATAAAATTACGAATGATTTTTTCTGTTCCTTTACTGCTCCAGCTGAAATTTCCTGTAGAACCGTTGAGTGGTAAGTTTTTTCTTACTCCCAAGTAAAAATTTAACACGTCCAAAACGCTCAAAGTACAATCTAAAGCACTTACATATATAAGTCATATGCACCCAAAATAGCCCAAATGGGGGACGAAAAAATGTGTTTATTGCCATCATTATAAAAAGAATTAACATTTGAAAAGTACATTATGTAGACCCAAAATGGATCGAAAAACTCATTAGACAGTAGCAATTTTCGTTAGTTTCGTAGCAATTTTTATAAATGCCGAGTTCCTCAAAAACGTTCGTATTTTAAAAATTCTGCGCCTTTTTTGGACGCGTATTGTATTTGCCTCCAAAACGGGTATATTTTTAAATTTGTGCGCTTTCTTTACAGGCTACGTTTGGGCGCATTTATGCCTCCCGGTCCGTACCTAATTTGGATGCGTATATACCAATACTTTTTTTTACTCTAGTTTTGTAGCTGATATTTTCTGCATTTTCGACCTTTTGGCGTTGGAAAATCAAGACAGTGAAGTTTTTTAAAATTTGTAAAGCCATAGTTAAAAGACATCACTCAAACAATAGGTGTTCTTATATACAATCCTAGGATTTGTCTTTTTTAAGGCTGTGAGACTGTTCTTTCTTAAGATCTTTCTGTTTTTAGGAAAGCGAAATTTTAGAGCACATTTTAAAGTATTCAAATATTTTTATTTGGACACATTTTGCTTTTCTCTACCTCATGGAGCAATAATTAATTTATTCCTTATATTAATCAGGATTGGACAACTAATTCGTGAATCTGTCGAAAAATATATGAAGTCCTTACTCTCCTCTAGACTTCACATTAGTCAACTTTTAGCAATACATATCTTTAATCGAAGAATTATAAATATTTTACAAGAAACAAATGTTATTTATGAAATAATTTTAAGGTTTAAAATTAAAACGTGCTTTAATCATACATATGTATTTCCTCCAAGACATAAAAATGTCTACAATTGGTTTTCTACTGAATGATACATATATATCTTATTTGCTGTATTTTAACGGTTTACATTTTTTTTAATTCTACTCAAGGCATTTAAACAATTAGTTGGGTTTAGAAAATTAACGAAATAATTCTTAACCAAAATACCTATGATTTGTGAAAAGATTATAAATTTCGTAAAAATTAATATTTTTGCGGAAAAAGACTGGAAGAAAAGTGGTTCTAACTCCATCCGTTAAAAATGGAAAAATTTTACAGCTACGTAATTACAACAGGTTCCTACGACAATGCTGTTAAATTGATCTCCAAATCCCGGGTTGATTGACAGGAAAGAAGAGTAGTTTCTAAGAAAAACACTTATAATATTAGCAAAATCTGTTTTATTGAAAAGTTGTCAATGTTTATAAAAAAAAAATAAATATAATATAAATGAGTCAGCTATTTTTGTGTCAATACTGCAAATAAAGGCTGCCTATTACAAAAACCCGTCTGGGCAAAAAGAAATCTTTTCCCGAAAGATAGAGTAGCTTCAATACTTGCTTAGATCCCAATTTCTGAATAAAAGTTTGATCGTATAGACAGGAAGTGATAAAAATTACAAATAACATATTTGCTACAAGATTAAACAAAAACTATAGACAAGCTTTGTACAAAATATTATAAATACTGTTATGTCCACAGAGACGTAGGCATGAGGCCTTCTTTACTTGCACCTGGAGGGGTTAAAGTCTCTTGACACAAGAAATCCAGAGGTAAATGCACCAAAGAGCCCTGAAATGTGGTAAAATTGAAGTAAATATTTTGTATATAAAAAATTATTAATTTTTTTAGTACAAACCTGAATATTTTTTATTCTCTCTATGGCTAGTTCTGGGTCTGCTTTGCACAACGGTTCTTCTTGATATTTGCGAAGGGCACTGAATGTTTGAACATTATTTGAAGGAATACATTTAAATACTTCGTCAAAAATTTCTGTATTTCGATTAGAAGTACGTTTCCAAACGCCATTCCAAAATCCATCAATAACAGGATCAACAACATCCACAGGGATTCGATCTGGATCCGGTTCTAGTAAGCCTAAAAATATAAATTAATTACAAGAAATACGAATTTCAAAAAACTCAAAATCGGTTCTATCAAATAATTCTTATTTTATATAGTCTTACCTAAATGCTCTTTAAAAAGATATTTCCGCATTCTTCCAGCAAAAATCCCACTTGGAAAGGTTTCACCATTCATTCGACCATCTTCAAACTCTTCGTCCTAAAAGCGAACGATTTTTGTTAAAAATATCGAATATTCGATCATCGTTCTCTTTACCGTAATAATGGTGGCCACTTCCGAGTCCCGTTTCCCAATAAGAGATCGATCATTTATGTTTGCAGATCCGCAGATAACGACACGATCATCTGCGATCAGCAACTTTGAGTGCACGTAGATGAGCTCAGTAATGGGAGTGTTGTTGAGCAGGTCGTAGGTCCGCAAGCTGTGGAAGGAAATGTACTCGCTGGGGTCTTCGATGCCAACTTCTTTGAGCCGTGAGAGAATGGACGCCTTTCCTCTGATTCAAAATTTAAATGGGTTTATTACATATGCCTAAATGTCTAAAGAAATTTTATACCTTGAGATTGAGGCATAATTCCAGTGAGTAATAGCTCTTAAAGAATTTCCAGTAGTACCGCCAACGTCGCCTTCAAACCCTGGCAAAAGCGGCATTATTACGAATACCCTAAACACCTTCTTTTCCCTAATATAAGAAATATTTATCAAATTATTTTCTTTATTTAAATTTACTCATTTTATAGTAATAATGTTAAAAAACAAAAAATTTAGTTCACTCACTTGTAAGCTCTCACAATCCGCTTGAATAGAGTTTCTCCAATTTGATTTCTTACACTGTTGCTGCCATAGTTGCCAAATTGCAGAGTTATAAAAAACTGGTTCTCAATGTAAATATAGTGCTGAGCTTTAGTTATAGTCTGGATATAGGCGTCATGAATGCTTTGCTCGACTAAGTCCTGTTCTATAAATCCGCAACTCCAGCTGGATACACTTCGAAGTATCTTTTACATATAAAAATGAGTAAAGTTTGAAAGAAGTTAAATTTTTTATTCAATTTACCTGACATGTTACTCGATTTAGTGGCACCTTTAGAAATTTATCTATGATGTGAATATCAACATAACTCTTTGGCATTAAGTATGGATAAGACTGAAAAAATACAATAATAACTTTTTTAAAATAATGTTACTGTTTAAAGATTTTATAAGTATAGAATAATTTTAATTGAAAGCACCCTTAATGTTAGGGTTAGCACATATTTAAGTCTTTTAAAGCTTTAAGATTTTTTGAAAGGAATGAAAATCAAAACTTAAGTAAGACCAAGTGCTAAGTACTCGTAGTTGTATAAAAATCTTACTTGATTATCACGAGTTTTCTCTAATTTCATTGCATTCCATCGTTGAATGAAATGTCGTGCTAGATCTCTTGCTGCAGCTCCTAAAACGAGGGCTCCCACATCGTGCCAAGGCATTCTAGGTGTTGTAGTTCTATCCACCAAATCTTTCAAAATAATTAAGTATAAACTTGTAGTAAAAAAACATTGTTTTATAAAGAAAAGCATACCAACATATGGAGCGTCCAAATTAACAAAATCCTTCATAATAAAGTTGACATAATCTTTTCCAAACCAAAACTTTGCTTGACCACTCAGGTCTGTTAAGATCTTTGTTTGAAAAGGAGTTGGATCCTCATACCCGCCCTTTCTACCTTCCTCCAACTCTCCTGCAGAGAAGAACAACGTTTTTTCCTTGTTCGCTTGTTTACAATCGTTTGGACTCTTTTCATCGCCACTACCATCCGTAGAAGTTAATCGCTGCATTAAATCTTTCCCTTTTCGCATATTTTCTTTAATTTTATCCAGAACCCTCCTTCGTTCCATCTCAGGGGTGTTTTGCTTAGTGTGTTCTGAAATAGTATCAGTTTCGGTGTAGGTGGGCATGAGCAGTTTGTCACCAGGTTCTAAAGTGGGAATTCCACTTTCTGCCTTTTGAAGGTCCAAATTAATATCAGGCGCTGATCTTTGCGACCCTAGAGCAGAGTCGTCGTCATAAACAAATGCCGACCTAATAGTAAGTGGGTAAATAAATTTGTCTTTTTATTTTAAACTTTTTATTATACCTTCGTTTCTTTTCCCCTGAAATTCCGCCAGTAGTAATGCTGCCTAAATCAGTCAAGCGATGCCTAAAATCATCCCACCGTCCGTAGCAAAGATCTATTCCGCCCAAAAATGCATATGTTTGATCTACTACCACAATTTTTTCATGATGAGCCCAGAAAAATACACCCACTTTAGCATGATCGGGATGACGCATAACCTAAAAATAACTTTTATTTAATATTCTATAGCAAAATTAATAATAATCGCTTCAAACCTTTATGTTTTCATGAGTATTTACTAGCCTCTGTTTGCTGTAGTAACTATTAATGCCAAGAGCCATTTGAACTTCTTTGTACAAGAGTACATACACTCTAACACCTTGAGACTGTAGTAAAAGGTAAATTGAACAAAAGATTAAACTTTATATCATATTTCCTTAGGCATACGTACGGCTTTTCGGTGCAGAATTCTGTCCAGTCGCCAATAATCTCCGTCAATTGCTGGACGTTTCATGTAAATCTCGGGACTTAACCACCAGTCCGCGATGAAGATTTCTTCTTTGGCTCCTTCTAAGGCATCGGCAACTGCGCTCATGTAACTTGAGCCGTCGACAAACCAACTAGCTTGAATAGACGATCTTACGGGAGCGAAAGACATGTGCGGATTTGGACACGTAAAGTCTCTCGCTGAAAAATAAAGGTAGTGTAATTAAAGCAGTATCATAATATATCTAGTAATCATTAATCTAGAATACATTCGTTCACAATCGTTTAAATAAGCAAAAATAAGAAAATATTTTAATTTTGTATGTTTATTACATAAAGAAGAATCTTCTGATCAATCAAAAGTACGACCCGAACAGATTGGGATTGTTAGGATTTCCGTCGAACATAATTTTCTACTGATCTTGCACTTTACTTTTTAGCCTCACTTTACTTTTTCGATCGTATTTCAGTTCTTAATAAACTACTTTCATCTTCACATTTTTCAAAATTCTGCGGATATTGAAAAGAGGTAGGTTGAGGAGAATTTTGTAGATGAATCGACAGAGACATTAGAATTACTGTTCAACCTCGCTTTAGAAATTTCATGATATTTTCTATCCCCTTCCAATAGCTCCTTCAAAATCACCGGGACCAATTAAAGCCGAGAATGATATATTTTTTATCCATAATTTATGCATTGTTATCTAATTTGAGATTCTTCAAAACTTTTAACACTTAGCCGACCAAACGGGGAGATCTCCCCGTTTTGTAAAATGTCAGTGCACGATCGATCGGGGAAATCTCCCCGTTTAACAGTGTAATGCAATGCAGTACTGAAATATGTTTTTTATACTTTAATAATTTTATCTTTACTTTTTTGCGTTTAATACTTATAAGTGCTTAATTGTTGTCTATATTTGAGAAAATCACTCGCGCTGGAATTGCGCCTGGATATAGGCAAAAATGTGCGGTCGGCTAAGTGTTAACTGTTAACATTCAGTCCGAATGCATTGCCTGAAAACTTTATTACTCAAACGAAGAAACATAATTCTAAACAAAAAACTGTGCGACAAGAACTTTCCAGGGCAATTGAACATTTTATCTATATTTTCCCTAACTTATCTACTATAAATTATGAACATTGGAAGTACATATGTAGCTTTATACATGGATAAACCAAATTATTATTGTAACAACATAACTTACCCTGATTATTGGCGATTGCTTTCAAATAATTCATCCATTCTTTGCACTTCCTTTTAGTCCAGCATTTCAAGATAATATGTCGATTATTAGTGATCAACTGTAAACCATTTCTCATACCAGTACTGTAGATTCCAGTCGAAACATCAAAGCCCTGATCAAACAGAATCACACTCCTGATCAATAAAAAAACATGTATAAAATTTCACATTTATGTGCTTTGCTAACCTGATTTCCCCATCACTGGGTCTCATGTATCCGAAAAACGTTTCCTTAATAAAAAACCAGCGACTCCTCCACTTTCCACACAAAACATCCGAACAAAAATAGTTGCATCGCACACAGCATTTTTGGTGGCAGCATCCGAAGCAATTGCAACCAGCTTGTCCTGGCCTCGTGGAGCCAGTTCTTTTTAGAAGAGGACCTTCTTTGCCCTTGTCGCCCAAACCACCCACAAACGATAGATTTGAAACCTCCAAAAAGTTTATCTGCAAATCAAAAGTAGTTAAAAACCTATGATTTGATAATTTTTCAGTGTACAAACCGTTTCGTGGTGATTCCGGTAGAGGCTGATAGTCAAAAGATTATAAAGATAGTCTTCTAACTGCTTGATTCTGATGGGCAACCCCTCCACAGTTATTAATGTTTCTGGTCTGTTTGGAAACCTTGGCAAGGATGACTTCTTCTTTTTCTTACTATTTTCGTTGCCAGTTTTATTGTGCATTTCATAGGCGTTACGATAACTCGCCCGTCTCTCTTTATGGCTCCGCGTTGGAAAAGGAAAATTCAAAGATGCTCTGAAAACTCTGAGTTGCTGGTGAAGGGCGTTAAAATGTTTATACCTTTTCTTAATTGTCCAACTAAAACGCCCGTGCGTGAGTTCGATTGTGTATCTGAAAAAATATTCAACTATAATTTTTATTAAAGCATAAATACAAAAACGTTCATACAAATTCGGGTTAAGTAGATGAGTTGTAATGCTTCGTTCATTTTCGATTATTTGTACACTTATATCCGCGCCAGGTATGAAAATTTTTCTGTGAAATGATGTAAATTTAATTGGTGCATTGTAAATTGTTGTAAATGGAATGTCGTCATTTGGTGTAACACTGTCTGTTTCATCTTCGTCATTGTTGCGCTCAACCAGCACGGGATTTTCTCCACCAACTGAAAGAATTGTTACGGAGTCGGGAAATGCAAGCGTTTCGTCATATTCGGATTCTACTGAAAATGGGCCTTCGGAAAAACATCGTGATGCATCTATTGATTCAGTTTCGCTGTCCTTCGATGTTTCTGGATTGCTGTTGGTTACAGTATCGTCATAAACTATCGCGGGGTTTGAAGTTCCTACATCGGATACCGACATTTCATCTAAAACAAAATTAAATTAAGTCGTACTAAAGATGAGTTCAATTTATGTACATGAAAACCATATAGAGATCATGTTCATTACGACACTAACAATTGGTTTTCAAGAATATACATGCATTTTGCGATTGCATACTTGTCATTTTGGAAAACAATCGCTTTAAACCCCTCTGTAAAATACAGAATTTTTCCTAATTTCTATGGAACAAGTGTACGAGAAATCAGTTTTCAAAATCAACTGATCAATCCAGCTTAAGAAAAGCAACCGCTGAATCGAGTTGGCGGCCGCAAAAATTAAATTCCTTATCCCGATCTGAACCATTGTGACGTTGCATAGTAGCAACAATAACGCAAAGGATGATCCAAAGATAAAATTATTTCAAACTTTTTAACTCTTCATAAGTGATATACAATGGCTGAATACGTGGCTGAATAAAATCTAGCAGTCGAGATTTTGAATTTTTGAAAAGGGGTGCTCTTTTTTAACCTAAACTGGTTTTTGGAACTTTTAGATTACAATTTATTTTTCTACAACAGAACATGAAATTCTAGCAATTTTGTTTTATTTCTTTATATATATCTTTATGATTAATATCGATCAATGAAACGATCAATATATCGAATCCAAAATGGTGTACTTAAGTTATGGCCAAAGAATAGCCAAATAATAGGTGACACTCCCAGTACGACCAAGCTCCAACCCGTTTGCAAGTTCTCAAACCACATAAGCAATCCATAATTTCCTTTAGATTAAGATAGTAGCAAAACATTACTGTTTCCCATACTTTATATACTTTATGTAAACTCTAATGAAATACATATATGTATATGGGGGCGACACAAAACTCCTTGTAAAATTCTTTTAATATGCATTTTTAAAGGCGACCTGGAGTGCATGGAATGCAGCACACACAGATCAAAAATACGGATACGCGTGCTTACATTTTTTCATTGTCCATTTTTAAATACCGTCTGATATCAATCGCTGAGTGTGTTTCTATAATTAGCTGGCGTACAATACAATACGGCGTAGTCTCGATATTTATGGAAAAGTTTTACAATTTCCGGAACTAATTCGAAAAGTTTTACAATTTGAGAAACTAATTTAACACATTTTACAATTTGAAAATTAAATTTTTAAATAAGAACGTACATTTTACGCTATACGCTTCATTAATAAAATTTAATTTGTTGTAACAAATTGGCAATAATGCATTTAAAGAAAGTTTGTTAAATATGAATAGGCACGTTGTAGAAGTGTTTCAATTTTCATTTAATCTCTTTTCAAATTTGTACCCTTTCCTCAAGCCGAAATCCATTTACGCACTTAAATGCACTATCCTTTTAATAGGAGTCAAAAATCACAAACGCGTCAATGCTCTTAGCTATAATCTGTGATCGCATTTACTTAACAAATTCATTGCCAACTATACGAGTATATTCGTAGTTGACAATAGCTGAATATTTGGCTGAATATGCTCTCGACAACGAATGGGTTAATGGTGATTCCGTAATGTGCATGGTATGAAGATTGCTTATTCAGCCTTCAGCTTATCTCGCGAGGGCACTTAGACTTAAATAACATACCAAAAATCCAAGACATTTTACTAAAACCTATTTTTGTTCATTTGGAGTGGTCGGTCTTTTGGAAATATGCATTCACTTCTCATATTTTTCAATGTTTCAAAGTACGTGTGAAATTTGAGTCAGAGGTGTCTTAAAACTTAATTCAATAAAATTACTGCCAATCACGATTATTATATTCAATTGGCAAGAGCTGAGTATTTGACTGAATATGCTCTCCATAGCAAATGCTTAGTGATAAGCAAATTAATGCTAATTTAATAAATCTCTTTTCATGTTTTTGTCATTTATAATACTGTTTATGGATGAATATTTCAATTAATTTTGTCTTTCCATTCCATTTCGAGCAATAATAGTTTACGATTGTGTGCTTAACAATTAAAGAGCATTAAGTGGTCTCTTCAGCGATATCGCACATCCGCATCTGATAACAAAAAGTACCCCGCAAGAGATATCAGTATAAAAGAAAGAAATTATAGTATACCCTATAATTTTTGCAAGTTTTTAATAAAACTCTTTATTCGAGTTTTCAGCGTGTAATCCAATTTGCACCACCCGGCATTCAGTAATGCGTAATATCGTTGGCGGCGGTTACAGTTGGCTGCGTTGAAACGGTCGAATTATCAAAACATTTCATACATTTTGATGTTGCTTATATACCATGAGACTTCGTTCAACATTTCAGCGGCGTTTAGTGACCTTGCTCAGCAAGATTTATTTAGGCGCCACGGTATGCAAATACAAGTGGTGCTATCAATATGAGAAGTTGCCAGTAAATGACTCACACAATCCCAAGTAGACAATAAGTAAAGCTTTATCCATATGAAGAATTATTAAATCCTCGATTTGCAGCGATAAAATATTTTTTTGTGGAGCACAAATTTAATTCAACATATGACACACTTTTGAACAAAGGCATTTTGTTTTCGTTGAAAACTACTTCAATACACAAGACGATCGTCATGGGTTACGTAGTCGGAACACAAGAAGTATCTTACTAAGGAATCTATCTTTTGTGACTTTACCCGTATGCCCTATTAGTTGAGAAATGCTTCTGCGATGACGAGCCACATTTTGTGGAGATTCCATAGCTTATTAAAATTTCACTGTAAACATTCCACGAAAATCGCACACAAAAAATATCTGAATCTCCGACAAACCCGCGGGATATTATTATTTTTTTTTTTTTTTGCTAGCACATTACTAGAAGCGAAAAGCGACTGCACGTCTCAGCGAAAATCACTGAATCGCGCTTATCACAGCGCCTTTCACTTTTTAATCAGAACAACCACTGTGACATTATCACAAGATAACAACTAATGGTGTATAACTGCTAAACAAACACAATATTTACCTGAGCAATTAGTGCTCGTACGGTGCTATTAAAACGCTTCACAGAGCCGATGATATCACCCGAAGACACTTTTTTCGCCCTTCACCATGCAGAAGACATACTCAGCATACTCCGCACTATAGTGAGCTAAGCAAACTGAAAGTTTTATTAGAAGAACACAAGTTTCTAGCAGTCCCTCTCTCAAACTCAGACCCATCCCGCCACAACATTTCAAGAAAAGTATTTATAAATTTATGTGGCGTGGCGGCTACTCGCAGCGCACTTGCCTTCCTTCGGCATGCAAAGAAATTCCCCCTGACCCAGATCATCGGCCTGGCTGACGTTTCCTACAATTGGACGTCATCTCGGATCCAAAGCCAAACAAATACCTCGTTATACTCAGCCAGCCAGTCGCTAGCAGCAGCAGACTCAGAAGTGCCGGATATTAACACTGTTCTCTTTTCTACTGATCAATATGGCCTCGGATGCCGAAACCCATATAAAAATGTCTATCTTAAGATAGTAAAGAAAAAACTGTAACAACAACAAGTCTCAAGAATTAATCCAATATCTTCAGACCAACGCTGTGCCGAGCAATAATTTTAAAAAGCTTTCTATCTCTACAAAGCTTCAGCCTTTTAGGGGCTGCAATTGCAACTGTTTAGTAAAATCGTAAAATTGAAAATTACCCACAAAATTTACATAACAATGAGATGTAAATTAGCTTACATAAAACCACTATCATTCTCCTGCAAATAGGGAATAATAATCTGAGTAATTCATTTTGGCTCGTTGCATCTTAAGTACTATTTAGCTAAAGCCTTCTCAAACGCTTTAGTATGGCTTCACCCAGTTTAAAGAGTTTTATCAAAATCTGCATGTACAACCGTAGTCTAAAAACTCATTTTGCTACTATGATTCAAAACTAAAGGGTTTTTTATACCTCTTCTTTACTTATGCCCTTTTATTAAGTGTGAAAAAGATATCAAGATATTTGCTATTATTTCGCTGCATTATGAGAAGAAAGCTTTAAAACCTGATTTCAAATTCTTCTCGTCAAAATTATCGTTTGGTCGCAGTGCCCACCATAAGGGTAGCCTTCACAGTTAATAAACAAACACTGTACATATCAACGCTATTCCAATATATTCCAATATATTTCTACTATTTAATTAATTTTATGAATAGGTAAAATACCCTCAGTGAAAATTTCCATTAAAATGCTTTCAATTAATAAAATTGTGGTCGCCATATTGGATCCGCTATTTTTAAATTACAAATTTTGATAGTCGATTCGAAATTATAGTGATCTCAAAATATCATTGGCATTGATTTTCAATTCCGTTCGTCGAATTTCCAGAAATGTTAATCGTCATATTGGATCCGCCATCTTGATTTCTAAATTTCGAGAGCGCATTCGCGATTAGGATTTCCAAAATCCCCTAAATACCAATTTTCGTCTCAATGTCTTTACTTTTGTGGTGTCCAAAAATGTAGGATTCTTAAAAGCATCTTCGTCAAGAATTTTTTGAGATAATTGTGAAACACTGAATACCATTTGAATTTCATAAATTTTCCCTGTAAAATTACGTAAAGTAACGTTGTAAGCTTTTAAATTATAAAACTTGCTACAACTTTTCTATTAGAACTTTTTCAAGTCTACCTACGCTGGACTAGAAATGGACCCTAAAATGTAAGCGTAAGTTGATGACAATTAAAACCATTCTTGCGCAACATAAAAATCGACAAAAACTTCTTATTTAATTATCTATTTTATTTTTCGTTCAATTATTAAAGTGTTTTTATTATTATCAACTCAACGTTGTTTAAATTTGGCAAAGACCTTTTACATACCTCACCACTTCCACGGACCACGACACGATGCCACCTCCAAAACTCAAATGTGTGAACGTGAACCAGATTAAATTAGTCTCAAGAGGCGCACATTTCATTTTTTATTTGAAACATTCTGAGGCAAATGGCGTAAAATCAGCCGCAGGTAACTACGGGCCCAAGAGCCTGTTTTACATTCGGGGCGTTGCCAAAGCTCTTCCGCTCAAATTTCTGTTTTCTTTCATGTTAAACGTTTGCAAGCCCTCCAGTGATGTCTGCGAAAAAGGCAGATTCTTCGGATAGCGCGTGAAAACTTTCCAGGCAGACTGTGAACTTCTAAGAAACTTACACTCAGTAAGTGCTAAATGTTCTAAATTTCATTAGTATTTCAGAATTTACCTGTTGCGAATCCAATTTAAAAGGTAAACAATTAAACATTTCACTATTGCGCAAGCGCCGATCCACAAGCATTAGTCAAGGTATTAGGTGGAACTAACGCAAAGAAATGTGAAATAAAATCTTCTTCGTTGATTCTTTTCTCATCCGGATCACGTCGCATCTCGGATAATCTTCCTTTTGCAAGATCCTAAAAGTACAGTTACAAAACGGTTAACCTAAAAAAGAAAATGGAATTCGGATAAATTTCCCATTCGAGAAGGAAAATTTCCCAAAATGAATTGCTCACTCCTTTTGGATTTTATGCGGCCATCTTTATTAAATTGACACATCTCACTCAGATTCCAGGTTCTCAGCTGCAGAAGTTGGACGATTTGGTCGCGGAGTAGTTCTCAAATTAAATTAAAGTGCAGTGCCGAGTACGTGGCTTTTTAGTTTTTTTTTATAAATCTTGTTTCTTGAACTGATAAAAACAATCAAACGGAACCAGTTGAGGAGGCAGAGAAAAAGCTTTTATTCGCGGCACCAACGCTTTTCTGTTTGGGCCACCTGACACTCTGTGGAAATTGCTGAAGCACATGGCATTTTGTTGTTGTCCTTCCGCCATTTTGATTCTCATAGCGGCCATTTTGTAAGGTAAGTGTGGTCTCATTTTCAAAATTTTAAATAGTTATATGCGCTCAATTTTGTGGCTTTTTTTTCTTGCCGTAATTTTGCTTCTTAAACGTTATTTAGAAAGCTTAGGCTCTGAGTACTTGCAAATGGGTATGGAGTGCGTTCTGTTATGTTGAGAATTGCGAACTTTGCTTACAGCGGTGATCCACCTCTTGTCTTTTTTTTGGTAGAGAATTTTATTACATTTATATGTAAAAATGATTTTTGTGTTATGTTTTCGCGCATGGTTTCAGAGAGCGATAAAATACAAAAAGCGATTTGATTTCTTCTAAGCCTGAAATTCATACTATTTATGTACATATAATGAAAGCTCCATATTTACCTAGTCACTAATTTATTTTTTAATTTTTAGCCTTTGGAAATGAGAATAAAACAACGTTAAAGAAAATTTAAAAGAAAGGTAGTTTTTTGGTTTAGTTTTATACTTATATTGGATGTGTTTCTTTAATTATTCCGTAGAACGGATAGAACGAATGGGATTTTTACGGAATATCTGGTAAAGAATGAATAAAGAAACGATTCGGAACGAATAAAATTTTGACATTCATGATTTTAATGTGATGGTCATGTGCTCCAATAAAAATATTCTGACGATTACATCAAAATCAAGGGAACTTTCAATAAATTAAATCATGTACCTGGAATTTAATGATTATAATTTATGACCAAAGCGTATTCAAATTCCAACAAGTCACTGGATGAGTTATTTCTGGACGTTTACATAACGATTTGTCCATACCCCCAAAATAATTCCAATTTTTGCGATGGTTTTCACTCGTATTGTGGTTCTTAATTAATATATTTAATTTTTTAATACATGGATTTCAGTCCCTTTCATTTTCGCATGCCACTAATCCGGTGTAAGATGCTTTAAATAATTTTCCGCATTTCAACAGAAATTTCCTCCCAAATTCTTTTCTTCTGAATTTTTTCAAACCGACTCATATTTTTTTCATAATTATCAATAAGGCATTTTATGTCAGCCCTGTTTCGACTAAAATGTATAAAACAATTAAGATTTAAAAGGAAATCTAAGCTCATAAAATTTTACAAGAAATTGGTTCCATTATTTGTACATTTATTAATTTTTTTTTATTAGACATTGACAGCTGACGCGAGAATATTCTTTTGATTCCACCTTTTGAGACGGATCAGAAAGAATACGTTCGAAATATTCTGCTTTTTCAATATATGTTGTGGATTTTATGGCAACATTCGTAAATTTGTTGGGAACTACATATTTTGCTATCCCAATTTTTTTTCCCGTGATTAAGAAACGCTTATTGAGTGTTCCGAATATTCCGAATGAATAAAGAAACACACTCAATGATCTTATTTACTGCGGTTATGTGTCGAACTGAACACTTGAATTTTTTAATTGGCCATGTTATGTTTCTTTGTTTAAGTGCTTGAGTCCAATCAGGTTTGATATTTCGTGTAGGCAAGGCACACCTGTACTTTCTTCATAAATTCACTTAAAAGTAAAAAGGGATGATTTTATTATCCAAATTCCATTAATAACTCAACCTGCTGTCTAAACATACAGTGAGGAATTTAAGCAGAGTAGTAAAAATTTTGTAACTCAATAATATTAGTTTCGAACTTATTATATTCTTATAAAAATTACCTAACTAAAAATCAAACTTTGCTGCATTTACTTGAAAGGGAAAAATAAATAAAACATTCTTTGCAAAATGGAAATATCTAAAATTAATTGCAACCATAGACTAAACACAGAATGGCTGTAAGCCAGATTGAACGTGCCTAAATTTATGACGTGTTTGGAATCGCTGCATTAGTAGTGGTCCGCCAGTGCAGGCGTAAATATATAGGAATAATAAGAGGGGCGTTTCAAAAAGTAATAATAATAATATCTTTTGTAAGATATTTTGAGAAATATCGACAGCAAATGAAACAAAATCATAGAAAATTTAAGCCCATATTTATAAAATTAATTTCTACAATTTGGCATAAACTCTATGCTCTTCCGGGCGTTCAATTTGCACGCCACCATTCATGCGATAAGCTATCCTGCCTTTGCGAGATGTAAACAAACCAGCGAAGTGAAAAATATGACGACTTCCTACATTTGTTGAAGTTAATTTAACTCCTTGTAATGAGATTTAATTTAATATAACAACTTTTGTTTCATTTCCATCCCTCCACGTGTTTTTCAGGCAACCCAACACAGCACTTGATTTCGCAAATTATGGTCTATTAGATGTTAATCGCGTTGATATAAAAGTCACTAAACGAGCAAATTGGGTTTTTACGCAATTATTAGACATTAATTCTTAAAATGATAGTTTAAAACCGCAAAAATGCTTCTCGTAATTAACACTTTTGTTAGGATCCCAATGCACAGTTACAAAATGGGTAACATAAGAAGGAAAAAAAGTCCCGATGAACTCCCCTTCTAGAAGAAAAATTTCCCAAGATAAATTACCTAATTCTTTTGGTCTTCATCCAGCCATCTTTAATATTTTGACACATTTCAGATTTCTCAGTTCTCGAAGCTGAATGATTTTTACTCTTGCGGTACTTCCTTAATTAAAGTGGTGTGTGCCTTTGAATTTTTTTTTTCAAATCGCTTGAACTGAAAAAGTAAGGCAATCAAATTAAATTCAGTTGAAGTGAAACCATAAAAGCTTTTTTTCCACGAGTGCTTAACAGCAACACTTCCTTGTTTGGAGCAGCTGATATTCCATGGCAGTTGCTGAAGCACATGGCAATTTTGGAAACGCCATTTTGATTCTCATAGCGGCCATTTTGTAAGGTTAGTTGTGGCCTCATTTTTTGCATTTATTATTAAGCGACTTCATTTAATATTTTATGTAAAGCGCTTAAATGCTGGTGTAGCTGCACATTAAGGTTACGTTCGATTACGTCGAAACAGTGAGTTTTATTTACAGCGGTTTCCCAGGGTTCTCACATATTTATGTAATTGGTAATTATAAAAAGTTATAAACCATATTTTTATGTCTTTTTTTACGTATCGTTATAAAATATTTTACTCGAAAAATATAGATTTTGTATGGGTTTTATTAATATTTATTTATTATTATTTTAATTAAAATCTTTTGAATTACAAAAACATCCACCATTTTGAATTTCCAAATTTGGTTAGATTCGAAATTATTAGCCTCAAAATACATATAGTTATAGGCTGTGTGCGGAATCTTTTTCGAATATCATTTCTATAATTTAAAATGACAAAAGTTGGGAAATGTGAAGATAATGCCCAATCTCCATAGGAAACCAACCAAACCAAAACCAAACCAAAACCACAAAACCACTTCCTGACAAATCACATCTGCACACATATCATCAATGTAGTTGTGAAATGTCAGTCAGCCTTAGGTGCACTGGGCCCGTCCGACCTGCGGTCCAGCACGGGGCTTTTTGGGGCTCCTCGTTACGACGGCGGAGCCGCAGCACCTTGCAGCACCTCTCGACCTAATTTAGCAATAAATATCCGATGAACTCTAGGGCCCGGGATATTTAACCTCAATTTATTGTTTACATATAGAAATTTTCAAGTACTAAACCTGTACTAAATGCGCTAAATTGAATGTGGCAATTACAATTGGTTTAAAGATGGTTTAACTCACACAGACGAAAAGCTAGAGCATGTTGACCAAAATGAGCGAGAGAGGTGACAAAAAATTGCAATGCGATTGAAAGAGCTGCCAAGTGGTTTTGTGGTTTTGGTTTGGTTGGTTTTCTATGGAGATTGTGATTGTGATAAGTGTACGAAATCGTTGACGTATCATTTCGGCTGTGAAAGTATCGCACTTTGTTGTAGATATCTAAATAATGAAATAATATAGCTTGTTTTAGAGCAAGCGGGCGTTATAATGGATATGAGAATAATGAAATCTTTTCTCCTTTCTACCATTTTCCTCTTAAGGCACAAAAGCGACTTTCAATTTCTGATCTGAAATTTATCAGAACTATCACTGAAATGTTCGCTCTGAAGTTCATAATTTCGGCGCCATCTTGTTTTCGAACTTGAAATGACCGAAATGATCGATATGATATCATTTCACTTGATTAAGTTCGTTGAATCCTGAAAATTTTAGGTCGCCATATTAGGTCCGCTATATTGAGTTTTTAGATTATTAGGATTTCAAAAACCCTTAAATACCAATTTTCATGAAAATCCTGTGAAATTTATAATTATTGGTCATTATTTTGACGCGCTGAGATAACCTCAAATTAGATGGGATTATAGCTAAAAATGTATTGCATCAACGCGAGGGAAACAATTTTAATTGCGTAAAGATTTAAAAAATTGAAGAAATTGAAGGTGAATACTTAGTTCCGATATGCCAGAAAGGACAGTTACAAAACTTGGTTAAATTTTTATCGAAAGTCTTACATTCATCACATTAATTTCTAATTTGAGGACAGTATTTTCAGTGGTTCGTTATCCCAGATTTAAATCAAACTACGCTTAAACATAAATTAATGAGATGAGGTTAGCTATTTAGTATGTTTTCAAGAATTCATCCGTATGAGCATTCGCTGGCACATAAGAAGTTAGCTCGCAGCAGTAGAATTTTCAAATTTTTGTCCACATTGTTGATTTAAACGCATTAAATGATAATTTAGATTATAATTTTCTTAATAATTGAAATGTTTACCCAATTTATACTACATATCCTTTCGTCATTTGCCATGTCGTTCAAATAAAAATTTCACATCTTAAAGTCAAGCGCAGTCGTATTGGCTGCTGGCAGAAATTTCTAAAATATTAATTCAGCGGATCAACTAAATAGCAATTATTTTATGC
The DNA here is from genome assembly GCA_951509405.1 of Machimus rusticus. Taxonomy (NCBI): domain Eukaryota; kingdom Metazoa; phylum Arthropoda; class Insecta; order Diptera; family Asilidae; genus Machimus; species Machimus rusticus. Next base: position 31,368,972 of record OX608049.1, on the reverse strand, counting down.
TGGGTTAAACCAGGGTACCCCAGTTAGTATGGAAATTAATTCATACAAGTTTACTTACCTCAGAATTGATTTAAATAAATATTTTGTGCTGCGTCGTTTTTGATTAAAGTTTCAGGCAGCTTTTGTAATTTGAAGAAGCACCCTTTGCGTTTCCCGCCATAAAGCTCTCCTAAAAGCAAGCAAACTGTAAATATAAATAGACATGACGCGCATCTGAGAGCTCCCGCCCGACGTGCAGATCCCTAAAAAACCGGAGGCAAGTGCAGCTGCAAAACCACGTGTACACGTCCAAGACCCAGCCGCTGATATCCCTGAATTGTAACTGCGCATTGAACGGTTCGCTGTCACTGACCCGGGCATTTGCGGCAGTTCCGCCGACTGACGCGGTTAGAACCAGATTTCATTTTATTTCTTGAGCTCTTACCTGCGGGTGGTAAATGCGTTTTTGATACAAAAGCTTCCGAGATCCAAGGCTAGATTTTGCCGATCTTCTGTGATAACTGTCACATTTTCAATTGATTTTATGGTCGAATTGATAGAGCCTTTTTGTAGTTTGATGCCACCGCTGCCCTTATCTTCCAGAAAAGCTGTTTGCGGCATGAACAGCTGCAAGGGGCCGCTTCAAAAGAGCCCCCGGCTCCGAGACAAAACCCAAGCCGAACAGAGCACGTGAGAGGAATTATCGCGGCAGTTTGAGCTGCGGTGCTCGCCGCGCTGCTGTCGCCGAAAGTAGGAAATGAAACGAATGCCACCAACATGAAGGTGCTTTCTGCGCCTGCGCACTATTTTCCACGTGCGATAACTCCGAAGTGCTGCAGAAACAAAATATTTCAGCTTCAAAGACCTTCGTTTTTACTGAACTTATAAAATTATATTGATTTAAACGCTCTAAATTCAAAAATCCTTCTCGACGAAATGAACCGATAGATGGAAAGAATTCGAATTTATTCAAATTACTCTCCTCTTCAAAATAAATTTCCCTCAAAAATAGCCCAGCGAATTCCTGTTAAGCATCAGCACGGCGGCCATGTTGATATGCTCGTGACACTTCTGAGATTACTTTTTTTCCATGGCGTTGACCAAACACGCGGCCAGTTTGCTGCTAGTATTTAGTGATATTTTGTTTTTGGAATAACTTTTAAACTTGGAAAATGTGTTGTTAAACGAGTGAGTGGCTGGTTGTCAGTTTAATCTGAGTGAAACTGAAATTGTAAAGATTTTAAGGGTGAAAACTTCAATCATCGGTAGTGGATTTTGCAGCTTGATACTTCTGACAGGTACGCCATTTTGTAGGATAACCGCCATTTTGTTGATCATTGATGACGTGTTATTGTTATAACTGTTAAAATGCTTATGTGGAACAAGGAATTCTTAAATCAGTTTTAGTTCGTCGTTAAAGTAAAAATTTGATAGTTTAGTTAAAAGAGAAAAGGAGAATTTATTCCGGTCGTGTTCCTTCCATTTGTGCGGCTGCAAGTGTGTTGGTATAGCAAAGTTCTGCAGAAGCACTTTGAAAGTTGCACAACGGGGGGAAAAAGGGGCTCATTTTTTATGCCTTCGATTCGAGGTGCATTCGGAGACAGTCGCTATGGTTTCCGCCATGCGCTGCCTGAACCTGAAAATCTTAGTGCAAGTGCTACTCAGCCATTTGTGACTTGTGATCCCGCGATTGTTTAGGGATTTTTTTCGATAAAATTAATAATTCTTTATGGAGCCGCTCCACTCTCGCTGAAAAAAGCTTTAATAAGACCTGCAGAATCTTAAGAGCAAGCTTTGATATTCTGCGTGTCGCGCGATGGTGGAGATAAAAAATTATACCGAGAAATAAAATTTGCTGGTTGAGTTGAAATTTGTTTTCACTGTTCAAGTTCAGTGGGCGCGGGCGGACGGTGTGCTTGCAAATTTATCTTGATGCACTTGTGGAAAATACAAATCGAATTTGAATTCGCTTTAAAGCTATGGATGGACATACTTTGAATAGCTAGCATCTAGTGTTACAAATTTTAACTGAATTTTAATGATCATTGCTCGTTTATAACTAATTTGATTGACTCGAAGTCGCAGGTAATTTTTCTTGTGTCACATTGTGGTTTATTTATAGTTATACAGGTGTCCATCTTATTTCAATTATTGCACTCAAGTTGGATGACAATTGATTAAAATTATTGTTAATAATACAATTTTCAAAGAAATTGTTGTTGTGTTAATGCAGAAAATCAGAAAAATTAAAAGTTTTTAAAAAAAGCCATTTCGATAACAATATGAGGGTACTTTAGAGATAAAAAAATTTTGTTGTACTCTTTTAGAAAAGTATACTATAATATGTATTTAAATTACAATACCTATTTATATACAAATGATACTCATTCCTTTATAAAATTTATATGCAGTCAAGGAATGGGAAACAAAAAATAAAAGTTAAATGGAAAAAAAAAATGTTTATTTAATCATATTAAAATTTTTTGGCGGGCAGCTGTACTTTTCGGGGTATTTAACTTTTAATTGTGATAAACTGCTTACTCTAAAAGTTGCCATTCGTCTTAAACGCTTGAACCATTTCAAGAAATCTCTTACCTGTCTGCCAAGTACCTAGTTAATTCTTTGAAAAGTACTATAATTAGTTATACTTATATTTAGAAGTCTGTACCAACATATAGGATTTTACTATTTTATTTTATATGCACCTAAAAAGATTGAAAATTACAAAATGTGCAAAATATCATTTCTTATAGCCAAATAAATTATACATTATTAAAATTACATTTGTGTGAAAGTCTATAATTTGTTTTCTCTTCCTTTAGATTTAAAAAAAAATTTTTTGTCTTAACAATATGATAACTGATAAGATAAGGTACCTACATACTGAAGTGCAGATTTCATATCATGAGTAGAGAATATAATCCTGGGATACCGAATCCTGAATATTGTTTTGTTTAAATAGCGGATAAGTGTTTAATATTTTACTTTATTTTCGAATTATTCTTATGATTATTGGGCATTTCCCAATAAATGGGCTTATTACTAAGTTCCTAATTGTAAGTTTTAAGTCCACAAGTAAAATTAAGACTGAATTGAAATAAAAAATATAACTTCTGAACTTCTTTTAGAATTATTTATATTAATTACCAGTACATATGTAGCTGTTTCACAATTTTTGCCAATCCCGGGACGAGTGCCTTAGTCCCAAAATCCCGGGTTTGAAATAATGGTCCAGGATTATATTCCCTAATCGTGAACAAGATAAGATGAAAAAGCTTTCTAAAATCACTAAATACAATATATAAGCATGTTATAATACTCAAGGTTAAAACCAAAAATGTAACAATTTTGCATTGAAAAATAACATTCAAATAAGACTCGAGGTTATAAGGATCATAATCAGCTCTCTAAATTAATAGCTTCTAAACCGTTAAAGATAATTGAATAATATTGAATAACATTTGTAACTTCAAACTGGTATAAAAATAAAAACTAAAAAATTTCACCGAGTGTAGCGTTATAGGATATTTTATGTTATTTAAATGCTTTTAATTAATAGCCATGTGTGTGATAACGTAGAAGTGTATTAAGGTAGGAAGTGTATTAAAAAATCATCTTTTAAAATCAAAGTCCGATATTTTTGCTTTGCTTTCGCATAGAAAAAAATCTTCAATGCTATCAATGATGACGTCATTAGTTATTTAAAGATCAGTTTTGGTGCTGTAATATGTAAGAATCATTGAACCTGTCCACCTGAATTTTAAATTATATCAACAGAGTGTTCTAACAGAACTGTAACGTCAATGAATAGATAAATTTATTTTATGTTAGTAACTAACTAGGGTATCTTTTCAATGGTTGGCACGGAATTTATGCCTTCGCATCCCACTTTCTGCATATACTTCATTGTGTATAAATTCCAACAAACTTTGCAAGTGTATCTGTGGAATAAATATTAAAATATTTAAAAACATTTCTGCAATTAAAAAACTAATAATAATATAACAAATTTTAATTTTGCAGAACTCGTTTGGCACTGAGAGGATAGAATGAATATCGGAAAAAACGATGTTAAAAGAATTAAGCGCATTTTCCGGAAGTATAAAGTTTCATTTGAGTTTGTTCTCCTCAATTTTTCAAAGGTAATTCAGTTGTATAAATATGTAACAAGTTGTCACATTGTTATTAAAAGAAAATTAGTCAAAAAGAAGAATAAAGTTGTAATAAAATACAACACGCTTAGAAAAACATTATTTTCGTTAGAAAATAAAAAGAAGCGTCAAAATAGCTTACCATGGAGCACAAGAGCGGTGCAATTCATAAAAAAACAGCGGGTTTTAGAAAAAAACCAGGATGAGATAAAAAACGTTGTTGAGATCCAAAGTGACTCTTTGTCCCCAGAGGAAATCCAAAAGAAACTTAAAGAGCAATTAGAGCTACTTAAAAGCGGTAAAAAGACTGTTCCACTTATTGGCGGTAAAGATGATGAACTTATTAAGACTGCTAAGATTGCTGTCAGGGATATAAATTCGTTGAGAGACAGAAACTTAAATGAATCTTTCGATGAAACTCAGCGGGAAAATGCCGAATTCGAATGTAATGATGAATTAGAGAACATAATTTATTCACATCATGTGAAAGATAGTAATGAAAGACTTTTGATTTTGCCTGATTATGCTGAAGAAAGCAATGGAACTCAATCGAGTCCTGATGAAGATCCTTTAGATACGGACACGTCGGCTAATAGGCCGTTTACGAAAAGTATGAAGTTTTTAGATTTATTAATAAATAAAATGCAAATAGCCGACAGTAAAAAAGAGTCCAGGGGAATGAATGTTACAAATAATGCAAATATTCAACAAATTGATGAAACATCTCAGAATTCTCAGAACTTACCAAACAATAATGAATTCAAAAATCAACTGAATAGCGATAGTCTTGTTTCATCTTCAAATGATATTGAGAGTATGGATTATTCGAACTATGAAGAAGGCGAAAATATCCTTCAAATAGAAATTAATGAAATACCTTCTACGATAGTTAAAGATAATGACAATGCAGCAACAACAACGACTGTCGGTGAAGAGACTTCTTCGAGCTCATCTGAGTTTTTAGGCTTTACGGATTATGAGCTAGTTCCTTCCACTGTACCGGGAATGCTTCCTACTCCCGTAGTGGCTAAATCCAAAAAAGACTCGCAGAAATCGGCCTTTATAAGCGAAGATCTCGACAATTTTCTTCGCGAGAACTCTTTGCAAGGCGTTGCTGCTTCTTCTCGGGTCGAAGTACCAAAACGATATAAGGGTCACGAAGAAGGCTTGATGTGTGATGGGGCAACACCCCCCAAAATGATAATGCCGGTGATTCCAGAAGAACTAACAAAGCCCAGGACAGTCGCCGAAAAAAGATACATCCTACAGAGGAAGCAGAGCATTAAATATTATATGATTGAAAACGAGAACACCATCTACAGAGAGTTAAAAAAGCGTACTAAGCATGGAAAAGCAAACACCGCTGTTGTTCGTTGCATTCAGAATTTAGAAGTACCTTGCACCAGAGATTGCTGGAAGGCAAGTGCATGGTTGGTTACCGAAAACGGTCGGTTCTATTTTCAAATGTTGAAAGTGGACGATGTTATTGTAAAGCTGGTAGGCGGTTCAGGCAATCATGCATCTAAGTACAAACCTCCACAACTAAGCAGACCACCTAAAAAACTTCTTCCAAAAGTTTGTTCACCAGGTTGCAGGCAAAATGTTGATTTTAGAAATATCGTTATTAACTTGTCCGATGATGAAGCAGAATTTGAAAATAAAGAAAAAATAGAACACGATATTAAACTTCAAATAGGTTCAGTTGATAAAAAGCCTGCTTTAAAGCCAGGACCATTGTCATCCAAATGTATGTTCTCTTCATTTCAACCGAACATGGGAGAGCTACAGGTTTACGAAATGCCTAAAGTTAAACTGGAAGTATTTCCGGAAGTGGACAAACCTTTGGATGATGCTGTTAAACCGTATTTAAAATATATTCTACCATCAAATTGCATTACAAGAGAATGGGCAGAATTTGCTGTTTCCACAGTTATAATAAAATCAGAACTAATCGAAAAAGAACATCCGAAATCATTTACATTCACAATTCCATATTTAAATAATCAGAACAATATTCTTGTTCGAAAAATGTACAACAGAAAAGAAAAGATGGAAAAATTTTCCACAAAGGATTTCGAGTTTCGAAAAGAAGTCGAAGCAGATGATGAAATTGCCAACGAATGTGCTGATATCTTATCGGAGATGATTAATAGTGTGGCAATTGGATTAAGTGAGGATTCGTTGCTTAAAGATGACCCCGATATTGATTACTCGAACAATACAAGAGTTAATGAGGAAACAGTGAGAAGGGATTCCAGCGAGGAAAAGGTCTCCGAGTTATCAGAGAAAAGAGCTACTAGAACGAAGAAAAATAAGCTTGTGTAGGTATAAATGATATTTCCTGCTTCTTTTGTATATTGGTATATATTTTTTCAATTAGGAAGGAATTAAAAAAACTTAATGCAACTGTTATAGATGCTGAAAGCCTCTGCTCAGTGGGTAAGTTTGTAATATTCAGTCCACGTCAGTCAGAATATATCCCTTATAATTTAACTAACTTAATAAATATCTCTGAAAGTTAGGAATTTTATTTATTTACAAATAAATAAACTTACAAATTTAATGAAATAGACGTTGAAATCTATGGCCATCGATCTTATGGAATTTATTTTATATTGAATGTCTGTACTTAGATAGTTAATCGATAGCTTTCGCATCTCGGAATTTCTTGGTATTTGCAGTTTTGACCTCGGCATAATTGTGGGTAGAAAAGTGAGGCTTCTATTATCAAGGGGTAACTTTAAAAAATGTTGTACAGTAGATTCACGATAGTATGAGCATTATGAATGATTCACGATAGTATGAATATTATGAACACAATTCATCTCTAAAATGGGCGGAAGACAATTTAATAGATTATGTTGATATTTTGGTCCTAAGAAAATTGAGGGATAAAGGTGCTCGTATGTATGCTGAAAAAAATAAATGCAGAGTATTTCCAAATAGAACAATAAGTTATAATAGTACCTCATCCTTCATAAATTCGTGTATGTATATTTACCTACATGTTTATTCTGAAGAAGTTGGTTTTTTATTTTTAATATATTTTATTTATAAAGCGAGATATTGTTATTTATAAGATTTTGTACTACTTCTTACTTATTTAACATATCCTCTCGAAAAAGTGAACACTTGTAATTACATAAATTGTTTGTTTCATCGTTAAATTTTAACATTTTGAGAATCGTTTACAAATTTTTATTATTTTACACAAACATAGTAATAATAATAATCTGGAAAAAATTTTTTGAATATTTCGAATATAAATATGATAATCCTTTTAGAAAACAAGCGATGCAAAATTCCTCACTGCAGATTTGGTTGCGTTTGCCAAAGTATATCAGGGAAGCCGATTCAAAGAAAGTATTGTAAAAAGAACGAGTGCATGTTGTTGTCAGGTTCATGCAAGCATATGGCATCTACTGATATTGGCGATCTCATGGTATTTAATGACTAATTTAATTTATTTAATTCCATTATACTTATGAAGTACTTTTAGAATTCATCATTAACTACAGAGAACGCGCTTTTAATAAGGCGAAAAGCTACTGAAAAATTGGCAAAAGTAGAAAAGGAATTTTGTGCTACTGTTGTATTAACCGACAAGGAAACATTTGTTTTAAATGAATCAGCCAAAGAGAGAAAGCGATCAAAAAGAATTCCAAAACGTTTTGATGACTACGAAACTACCGAAGGTAAAGAAAATAATGACGATGAGGAATCTATCACATCTATACCAAAATTGTATCCATTTGACGATGAACCACCACCAAAAAAGTTTAAGCATTGTACTGTGGATTTGTATAAACTGGAAGGTTTGGAGTACATAGAACCCTGGTGTATGATACACTGCTTGTATAAATGCTTCTGTAAGGGCGAAAGTACTACGGGTGTACCATTTGAAATTAAAAAGGAGGAAACAATTGTATCCGAAGAAATTGCATATCCTAGAAAGCCACTTTATTCATTCGATAAAGAAACTGTTTCAAATAAAAATAATATTTCGAATTCAGAACAAACTTTGTTGAAACGGAGAAATGACTCAGTTGATAGTAGTGATAGATACGAATCGCCTTCCAAAATGCAGAAAATTGAGGTTGATACAAGTACTTGTAGAAGAATTATGCCAGTTCCAGTTAATATGTATCAAGTTCAAAATCGCCGAAGAGCTACGCAAGTTCGAAGGTCTATAAGAATATGTGAAAATGAGAGTACGAGACTTATGCTCACAGATAAAATGCAAAAGAGTTTGCGGTTTCCTACAATCCTTCCGAATAATCGATCTCTACTTAAAACGAATCAGAGTTATAAGAGATTTAGAGACGACTCAGACGAAAATGCAAAGGAAACAAGATTTACATCAGAGATTGAATCGAATACAAATGAAGCTAAATTCCCTGTTATTTCATCTGTGTGCTCTTTGAGTGAGGTTCCTGAACTAAACCTAAAGTTACACAGGCAAAGAAGCATGAATCCCAGCGAAACGTCGTCCAATTCTTCTGGCGATGTTTCTCAAGTTATGAAGTCAAGAGACAATGCTGGTACTAGTGGCATTTATTTAACAAACAGACCAGAAACATCAAGCTTTATAAATCAATTACCTGCTAATGCTACAAAAGTAAATTCTCAGTTTCATAATCAAGTAATTAGTAAACTCAATTTGGCAGTAACACGATCAATGCACAGCATTTGTACAATTCAATTAAGCAACACGAAAAAAATACCAGATCCTGTTCCAAATACTTTAAGTTGCCATCAATGGAATTTATTTTTGCAAGCATACGTTGAAGGCGCAATTTATATTTGGGAAATAAAAACAACTAATGGCTCATTTTTGGCAGCTACAGTAACAAATCTTATGCCAGTGATTCCCAACGCACTTAGTGTGATTAATATTAAGGCAATTTCAAAGCACAAACTACCATTAGTTGGGAAGATGCTAAATGCTAGATTCATTAATGACAAAACGAAAACCCTTTCAGTGTTATTGACAGGGCATCATAGTTATTGGCGTATTATTGGATTCATTCATAGTACCTATGACTATTTGAGAAAAGGTGGATATTTTAAACCCACACCACAAAGTCATCCTTGTCTTTCTAAAAAGATTAATTTGCTCTACAATATAATGATATTGCGACAAATTCATAGTAATAAAATGTCAATTGGTCAAAAGCCTACTGCGACAGTAACTTCGCAACAGCTTGCTTCCGAAACTGAACCAGAGAGTAGTGAGGAAAATTCTCGGCATAATGAAAGCAGGACCGAATCGTCCGTAACAAATATTTCGCAAAATACAAATACACCGGAATTATATAGCATCACTTCCCCAGTACCATCCATTGCAGTTCCAGAAACGTATGCGGAAGAATCAGGCACCACCCAGTTAAATATTTCGGAAAATAGAACTATTTCGGAATCGTGTGCTAGTACATCTAGTGATGTGAGCTCTCCAGTCCCTTCTTTTGTAGTTTCAGAAAGTTCTGCACAAGTATCAGAAAACGAAAAAAAACCTGAAGGTAAGATGGACAAAGAAACTGTTGGGCTTCCTATTACGCCCAAGTGCAATTTGGAAATCAAGCGAGTCTCTTATAAAACGATCGAGGGAATTGTTATCCCAATAGCAATTCCTGGTGACCATCGTTGGCTGGTATTAGACATAGTTGGTGATTTCTCCCACATTTACATACCTGATTGGAAAAATTTCTTGAGTTATGATAAAATTAAAAAAGCGATTATGCTAACACAGCGCACTAGAAAAATTGTTCGAATTGGCCAAGATGAGAGTACTATTGATGTGTTCGCCACTCCAGATATTCGAGACAGGATTTATTTAGGACCTTATGCTATTGGAGCAGCAGAAGATATTGTACTTTATCAAAATATCGACGGAAGAATGATGTTGCGAGAAGATTTTGAGATAAGCCACAATATTTCAAGAGAGCAAAGAACTTGCGGATTTTGGTTATATAAAAAATTTGGAAAATTAATTTTTGATATTGACCTTAAATCTCTACATATTAGCAAAGTTCCATTTGACGATGATTGTGTTATTGTAGATGATAAAGGAGACGCTGTCTCCGAGGATTCTGAAAATATTTATGCAATAATAGAAGACAAGGCAGAGAAATCTACCCAAAAATTAGATGTAGGACAGCAACCAGTGAAACCAGACCTACCGCTTCATATAGACTTAGATTCAGTTAGAACATTACATGAATCTGATAACGAAAAAGAGAAAAAATCGGAAACTCCAAAAGCTATATCTTCAGTAAAACCATGGCATGTTACTACAATGCAAGTTGCTAAAATATCTACAAAACGTGGTATAAGCAATCTTAAAATAATTAAATATAATGAAACACCTTCGGTTCCTGAAAAGACAAAATTTACCAAAAAATTGGAAACGGAAATTAGTGGAGCAACTAATGAGCCTGTAATTCCACAAACAGATTTAACAAAAGAAGTGGATCAATTCCACCCGGTTGTGACAAAACCAAAAGATGAAGAAGTGAGCGATGCTACGAAAGAAAAGGAACAATCCCGCCCGATTACCCCAAAACCAATAGATCAAGCTAGCGATGTTTCAATTTCGGATGATAAGGATCCAAAATCAAACGATCTGCAAATTTGCGATGTTTCGATATCACCAATATCACAGCATTCTTCAGATATGAAATGCTATGGTCCGACGACGACTGCAACACAAGACAGTGAGGCAGAAAGTGCAACTGCTAAATTTAGAAGTTCTTTGGTATCTTCAATTTCGAAACAGTCGTCAGGCGCAAAGTGCTATGGTCCGACTCCAGGATCGCAAGACAGTGAGCAACAAAATCGAACGCGTAGAAACAGTTTAAGTTCTCCTGCGACGTTATTAATCCAAGCGATGAAACCACCCGCATCTATAATAACTAAGAAAACAGGCTCATCGTCATCTCCGTTAATTCAGAAAATTCAAACAAAACCTGAGTTAGTAACTAAATTAGTTTCTGCGAGTCCTGCGCAAATCGCCACACCTACATCTAACGCCGGTTTGTTTAGTTCCCAACGACCAAGCAGTTCAGTTACTACAATTATAACAAAAGCAACTCCAGCTCAATCGATTTTTTCGGCTGTAAAACTTGGATCTTCAACTAATCTGCTAAGCTCTGCTAATGCTCAGACATCAAATACCAAAATCCAGACGATGCCAAAAACAATTTTCTTAAACACTCCGAAGACAGATGCAAAGATTGCATCAGAGGGATTAAATTGTCGGGAGTCAACTGTGACGACATCAAATCTTGACGGATTAAGGACGGTAAAGGTTGCGAATGCGGGTGATAAAAACAAAATTCTTGAAGAAGACGAACAATCTGTGTGTGGGTACGTTGTGTGCGAAGATCCAAAACTAGGATCATTTCCTGCTAAGAAACTTGGTGATTTCTACTTCTTAAAAATGCCCGCAACAAAAGGCGTGTACCGGTTGAAAGGCATGGATATGGTCAACAAGTATCTGAATTGGTAAGCAGTAACATTATTATTATTATTTTAAGTACGTAAGGTGAACACAGGCATTTTAAAACCAATATTTTTGGTAGCTACATATTACTGTTCGCTGAGCTCGAGATCAGATCAAATTCAAGTAGATAAATTTTGATTAGTTTTCAGATCCAGATTAGATAAAAAAAAGATGCGTAGTCTCAATGAAATTAAATCCATTTTTGTATATCCTTTTATATTTTAAGAACTGAGAAAATATACAGAAAAGTTATTTGATAATGGTTTGCGTCATTCGTTTTGTCTTAAATCAGTTTTGTTCCAAGTTTTATTTTTATTCGCTAGAAATGTGTCAGCTCGAGCTGAAGAACAAATATCGATATCGATAGCATATTACAAATCAGTGACCCTTAAAACCCCTATGAAATAATTTTCATTGAAAATAGAGTTTAAATTTAACATAGAGATTCAGTATTCATTTAGGATTCTAATTAATCTTTGTTATATACTAAGCCTGCATATGAAATCTATTCATTCTTAGCGTTTTAGAATTTATTGGTTTTGTAACGTAAGCGTATTTTTTCTAGTCATATAAGAAAACAATCGGCCTCAGCAGAAAATATGCGTTGGAGATTTACGTCTGCTAAAATTTTTAAACGCGAAACTATACCAGTCTTTAAAATCGACAAAAGACTCTTCAATGGCACCTCTACTAAATCAGAAGTAACATCAACAATAACATCTACAACTCAGCAAGAAAGCCTCTCGCGGAAATTTGTTTTGACTTTGGCTAAAAATTCAAATGTAAGTTATATTTTTCTCGCGTTTATTTGTAAAATTTATTACAAATATTTCAGATTTTACATCAATCCACCGTACCAGATTCGCTTACTCTCGAAACGGAATCAAAGTTACAAAAATTAAAGAATTTTACGGTAAAGAAAACTGCTATTTTAAAAGAGCCCAGATCTAGTATCCTAACAAAGGAAAAATGGGTAAAAGTTAAAGAAGCGCCGGTTGAAACCTTAGCAACTACGAACCCAAATTCGTTGCTGCGGAAGGTTCTATCAATACCAGCAAAATTACTGCCAGTCCCTCCACCGGAAAAAACTGCAACATTGCTGACGCCGCCAACAGTTAAAACTCCTCCACCCGTAACTGGTAGAATTTCGCTGCCAGCAAATTCTAAATCTCCGCCACCTGAAAGTGGTAAAACGCCATCACCAACAATTGCTAAAATTCCGCTGTCGGCAACTGTTACAACTCCACTTTCAGTAGCTGCTACAACTCCTCTTCCACCAGCTGTTAAAACTTCTTTGCCAGTAGCTGTTAAAACTCCTCCGCCACCAACAGCACCATCAAAACCATCGCGACCACTTTTACCGATTTCTATAAAACCAGTAAAGCCAGCATGTGATGAAGTTATTTTGATTGACGACGATGAGTAAGTTCCCTCGTACAAGGGCGTTTAAATATTTTTTTTTTTCTTGTAAGACTGTGATGTAGAATTTGTTAAACCGAATATGGTATTCGTTAGGATTTTGAATTATTTTATTTCATTTAGAAGCTTACGTTAGAATAAGTTTTTATTTTTAATTATTGGGTAATATCGTTATCTCTCAACGAAATAAATGCACATTTTAAAAAGCTTGTGATTTTTAAAAAATTTAGGAAAGTAAAGTACAAAATCAAATTGTTTTGTATAGTGACTGAAATACGATGAGATATTCCGTTGAAGCAGCTTAAGAACATGATGGAAATTGTTTTGACAAATGGCGCGATTCACATTGCCTCTTTCCATTCTTCATCAATTTGTTGTTCGGTTAGTTGGATTTATTTTGGAATTTGATATCTGGCTGGAAGAAATTGATGAAGAGATCGAATTCCGAAAGTGCTTGTAGGGATTTGTGTTCACGTTTCCAAGCAAAGCCGTGAGAGTTGAAGCGGCAACAACAATTTTTTTGCTGTTTTCGTTGAAAGACCTTATGTTTTAATAAAATTTTCTTTACAGAAATTTACAGCAGACGATTTTTTTTTGGTTTTCATGTATCGATATACCTACACTGCGGAGCACTTGAATAGGTACACGGCTATAAAAGGCAAATAAGGGTATTACGCGCAGGTGCAAGTCAATTTGTTTTCATATGTTTATTCTTCTAGGAATTACAATTAATTTCAGGCACTTTCCCATTAACTAGGAATTCTAAGAAAAAAATTACATACCTGCATTTAAGAAAAAGACCACATAAAAAGGCGGTACATGTGAATAGGTACATTTAGCGGCGGTTTAGCTATTTCCCAGTGCGGACTTAAAAAAAAGAGTTATTGAATCAGTTAATATTAAAATTTGTGCTACAAGAAATACAATGGTGCCCAAAAACCAGCTTACAAAAGAAGAGATCGGCAGAATAGGGGTATTGAAAGAAAGATACTCTTCGAGGGAAATTGCTCGTAGAATCTATCGAAGCGCCAACGTAGATTGTTCATTTCTGCGAGATCCACAAGAATATGGAAGACACTACAAACGACGAGTAGTTACAGACACTACAGAACGAGAAGAAAGGAGAATTTTACGACTTGCTTTAAATTCTTCGCAATCTGTCCGTCAAATTAGACGACAAGCAGGAGCCTCAGCCAGCCTATGGACTATTTGGCAGATTATTAAGGCTAGTCCCAACTTGAGATGTCTTCGGCTAAGAAAAAAACTAGCTCTTCTACAACGCCACTGAAGCGCTCGCTTAGAATTTTTTATGTAGAAATCACATCAGTTGGAAACAGGATTAGAATGGTGTAGTTTTTTTGTCAGTAAACGCTTATCATTAAATGGACCTGATGGATTATCGTACTATTTTCATGACCTACGGAGAACATAATAATATTAAATCGAAAACAAGATGCTGCAAAGTACATTAGCCTTCTTTAACAAGCAGCTGCTGACGTTAACCTTCTAGGATCCATGTCATGGATTTTCCAACACGACCACGCAACTCTCCTTACCGCTCGTCAAGTAACAGAGTTCTTTTGGGCCGAAAATGACAAACAGTATGAAAACGCTGAAGCACTAAAAAAAGGTGTTCAAGCTGCTTGAAACGAAATATTACTATCCTTCATTAGGAGTCTTTTTGACAGTATGCCTGATAGGCTCTTCGAATTAATTTCCAAGAATGGGGGCCAACACATCATTCAAAGTACTTATAATTATACTTGTTACTTCTTAGATTAAGATAATTGTTACTAATAAAAAATTATGTAAACAGAAATAATATTTCATACAAAACCATAAATTTACCTCTTTATGAGGAGTTTTTCTTAAATGCAAGTAGTTTTGACATGACAACGTCTTATAATTCGATTGAGCCGGCTGCACGCACGAAAAAACATGACTCATGCGGCGTTACCTCGCTCTGAGGCGTTCCATTTAAGGCTTGAAGTGCAAGCGAGAGCGCGGAACGAGCGACAAAGCACAATCACACAATCACAGAGCACAATCGGCCTCCGCGTTCTCTCCTACTTGAGTGAGCGATGCGTCCGCGTGGACAGCTGCTATACAATAATACATTTACATATTTTCGTCAAGTATGAAGTGCAGTGAAAAGTGAATGTGGTGTCAATTGTTTATAGCAACGATAATTGCGGCTTCTTATGACGTTGTCACGTTCAACTATCGTCAGTAAACCGACTTTACAGACAACCGATTTTTTTCTTAGAGTTTCTATTTAATGGGAAATTACCTGAAATTAATTGCAATTCTTCTACGAATTATAAACATATATATATATATATATATATATATATATAAATATATGAAAACAAATTGACTTGCATGTGCGCGTAATATCCTTATTTTCCATTTATAGCCGTGTACCTATTCAAGTGCTTCGCGATGTACATTTATTTAATATTTATTAAAGGGATGGGAACCGTGGTTCGTACTTTTATAATTGATATGATTGGCGCATTGGGTTTAGAATAGACAATCTTACGGACTCTTCAAAATTACATTGTGTATTTGTTTTTAAGAAAGCAATTAATTGAACATATGTATGTATTTAAACTGTATTTAAACTAAAGTAATAAGCTTTTCTCATTTCTGTCGATTTTCAGTGAAAATAGTTGATATTTTTGTGAGCATATAACAAAAACAGTTGCCCAACACAACAAGTATTAATTATATTTTAAAATATTTTTAGTTACGTTTTTCCTTAAATTCTAATTATTTTTCTTCAGGAAAAAAAAAACTATTTTTTTGTAAATCGATGTTGAAGGCAGGAAAATGCTTAAAAGTTTTAGTAAAATATTTAAAATTCCTCATTTAAGATTTTTTAAATCGTTGTTCTTTTTTTTCAATCGTTATTAGTCCAATTTATAAACAATTTTCAGGGCATAAATTAGTGAAAGAATAGGAAAGAATAGGAAAGAATAGAAAATGTACATGAAAATTTTGATTTATTGAGTATATTCAGTGATTTACAAAAAAACATAGTTTCTCATGGTTGCTCTTCGTACGTCAAATTAAAAACTTAGATAAAGACATTTATCACCCTTTAAATCTTAACAGGAAAGAAAGCGGTAAGTACATAAATTTCGAGTAGACTTAAACTTTGGAGCTTTGTGCAATCAAAGCGAATATGGCTCGGGGAACATTCATTGTCTGGTCGTCTATCAGAACAATGTCGAAAGCCTCCAAATATCGCTCCAGATTCTCCTCGGGCTAGAAAAAAACACCTTTTAAAATACCTACGTCATAGAGGACAATTGAATTTTCTTACATGATCGAAGAGGAAGCCAATTTTCAAGACGTGGGAGGAGACTGGCACCCCGTTCGCCATTCCAGCGTCGCCGATTGAGTCGCCCAGGAGAATGACGTGGTCTCTGTCGTGGACTTGGTCGTAGTACTCCGTGCCCTTGAGAGCAGTTTCGTTTTTGTTGAACGTGTGAATCATTCGGTCTTGAAACCCGTTCAGCAATCCGTCCTTGTACTGCAGGAAGTTGGAAATAACTTTCACATTTGGGAACAAAACGTTCGCTTGCCTTAGAACAGAAACTACGCAGTCGCCTAAACCAGCTGAAAATACTAAAACGGGAACTTGCAGCTTATTCAAGTCTTGGAAGAAGTCATGAGTTCCGTCTCTAAGTGAGTTTTTGTATTTTCCTGCTACTTCATCAATTTCACTTTGGTCGAGTGAAAATCCTCTGAAATTTCAAGAATATATATTTGCATTTTTTTACTTGGAGAAAAACTGGGATGTGTTAAAAAGCTAAAAGCCTCTAACCTAAGGACGAAGAAATCATACAAAAAAGTATATTATGTATGTTTTTTTTTTTTTTTTTTGAAACGGTATGAATAAGAAGAATCTAAAGTTGTTCATCAGAAAAATAATTAATTGGTAGGCCTTTTGTTTTAGTTTTGTACAAATTAGATTTCCCACTGTCTGTATATAAAAAATAACTCTCATCCTATATGCATACTTATTGAGATGAAATTTATTATATGGATTTATATTGATTACCCAAAAACAGAAATGATGAGATTTTTGAAAAAATCAGTTTTAGGATTCCCCTCCTATAGAGTGAAAAGCGTACTAACAAGAAAAGTTTTCACTTACCCCATTTAGTGCGATGTCTTTAAATAGATCTCCTAAAAGACAACAACAAATACTTAAAGATCTTTTGATATTAATATTGTAGGATTGTAACTAACTACTACAAATATACACTCCGCATAGCTGAAAGTAGACATCGCTTAGCTGTAAGTTTCGTAAGTAAGCGTCGAGAAAAAAACGCCGAAATAAATAGTCTAAAACTGAGCACCTCGTTTAAATATAATACAAAGATCATTATCAAAGCGTCCCTACCCCTCTAAATTCGAATTATTAAATTTTGCTAAAATTTGTCGCATGAAAATCCTTTTTCCATAGGAATCCATTTGTAGACAAGCATGTCGGAATCAAGTTTAAATAAATTAAAACGTGTTAATGGAGTAACTTTGAATTGAATTTCTTGGAAACTTTGTTTTCTATGTTAGCTTTGGAGATGGGTTCCTAAAATAAGAGAATTGCCTAAATAATATCTACATATTTCTATATGAAAATGGTCATAGGAATCTGTTGGAATATCTACAAGATTCTCATTCAAATTATTTTTTCTTTTAACATTTTCGATGGTAGATTTTTAAAAAGAACACTTCGAATTTAAATTTCGACTATACGATTCTCCTCTCGCGGCGAATACCGAAAATGTGAAGGCCTAAACAAACAATATGTTGAGGTCTAATAGTGTTGAAGTATTTTATTTTATATGCCAGAAATTCGGATAATTTCTTGTTGAAGATAAGGCTCTTTTGACTTAACGGTAAAGTTTAGAAGTGCAATCGGTACTTGGACCAATTACACTCGCGGAAAAGGTAGAATTACAATATAATCGGCATTTGAACCAATTATACTCGCGAAGATATCTTGCTTGTTAAAGGTATAACTGACACTTAAACAATTTATACCAGCAAGGAGGTTGGCTGTGGTAATTGATAAGTTAAACGCACGTTACTACCTTCAATATATATGTATATAACAAAAATGCTTAATCCAAAGTTAATTAAAGTTCAAACAATTACTAAACACCAACCTGAATAATCAGCATTGCACTTGAAATGCATTGCCCCTAAGCCAGGGAACCGGCGCATCGGTACGCGAGTTATTAGGTTACTGAAGTAGTAGAGTGACTCAGCAAATGCGAACAATGTAAATTATTTTCTTCCGCGTAGTGCGGTAGGTACTGTTGTTTTTAAGCAATTGCAATTTGTGGGTCATGTTGTTTTGATATTGTATTATAGTTTTATTTCATGTTTCTTAAAATTTCTTATAGGTACTTATTAAAAGGAGTTGCATATGAACAGCTTGAAGCAGAAGAGATCCAAGTGATATTCGTGCCAAAATGGAGATAATGGCATTTCTGCACTAAATATATCAAATTTTATGTTGTCGCAGTGATTCAAGTAACCAGCATACTCCCAAGTAGATAAAAACATGTTAGAAACATATTTCTGTTTTTTTCCAATTTAACCTCTTCACTCCGTGGAAAAGTGATCTACATATGTATGTTAATCAGTGTCACTTGGATCGCATTATTTTAAAAAACTCTCTGATGCAGAAGTAATCTATGGCCATATCTGTGCCTTAAGTTATTAAATCATTAGCACATATTCATAATAATATAAAACGAGTTTGGCTAATTCCTCAAAATCAATATGTGGTTAGTTGACGAGTGGATTTTGAAGTAATATATCGATGTAATAATAATACTGCAGAGTTATGGGCAAGGCCATTACTGAGGCACGTGAAAACCTTTGAAATTTTTGCTAGATTTTACTTACACTAAGAGTTTCCCGGACTTTGACCACCACTCTATCATGCTTTGTATTTTCTCTTCCAAGGGGACGTTCGGGTCGATCTCGATGGGCCGGTACTTCTGGTGCAGCTTGTGGGACTCCTCGATGTACTCCTTCGGCAGGGACTTGCAGGCGTTGAAGATCCCGAAGCTGGTGAGCACCGGCTGCCCGTTCTCCTGCCGCTGTTTGGTGATCGTGTAGTCGAAGTCCGAGACGAGCTGCAGCTTCTGGACCCCGCCGCTGACGAGGGAATTGAGGATCCGCTCCACCTTCTGCCTGTCCTTGATCTTGCAGTGGGGCTCGCACAGGGCGGGGACATCTTCGACCTGGAGCTGGAGGCCGTTCCCGGTGTTTGCCATTTTCAGGAGTCGCAGCACACTCTGCGAAACGCTTGTGCGGAACAACTTGGCCTGGGAGCGCGAGTGCAATGTGCAACTACTTCACAATTACTTTCTCGTTAACACATTCAAGCAATTGCGTAATTATTCATAAATATGAGTTGCATCTTAATATAAAAAAATTGTTGCACTTCCGTATTGCTAAAAATACACGAGTTCAGATTAAGAGTGCTGCGGGCGGAAGTTCTCACTGTTGTTTTTCGGAAGGTCGGATTCTTCCAGTTTCAGTGTCTTTCTAAACAATTCAATTTCCGTGCTTTTTAAGTCAACAATTTGCTCCCGGAAAGAAATCCCAATGCGAAGTGAACCTCCCCGCCTTCGCTGATTGTGAAGCGAAATGTCAGGTGAGGTGTGGATAATGCAGTTCAAATGGTACACATATGTCAATAAAGCCGTTAAAATTTTTGCAATTTTAAATGAAGGAATTACATTTTAAACTCGAACTTGAAACATGTAAGTCACGCTTTTTTTTTAAAGCAACAAAAAAAAACCTTAAAAATTATGGCAATTTTACATTAAACAAAATTATTACTCTCATTTTTAGCCTCCATACATTAAATTAATTAGTTTTGAGTTCAATCAGTTTGAAATGATCTTAAAAATTTCTAAGAGCAGGTCTATCAAAAAGTAAACAATTTCTTTTTTAAATATTAAGGGGTTGTATGGTCATGGGTTTAAATTATTTTCCCTCGGCATTTCGCTTGAAAATTTGACTAGAAAACTGATCATAGCTGAGTTAATTTTGCAATAATTTTGCCGAATAAATTTATGAGAAATATTTATATTAGAATGCATATTTAAGAACTGGAAGATAATCCAAATAAATCAATGTATGTATGCAAATTCAGGGCGAAAACTACTGCAGAATTAAACATATCTTTACAGCAGGCAAATTGAGTCATATTTAATTAATTTATTCCTTCAATATTACTGATCGTTTTTAATTTTTGGTATTTTTGAATAGGAAAATTGTAAATCTTTAAGTTTTCCAAGATTAATTTTTTTTAAAAAGTTCCTCAAGGCGATGTATGTATGTAAATGGAAACTTCAATAGTTTTCAATCTTACTTTTTAAATAATAAAATCATAAGAATTATAAATGAGTTAAGTTTTCATTGTTACATGCAAACTTAAAAATGTATAAATGTATAAGTTAATGGAATATAAATGAAATGTTCATATGTAGATAAACAAAAATGCTTCCAGAAGCTATCCAAACTAATTTTAATTATCTAAGCAAATTGTTATATAATTATGTAATTGTAGCGCTTTTTTAAATATCCCAAGAAAAGATTATTAATTAAAAATAAGAAACGTCATGTATTTCATACTACATAAAAGACGAGCAAAACACAATTTGTTACATAATTTTGTTCCACTAAAATCGATCTTCCAGTCAAATTTGTCTCAGCATTCTTTTGACCATTGCACCAAACCTTCTATAAATATAAAAGTTTCATACCTCACCTTTGTTAGCTTCAATGGCTTACAAATGTAAAAATTTATTAGCTAAAATAAGTACTTTGCTCACAGACTGTATTTCGAAGAGCGAGTGTGGTAACTGGCTTTTATTGAGCAAAATTCCAGTGATTACTAGCACAGCCATCAAATTACGTTAGAAGTTTAATGTAGGACACGTGTTACGTGTAATTCATAATAAATATCTACTAACAGTGTTCTTCATTTAGGATAGGTATCGATAAGATACGAAAATTTAGTTAATTGTTTAATAAATGAAAAACTTAGCGATTTTAAATTCGCTTAAATTCATTCATGTCAGGCTAGGTACCTAATAATTTTCAATTGACTAAAAATTTTATAACTTAATTAAATTTACCATTCTCTAAAATACCTTAACTTCAGGAAAACAAATTCATTTAATTTCGTATAAAGACTTAAAAAACATTCATTGAACTCTTCTCTTTTCAGAAAATTAAGCCTTGATGTCCAAAGTTGGTAAACATTTGCAGTGCCAACATAATAATGTATTTCAGGAAAGTAAATAAAATAAGTTAAATATTTTTTCAAGTAAGTCAAACATTTTGGGTTTGTACGTTCGATTTCCAAATGAAAAATCCTGGTTAAAAATAATAATAAACATAAATAAAATAGCAAATATGTACAATAATAAAAAATGCACAGAAAGCGCCATTTGCAAAAAAAAAAATTATGCAGGACAGAATTCTATGTATATCTCGTTTAGAAAAAACAAACATTTCTTTAAATATAATGATAACAACTTGTTCAATATGTCAAGCAAAGGAACCCTAAAAAAAATTCAACTGTAAGAAGGATAATATAAATAAGTAAACCTACTTTTCATAAAATTAAAAAAATTTAATCTCTTTTATTTTTTAAAACTTAAACCTAATTGGCCTTTGCGAGCAACTTCTGCTGGGCATAAAAACAGCTGTTTTGCTTTTGTTATTTCCCGTAAGCGCCATAACTGCCCAATTATTTCACTGTATGGTTGAATGCACTTTCACTCTTCCCATTAGGACGCTTTGAGCGCAGTCGTTGCGCAAAGTTTCGAAATATTTGTCGATCGCAAATATTTGCAGGTTCAAATTTAAACCATAACGATGGTCTTCGACGATGCGCCGTAGTCCTGGCATTTTCATGTGGGAATTTCTAAACCCGCGCAGTTATGTGTGTTGTCTTGTCGTCGAAATTTAAAAACTACTCCGGGCTTCCAGTTCAGATTCATTTCGAATGGGAATTTGTTTACTCGTTCCTCATCCATTAATTTAAGTATTCTAATGTGGCTAGTATAAGGCTTTATTTTTTCCTCTTCCTTTTTTTCCTCTTCCTTTTTTACCTCCTCATTTTTAAACGGATAAACGCATCTTTCAAGAAATATACATTTCCTTGTTTTCTTTCGTTTAAAATGTTCCGTAGTACAGAGATGTTTCTGAAGTTCATGTTCTGTCAAGAAATATAATCTACAAATGTCACAGGGATGGGGGTCCGTTTCTTTATGATCGTCAAAATGATTTTTAAGGTCCGTTTCATTATCAAATTGAGATTCGCAAAGGCAACACACCCAACGACCATAAGATTGAAGCTTAAGGTGATGATCATAATAAAATCTGAAATGAAAAAGAGATTTGATTTAAATATTTGCTAATTTTATAAAATATAATTCCTCAAAATGCCGTAATTGTGACTTCCTCTCAACCCTTTACCATTATATAGAATATGAAAGGTTTGCTCACTTAAATGCTTCTAGTTTCGTACAACGAATAACACTAAGAATTTGTGTGTTCTTTTTGCCTCAAATTTGAACCTTGATTCAATGTTTCAGAAATTTATTAGAATTGAAGCGGATAAAATCATAAAGTTCAAATAGGAGTTCAGAAAATTGCACACTTTATTGATAAAGAAATTGAATTGAATTTATTTGTTATATCCAATGCCATATTTTCAATTTTGTACCAGACATCAAACTTCATCAAGCTTCTAAAATAGCGGTGCTGACTTAGGACTGAAAATTTAATATTGTGGCGGCCTCAAATTTAAAAAATGTTTGTCCTAAAAGTTTTATGAAGTGATAATATATATAAAATTCTAAACTATATTTTAATTATTATAGGAATACAAGATTTGATATTCAGATTTTAGAAATTAATAAAGTATTTATGATTTCTGAAAATCTGGGAATCGTTACCGGTGTTACTGTTACTTAATCTTATATTTTATACGATTTTCGTCATTTTCCAAATGTTATACGGGGACGGGATGCTGGAGCGCCAAGTCATACGGGCACAGCAACATCCTGGACCAGCTGCCTAAGGGGTTGACAGACTGTCGTACAGACTTATTGTCCTCCCACAACGTGGCGGAAAGTACTTTAATGTGAGACTTCCCACCAGAGAAGAGTGGAGTGCAAGCGACTTAACGAAAACTTTCAATAACGTTGTCTTCACGGATGGGTCTAAATCCGTGAAAGGAAGTGATGCTGGTATATTTTCCGATACACTTGCCATTGAGAAGTCGTATCGCCTTCTTACACTGGTCAGGAGGAGGTCTTCGCTATCATGAAGGCCTGCGATGTCTAGGTTGGCCTCGCGCCAACAAGTAACACTGCAATCCTTACAGACTCGCAAGCCGCAATAAAAGCTCTTGACTCGGCTTGTGTTTCCTCCAGACTGGTAGTTCGCTGCCCTACCAGGGCAGCGCCACAGCGTTACTCTACTCTGGGTTCCTGGGCAAAGGAGCATAGAGGGTAACGAGCGGGTAGACGAACTGGCTAGGACGAGTGCCTCTCTCCACGTGTCAATGGATTAATCAGTTCATGCTCCCCTGGGGGCCGTTAAGAGGGGCATCCGGCTATATTTCTTCTCAATCGCGAAAAAACACTGGGTGGGTCTGGGAACCTGTTGTATTTCCCGAATGACCTGGCCTGTCTAGAACCATAGTAGAACCAGAGATAACATATTACTACGTCTAGATGTGCAAAGTCATAGACATTTTTCGTCAAGAGCTTTCACTTTAAAAACCTCCAATCTACTTCCAATCGCACATGGCCTAGCCCTAACCGAAGAGATCGTGAGTTTCTCTCTTAAAACAATGCTCACAGACAATGAATAAATCATGCGCATTGGCTGCAGCTCAGGTTTGGCATGCGCGCACGGGTTAAAGAGTCGCGACATCACTCTTTGCTGTTTGCTATTGCTTCGCTGCAGACCCAAGCCTGGCCAAGCCATTAATCGCTTTTAAGAGAGTGGCCCATAATAAGAGAATTTTAAACGAAAGCCCTTTTGCCTGAGAAGCTTTCATTTCATGCTGCGAAAAATTTCTATAGGATTGCACATCTATATTTTCGTTATCTCTGGTAGAACGCTTGAGCTTCTTAAACGTAGTCGTGTAGGCATTTCCTGGGTGGTCTCAGTGCTTACTGGCCACTGGCCCATAGGGGAACAAGCAACCAAGCTGGAAATTCCCTTTAACGACTGTCGCAGTTGCAAGGATCAACATGAAAAGGAGACTCTTTCCCATTTTGTGTGCAACTGCCCCGCTCTAGCAGGGGCTAGATATCGAGCACTGGGCTAGTATTTCTTTGACATAGTCAAAGCTTTATCCGCCTCAGGGATCTGAGAGATAAGTTCTATTTTTGAACTCAACTGGTTGGCTATGATCCTCGACAACCCCACTCACTCGTTTTTTGATTACTTTTAGAGGATTTCGCTGAGCCAGGTGGGTCCCCACTTCAACCACCCAATAACCAGTATGTAATTGAATTCTTTTGGTAATTAGGCAATTAATTTTTATTTTATTATTGAAGTTGGACTTACTTTCTCACAAATCGACCTCTGCACTTTTTACAGTAAAACAACGGCAAGGGATCGTGACATTCAATATCATGCGCCATAAGTGAATTTAAGGAAGCATCCATGTATCCGCAATCTTCTTCAGGACAAATCCACTTTTTAAATTTCTCGTTGATAACTAAAAAATAATTTGATTAATTTAAGCTTACAAAAATATATATTTTCTTACGTTTTCTTTTCCTTGCCCGTTTTCCACTCCATGTGGAATCTTTATCCCACGATTTTTTCCGCTTACCAGAAGATGTTACGCAGGACGAAGTATCCTCAGTTTCTGTTTCAGTGTATGTGGACGAAGTCCGTGAGGACAACCTTGTAAACGAAGTGCATTGCGATATGGGACCAGAATTTATAGATTCAGCGTCAGTTTCTATCTCTCCTATCCATTTTGTCAAATTACTCATGCGGATGCTATGCAGCGAGTCAATATCTGTGCTATCTTCCTCCGTTTCGGAATCCGAATGTGCAGTTTTCTTTGATCTTGTATTGTAAGTTCTCTGACTTGCCTCAACATTAGTTTCTATTGCTTCTTTTTTACCAAGGCAAATTGCCTCGTGTAAGTCACGCTCAGAGCGGTTTAAAAACTCTTCGCGACAGTAAGGACACTTGAATCGATGTTTATGAATCATTTCGTGTTTCCTGAGTACAGCAAGGGACTCAAACGAAACATTGCATTCTTCACATATGAAGCCAATCTTATGTTTCGGCTTTTGCCCGGCTGTAGAATGCTTCTTTTCGTGTCTCTTCAAAAAGGTTAGCCTAGTAAAAGTTTTCGGACAGTGTTTGCAGTAAAATATATTTGATTTGTTTGTATTTTTTATGTTCAATTTTCCTCCAGATTCGAAGGCCAGAACCGATTCGCAGCGTTCGTACATTACATCGAGCAGCTTATTTGGGGAGTTATCGACGAGATCATCTGGTATTGATTCATCCATACTATCATCGGTATGATTGTCTCCGTTTGTAATTACATCCTCATTTATCGATCTTACGTCTGTTATTTTCAAAGGCGATGGACTAATGAAATTGGCAAAAAAATAATTATTCCCTCCGGTTTTAGTTTGAGCGAGGAATTTTGCGCACATTTTCTTATTGCCACATCTTATAAAGTAGTTAGCGCGGTTTTTCAAAATATTCCTTTGCAACATTCGCCTTTGTTCCGCTATAACGAAGATTGTTTTGATGCAATCAAAGCACCCATAGTCTACCACCGAATCTAAGGGATAGTACTGGAAAGTGAAAAAAATAAATAAATTATATTACAAGTTCTTCATTGGTCTTTGAAATCGTAAATATTGTTGACATTAACTCGACTTTTTGAAACATTTAAATTTCTGTGACATTTTTTTATATATTTAACACTACTTATGTAAAAAAAATTTATTAATAAAGAATTTCTGGATGCTTCTTTTAAGTCAAGTTTTCTCAACCTATTATAAATAATCAGAAACATTTAAGAAATAGAAAAATCTCTTTATTTTTATTTGTTTTTGTTGTGTTTTCATTCTGACCAGTTCTGCCCTAAAGGCGTCACATTTGTGACTTCATAGTCATGGCAGCCAGATCCACATTGTCCACATTGACCATTGACTTTAACGAAAGAACTTCTAAATAACAAGAAGCTTCATCTCAGCCCAAAAATTGTGCATTCCCTTCGTTTGTTTATAGAAGAAGGCGGGAAGTGACAGAGGGGGCTCTTAGTGAATGAGAATGAGAGATATCTCTTCGCACAGGACGACACGGATTTGTGTAAATTCGACGAACCCATAAAAGTTGCGCGCGCCGGCTGTTTTTATACATGCAATATTTCGACGTGGGTTTTGCTTTTTTTTTGATAAGATACTCGGAATCAGCGCCGCGGATGACACGCATCCAGGCCACGCACTGCCGGTTCCTAGAAATGGGAAGAGTTTGTTTGATTAGTTCCCTCAATTAAGACAGTTAATTCTTCAAACAAGCTTAATATGGGTATCAGAATTGAAAAAGAACAGACCTCTAGGTAACTTGGACCACATTGACCAGTGTCAAAAAATATATTCCAATCAATTATTTAAAAATTATGTTTTTTTGGTGGCCAAGCTAGTGTCAACAAAAAAATAATTCCTAATTCTCAAAAGCACGCAACCGAATTTAGAAATTTCTTGAATTTCACGTAAATAGTCAAACAAAAACCAAACGTAGTCAACTTTAAACAGCTCCGCTAAAATCCTGCATCTTGAGTTGTCATGTACTCTATTTTCAAGTTAATTTTTTCACGTTTATCTTCTCGCCAATGATTTCGTAATGAACTGTTTGAGTAACAGTAAAACATGTTTTCACATTTAATTTGTATCATGGAAAACATAAATTAACTATTTTCATAAACGACCATAAAATATTTAACAGAATCACTTTTTTATGTATGTACTCTGTATCACTATCCTAAACGAAATTGCTGGTGGCTAGACCACACCCAAAAAACTCAAGAGCGTACTCAAAAGTGCTTC
The DNA here is from genome assembly GCA_951509405.1 of Machimus rusticus. NCBI lineage: Eukaryota > Metazoa > Arthropoda > Insecta > Diptera > Asilidae > Machimus > Machimus rusticus. The sequence goes on along the minus strand of OX608049.1, from coordinate 31,341,769 downwards.
AAACGCAGTGACGTATATGGCGGTATTGTTATTTTTATTAAGTTTAATTAATTCCTACTAATAAAATAAATTGACATTTTCATTTCCTTTTCGTCGCTCAACCGTTGGATTCAAAAATCCAATTAGTCAACCAATTGGCGCCTTTTAAGCTTCCTTTTCAAATTTCTGATAAGAAATCGTAAAACAAATATTTAAGTTGACGAGATTAAGATAAAATTTGGAGGGTGAAAAGAAAAAAATCAGTATTTCGTTTTTCGAAATCAGGGAAACTTTCATCCTACTGATAGGAATATTGAGCAATAATCCTTTGAAAAAGATTTGTTGTCATTATTGACATTTTTAAGCTTTGAAGATTCGATAGCCCAGTCAAATTAGAAATTAAAATTGCAAAGCGTGATGTAGTTCTAATTTTTTGATATATTGTTAGGACCAGTTAGAGTAGTGTAGCCAAATTTGCAGCTTCGAAAAACCTGTTTCCTGCGTAATACGTGAAATTCTGCAGCTTTTTTTTCAGTTGCCTTATAACTCATAAACTGTGCATTTATTGATATTAGATGTTATTACCATTTTTAAAGTAAATTAAATTTGCAACAATTTAAGCCCAACCACAGTCCTGTGCCTTCAATGGTTTTTGAGATATGGCGATTTTTGTTCTTCCAAAAAATCACTGTAACTGAAAGAATATTCCAAAGCTGCGTAGAGGTTTACAAGATGTTTTGGCCCAACTTTCCTGTGCAGATAGGTACCAAAGCTCGTCTTGAGTGAGGAGAGGAATGAAATAGGTCTGACGGGAAAAAATTATTGCATGAGCTATCGAAACACATTTCTTCTTTCAACCATCGAGATATTGGCATTTGTGTTTCAATTTTAAAAATCAAAAACAGGGCATCACAAAATTTCCTATTCGTTTGGTAATGAACTTGAAAACCCGATTCATTAAATAAAACGCAGCTATTATTTAATTAGCGAACGTCAAAAGATTTTCGCAAATATTGCGGAAAATAGTCGAAGTTGCTCGAAATTTTGTAGCTAAATATCTCGGGAAGTACTTGCAAGCACTATATGTTGAATGATCTTTACTATCCACTCCAAATGATACTTTTTACAATGTTTTATAGTTAATTGGCCTACAAATGGAAGAATTTTGCTTGCCTTAAATATTTTAATTATAAGTGATAAAAAAATAAGTAAAGTGCAACGCCCCAAGATTTGCCGGGTAAATCATAGATATAAATGCATATATACGTAAATATATGTATAATTATTCTGTCAGTATGGTAAACAAAATATCTAAATTGATCAAGAGGCCCTTCTAATGCAATTTACTTCTTGTTAAAAGAAACAGGGTCGTCAGAGGCAGACAATTTCCTAGATAAAAAAAGGAAAGCGGGAAAATTGTAAGCTGTTTTAGCATCTGGTGCATCTGGCGTTTTACTGTAAGCACACGGTAACACAGAGGACCTACAAAGGGGTGAAGGAAAACTTGTAAACTCACTTCTAAACAAATTGATCGCATCGCAGCCTTTAAATGATCGTTTTGATTTACGCTGCACTTATTACCGGCTGTCTTTTTACAAAATAAGCAATACACTCCGTTGTTTGCCGCCGCAACAGAGTTTACAAAATTGCCACTACCACTTTTGTTCTGGCCCGCAAGGCTCGCTGTTATTTTGTCTGAGTTAACCATTTTCTCCACAAGTTTCATTTAAAAAGAGCCTAACACTTTTTTCCGCCCGCGTAAAGTTTAATACTGAGATTTTGTAGCGATTTATTCCTGAAATTTCGCCTATGAAGTATAAATTAGAAAAATACCAACTACAGACATGGCGACCTTCTTTGACAAGCCCGTGACATTCCAATTCCTAGAAAGTGGTGTGCGTGTTCTTTAAGTTCTGCTTAGCTCAAAATCTCAAGAAGCTGTAGGATATCTGCAGAAGTAAACGTATTTAAGCGTTTTTAAATTTTAAATTGAATAATTTATATTTCAGTACTTTTTAGCACTTATTCTCTAACTTATTTATGTTCTAATATTTGAAATATTATAGAAACGCTGAAATAATATATTGGAGGATAGATCGGACCAAGGAACTCAAGAAAATCTAAAATATAATAATAATATTAATATTAATATAAATATATTAATATAATACTAGTGGTCGTCCTATGGTCGAAATTCGACCTACTGGGGTTACTATGAAAAATACGAAAGTACACAGCCTACTATGTGTTTGAAAATGGCACTATCAATAATAAAATTATGACAGTTTTTTAATGTATTTGTAACATTTATATATAAATTTTAGCTTTCTGCACTTCTTCTCTACATAAACTTTAACTTGTGCCAAATTTCACACTCCTCCTTCCGTCCAATATGCTTAAAAAGGGGTACAAAGTTTTCGCTTCACGTATTAATATATAGATTATAAAGCTGAAGAGTTTGTTTGTTTGGTTGAACGCGCTAAACTCAGGAGCTACTGCTTCGAATTGAAAAATTATTTTTGTGTTGGATGGTCCATTTATCGAGGAAGGCTATAGGCTAGATAACATCACGCTACGATCAATAGTGGAGCATCAATGAAAAATGTTGTAAAATCGGGAAAAATTAATCTTTTTGAGAGCTTCTTTCGCGTCCGCTACGTAAACGGTTAAAGTTACGCAAAAATCATGTATGACGGAATTGTTTCCCTTTAAAAGTTATAAAAAAAGTTCGCGACAGCTTATGTTTATCTTTTAAGGTTAACTCACTATATAACCTTTTTTATGGTAATCAAATTTGTTCTAAAATATTAATACATTATTTGCGAAGGTGTTTTTATAAACATGATAATAATTCATCACAAGTATTTAATTTTGAATAAAATTGCCCTTGACATCTTCCGATTTCAATGAATATCTTAGGAGATATCATAGTTTTAAAATAACTCCGGAACAAAATAATTTATGATGTTCAAAACGGGCGGTCATGAGGGGGGTATGCATTTCCTGGAAAGCTTAGACGGTTAGCTATCATTTGAGATAAATATAACCTTCACAGAATGTACACCAAAAAAAGTACGCCACCAAACAATGCCTCCAGGGCTCCAGGACGGGTATTTCGACATGAGAATGACCCTAAGCATACCAGTAGGGTTATTAAGGAATTTTTCACAATACCCAGAATTATGTTAACCCTGGGAGATGTTATTTAAGAGGTTTTAGAATGATTTTTATTAACTTTAAATTGAATTATTTTATTTGTTAAATAATAATAGGATTTATTCTCTGTTGCATTTTTTTGCTTCCTTAAAAATCGATGTTGTTTCAAAGGTCGTTTTAATTTACAAACCTCTATAGCAATTTGGAAAAGTAGACTATAGAAAAACAGATAAACGATAAACAATTTTATTTTATGAAGATAACTTAGGTTTGTTTGTTGGGACCGTTCCCAGTAACAATTATTGTATTTTTGTTGCTCGCTACTGTACATATTAAAAAGTTTATTCAATCAAGTTCAGCTAAATTTGTATAGGGTAAACACCCCAGTGACGAGCCCCCTTAAGCGGAAAATGAACTTTGAGTCGACACATTGTGAACAAATTTAAATGAAAGTATATTGTACTTAGTTTTTTGTATTCAATACACTGTTCTTAGTTTATTTGAAGGAAAAATGGCGTAAAAAGTAATTACGTTTTTTTTTAAAACGCCAAATAGTGCAAAAACTCCCATGATCCAGTTCCGAGCCCTCCATTCCCCAGTGGTGAGCCTTAGCAATTTCCAGTCCTGAGCCCTAATATTTTAATATGGGATACTGAAATCAGAAATTTAAAAATCTTGAATTAAGAAAAATAACAGTTTATTTCGAACAAAATAACATAAAATATTGCTTTCATATACAAAATATTACCACCTAATTAGAAATTATACACAGCTCGCAGCAAAAAACTGATTTTTTGGATGGAATTGATGAGATACACTTTCTGTGATAATATTTAAAACACATGGAACAAACAATTCCAGGATACAATTCTGTTATGTGAGTAGCACAAGCAAAGCATAATCCGGAATTTAAAGATTTTGTATGATCATCCTTAAATAAATTGCGTACATGAAGCTTCGATTCGTTTGTTAAGGTACTATCACATTTTTGTTCTGACTCAGTAGTATTAACAACTTTTTTTTCTTGATTTTCTTTATTCACTTTCCTCTTCGCTATATTTTCAGTTTTTATTTTTGGTGCTTTAAGTTTGTTCGCAAAAATTTGGTGTCTCTGATTATTCTTATCTTGTTTTCTCTTCAAAACTTGCTCAGCCTTTTTTTCTTTTATCTTCTTATTTTGTATCATTCTTAACTTCCTTTCCTCTTTTTGCTTTTCAAGAATGCTTTTCTTTTCTATTTTAGTTTCTATCGCATTTTGAAAGGGTGTAGAGGAAACTATAAAACTTTGCCTTTCCGTAGGTTTTGTACCCGTGCGTGCAGGGGTCTCAGGAGTAGTTAAAAAGTCTATTAAATCTGATTGCACTTCTTCAGCAAAAACAATCGGCATGTCAATTATTTGGAATTCTGTGGTTTCCTAAATTAAAAAATACACAATACTTTCAGAAAACGGTTATATTAAAGCACTTTAAATATAAATTCGAAAGTGCAGTGTTTATAAATTTGGAATATGGTTATGTTATATGCGACATTTAAAAAAAGTATATTTCTAGGAGGGAAATAGCAAAGAATATAATTTTTATTAACCTCTTGCTCAAATCCAGTGTTTTCCACTAAGGTAGGAAAATTTTGAAAAGAATTTTGTACATTTTCTAACTCGTCCATATCGTACTCGAAAAGAAAATGTTCCTCTTCAAGGACTTGTTCGTTGGGCTCAGGTATTGTGTAGCTCTAAAATGGAAAGCAATAAATGGAAGAAAATAGTAGATAAATATAAGTAGAATATACATACCTCGTTATTTTCATCCTCATTACTTTTGAAATGTTGAAATATTTTTTGTAGTAGCATTCTTTTATACGGGTATATTATCATTGGTGGAATAACAAGTCCAGAGGCAGAAAATGAGAACATGACTGTTAAATTCTCCTTAGCTTGTCCTCGATCAGTTTCGTATATATTCTTCGCACCTTCAAAGTAAATTCGTTATGAGCCCACGTGTTACGTGTCGATTATTCCATAAATAAGTGTATGTATATTTTAAAACCGCGTAGATAAGTAGATACGTAAAGATACAACAGTTTATACATATAATATATGTATGTAAGTATGTATATATCAAACCTTTATACTTATTTATCGAATAACTATATTTATAATTTATCGAATACAAAATTATATTTATAATGAAATTTACCTTTAGCTGCTAATACCTTCCCACCTTTCGGGCACATTAAAAAATTTGTCTCATCACCATTAAATACTCGTGATGGATCATCCAAAATATGCTGCAAGTTTTTTTCTTTAAGGTACGAATCAATTTGGGTGAACCACTTTCGAATGTCGGATTCCGAAACTTTAGAACTTGCATCCGTAATGGGCTCTGGTGTTCTATTAGAGAGCTCTGGATGCCGGCGAAGAAAAGATGCATACCATTTTTTACCAGGTAAATTATCCACGAAGGGATTTTGTCTCGGACATGCATCCAAAAACTGCTTCACTACAAATTCTACATCATGCTTTCTTCGAGGAAAGCCTTTGGCATTATTTTCAAGAAGCCACTGCACTATTTGTTGTTCTTCTTCAGGCACAAGTATGGGAGAAGGACCAAAACTATATTTTTTGGTCCTTTTGTGGATCCGATTTTGCAAAGTAGGGCGAGGAATATTAAATATTTTTGCCGCCTTATGTATAGAAAGACCATTCCCAATTTCTTTTAGGGCTTTATCTAAGTCTTCCTCTGAATATTTCCTTTTTCGTGCCATTTAATTGCCTAATATAGACAGCAGGTATTAAAAATATTAAAAAGAAGGGTTTGAAAAGCAATGAAAAACAGAAAACCGTTATTCGAAAGTATAACCACTTTCCTTTTGAAAATTGAACGGCTCGAAACTGGAGCTGAAATAATTTTTTCAAAACCCAGTGGCGAGCTCCCTGGCTCTTCACTGGAATTCAGTCATTTCTTTCTCCAGTTTCGAGCCTCTGAAATTATGAATAAAATAAATAAAATACGAGTATAAGAGCATACATATAGCACTAAATAAATACTTTTCTAACTTATTAAATTTCTTTCCAATAGCCTGATATTAACAATTAAGAAATAAATGACATTTTGCATTGCATGGTCTTAGCAAAAATAGCAAAAACTTACCAACTTCTGAACTGCCGCACTAAACTCAACTTGACACACCGAACTACAATCGTAGACTGAATTTGTCCTTTTGACCGAAGAACGAACACATATTTCGGAAACGCTCAAACACATTAAAAATCAAATTCTCTGAGCAGAATTCTTAATAAATGCGTATAAAACAGTCGAGGGCTCGTCACTGGTGCAGGGGCTCGTCACTGGGGTGTTTACCCTACCTTGGCAAAAGCTGGTAAAAATGAAACACAACGCAGCAGAACTTCAGATATACAACAATAACAGCGAACAGTTACATAAGTATTTCTGCGAAATTTTTAAAACAATTTGTGAATAAAAAATCTGTCTCTTACTTCCACCTACATCGTTTAATTTTGTTTTTCTTCTCCAATTTAAAAGAATATCCGGGCTATGGCGGTTGATTTTTGTCTGAGGCCGAGCCAGCCGACACGATGGGCAATGTAATTAGAGTTTGTCTCAACTAAGATGAGGTTGAGGAACAGACTAAAACTGGAATCTGGAGTTGGAAAATTCCCTTTACTATTTTCCCCCATGGCCCCACGGACTGCGCGAATAGCAAGGAAAAGCACCAAAATGGGACTCAACTAACAAATCCTTTTTAGATAGGGAAATTATGGCGCATCGAGGACGTTTTGTATGAAGCAGTGTGAGCCCAGGTTTTATCTGTGGTATGAGCAAACCTTGGCAAAAGTTTCACGCAAGCAATTTGGGACATTCAAAGCTTCAACTTCTTGCAAAAGATGAAAAGATTTAAATCGAATTTGAAGTCGTTATTAAGTGAAGGCAACCACTGCGGTGGGCTGATAAAAAGATGCTTTTTTTCGCTTTTTTATTCAGGCACTGTTGAAATTATCAGTTAGTTTACTTAAGATTTTAAAAACTGTTTCACAGACTCCAAAATCAATGCTATCGTTCCAAAATCAGCACCAGTTTTCAGATAAAATATACAAAATCTCTTCGTAGCGGAAATAGGTTTGCCAAAATTTGTATTCCTTTTTTGTAGAAATAATTTCAATGTTTCCAATATGGTTGTAAAAACTTCCTTGCTGATCCGGAATTTTTGGTGGAACTTTTTCTTAAACTCCTCTTTTTCCTAAATTGTTTGATAGTGCACATATTTCCAAATCTTTTTGTAGTGCTTTGTTGTATGCTTTCTCCTTTTATTTATGTAATTTAATAGATGTATTTTATATTATACTTAAGTTATCTTTTGTAATTTTTGCAATAATAATGCCCAAAGAAGGAAACACAATTTGTATTTCCTCGCTATCTCTTATTTATTTTATATTATTATATTATTTATTTAATTATCTATTTATTTATTGTTGTCTCCAGAGATGTCAGTACTGGTTTGAGTATTTATCGTAATTTGTGCTAAGAGCTAAATGAAAACGATCTTAAGACGACTAGATTTTACGACCGTTAAAAATGCCGATACTGATACCGATAACAATGTTGATAGTTTGAAACGAAGCATTAGATTAATTATTTGTTATTTTTAGAATAGCATCGAACTTTTTTCGTCTAAGTTTTTTATTACACTTAATTAAAAATTAAAAATTTATTTTTATTATAAATAATTAAAAATTTAAATTTCAGATAAATAATTTGCTCCAACGGTCCAATCTCTAACTTTAGAATGATTGGTTCGAAATAAAAAAGTTTTATAATCCAGACAGAAGAAATTCTCGTTTTACTAATATTTGGAGTCTTAGAAAATACTAAATTTAAAAAAATGGCTGCGTGCAATGATAGCGGCAGATACTAAAATTACGAACATTTTAGTTTTTTTAAATTGAAAATCGGACAATTATAACTTGAGTTAGGTAAGTTTAAATCTGATAAACTAATAATTAATTTATTGTATTAAACTAATTCAAATTACATTGTATTTAGGTAGGGGAAAGTGGTCATCAGTGGATTAGTGGTACGCACTAAACCATTAATATATGATAATTATGATAGCATCTAGATATATTATCAAAATAAAACACATAATAGTGCATTAGTAATACGCGTCTCGTATGCGAGTACTTCGCTGACTGCGCTGTTGATAAGATGTTTTTGGGTTTTTATTTTTTTGTTTGTGATTAATATACCAAGTATCTACAGAAAAAAAATCACAACAATTCGACAATAATTTTGTGATTTACAGGACTTTTAAAAATACTGATCCAATGTGGACCACTTTACTTTACATACCTATCTTATGATTTGCCATTTAAATTTATATTAGCTTTAATAATATTAAGTCAAGATATTATGAAATGCTGTGCTCTATATCACAATTGATTTTAAAAAAACATGACACCTCTTCCCCCTTTAAAAAATTCATCAGTGGAGTGGCAATTAGAGTGCACTCAAGTTCAATTCGTAATTAATAAATTGCAATTTGTCATAAAAAATTCTTATAATGGAATCGCATTTTATGTAGGTTCGTTTTTTCCTTATACGTTAAATATTAAAGTGTCGGGATTTTTTCGTCGATGTCATTGACTGATGTCCACAGGGTGCTGACCGACTAATAATATTCGATATTCGTATTTATGAAACATGCTGAAACAGCTGGCAGCATTAATAACTCAAAGTCAAAAGAATTTCCAGAATAAATGGGATTCAGAAGCATCATATTAAATGCCCCATGAGGCCAAATTACCGACATTGATATGCTTACAGTAAGGCACTCGATATTCCAAAAAAATATTATGTGCGGTAAATTATTTATTTGAATTTACTGCTCGTTAGATTAAAGTGATTAGATCAGGTTCTTTAATCTTTTACATAGCTTCTTTAAACTTTTAAAAAATATGGAATAAGTCAAAGTAAAGAAATTTTGCTTTTAAGAATATTTGCTGAAATGAAGCAAATGGTTCCGAGTTTGGTACTAAATTAGATTAAACACAATAAGATGATGATTCTTAAAACATAATCGGGAAATGAAAGAGAAATTAAAGAAATATTAATTAAATTAAATGATTTAAAATTAATCGAAATCCTTAACCGCAATTGAAAATAGGTATCATGTAGTTTAATGTGATTTATTAAGCATTAAGGAAGTTACCAACTTTACGTATTTTTTCATTTATTTCAATTTTACGCTCTATAAACAAAATCCTTTAAGTTTATTCTCGCCCACTGCAATTCTTTCAGTTTTATCTCGTTTCCTGGGTGTACTTAAAGTCATTCGAAATTTATTTTATGGGTTAAATTAAGAAAAAGAGTTGCGGTGGGCTGCAGTTAAGATTTACTATGCCCATAATGCTTTATTCAATTTAAAAGTTTGTAAAGAGAAAAAAGAAATTGTATAACATTTTTATGCCCACATGTTTATGCAGATTAATTTTTCCAATATCTTCTTTGAAATTTCAAAACTTTTACTTCTACATGCACCAAACGGAAGTATTCTATTAGTGGGTTTAACAATTTTATCATACAATTACCGCATTTACTATTGTGCCTAGTTTCATACTTTTTTACACCCAATTAGGTGATGAAATAAAACGCTACTATTTTCTAAAGTTATTCTTCTAACTTTTGCAGTGTGGGCTGAGCGTTGAAGAGTTATGAGTCTAAAAGTTTTAATTTGTTATTTTCTTGTACACACTCATGTGATTGTAGTTGTTAGTTCTAGTATAGTCGGTAATTTCAACTTTTGTAAAACTCATTAAAAAGTTGAATTCTGTTATATTTACTGAAACAAAATAAGTTGTTTTTCTTTATAATAATCTCATTATTAGTTGCAATGTCAAAATTCGTAATTCCATAAGGAAGGGCACTGTTATTACCACATGCTTTTATTCTTGCCAGACAATGTGACCTTTGACAATACGTATATTTCATATTTGTACATGTGTATATCAAACTCGATTCGATCCCTAAGCATCAAATATAGAAAAAATGTTTTCCTTCAACATGTCAACTTTATTAAGTTAATTTGATAATGTGAAATAAAAATCAATGAGAAATAGAACAGAAATGCTGTGTATCTACCACAATTTTCCTTTTAATTTTGTGCAAACTCACGACTGTAACTTGATAAATTATTCAAAGCATATATCAAATGTCCTCCCCATCGTACATTTCTTAAAAAAAGGCATCATAATCTTGGAAAAAATATCGAAAGAAAGAAAAACTTTTCTTTTCCAAGTTTAAAGTTTTAGCAAACTTCGACTTCTTGACTGATTTCGACATAAGAAAATTTCACCTTTAACTTTCTTTTCCGTTTATTTCTTTTCCCAAAAGAATACATTTTTTATACAAATCACCGACTTAAAATAGTTTGAACAAGTTTCACATGCTATTTAATAAGAAGCATTCTTGTATCTTTGCCATTTTCATGTGGTGAGTGCCAAAAAGTTTGTGAATTTGAAAGTTTGTTAGACTGAAACTGTATACATAAGTATAAATAATCTGATATTAACTTGTTATATTTTTGGAGATAGTGTGAAACCGAATTTAATTATGTTCTTAAGTAAAATGTTTGGAGGCAATCAATTTCGTAACTAACGAAACGAGAACATGGATTAGGTGTAGGCGTGCAGGCGTGCAGGCGTTACAATCTCCGCCATTAATGAACTTTGTGCATCCACGGAATTAAATGCAGTAGTTAACTCATCTATTTTGTGCATTTAGGTCATGGCGTTATAAATTTGTTCAACCCACCTAATGGACTTTTGGCTTTATTCTGCACTGCAATTGGAGCACGTACGGGCAGTGTGCCAAGGGTTGTTCACTCTTTTGAACTGTGCCGTGTTATTCTATTTCAACATACGCTTAGTAGAAACTAAAAGCCCCATGAAGATTGCAATTGTCGATTGTAGTTTTATCGGTACCATGATTACAGTGGAGTAAACACTTCCAGTACTTGCGTGAATATGACATGATGTGGCATTTGACCTTCGCAATTTGGAATCTTTTATATTATTTTGCAATCATAAGAAGATAATTATTATTCTTGTTAAAGATTATCTCTTTAAACATTTTCCACGTAACCGCTTTACGGATGATCCTGGAATTAAATTGTTCAGTAAATCTTTGATGAAAAGAAACAAAATAAATTGATTTTGTCCTTAAGCAAAATAAAAATTTGAGGTTTGTTGACTGTTAATTCTGAGTTCCTCTATAACCCTGTTCAGTTTGATGATAAAATAAAAAATAAACAACAGGCTATTCAAATTATTTAGACTTATACTATACCTAAACACTATTATTACTATAGTTTAAAAAATTACGAAAAACGATTAAGATCATCCTATAATAAAATAAAGTTATTCCAACGAGATATTTCTAAGAATATTTTTATATACTAAATATAATAAATAAGTATAATTATTATAATAATAATTATAATAATTTCATCAGAAAAAAATGATTCAGACAAAAGTTACGTATTTTTGCATGAAGAATCTGAATCTGCAAAAAAATGGGTTGTCCCATTAGAAAAAAAAATTTACCCCCACCTCCGCCCTCAGGGGTCGGGGTGGGGGTGAAGGTTGACAGAGTTTAATACTTCTTTTAAAAATATTTTAACCCTATTTTTTTGTTTTCCGATGCGATGTGTTTTTTCCTAAATATTTGACCAGTCCGGTACTTTTTGAACACGCTGTATGTACATATTTATTAAATAAATTACGGCTTAAAGTTGTTGGTATTTGCAACTATTCTATTGAAGGAATTATATATTTTATTTATTTTCTTTTTGCCGAAAATACTTTTATTAAACGTAAATTACTTTTTGATTTACTGGGTTCTGAAGAAATATAGAAATTTCATGTTTTAACACAAAACAAATATAAATTGGTGTTTTTTTTCAGCTAAAAGTGAAAGGCCCATGTATACTGCAAACAATTCTCAGAAAGTAACGAGGAACCAAAGTATCATAGTTTTTACTTAATTGTTTTTAAAACTATAGATGAACTTGATAGAATTTTAAAGAATTGTCCGGAAAATTCTTTTCTATTCCATTAGATTTTGTTTCGCATACTATACATTAATTTCACGAATAAAATTAGATCGAAAATCTGAAAACGTATTATCTTTAAAAATGTGCTTTGCATTTCGATTAAATTGTGATATTTTTAGAATCTAATATATTTTAACGACATCATGTCATTTATCCTTACAAAAGCCGCTTTTTCATTCTTGTTACACAAACGGAGATAAAATATGGAACAAAAATGAAAAATAGATTATGTCACTTAGTCGCACCTTGATTAAAATCTTGTTGTCAGTTGGGAGAATATGAAAATATTGCGAAAATAGTAAACGATTTGCGTCAGTGAATTGAAATCTTTGACAAATTGGCTGCCAAGAATTGATTTATTCATCGGTCCATCAGCGGGTATCGCATTTCAATTTCAGCATCCCTTTGGTAAAGCTACAAAGACGAGATGAGGCATGTCTGCCATAAAAACATGAAAGCTAACACTCGATTTGTGAAATAAAAGGCAAAAACCAATATGTTTAATTTTAGGTATCGAGCATATTTTCCCGTGACTGCTCGCTTAATTAAATTTTCTTCCAATTTCGAATATTCATGCCCCGTTTGATCCCTTTATAGCTTGAATTTTGATAATCGATAAAATACGTGCTCGTTTATTTGTGAAGTAGAATATTTATGGAACTTGTCAGGTAGATGCGTTTTATTTGTTTTTCATATAGACTTCCATACCTATACCCTTTTAAACCTACATACAGAGGTTGAGTTTCGAAAAATTATTTTTTTACATCTCATAATAAAAGGAAACTAATGAACTTTCTATTATAGCTTCGGCTCGACTGTGATTATTCAGTCACGATATATTACTTTACATATATTTAGATTTCATCAATTTCAATTACATATACTGATATTTTCACAATTTTTGTAACATATTTTTATGTTAGAGATACACGTATTATAAGATTAGAAGTGATGAACTTATTCATATCGTAATCGCATATTAAAAGGACATAAAGAAGTCGAAAAAATCGATGACATTGTATAAAATGCCTAAAATATGTGTTTGTAATAAAAAATTTAAATTGACAAACCCTTTTTTCTGTTCATACTTAATGGTATTTTGTCAAAATAAAGAAAATATATTCTCGGTCTGTTTGTTCGGACTCAATTTAGAATAAGTAATCAAACTGAATTATTCACCAGGGTTTTTAAAATGTTCAAAGTTGAATTCGAAATGTATTAAGGGCTAATGCTACCTTGTCCTTGTAAAAAATTTTTTTATTTTTATATAATATTATTAAGAGTACAACTTAAGTTCACGTACTAATTATTGTGATCTCAACAGTCCCCGGGACGAAATTAGGAACCCAAAAATATATTTGTAGAATTTGATTATTTTTATTAAAGCTATCTTTAAAGATTTTCTAACAAAATTAATGAGCTTTGAGAATAAAGAAATATTGGACCTAATTTATTATTACAATATTTTTCTCTACAATGTTTGGCGACCCTACATGACGCCCAAGGAAGTAGCATGAAGAAAAATACATTTCTTGTGAGAAAAAAAAACTACTTCATGTCCTTTCATTTGACATTTTAACAGGAATTTAAACTTAGTTTATTTTTTTTTCGATGTTTAAAAATTATTTTTGCTTAAAAAGCACTACATAGTTTAAAGAGTAAGCACGTGGGTAAATCTCAAACCAAGCTTTCGAAGGCACGTGAGCATCAAGAGGGGAAATTGGTATTGGTATATTGTGTACCTATTTTTCGATAAGTTTTCCCCTGAAAGTTTTACCCCTCGGAAAATAGCCAAATAGAATTACAGCTTTAGAAACTTCAAAGCGTTTGAAATTGGTCCTTTGATGGCATATTTCGTTTTTTTTTTCTTCTTTTAAAAGGACCTTTGTTTTATGTTTGCACATTTTGTGAAAGTTAGAATGTCGAAAGTAAATGGCCACTCAACAAAAGCATTTTGTGCGAGATTTTATAATTATAAAAACCGTGAAATATTAAAAGTAAAGGAAACCCGCAGGATAGAGATGAAAAAGGAAAAAAATCAATAGCCACATTTAATAAAACTTTAGTTCAGTTATCTCTATACATATAATATAAATGTTTTGTAAAAGTCAAATTTAATATTTTCCTATGTATATTTAATGGTATAAAGGCCAAACTTTAGGAATATTTTGTCTATCATTCTGCCTGTGATTTTAAATGAAACTTGCATTAGTTGTAGTTATAGGTAGCCTATATGCTGTAGGGTTAACATTTAGAATAAAGTTTTTTTTTTTTAACTGGTATTTTTTCGTGGTCATTGCTACTTTTCGTTTATCGTTTTATTTTTTACTAGCTGACCCACACCCGACGTTGCCCGGGCACAACTATACCTAAAATAAAAGTAAATTTTAATAAAAATATGATGTTGCCGATTTCAAATTTATCAAAAATCACTCTGAACAACATGTTCATAGAATTTCTTCTAAATCCTGTGATTTAGATAATTTTTGCATGACGCACCGTAAACATATTACTGCTCAACATTTCCGCCCCCCGCCCCCCGTCGTGACGTTTGGTTGAACGGTATAGAAGTTGATGTCATCTAGTGGCGAGCTATAGCAAAGCGAATAGCGCTAAAATATTCACCGTTTTGAAATACCTAAGTATGCCAATTTTTATGGATATCTGTCGCTATAATATTCACAGTTTTGAAATACCTAAGTATGCCAATTTTACTGACGATCGGTTGAACGGTATAGAACTTGATCTAAGTATGCCAGTTTTCATGACGATCGGTTGAACGGTAAAGAAGTTGATGTGCTGCAGCGCCATCTAGTGGCGGTCGTAGCTTGATGTTATGTAGCCTATAGACTTCCACGATAAATCTACTATCCAACACAAAAAGAATTTTTCAATTCGAACCAGTAGTTCCTGAGATTAGCGCGTTCAACCGAACAACCGAGATTCGTTTATATTTGACATTTGTTACCGTGACCGGAAACGACAAATATCGTTTTGGTTTCATTGATTGTTTCCCAGATAACGATATTTTATATTTCTATTGAACGTTATTCATTGGATTTCTAAGTAAGGTTTGATTTCAAACGGATGGGTAAATATATTAAAGTGTTTACAGAAAAGTCCTACGAACATTACCGAACGGCAATGTGTTAAGACGAGAAACTATAAACTCTACTCTATTTAAAAACAACACAATCGTTGCTGTCCTAACCTTTACTTCTCTCATCCCACTATCCCTAAGTATATCAAATAAAACGATGCATAATTCTTATTCTATGTAGTCGTTCTATTCCTAATCTTATGTAGTCGTTCAAATCGGATCACGAACAGTTCACAAAAGTCCTTTTTGGACAAAAATTCCTTAATAAAATTGCTAAAGTTCTCACAAAATCGTTTTAGCTTTGACTTCAATTAATTTCGTCGTTCAAAGTGATTAGAATAGTCGATTGGATTTTTTTAATCCGAATATTTGAACCACTTTGAACGACAAAAGTAATTGAAGTCAAAGGTAACTGAAATTAATTTACTAAAAATTTAGAAGCTTTATTAAGGAATTCCAATTTAAAAGGTGCTCTTGTAAGCTCTTTTCGCTCCGATTAAAACGACTACAAGAATAGGGCAGTAAATAACGCAACTGTGTGGACTTAGCCTGAATATTTAACAACATTTATAAGCATTTTAAACCTTAAAGGATTACTCTGAAAATTAATGCTTTGGGGAACGCTGAATATTAATTTCTATGAAGCGATGGAAAGAAAAGATGCGGACAGAATAAAAATAATTGCATTTATTATATTACATATGTATATGTATATATCTTGTAATTGTATACATATATGTATCGAATTCTTAATTAAAATAACTTAATTATACAGATCCAGTTTTGTACTTCTCTTCTACTTTTTTGAATTAAGAATTTTTCGTCAATAGCATTAAAATAATTTCTATTAATATAATACTTTTTGCTTGTAGGTATATGTTTTACAAATAGGGAATCTAAAAGTCCTATTCTTCGCAAGGCAATTTTGGAGCAAATAATAAAAATCCCTTACTAATAATTAATTTGTTAAATTTGGAGAAAACCACCCCAAAACTCAATCAAGAGTAAATAAAGTCTGTGCTTTTCAAATTTATTATTAAACTGGAGTTTTCAGTTATATTAGGCAAATTTTGCGCAATGATAAATTTATTGTTTCAGAATCAACAGCAACAAAACAGCATTGAAATAAGGTAGCCAAATTTGCCAAAAGTTTTGCAAAGCTGTTATAAATGGACAAACATCTTTTCATTGACCTAAAAATGGCAGGGGTTCAAATTATAGCTCAAACGATTTATCGTTTGAACGGTTGAAGATTTATAATTCTAAATAAAATTTAGTATAAAGTCCTGACGTTCTCTATGATAAAACAAATATATTTTAAAACTTCTATCTTTAGGTACTCGTGTTTCAACTCTACCCACTTTCGTTTTCCTATTTGTTAGTAAAATACACGAAAAAGAACTGCTGGTTTAATACATATTTAAGGCAGTGGGGGTGGGAATTGATATTCAAAAATTCAAATAAAATCAGTCATTCAAGCAGAGAAAAATGTTAGAGAATGGAAATGATTTTGTGCTCGTGCTTATCCACCTCGTTAGATGGTCGGCAACATTTTAGAAGGGCACAGGTCACAGTTTACTCAAACTAAACAAGCCCAGCCAGTCTAGGGCTTACATGTACATATATGTATAATTAATTACTTAATACACCTGTGCGAAAAACACGTTCCATTTGGGCCTATATGGAAAATATTGACAAATGCACATTGATTCCAACTAGATTATGTGGGAGGCTCTTAAATCAATTTGGAGGAAACAAGCGAAATCATGCGTTACAGTGACAGTGGACAGGAATTTATTGATTCAGGATATGAACATCGGTCCAAGTGGGATAGGGGCGGTTTCCATTATGAAGGACCGGGAGGAGGAGATGTATACCTAATGGGAACTGAGAGCTTTGTTTGATTTTCTTTTATAATGCAAACCTTTTCCTTTACGGATTAAAAAAGGACTTCAGCATAACATACTTAAACTTCACTCCACTTATTTTCTAGAAAGCAGCACTCAGAACGTATGCTCTCAACTCTAAAGTACTACAAAATTATTAATTGAAAGAAAAAAAAAATCCGGTTGAAATGCCTCAGTTTCAAGTATGCAATATCCATTGCTTGCAGGATATTGAAAGAAAACAAAAGAAATATTACATTTTATCCTCGGACATGTTGGTTTCTAGGTTAAATTATTTTCTTGAATTGCATGTGGTAGCCGCAGCCAGCATAGGTAGGTACTTAGTTACTAGGGTCTCTACATGAAACCTCGTCAATAGAAATAGTATTTTCTAATTGAAATTGATTGAAGTTATTTCAACATTTTTTTAATTATTTTATTCAACTTTAGCCGCATTCTTTTCGTCTATCCAGAACAAAAGGCGATTTTATATTGAACGGAAACTTACTAACAATTTCTCTGAATAAGGATTTGGAATTTGCATCAGTATTGCATCAAATTGCCATGATTTTAATAACGCAAAACTTCAAAATTTGAACTGAACATTTTACAGATTAATTTTTGACTTTAAAGTGCAACTTGATGCATTTAATATAGGATTTTAAATCTTTGCAGTAGGAAATTCATATGATAAAGTTCAAATCAATGCGAAATATCCTATTGTTCTGGATAGACGAAAAGAACACAGCTAAAATAAAGCTTCACAAGTTAGTTATGTGGATAAAATTTTGCAACTCAATTTTTAACTACTTCCATTTATTGGAAAAAGATGAAATTCGGTACACTTAAATCCGATGACAATGCGATGTAATATATTTAATATCGTTTTAAATTCAATATGGCGAACGCCCCAAGATGGTGGTTTACCTTTTTCTACACAATCCTCTTGACATGGGTATCAAATGAAAGGTTTCAACGATTAAAAAGCGATAAGCACCTCACATCATCCTTAATTCGATATGACTACTCATTTTTCCATACAACTTTCTTGACATGGGTATATGATATGTTAAAAAGTTGTTTTTAAAAATTTGTTTTTAAATTAAGATTTTTTTTGTACACTTTCGTGGTGCTTTTTTCATTCTTGAATTTAGATAATATCTTTTATATTTCATTTCACAACCTTTTTCTGTCCTTTCACAATAGGGTAAGTATATAAAAGGGTATTCCCCTTTTTTTCAGACACAAAATCCAAGTTGATTCAAACAAAAGCACTGAGTATTTGAGTATTATGACCGCATTGTCGCAAATCATAGGATACTTTAAACCACATTTTTGCGGTTAATTAGTTATCTTAAATGGATTTAAAAAAATGTTTAACAGCATGACTGTGGCTTATGTTTCTTGAAAACGTTATTAGCTAATTTTTATTGCAAATTGTTGTTGGAAGGACACCCATATTTTCAGCAATGGCCCATTTTATCCAGTCTAGGAAACAGTACGCCAATCGATTTTTTCTCTCCCTGCGTTCTAATTCTAACGTTAAAAAGGAATGAGCAATTAATTTCGTTTAAGTCAGTTTGTCTTTTAATTCCGCTATTCAGAGCACACCAAGAATAAATTATGGGTTCGTTTCAAAAGAAAGTTTTGGAGTTTTACCAATGGGGTAGATAATTAACAAAATAAAGGAGGAAAATTATATATTTATATGAAAGTCTAGTTTATCTATTCATTTCTAAGAAACAAAAGAATCCTATTTGGACTACATACATTTGTACATAATTAATAATAAAAACGACAGCACCAGTCAACAAATAAATTAAATTCTGTTTTTATATTCTTGTACTTCTACTCTCACGCTTCAGTAATTTTTCTCGAAAATATGAGTTCATAGAATATTTCACTAACGTATTCATAAAATCCTATAGAAATAAGATGTCACTTGTAATTATGAAAGATCTTAATTAATTTGTGTAATCGTATAAATATTAAATAATGAATAATAATAGCACTCCTTCTAGTTTCCAAGATTTCTCTTTCGACTTTCGTATATGAATATTAAAAATTTGTTTGTATCATGACTTTTAGAAATATGTATTAAATTTTGAAGAAAGAACAGAACGTTTCTTACGTTTCTGTAACAAAAAAAATACCCTTATTATGTTACCAACGTCCGTCCATCTGTCTGTCACAGGCCTATAGCTTCTAAGCTCATTAAGATTGGGGCTTGAAATTCGGACAGTAGAATATGAACGAGTTTTTATTTTTAATATTTGATTTCTATTTTAGACTTTTTTTGTTAGCTGGGCTACCACTAAAACGGCTGAGAAGCTTAAGTTATGTACAATATTACACATACTCTATACTTAAATAATAAGTATTAAAATTAGTTTAGTTGTAAGTAATCTACGAACGCATTTAAAATGTTCTTCTAAAATAAAGGTTTTAAATTTTACAATACCGATCATTAAATTGAAATAAATTCTGATCATGGTTAAAATTTCCTATCTATGTGTATACATATCTATTTATCTATGTATACTACTCGCACTTGCCTTTTTCATTCATAACGAGCGCTTTCAAAGGATGCTCTTATGTAACAATTTGTTACAAATTCTTACGAGGAATTTTATGAGATTTAATTAAATGTTTGAAATTCGCGTGATACTCACAGCCCTAAGTTCGCGTAATTTAAATTCCGTGTTAAGAAATAAAAAAAAAAATAAAAAAAACACAATGGTTTGAAATGATACATTTCAAAGGAAGGAAAAGTAATTCTTAAAATGCAGAGATTTCCTTTAATATACATAATTTGCTAAAAATAAAAACTTTCAATGTTTAAATATTTTAGCGGCATAAAGAGGGTGGCCCTCTGTCTTATTCCTGGAATTATGTATGTAGGTAATTTAAAAATGAAAGTCCTTCCTGTTGAAAATTGTGAGCGACGATTTCGATTGGATTGGAGTTAAGGTTTCTTTGCAACATAAACAGAAACCTTATCTTTATCGCGTTTCCATAATCTCAAGTATTAAAAATCAATTTCGCAAAAAATTTCACCAGAGATGAAAGGCTCTTCGCTTTTATCGAAAGAAGCGTAGGTGGCGAAAATATCCACTCATGGCCTCAGTTCACATGGTTTTGTTGGAGCGTGTCCTTAATTACCACAATAAGTCTTATGAATATTGAAGCGATCTAAGCCTCGTTCATGTCACCAGCTCTCGTGCATCCTCCTTTTTTATGGCGCTGAATAATTGATTGGGGCTTTCCTTTGTAGGGCGGAGCGCCGCTGTCGAGAGCTCGCTCGGAGGAGGGGCGCATTCAAAGCGATCGGTTACATTGAAAATACCAGGTTTTCGGATTCCTTTGAAAAGCAGAATTAACGAGAATTTTCTCACTGGATCAGTTTGATATCAAATAATTTAATTGTAATTTTCCTTAAATATTCTTTTTATGTTTGTTATTTTGCGTTCAAGAATATGTCGAGCCCGAATTAAGAACTCAATGGATTGGATTAGGACTTAGGAGGTTGACATTTATTAACCCACACATGCGTAGGTCCGTTTTCATGTTTTTTTCCACACGTTTATAAAATTTAATGTAATGATTTTAAAAAATTTACAAAATAAAAGGATTCTATTCAGAATATATACATACATACTTATATATAGTTCGGGATTTTTTGGTAAAATTGGGAATAACTCATAGTTTTACTTCAAGGTAATAGTAGCATTATTAATTTAAGACCAAAAATAATATGTTAATTATAACCACTTTGATACTTTAACATTTTATATAAATTGGGGGGTAATTTTTCCATTGTTTAAATAGTTGTAAGTAGTTGCATATCACTGAAAAGCTAAAAAGTCTACTTCAGAATTTTATTGTTATTATTTAAAATATTTGAAAATTTCTGTGCTCCTACCTTTATTTTTGTTAATGGCAGCAACTCTGAAGTGAATACTTCTGATGAAATTCTCGACTCGATGCACATATTTATTCTTTCTGCACTGTTGAATTTGCAATACAAAATTTGTTGTTTTAATCGTTGTCAAGAATTTTTCATAATATTATGAATAATAAAGGTCATTGAAATTTCAATAGGTATACCTACCTACATACTAGACGCTCATATCACCTTATAGGCACTGAAATTCAAATGACACAACACGGCATAGTGGCTTTATTAAATAGTCCATACATATGTATGTATGTACATATATCTATCTAACACGGAAAAAAATATTGGGATAGCAAAATAGTTCCCAACAAATTTACGAACGTTGCCATAAAATCCACGACATATATGGAAAAGGAGCAGTTCTCCTTAAAAACTACAGGAAATATTACCAAAATAATGTACTATCCTAAAATCCATCAGAAAATACAGGAATAATTGCCAGAAATTTTTTCCGTGAACGATATATAATTTTTTAGGAATGACAATTTGAAAATGCGACTAGCTGACTTACAACGAAATTTTGTAAGTTATAATGGGCTGGCCACCTTCTGCATATGTACAGTATCTGTTCAAAAAATTAGACGCACAGGGGAAATAACAGAAAAATGATACAAATGTAAAAATTTTTAACAGATAGTGGTATATTTTCCAAAAAAAAAGTGTACCTTATGTTTAAACATACTAAGAGTGACCATTTTTTTTACATTTAAATTAAAACTTTGTCACTCCTCCTTTTTGTTTTACAACATTTCGAATTCTTCTCAGCATGCTGGCTATACACGCCTTTATCATGTCTTTCAGACCTTCGTTCTTACTCCAGATATCTTCAATATTTTGTTCTAAAATTGATATTGTTGGATTCGGGCGACAGTACACTTTCGATTTAAAATATGTCCAACAATTCAATTGGATTTAGATCCGGAGAGTTACCGGGCCAGAAAGAACTTCGATTTTTTCATCATTTAGGAAATCTTTAATGAATTTTGAGGTATGACAAGGTGTTCCATCTTGCATAAATATATAATTCGATCTTGTATATATAAATGAATTCATATATGGTAGAAAGACATCTGCCAATATGACCTTGTACTGGTCAGAACGCAAAGTTCCAACAAGTGTACGCTTCAAAGGTCGTAAAGACACAAAATTTTCAATAATTTTCCAACAAGAATTACCCTCAAATGAGGCAAAAATTTACTCGATTCCCTTCATATACCTCCCATCCTTTATAAGGTAGATTTGGGATTTCCCTAATTACCAAAATATCTTGCATTTACATAGTACCTGACGACAGTTACAGTTGACAAAATTTCCTTTGAAAGGGTTTTATTGCGGGAAAACCCCATTTTCTACGGAATTTCTTAAAATAACTGACTGCGTCTAATTTTTTGAACAGATACTGTGCATATGTATGATAGTATACCAATGAAAAATCTTATTTATTTTTGATTTTGAAAATCTTATTTCCTTCGTAATCAGAAACCTCAATTATTTTTAAACGATTTTATTAAACTTGGCTTGTATAGGTCAACACTTGACTTTTGCAACACAAAATGTTTATACTTCTATCTTACCAAAAGTTACATATGAAAGTTTGCACACGATCTTAACTTCGATAACAATAGAATTTGTTGGCTTTTGTAGGTGGACCCCACCCACGCATACTCCGCTATTCATTCACGCTATAAAAGAGTCTCCTAAAGAATTTCTTTTCCAAATATTTATTTATAGTCCACCGGGCAGATTTGTCTTTCTTTTGCTGTCTAATTTTTTTTGTTAATACTCATACGAACTATGTGTGCTTTTAAAGGTGATCCTGATAAAACAAATTTTCACGTTTGTTCTTTGTTAACAATGAACACAAAGACTATTCAATTTTAATCGTGAAACAAATTATTTTAAATCTTTCATCCCAGTACCTACTCAATTGACCAGGCGAACTTAGCGGAATTGACTATTAGTTAAATTTACATACATATAAAATATTTTGTCATTTAAAGTTTTAATTTTATGTCAAATTAAATAATTAAAATTCTATATCCTTAATAAAATAAACATAAAGCCTGGAGAAAAGAGGCTCCAAGCACGTGTTTGTTGTGCTTCTCTATTAATGCGAAACGTGCAGACGAGATTTTTTAAAGAATCGTGCTCTTGAATATTCCGAACATAAATTTTACCTGTTGTTACTCCTAGACGCTGTTCGCCATCATCCTAACTTATTTAGCTTTATTAAATCTCTAAAGAAGTGCTGTTGTAAGAAGATGCCCTTAATTAAGTAACAAGCGGGCGGCACATTAAGAGGGAGTCAAATTACATAATTAAATTACTAGCAAAGGGAGTTTGTAAAATTCTTTTCTAATTTTGTCCTTACAATTTTTAAGTGCCACACACTAATGATTCTAAAGAACAACGTTTGAAGCTTAATAGCCGATTTTTCAATCGTCGGATATACAATCATTTGAACTTAATTAACAGATTAAACGAATTTTGACTTTTCAATTATCAGATAACACTTATTTGAGAAACAACAAAAAAGAATATCAGGCGAATAAAGTTGTTTTATTCCCTCTTTAATGCGGCAAATGACTGTGATTCGTCAGTTAAGACATCATTATTATATACAGTATAGTGCCAGAAAATTATAACCACCCTAACAAATTTCAAAATTTGAACTCTGATTTCTTTTTTCTCGCAAACAATCAAACAGATTAACATTTCCTTGCAGAGTTGCAATCTTTCCTCCTTTGTTATCATTGTTTGAAGAATAAGTAATCGTTACGTTACGAACCAATATGCAATATGCAAAAGTATTCCCCCATTCATTTATTCCAGTTCTATCAAATATAAATATCAATAAACAAATTTTCATGTTTCCAAGAAGTATTTACATGGTATACCATTTCACTTAACGCCAAAAGCATAAATATTTGCATCGAAGATAATTGCGGAGATTAACAAGTGTTATTAAAAATATGGTTAATAATACTAAATACAAGAAATATTAATTTGCAAAATATGTGAATTTACCCTTAATTTAATGTTTATCTTAAACGCGTACAAATATAATAAAGTTTTTTTCAAAATAAAGTATGAAAGTATAAATGTTGGTGGTTATAATTTTTTGGCACTGTACTGTACCTAGTAAGATCAACAATTTTATTCTGTATGTGATGTGTCATTAATCCAATTTTATTAAAAAAGATGGACAAGTGCGAGTACAACCGAGGGTTCTATACCGTCATATTACTGTACGCGTACAACCCAGTAAGTAGTTATTTTATATTGTTAATTAAATTTGACTTATGAAAAGAGCCTGAAGTATAAATCTAAATGACATCATTTAAGGGACAAATTTGATCTGTATTATATGCTTCAGGTAACTAACATTTTTCGATAAGGATGTATGTAAATGTAAGTCAAGGCCTTCGTAAGTTATTGCCTATTTTTATTTAAAATATTTTTTCTAGACTAAACAAAGAATATATTCTTTTATAAAATGAAAATCAATACTAAAAGGCAAGATAATGTTTAGCTATAATACATATTATTGTGACTAAATTTTTGTTTTTTGGTTTTTTATTTGACTTCTTAGAATCCTGTGAACCCAACTGAGAAAGAATTGGAAAAACATAAACTTTGTCGATCTCTTCATATTTATAATAAAAACTATAGCTAAAAGTAACTTCAATAATAATAAAAGTATGTATATAAAGTACTTCACCTTATTGCACAACTTTAGCATTTATACATTGAAAAAAAAGTGTTATCCTGTAAAATTTTTTTATCGCTTTCATATTCTTAAAGTCGAGTCGAGTATTTAACATCTAAAACTATTGTAAAAATTTTTTTAAATTGAAGGTTTTGACCTTGTTTAGATGATTGCACATTCTCGAAAAGTAATCTATTATATATATAAAAATGGACGTGTGTGTGCCTATATTTCACTCTGCAGCCAAAACTACACATCACAGATGAAAAGTGTTTGTGTGGGGTAGTAACCCCAAGCTTCCCATCGTGCACTATGGTGGTTGCGAGTCGATAGCTATAAGGGTGTAAAAGATATGGGGGTTGAAAAAAGTTAACTTCGAAAATGTGTGACTCTAATTGAGCCGTTGAGAATCATAGTGGCGTAGAAGAGAAATTTCTCGAAAGTTCGATTACTTTCTGGAACTATCTAAAAGATTTGAGAAATTACTCGAAAGTTCGATAACTTTCTGGAACTCTCTAGAAGCTTTGAGAAATTCCTCGAAAGTTTGATAATTTTCGGGAACTAACTAGAAGATTCGAGAAATTTCTCGAAAGTTCGATAACTTTCTGGAACTTTCTAGAAGATTCGAGAAATTTCTCGAAAGTTCGACAACTTTCTGGAACTTTCTAGAAGATTCGAGAAATTTCTCGAAAGTTCGACAACTTTCTGGAACTATATAGAAGATTTGAGAAATTTCTCGAAGTTTCGACAACTTTCTGGAACTTTCTAGAAGATTTAAGAAATTTCTCGAAAGTTCGATAACTTTCTGGAACATTTTAGAAGATTTTAGATTTTTCTCGAAAGTCCGATAACTTTCTGGAACTATCTAGAAGATTTGAGAAATTTCTTTAAAGTTCAATAACTTTCTGGAACTGACTAGAAGACTCGAGAAATTTCTCAAAAGTTCGATAACTTTCTTTAAAAATGATTTCAATTGGTCTAGAACGTACTGAATTTTTCTATAAATTTGAGAATGATCTGGAAAGTTCTAAAAGATATTTAAATGTGAATTATTTAAAAAAAGAATACTAATCGGCCTCTAGAATGTTCTGGATTGTTCAACAAATTTCAAGACTTAAAAATGATTCGAATCGGTCTAGAATGTTTTGGATTGTTCTGAAAATTTCGAAAACATTATGAAAAATTCTAAAATATATTTAAATGTTTTAAATCAGTGAATAATGATTCTAATTGGTTTAGAACGTACTGCAAAATTCTAAAATATATTTAAAAGTAGTAAATCACACTAAAATTATCGGAACAATCCAAAACATTCTAGAACGATTGGAATTAGTTTCAAGTGATTTACGACATTTAAATATATTTTAGAGCTTTTTAAAACGTTTTCCAAATTTTTTGAAAATTAAGTGGGTAGTGAGGATGGCTTCTAAGACTATATAAGACGAAATGTGATGCACATGCTTCAGTTTA
The DNA here is from genome assembly GCA_951509405.1 of Machimus rusticus. Classification (NCBI taxonomy): domain Eukaryota; kingdom Metazoa; phylum Arthropoda; class Insecta; order Diptera; family Asilidae; genus Machimus; species Machimus rusticus. Next base: position 31,315,388 of record OX608049.1, on the reverse strand, counting down.
TAAGAAGTGTGCGACGAAAGATAATTTATAAAATTCATTAAAAAAAACGTGTTCTATATTGTACTATCAAAAAATAACCCAGCGAAGCGGGTGTTTCCAGCTAGTTATATGATATTTTACAGAAATAAGAAAGTAACAAATTGATTTTTGTAAAATCACGACTGAATATGACCCATTAAAGAACGGAAATGAAATTAAAGTGAAATTATGAATATAAATTTCAATTGCACTCGTATAATGAAATTAATTAATTCTGGTAAATGTGGGTTATATCCGGTTTTGCAGCCGACTGTTTGCAATTTAACTTCAGCACAAACCCGCATCGGTCATTTACCACATACAAATTCACCGTTCGTCTTCCACTTCACAGACTAGGTGGCGCGGGCGATGCCAAAAAGTCATTCATAATTTAAGTGACATAACATGGCCGCCGCCTAAGTGCATTCAGAGAGGCTTCTGTGGAATTTTTGGGTGAATTAAGTGCGTTTTGAAAAAGTGCTCAGTGAATTTGAACAATTAGTGAAGAATCCTCTGTGCGGTGAGTAAATCCCTGGCTGTTTGGATCGCATTTCGTGTTAATTTTCGGTGGAAACGGCCCGAAAACATGATGGCCATGTCAACTCCGAGCAAGTGGCAAATGTCAAACAATGTGAAAAAACGTAAATAATCCGATCAATGTTAAACCACTGCCAATGTCATTGATTCGTTTACATCTGGGGCGTGCGGGTTTTTCGCAAGCGACCCGAATTAGGACGTAGACTGCTTGAGGAGCCGTGCAAAACCGATAAACTGTTTTTTCGCCACTGAGATTTTGGTCCAGCAGGTCGGAGGTGGGGTAGACTCTGCTCCGGGGCGCGATGCAGGCCCAGCAAATGGCTTGCTGAAGACCCCCCATGTCCAGCGCGCAATTAATTCATTAAGCCCCACATTCAGTTCTATGCCCTGCCATGCAGCGTCGTCTCTAAGCGCTGCCGATTCGAAAAGGCCAGACATCAGCGGAATTCTGCATATTTTGCATTTTTGTGGTGCATATTCCGCGGCGACCGGCAGCGGATTCCTGCCGCTGGTGTTACGAGCGCCTTATCTCGGCCCGGGGTATCAAGTGGTCGCCGTCGCGATGGTTCCTTGTAACGACGGGCGATTCGAGTGCCCTGCCCGGCTTCAAGACCGCGGCTCGCAGGGGCATCTTATCTCAGGTGGCGGCGGAATATTTTTTCACAATTAGGTATTACCCGAATGGCGCAATAATTCGTACCGACAGCAAGATAATTGCCTGATTCCCAATTAGCGCTTTTGTTATTGTAATGAAATCAGCAGATTTGCGCTGATTGCGAGAAACTCTTCTCAGTGGTCACGTAAGGCACCGATTTGAATAGAGGCTCTTGGAAAGTTTAAATAATAAAAATGCTCCGATAAATAAATTATACTTTCTGGAAATTTGTAGAAAATTTGTTCTTTTATAGTTTATAGTTATATAGTCATATAGTTATCTTATGTGAAAGAAATATTTTGCAGAGCAAATAATTACCAAATTTAAATATATTCAAACAGGTGGACGTACGAGTGTTCTTATAAGAGTTGGTCTTATGAGTAATTTATCTTATAAGTGAGCAGAAATAAAGTCTATGGCTCAATACCCACTCATTTTGATAGTGTCGAATTTTAGTCTTAATATAACCGGGAGTAATCTTATAAGAGTTTTAGTCCGTTTTTTCCTTTTGAGGTAAGAACTCATTGAGCATTGCTGCATTCGGTAAATTTAACATGATGGGACCGTCGGTCGGAGGCGCGGTTTTGTGTGTGTGTGTATGTCTGTCTGTATATGTATATACAAGCATACAATATATGTAAGTGCGCACACTTGTATGTATGTGTGTGTGTGTGCGTGAAATTGTGTATGTTTAGTCCGCAGACATATATATGTACGTCAGTGGTTTAGTCCTTATGAATTCGCATATTTGCGCTTCTTACATCTAGAATATATTCAAAAAGCATAAAAGCATTTATAACGGCATCAACTCGTATATGTAATCAAATATAACAATTTTCACATTCACCCCCCGCGTCTCCACTTTTAACCTCTGGGGATGAAGTTCCTGAACCTTCCCCTACCCTCTTTACCCCACCACCCCCTTTCCACCGAAGGTCCCATCATGTAAGCACTTATAAAGGCATCAAATATAACAATTTTCACCTCCACTCCTCGACCCCCCTTTTTACCTCTGGGGATAAAGTCAAATAAAATAATCTTGTATTTCTATACGTGTTTTTCACCATGAAATGATCTAGTTCAAAGATGTCTACAATGACATCAGTTCGATTACTCAGTTTGTCCGGGGCATTATTAACACTCTATAAAACTCCACACAATTTAAAATTAAGCCTAGCTTTACAGACACACATTTCTATTCAGAAGACTTTTGACAATGGTTTATTCATTGCAATTGTAACGTTCCTCTAAAAAGAACACCTAAGTTCCAATGAAGAAAATTACAAGGGACCTATTTTCCTAATAATGAACGCAATGGAACTAAGTATGCCTCAGAATTTGTGTCGATGATCCTCTGAATGACTTACTCCATGCGCAATAAATCCTCTTGATGTTATACCGAGCTCATACCATTTATTCACTTCTATGAAATTTTTTAATAATCGTAAAGCATCTTCCCCCTTGCTGCAGCGTTTTGCAAACATAAATAAATCGCGAGGCAAGAATGCTATCTGTATTTATATAGGAAGGGCTGAAAATCCCATCGGTTGAAGTATTCCTCCATTCGCAAATATGCCATTAAGTTCCGCACCCACTCGTTTTTCAGTCCCGCCCCAGTTTGGGCCAGCGACCGAAAAATAATCTCGCAAGTATGTGGGATCGCGCAGCGTCGAAACGCCCGCCGCCGCGACGGAGGCAGAGCGGCAAATTTATTCATGCCCACATGGATTTGCAGTTAAATGCACCAAACTGTCCCATTTCTCCGCTCTTCAGTTTTGCACTCGACTTTGATGCCGACGACCGAGGAAGAAGTGCGCCTAGGAAAAAGCAGTAAATTTTAATTTATTGTTTTTGGGGAAAACTCGAGTGATTTAATATGACGTGCAACGAATCAATTATTCCGAACCAAAACAAGGGGAATTCGCATCGCATCTACGGCCTGTGCTACTTGGTTGCATTGAGTTTTGCAATTGCAATTATTAATTAAAAAATATATTCTTATTGTCAGCCAGTCTGGATATGTGCACGGTTAAAAATCTTGGAGTTTTTAATACTACCTTAATATTACAGCCGAAATGCAATACAATCTGTATTTAATTTTAATTAGTGTTAAATATTGAAAGTAAATGTAATAAATTTTGTATTACAGTATAATATTTATGGTATTCAATTGTAGAACTAATAACGATGGGCATTGACTTTCATTAAGTCGGATTAAGTATAATTTTTCTAGTATTTATTTTTAATACAATAGGTATATTACTTTTTTAAAAAAGGGTAAAATCGATTGCCAGTCCCTATATCCGCTCGATTGAAATTCGAAGTGTGAAGTATAAGCGAAGGAAAATCTAACAAATACGCTACTCATAAACTGTAAAACCGCAGATGTGTTGATGGGTCACGATAGCTTAGGCCTAGAGCATCGGTCCGCAACTTCGCAGGACCCGAATTCGAATGTAGCCACGGTGAAGTTGGAATATCACAGGAAAATCAACTTTCTAAAAAGGCATCGGAACGAAATGAAGTAGGTCGGTGGGTTTAGATTCGCACCCAGCACCGGATTAAATAATTTTTGCATTTCGCGTTATACTCCTGATCAATTAAAACTTAATATCAACTTTCTTAAAATTTAATTTTTTGATGTACTTAATTCTAATGTCAGCATTATTAAATCCCTCGTTTTAATATTTACAACTTATTAGTTTTTAATATTTTTCTGGTGTAGTCATACATATATACAATACAAAAAACATTAGATTTCGCTCTAAAATTTTTAACCGTGTGTGTTAAAAACTCCTACCTGTCGATTTTTTTATAGACTTACAAAATGCTTCCAGCGTACAATGCTGCAAACAGCAGGTCGAATTTCAAATCCTAGTGCGTACAATGAGTCCTGGTCTCTGAGCTTTCAACCGATCAAGATGTAGATTTTTGGTGCTGATATCTTAGCAAAATATGTGGATAATAAATTACTTGAAGGATCAATATTAGTACAAATATTATTATTTGTTCAGGTTGGATTCTTTACGTTCAAAATTTTATTTCTTGACACGAAAAGTTTGTTCTGAACGAACTTAGCCTAAAAAAATGATATTATTATTATAATTGATTCCGCAAGTTAATACATACTTTAGTATATTCTGCTATGATATCACCAAAATTTCATTTTGATCGGTGTATAGTGTATACATGTTAGGTGCGTTGCGTTGGGCAGAAAAAGCTGCAAATTTTTCTCTAATTCTATGATTATGACTAAAAATTATTTTGAAACAAGAAATATTACATATAAAATAATTAATAAAAGGTATAGTATGTACGCATATTTAACTATTTATATTATTTATTCATCCGCCATTCTATGAATATTTGGTATCAGTTTATCGACTGCAATCACTCAATAAAAAAACATGGCAGTGGCAAAGATAACTCGTTGACTGCGCAGCTACCGGGGAGAGCAGCAGTAAGTTGAAAGAAAAATATTATTGCATTTGCCGATTTTTTCTGGAATTTAGCATTTACAAAAAAGCCGACCACAATCGATGCCATCCCATTGGCAGCCATTTTGATATACCGCCAACCTGCCAGCAACCAGAACTTTTAATAAATCAATTCGTGTCGATTCCGGTCGAGTCTGTCTGATTTCTACATGACCTCCTCCCTTCAAGCCGCGGAGCGCTAGAGCATTAGCCGGGGGGCTTAAAGCACAATGCCACTTTTAATTAAATTTAAATCGACAGTCGATCGGCTGAATAATAATCGCATAAAATTGCATGGGGAGACGGTTTATGCCCGTCGTTGGTTTTAACTTCTGCCTCTTGCGTGTAACGCATTCGGTGCGGCGTCGTCGCGCATACAAAACAGGCTTCCTGTGTGGACACTTTTAGCACCTTCCCGACTTTAAAATAGCACTACACGTTGCACAACGCAATGCCCAGTGGCGGTCGAATCAGGTGGTTGTGGCTGCCGCCAATAATTATTCTGTTCTGGTTTCCTTTTAATTCCGTTGACTTCCAGTGAAAGCGGCCCCAAATTCTGAGAAACGCATTTTACTGCAGAGAATATTACGCAGATTATGCTGCGGAGAGTTTTACTGCCCAATTACCACTGTATGTTTAAGGCCACATTACTAAAATTTTAAGTTTAACATACCAATTAAGCAACATTTCAGAGTTTCTCATTTCCAATATTTTGTTTACTAAAGGTGTAATTGTTGGAATCGTTGTAAAATCATGAGCGAATCCGAAACTATCTGATTACGCTGACATTTACCTATTGATGTTTTCAATTCTTTCTGATATTGTAGTAACCTAACACCTTGTGTGCGATTTGGTTTTGTTTTATATTTAGGTCCCCCTTTCATCAATTTCAAAAATTGATATTCATTAAAGCGGAGATGTAATATTGATTTCAACTTAAAACCTAAAAAAGGCTGATGTGTATATTTTGTGAATAAACAAAAGAGTGGCATATTAAATTTACGAACATTAATTACATGAAAAAAAACGTAGAATATATTTCAGTTTGAAATAAGAGGTTCTTATACAGGTATATGCATATTTTCGTATTTATTAAACCAATTAAATCCCTAAGATATTTTTATTTTATTTAGCTTAATAGTCTGTATTCATTTGCATCCAAATTAATGAACTTTTTTTGTAATATCTAATTAACATTCCAAACTGAAAACAAACCGGCTAAGTGCGAGTCAGATTCTCGCACCGAGAGTTCCGTAAAAAATAATTTTGTTTTTTTGATGTAACTACAAATATACGGTTTTCGAATTTTTACCTTTACTTGTGCTATAAGACATTGCTTCTTGCCAAATTTCATGATTCATGACAGGCGGACACCAAAGTGATTCTATAAGGGTCCCAGTTTTCGTTTTGAGGTACGGAACCCTAAAAAAACGGATTATTTTCCAAAATAACAAGGATATTAAAGTTTATTGTAAAATAAAATGAGAAAACAGCAAAAAAAGTAATTTTAGCAAAAAAGGATCGCTGTTGTAGGGTAAATTAGGCTGCTCACGAAATACTGGCCAAATTTTTGAAACGAGAAAAAGTTATGCAATTTTTTTAAAACTCCTCGGTCTGGGGATTCTAAGGTTAATTATTTTGAGAAGAATATGAACGTATGTATGTCTTGCTACCTAAATATCACATTAATCGGTTAGAGTATTAAGGAATTATAGAAATTTAAAAAAATGCTCTCTTAATTATTTCAAGCAGCTTTATTCCGAGTACCTATACGACTGGTAAAAAGTGTTCTTTTTTTGTCAGTCGTCTTTGTAATTTGTCGTCTCTTTGGAGAAAATTAATGGAAAGAACAAAGTTCTTGCTTTCATGTCGAATAAAGTCCGACGATTGCTGCTGCTTTTCCTCAAAAAGGCTTATTAAAGTCTAAAGTTTCGTCAGTGCGCACAGAGTAGCAATTATATTTTGCCTGGCTTAATGTATCTCATAGTTTTTTCAAAGGTGCTCAAATACCCACGAGAGCAAATGCTCGGCGAACAAAAAGGGGTTAAAAGCCACCTGGAAGCTACTCAAGAGCACTTTGAAACGTTATACTTCTTCCTTGTGTTAGACTCAAAGATTTTCTTTCTCGAATAGACTTAGTCATGTGATTCATGCAGTTCTAGAGGATAGCACTGCCTCGGTTCAGTAATTTTTTCCAGGCGAGCAAAAAGGTTGAAGAAACGTTTACCTACTATTTATTGTACCTGTGCGTTGCCTTGTCGTGCTGCAAATTTAACGTTCTTCTACCCGACGAAGACGACTTTAGTATTGTCGAGCTTTATTTCGTTGCGTTTTTACTTTGGCTGTAGAAAGATAATTAAGTCATCACTTGAGGTAACTTTCTTTGCGACATTTGCCATGCGAGTAAAAACCCTTCGAGTATCTCCCGGTGACATTCGCCGAGTGCCTTCTTACGTAATAGCGGGCGACATGAAAAGCAGTTGGAATTTGCCCCAGTACAAGTCACCGTCTTTGGTGCAGACGCTCAGGTTAAGTTTTCCACTCGGACGAAACAAAGCCCATAAATCGCAGCCTGCTTCGGGGCGACGTCTTATCGCAAAGTGCGGCAATTCAATACCGAACCGCAGTTTATCTTTGTTGGATAAAAAAGCGATTTTACTAGCTAAGTGCACGACTGGTGGCGCAGCTACCGTCCCTGAATTCGCTGCAGTTCAGGTGAAATCAATATTTCAATCAGCCGGTCGTGTGCAAAGAAGTTCAAGTGTAACCCAAGAACGACGCGCATTTAAGAGTCATTTGATTGGAGGTCTGAAATATGACTTCTTGCCAATTGACTGTGAGATTTCTTGTGGTTCCGCTGCAATTGCACTTTTACTAGAGATCTATGGATATGGGCAGAAACTTTTCGATTTTAAAGAACGATATCATAATCTAAGAAAGGAAAATTTCAGCAACATTTCTTTCAAATTTAAATTTTAAAGATTAAGTATTTAAATGTAGCTTAGAGATTATTAACATGCTTTGCTTAGTATCAAAATTTTTAGGCTGTTATAATAATTTAAGGTCGTATTTCCACAAAAAATCCAAAGTATGCATATCTGTTATGCCTAGGTCCTAGACCAATTTTTCCATTTGTATTTAAAAAAAAGCGGGAATTCGAATTTGGACCTAAAAGTTGATGAAAATTCGAAAAAATTCTGCTTAATCTTCTTTAAAATTTTACTCTACATATAAGTAAAGAACGAAAATTATGTATCAATGTGTGAATTGATTTGAAATAATTAATTGAGTCAGACATCTTTTTAAGCATGAGTTCTCAAATTCATATTCTAATAACATTTATCTTGCACTAAATAAGTTTTACTTTAGTTTTCATTTGTATTATTGTAATTTTTACCCGTTAATTATATTAAGTTTTAAAAATAGTGTAACGTGGTTAACTATGTTACCACATATAGTACATAAAAATGACCAGTTACTCACATATAGTACATAACATAAAAATGATAATTTATTCGAGCTAAATCGCTATTTCACTATAATGAGTGCCTAGCCGGTAATCTGTAAATTATGTGTAATTACGAAGATTAACTAGGCCGTGTGAGAAATAAAACTATGGCTTAATCGCGGATTACCTACAAAAAGTCTCTACTTTGCCAGTTTTATGATAATGGCAACATATACGATGAATTTTGACCGAATATAGTTAATTTTACTTTTCATGCTTTCATTGAAACCAAAGACTTCATTCCAGTCGATATTTGTCTAATATTTATTCAGTTTTTGATAAAATTATCCATTCAAAATATATTAGTATTCATTCTTTATTGCTAACTAAGCATTGTAAAAAACCAAGATAAAATAAAATCAGTCATTTTTATCGTGCGCTGATTTATTTATCTATTGATCTTTTGTGAAATGAATTTGATTTAATGTAATATGACGAAGTCATGAAAAAATCTTAACCTTCCAATTAATCAACAAATCGGTATGAAAGAAGTATTTTCATCACAAAACAATTCGTTTATTGGAAAATGCCTTTATATTCGGAAACTTTTGTTCTTAATTACGAAAACTTTTAGGCATTTTTTGTGTTTGCTTTTCGAGAATGATAGGGTATCGCTATCAGTCGAGACCAAATCGACAGTCTTATCGGTCATTCTCTTCTAAATTTAGTTTAGTGGCTTCAAAAGTTGAAGGCAATAACCATTAGGGTGATGTTTTTATTACGTTAACCCTTGCACTTCCATAATTTTGAAGCGCTTCAAAATTTATGCCTTTAAAATTCGTCTGAAATGAAAAGAGTTTTTCACGTCTTTTGAGGGCTTAGCGCAACTTAGCGAAAGCTTACACAAAGAGTATCACTTGAGTCATTTTTAAAAGACCTTTCATCGGCTGAGGATGGGACTTCAACGGCTCGGTTGCTCATCAATCAATCGCAACGCGACGCGAGGCCAAACACTTAAGTCCTGATAGAAGACGCTTAACAAATCTCGATGGATTCCACGAGCTCTGGGAGAAGAAACGCAAAAAGAAGTTTTCCTCTAGCGCCGCCGAAGTGAGCAATTGCTAAGTGCTTTCGTCACCTCCATCAATCCGTTCGTTTGGCGGCTAATCATCATCCGCGGATCAATTGTGACGAGGTGTGAGATCCGCGCGGTCGCGTTTGGGTCGGGCCCATTAACGCCAGGTCGTGATAAATTCTGTCGCTAATGTCGCCGCATATCTCCCCTGGTCCCCGAACGCTGCGCCGCATTAATGTCGTCCAATTATGATTTTTATCGGGGCCATTTAATTGAATTGTCCAAGAGTGGGACACTTTTCAGAACGGCCGAGCCGGTTGGCAACTAATTTTTATCACTAACCCGATCTGTTCCAATTCTTTTTGAGCGGCCTCGATCGGGGCTCCTTGGTTCGAGCGCAGCGGACGAGTTCGACCTGCAATTGTTTATTGAAAACTTCTGGGAAATGAGACGCGGTCTGTGGCCCCAATGTTGCATTGTGACGAGCACTGATTTTTTTTTACAGAGTTGTTATTATTTTCCACAGATAATGGGGGCCCCGTGCACAGAAAATCATCATCGGCACATGAATGAGCCTGACGTGACGTGGCGATGGCGTCGCCCTGGTAGCAACTTGTTTTCATTTTTTCCCTGCTTTTTGTCACATTTTCCATCCATCGAGGTAACACGAAGCGGAAATTGGAAATTTTATAGGCTCGTTAAAGCACCCAAGTGGATCTGTGCAGAGAGTGGAGAAAACCTAGCCTAAGTAGCTTAGGGAATTCGCATGTATTACTTTTCAGAAATCGGCTCCTTTGGGACTCTTGACTCGAACTCTGCTTATCTAGTGAGTGCTAGCGCGGAGAGTTTTAGAGCTACTGCGACGGATCATGTTTCCCAAGCACCTAGAGTCTTCTGGGATGATTTCCAGGAAATGAAGATCTTCTTCCATTCAGCTGAGCTCAACCTACTTTTACTGTCATTCAAGCTGAAACTGAGAAAAACTCGAATCTCAGATGAGCTGGGAATGCTCCCAAGTTTGTTTCAAGAAGCCAGCGGTTCTTGTCGCAAGCTCTGGACTTGTGAAAGGTGCAGTGGCCGCGGTTAACACCGACCGAAGAATGCAATCCAATTAAATTGGCTTTCATTCAGTAAAACGACACTCAATTGAAATCCGTTTTTGCTTTTAATGTATGAACATTTCGAACATCATTTACTTTTTCATATTATTTTAATCATTTATACCCTTAATTGCAGTCGTTAAAAAAGGATTTATTGAAGAGTAAACGAAGTAAATTTTAAAAATTGAAAATAAGATGGTATAAACCATCGAGCATTTAACATGTTTCAAAAAATAATTAAATTAGAGACATGTACCTACATAATTTAAAAAATATATATTTTCATACCTATATACATACGTTATTTGAATACATCAGTTACTTTTCTTTAAAAAAACCATTAATTTTTTAAAATAATGTTCGTTTCGATGGTGTGGATTAGTTTACTCGAAATATTTGTTGAAAGAATTTGTTCTAATTTGATCAAGTAGAATATTTTTAAAACTATAAGTATAAATCCTGTGAGCAGACCAATTATTCTCAAATATTTTTGGCTTGATTACCTGCCATTCTTTTTATTCGTTGTTATTGGTTCATTAGTGTTAGCAATTATACTCATTTTTTTTTTTTAGGAATGTACAAAGAAAATGTTAAATCATCGTATATTTCGGAGTTCTTAAAAACATAACATAATACCGAAGAACTAATAACCCATTTATCACTTTCTGTAAGTTTTTGAGAACCCGATTAAAAGCGAAATTTGAGAAATATATTTCTATAGGAGGAGAAGTGAACCGGAAAGTTAATAAAATTAAACATTTTAAAACAAGTCCGAATACTGAAAGTAAAAAAGTAAATTTAGTAATAAAAATAAACCAAAACTGAAGATAGTGAGCTCATATTTTAAATCGTGTAAGTGCACGTAGGAAAAAAACAACTTATAAAGTGGACAAAATCAGATCAATATCAAAGTTTACTGAGTTTTATTGAATTTCAACAATATCATTCATGTGGCACAAGTTCAACTTAACTTTGAGACCAAGAAGACCTTGAAATTCAGCGGATTAATTAAGTATATTCGTAATAATTTCCAAGACGGAAGTTTAAGTGTTAAAAAAATCCTTCGAATGATCGTTAACACTAGGTTTACGGGACGCGTCATTTTGACGCATTTCGAGTTTTATAAGGAAAATTACAAAACCGTTCGCATTTTTATTTTATCTCTATTGAATTATAAAAACTTTGTATAAACACATATCTCATGTTTTCATTTTTCACTTATAGCTGTGCTTATAGTGTATAATTATATTGCTTTCTAAGTGGTTGTTTTTTCTTTAAATATATGTATTTGTTCATGCGTCAAATTGACGTAGAGATAGGTATATAAGAAATGTCCGTAAACCTAGTGTTAAAATTACTATAATTGAAAAATTGTCTATTTTCTTATCTAATAATTCTCACGCAAATAAGACAAATCCCATGAAACCTAAATCAAGACGGCAAAAATAATTTTGATTTTTAGATTTTTTTTGGAAACGTATTTTACAAAAAACTTGATGGATTACATAAAATACATACATATGTACATATTTTATTAAGTACATGATTCTCGCATGCGGTAATATTGCATAGTCTCTATCTGCTTACTAGTTGATTTCTTGTCATTATATTGTATTTTATAAAATCTTAGATAAAGATAAAGTGAACTTTATCACGAAACGTTTCCTCTATGTTTGCAGATATTCACCTCATGTCAACACATTAACTGGAGAGGGAAGGAAGAAACATTAAAAAATTCGGTAAGTGCTCTCAAATTTCTTGAAGAGTTTAAATATTAAGCGGCGTTCTCGGTGGCAGTCCTTCCCTCGAGTGGAGTGGAAAGTTCAAACTTTGAAAATTGCAGTTTAATTTTCACCGTGCCTGCACCAAGTCCGTGGAAAAAAAATAAACGAAAACAAAAGCAGAAAAACAAAAGTGCACTTGAGAGTCCTCGAAGAGAATGCTTAAAATTTCAAGAGGAAAAAGATTCCATTCGCCGCTTCCTTGCAAATGCAAGCTGCATGCCTCGGCCTTGCTGTGCAAACATGCAACGATGCAACGAGATGCAGCGATGCAACTAGGAGACACGGAAGAAAATTGGAAGTTGAATAGCGAACTTCATTCCGCGGGCGGCGGCGGGCACTTTTCAGCGTTTTGTTTAAATTTTGACTTGCTAATGTCATGACGGCGTCTTGGGCATCGGGCACCCTTTGAGCCCCCCTTTCTCAGTCTGGACGCCTCGTCCTCTGGTTTAAATTTTATCGTTTTAGCTGTGAGTGGATGCAACTCGAAGTGCAGGGGCGGGACAAATGCCGCAGGGGTGGTGCAGGGGTTGCAGCGGGGGCAAATAATGGTCCAAGTCACATCGGCGGTGAGTGGAGCGGCGCATTGCTGCATCATCAGAACACCGTCGGGGAGCCACGAGCCAGCCCCGGTGCAAGGACTGGCGGTTTGGCTTCTGAACCTGGCAATCGACCGCTAAACGTCCCAGGGCCCCATAATGTGGCGGCTTGGGGGGCTGTCGGCGGCCCTCTGTCCAAATAATGTGATTACTAATGGAGCTACATGCGGCCCCGCGCTGCCCCGCAGACGAAAATCGATTCCCACATTTTTGCTTTTTATTGCTTAATCAAAGGCAGACAAGGCATGTCGACAGAAATTTCGAATGTTATTAGATTGAGCCGATTTCAGGAGATACTGAAAACGTTCCAGCTTTAAAGAAATCGGTAAAATTTAATAAAACGATTTTTCAGGAAACGATGAGGGTCTCAGTAAGGCCGGTTTTCCGCCCCCTCTGAAAATGGATAAAAACGCATGAAATTTATTATTAAGCTCCATTCAAACAATATTAAGTCAATTTTAGGCTACCACACCCAATTTTACCCCCAACCAAACTATTTTTAGAAGTTATGATTTTGCACAAAATAATCTAGACTCTGGAGGCTGCTCATATCAATAACTTTTATATTTTTTGGTTCGTAGATTATGAATTTTTTGGTCCTTTTATCGAAACATGGTCACTATAGCTCATTTTTGACATTTTTGCGTATTTTTTTAAAGTTTCGGGCTCCAAACATGTCTAGAAGTTTTCATTTTTTAATAATACTGTAAACTGTACGTACTTTTTTAATAAAAAGGACAATTTTTTTTCATTGTTGCCGAAAATGGGTTTTATTGCTTTGGTGGGGGTGAAGGTGGGTTTAGTATATCCTTTTAGCCTAAAATTGACTAATATTATTCGAAAGGATCTAAGTATAAATTAATTCTATACATTAACCATTTTCAGAGGGGCCAAAAACCAGCCTTATTGAACTTCGTCTTGTATTTTATTTCATCAAAGCATTCTTTTTCGATTAATCTTGTGCGAACCGTCAAAGACCTTTTTGGGTAGAGTTACCAAGTTACTCTTGTGTAATTGTGTAATTAAACATATCAAAATTTGTCGGCAATGGTCAAGCTAAAATATAATTAAACACGATTACAAAACGCGAAGGCTATTGCATCAATCGAATCAAAGCACCATCTTACAGAAGTACCGCAGTTAAATAATAAGTAAATAAATTTACAACAAATAATATAATTCTTTAAATGAAATCTAAGTCAATGTATTTTTTCTCACAGTTGTAATCCAAATTCATATTTCACGTTTAAAATAAAAACCATTTAAGTTGACTTTGAATGGAGTTAATGTTTTGACAAGATTGTACTGTAGAAGTTTTGGTATTTAATCTTGGAAACAAAAAACATATCTCTGTTCATCCGCTTTGCTTGTAATAAAGTATGTAATTTATATTTCAGTTAATTTCATTTTTCGAAGGTAATGCATTCAGAAAGTGTGTTCCATTTCCTGTTCCAATTACGGATCTACTCAAAAATTAATTGCGTTTGCAGTACGCTGTAACATACGCATAACAGCAAGTATTTCCTGCTTTTCCGAGGATAAGTGCCATTCAATCAACTTGTTGGTCATCTGAAGTGAAGAAACCTATTTGGGTCAAACCCTTGCATGTGAGAACTACGATGTCTTTCGCATGTGCGAAAAAGGTTTGAGATTCATCTGCAGCTTCATTAATCGAAAACGCCGACACTCTGGCAACGCCAGGACCGTCCGAGTATTGCACTCGGCGGAGGCATGGCGTGCACCATGACGACGCTCCATGCAATTTTCCCGATTGCATAAATGCGCAAAGGGACGTCAATTATGTTATGAGGTGGTGTTGCGCCCCATCCCGAGGAAGGCCCTCGGCTGGCAAATAGACGCACAGAGGCTCCATTGCAATGTCCTCGGTCGGCATGAAATATAACGAGGATATCGTGCAGCGGCGACTCCCAGTCCCCGCCGGGATTCCTGGGCTCCTGGATTCCTGCACTTTATTGATTGGGGGAATTGTTTTTGAGCTGGACTCCCACACTTTGCCTGGTGGTATGGAAATTCAATCCGAACCTATGAGGATTAAGTAAACTGCCAAAGCGGCTCTGGCTCTGGTTCATTCCCTGACCTCATTCAGGCGAACGGATGGCCAATTCCCCCTCTGGAGCAACACGAACTGCTTTCAGCTATTTAACTAAGAAAACCCGATTCCCTGGCTTTTAGATTTGGCAAAGAAAAAGTGAACCTCTATTTGAGTTCGCCTCGTTTCCTGGACTGTAGCCCTAACTTTTCTAGTGGAAATAGAACCAACGCCCATGTGTCTCCTGGTCGACCAGCGTTAGTGATGTAAACCAGGGAAATCCTCATTTTTTCCTGTAGGAGCGTTATTGGGTCGCCCCGAGGGTTCATTGATTTCCATGGCGACCGTGGAAAGGGCTCGACGTAATAAATATCCTCCTGCGAGGACATTTCCTCGCCCCATCATATGCATAAATTTCGCATACACGCGAGGGCTAAATAGGTTATCGGTATCATTTCGAGGATTCTCGTTAATCTAGACGACCTCGCTAGCGGCTGATATCGTCTCTAGAAAGCACATTATGTAAAGATAGATCGCCGAGGATCGAGGTGTTTGATGTGCATCGCATGATGAATCGCAACTGATGCCCCGCGAAGGAGTGTCGACGAATATGCTTTATGAGTCCGTGCCGAGTGGGTTCCGAGCACGCTTCGCTCGTAAGAATCCGCTTTCGAGACTCCTTCTGAGAATTATTGAAGAAAAATAGAATTTCTTGCCATAACGTGATGGTTTCTTTCCCCCAATCCATCAGGGAGTGACTGCAGATTAGCTTGGGAGATATTTAGTTTCTTGTTTGTTGAGTCTGAGAACCATATTCACATAGTTACTTTACTATTTCTTTTTATTAGAAAAATTTGAGTAAGTTTTGGATTAACCTTCGGTTTTAATGAACTTTTAATATCTCATTATGATGATATCTTGCAATTCTTTATTGTTTTGTTAATCAATCTTTTAAAGTGTAATAACCTGTTTATTTAGAGTAACTAGGTTTTTTACTCCAAAAGTGAGATAATGTCGTCAAGTTAATAATATTTTTGTAGTTACAAATTATTTGATTCTCGACTGTGGTGTTATATACAAACTATGTAATTCGGAAGCTTTTACTTAGAATTTGGAAACTTAAAAAAACAACAGAATCTTCAAAAAATCAGAAGCCCTATGGAGTATGTATTATACTTAGAAGAAATTGCCATGCAACTGAAAAATATCAACAATGAATTTGGTTTTTGCGCAGTCTTTGAAAATACATAGTTAAATATGTATCATGGGATGTTAAAATTATAAATAGCAATATTTTCTAGGGCTTCTGAGTTTTTCAAGGCGGCTTTGTATGTCTTTAAAAAATAAATTCCCCAAATTATTTCATGAACAATTTTGAATTCGTACCGATTTTATTATTTGTGTATATACAATGGATACGGTTTTCCTTCCTGTTATTGAAGAAATATTTTTCTAGTTTGTTTCCTTTAATCGATGGAGATATTTGTTTTTTCTTTTCGTTTTGATTGCTGTTTTGTGGCAAAAAGTAATAATAAATCGCGGAATTATGCTCCTTGACGTGTTCTTTAGCTCACAAAAAATAACATCTGCCGCCAGAAACCAGTTCTTAAGCCCGAGTCCAGGTGACTTGTCCCATGACCTTAAAATGTTTATAGTTTTTAGCGGGGACTTTCTCTGATTCCCTAAAAGGCTAAAACCCAAACGAAAACAAGAGCATCGAAGCTCGGAATTTTTTAAGGAAGATGGGTGGAGGCTGGGTGTGTTCAGGATGGTGCAGCTGGATGGCAATGGCACCGGGAAGTCGGTTGATTTCACCTGGCAACGCTCGGTGTGAAAAGGCTTGGGGGCTCGGACAGGGTGCAAGCCCGCCCCGGTGGTTGGAGCTCGGGACGCAGCCCAACGCAAGGCAAGGACCAGCGAAGCGACACGGCACGTCGCGGCACGGCGCCCAGATGCCAGATGATTCGGTAAGCGTCGCGCCAGACGAAAGCGAAACGCTCCCAAGTCCCAGTCCCGACTCCCGCCGCAGCCGGATAGACACTTGCCGGCTGAAGCTCGCGGCTCACGGCTGAGTCAGAGTCGGAGTCAGTTCCCCAGTTGTTGAACGGCCGATTGTCGGGGTAGAGCACCTCGGCGCGCTTCCACTGGCTCAATTCGAGCCTCTGACCGCTTGCGGCTAGTCTGGCTCGCGAAGGTGCGCGAAGTGTCCGCCGGAACAGAATATTTTGCCTGTGGTTACCTGAAGAGGTGATAGATGTTTTTGTGGCGCAGTGCAATAAATGCAACAAATCTTGAATTCGAATTGCTCTAGATTTTTGGGGCGAGATTGTTTAAAAAGTGGGCCGGAAAAACGCCCGCCACGCAAAGTGTTGTAGCAGCATATGTGACGGGGGTTTCTTTATTTTCCTCCCACACCGGACCGATGCCGGGCAATCGAGTGGCTTCAGAGGCGATGACTACCTGATCAGCACCTGGCTGAAGTGTTTAAACGTCGTCTCAGTGCGCGTCGGACGGATGTGAAATGATCCCCGAGGCGGTGATGCGGTGCGACTGTTTGTTTATCTCGCAATACGTGAGGCGTTAATTGCATGATTTTGTTTTTCCTGCGCTGTCTGTTACGCAGCAGACCGGGGGAATGGCTCCCAGATGCCCACCTTGGTTTGGGCTAATTTGCACCGTGAAAACGGAGCAAGTAGAGTGCACCATATGCGAGGAGCCCTGCGAGCCCTCCTTCCTCTTACGGCCGTAAAATTTGCATTCAAATGGAAGTTACGGGTAAATGAGCGAGTGCCCGGGGCCAAGGAGTTGTGCCGATGTCCCGCCTTTGAGCCGTTTTGCTGTATACTTCGACGTCTGAGCGGCACCTATCGAATCCATCCCCCTCGCCGGTGCCCTTCCCGCGGATGAGCGGCGGTCACAGTGCGATGTGTGGAATTTAATTTCCGAACGTGGGAATTAACAAGTTTCCCGACCGCTGCTGCAGCGGTGCCTCTTCGATGTCCCTCCGCTAAAAAGACCCAGCCCCAGCCTCACTTTGCTCGCAGACATCCATTGTCTCTGGTGGAAAATTGATGTGCCTGGCTGGATTAACTCGAGTCGACCCACTGTGCAATGGCGAAACTCTGTGAAAACTCTTCCAGAACGCTGCTTTCCCGCTAATTTCACTCAACTGTTTCTTGCGAGTGAGGAAATTATCCAAAGTCATACTCATAAATGAGCTGGAAAAACCGTTGTAACAAGATTTCCGGAACTTACATGATGTCGATCGGTTATTTTTACGATTCATGCAATCCAAAGAAGATTGACGAAACATTGAACTGCTGATTTCGATTGTATGTTGATTTCTCGTGAGAAAGGACAATAAAGAATACTCAGTATGTCATGCAAACTTTCCAAAATATGAATTTTATTGCAATCAATAGACTCGATAAAAATGTTAATTAATGCAATACATCGTCTTCTAATTGATGTCACAGTTAGAAATAACTGATAACAAAATGAGGAAAGGGCACTAATTTGTCAAAACAGTTTTTGAAGTACAGTAGGGCCTCGATAATCCGAACCCTCGCTTATCCGAACATCTCTATAATCCGAACAGCCCCATATATGTACATAACATTGACAACATCAGAAAAATGCGAGATTTTAGACAAGATTAAAGAAGGTGTTTCCTTAATAATTCTTGCGCAGCAGTATAACGTTAGAAAGTCGACTATTTTTTACATCAAAAGTAAGGAGAAAAACATACGGTCATTTGTAATAAATGCAGAAAAGCGTCCAGGAGCTAGAAAAACTTTAAAAACTCCTAAAAATCCCCAGCTTGAAGATGCCTTATTTATGTGGTTTTTATATAGAGCAGCGAAGAAAAGCCATCCCTTTGTCAAGTGATATACTAATGTATATCATTTCAAAAAGTACATTTCAAAATTTCTATGTACATACTGTAATCCGAACGCTCCATAGATCCGAACAGGGTATAAATTTTGGGTGTTCGGATTATCGAGGCCCTACTGTATTTTGTTGCATGAACAAAATCTTACGTAAAATAGTATTTCGAGAGAGAAAGTTTGAAAAAGCTAAGTTCATCGCAAATTGTGCTATTTGTTTAACACAATTTCAGAAAATTCCCAAATTTATGTCTTAATATAAAAGTTTTAATGAATCATACCTACTTACCTACAACATCACGAAATCGTAGACTTTTAAATCAATACACAATATACTACTGATTACAAGACATTGATTGCTAATATCTTAAATATTACATTATTATATTTTTTAAAGCCATTGACCTTGTGAATGAATAAAGTAAATTCATAAATATTTCAGCTACATTTGAAAAATGACTAATAACTGCAAGCCGCAAATATTCTACTCGTTTCGCCAGTTGGGCAATAAGATAAGACGGGGATTTCATTCTCTATTTGGTGAAGGCAGTAAATAATTTTAAAAGTTTGTGGGTTTGTAATCCAATTTAAAGTTGCCTTTAGTAGAACCACAATTGTGATATTAGCCGACGAATTTTTAGTTGCTGTCTGTGCCACTTATATTCCGTTTGCCTTTACTTTTCAGACAGCTCTAGTGATGTACGACTGCACTAAACGACTGTTTGCCCCATTAAAATGAGAAAACATGAAATTATGAGCTCTTACAAATCTTTGATGGCAATTGAGCCTTCATCGTTCGAGATTTGCATAAATACAGCATGATCTCTTCTCAAAATGTGAATTGCGACTTCACCCACCTTCTGTTAGCCCAAACAGAAATTCCCAGAACTAAGTATGACCCAACCACTTAAACTTGAAAAACAATCGTAAATGCAGAGGAGTCGTGAGAAAGTTGTCCTCGACCGTACGATAACTAAATTAAATCGGAGTATAAAAGGAAGGCGGAGGAGCAGCCAAGACGACGATTCTGGTAATCTCATTTCATTAGGACTCCTAGCGTCTCAGATAAAGTTAACAAGTGGCCAAGGGGTCAATTAAAAAGCTCTTGGAAGGCGCTGGCGAATGTCCGACGATTATCATCTTGGTGCCCCTGACAGCACAATAAGTCAATTCTTGGGTGTCGCCGTGGCTTCGTCATCGTTGGGGTCGCTGTGGAGGCTTTGGGTACTGCCTTTAACCGATTTTGCAGAAAAAGGAATAAATCAAAGAAAATCCCCCGAGAAAGAAAAAAATAACTAGGGAACAACTGGAGACCGCGGCTAGCTGCTAGCCTCGCATAAGTAAGCATTCGGACAGGAAATCAAAAGATTCTGACTTCCTCTCTGATTCGACGTAATTCTTCGGCGATAGTCCGGGGAAGTAAGCAGCGGTGGCGCGCGGTTTGCCCGGTGCCTACTAATCACTGTCCGCAGCCAACGTCTGGGCTGAAGCCGTTCGCGTTTTTATCGACGCTACTGTCGTCATTCGCGTAAGTCCCGATAGTGCGAGGCGTGCGCGCACGTCCAGGTACTGCTACAAAATAAGCAAAAACCGCGGCCATCGTCCAGTGCCTACACTGTGAGAATCGCAGCTATTGAAAAATGGGCCCCGGGAGCAGCTCCACTACCTTTAAAGGTGGGCCGGTGCAGCGTCTGAATGCGGCACTCGGTGCCGTGTCAAAGCCCTAATTGAATTACAATGGATGAATGGCCGGTCTGGCTCCCCATAAACGTAACTTTGACCGTAATTAGGTGAGGCTTCTCAGATCGATGGCTGCTTACGGGAGGTGTGGACATCGCTGACTAACGCGATTGCCCCGGTGCTCGCGGGATGCGCGGAATGATAACGAAACTAAAAGTCCGGTGACAATGAGCTCACCTGGACTGCCCTACTTAAAATGTCCCCGAAATTTAAAGATTGCCTAACCCACAAGAAAAGTCTGAATGGTTTGCTAAAATTGAAGCGTTTGCTTTTCGAATAAGTCATTCTGGTTTCAAAAAATTCACATAAGCATACCAACATATTCTCTTTAGAACTTATAGAAGGACATTGATTAATTAAAACCATTTTATTAACATTTAAGTGCTTTTACTCCAGTAATTTAAGACCAAAAATTGACAAAAACCGTTCAAGCGGCCATTTTTAGTTACTAGGGTACAAGATCAATCACTATTAATATTGCTGAATCTACATATCAAATTTCATATAGACTTGTTCGAGGTCTTCATGATTTTTGAGTGAGGCAGCAATAAAAAGAACCATTTTCTAGCTTGAATCTCTCAAAAATAAAAAATTCCATCTAATGTTGGATAATTTTATATTGGAAAATAGGTTACATACACTATTATATTGTAGTTAAAATAGTAATGCCAAGGTGATCTAGCAATAACCATAATATACCAAATTACTATTGCTCAGATATGGGTTTTTAGTCTGCATTTCTTTCCACTTTCCCACAGATCAAATTTTTAGAAACTCTGGTTTGTAATAAGTTATTGATCAATAAAATTGCTATAAATGCGTTCATTTATTTGAGAAATTACCAAATTCCTTTTATATTGCCATCCATTAGCATTGGGCCGATGTGCCTTTGATTTTCCCATTTTACGGCGTCTGTTATGTCCGCTTAATCATTGCGCGATATGAATATGTGCCAATAACCATTTCCTAGTGCTACTCGGCCATTTACCCCAGACCCGCGGCGGTCTTATCGGCACCGAACAATATTTACGAATCACCTTTGTCAGGGATTCCGAATTAATAAAATATTCAAGAGGTAAGTGGCCGCGGTTGCGACAATTCAATAGCAGACTGATAATGAGTTAGTTAAGCCAGGTGTTGGCAAAGGGCCGCTGGAGTGAATTATTGTCTCGGAGTTACGTCACACCTTTCCAGCGATTTGTGTTGCAACTTGAAGCGGAATAGAAATTGAGCGGCAACCAAGCTGCGCGATTGCAACACTCTCAAAAGTATTTCCCAGGCATTCGCACCGACACCTGACCTCTGAAGTGAATGC
The DNA here is from genome assembly GCA_951509405.1 of Machimus rusticus. NCBI lineage: Eukaryota > Metazoa > Arthropoda > Insecta > Diptera > Asilidae > Machimus > Machimus rusticus. The sequence continues at coordinate 31,293,707 of OX608049.1, read as the reverse complement.
ACCTCATTGAAGGCCCATTCTGCATTTTGAAATTGATCTCTGGGGTTGCTTAAGCAATTAGAACTAGAAAAAATAAATATTTTTTAAAATCTGCTACCACGCATCGAAATATATTAAGCCTTACATCTTGGTGATTAGAATTTAGGAGGATCATTCGAAGAGGTCAATGGCATCAACACATCATAAAATTTTCAATTTAATTTAATCCAAAATTTGTTTTAAAAATTTCTATTGCGACAAATGAAGAGGGAAAATGGGCAAAATTTTGATTTAATTTAAATAATGGGGCTTAAGAAGGGAATAATTAAATGTTATAATAATTTCGGTCACTTCCATGTTGTTTATTTCCAGTTTTGTTATAAAAGCTGTATTTATTGAATTTAAATGTTGATTAACTACCAATGGTAGCACATCTGATCGTAAAAATTACTTTAATGTCTTGCATGTCATAAGAATTATGAGAGAGCATTAATTCTATGTAAATACATAAATATATATAATTTAATTTCAGAATTGTCTAGGATATTTTTGCAAGATTATAAAATGCAAGCAATATTCTGTTACAGACGATCTAATTTGAATGATTTGAATACCATTACAAATTATTCTTGTACTATAGTAAAAATCAGCTCAAATAATACAAATTTTATTTGGATGAGATTTTTTAAGTGTTCCTTGAATGGTGTAATGATAAGGTTGGAATAGGGGCAGTGTCATAGTAGAAGGATAAAATTAAATTTTTGCCAATTTGTAATACATACGGTTTCTAGAATAGCTGGTTTTGAATCCAGCTCTTTATTTTGAAACTTCAAATTGACTCTACTTGTTGAATTCATACGGCTCTATCAAAATTTAAAGTGGGAAAATAATTTTGTTGCGTGTTAGTAGAAGTACATAGTATTGACCACAACATTTGATTCTGAACTCGTTTGTAATTGTCTTACAAATGGAAGGAGTGCCGTTGAGAGTTATGCTTTACAGATTGCCTGTCCTAAATTACTTTAATTTGACTGATCCACGCGTCCCTTAACACGCACTACGACGTCCTTAACACGCACTCGCCCCTAAAGAAAATGAATCGCCCAAATCAAATAATTTCGGCCAAATAATGATAAATTGTTATTGATTGCTTCCTGTTCGCTTTTCCCTGAACTCGGGGAACTCATTCACGTGTTCCGCGGAACCCCCCGCGTTAGTCACGCGGCTTTCCCGCTAAAGGCACTATCGTTTTATCAGTGCAGTGCTCGGGAATTGTCTGTCTACTGCACTTCATGTTATTGAAATTTCACAAAAGAGCTCACCACCGCGGTGAGGGGCGTTGATCAAATTGCTATAAATCAAATTCTTTTGAAACGTGAGGCGGGTTCTGGAACATTTTGCCGGACAATCAACCCCCAGTTTCGGAAATTGGAAGTGCATTGGACCGTTTGAAGGTAGAACCAGCGCCCGCCTCTGGCTCGTACTTAAGAAATTAGTTTTTCCCTCGGGAAATTGACCAACAATGGGAACTCGGTTTGGGTGGATTCCCGTGACTTCTCTGGCCTCGACGGGACCCTGTCATCGCTCTGATTGCACCCCAAACGGGCATTGATAGGGGTGGCTTATTTGGATTTCTCACAGTCGAACCGTTGAGGGTGCATTGTCCGGTCGCCCCGGATTGCAGCATACCCAAAATCGATCCTGCAATTGGTTCAAATTACAATAGCGCAACGAGTTCCCGAATTCCAAGAGAGGCTCACCTTGCCGCCGCCGCAGCCCTAGAATCAGTCTCGGCGACTATAGAGTAGAGTTGACGACGCGTTGCGGTTCGAGAGTGTCGAGCGGCGTGTGAACAAGAAACGGTGTTGTCGCGTCTGAAGCCCAACGGGATCGCCCTCGAATAATTCAATTAAAAATTAAATTAAAAGTTTTTGTCTGTAGTCCGCAGTGACATCACTTGCAGGCCGGAAATGTAACAATAAACGGCGACATGTGCTCCTCTGGTGTTGTGCGCCAATTAGTGCTCCCGCGAACGGTGTGACAAGTGTCCCTGCAGCGTGCCCACATGCTCTGGTGGGAGGCGTTCCGCAAAAACGAGCGAAACTTACACCGCCGCCGCAAAGTGATACTGAACGGGCCCCCTCTGGTGGTTGATTCGATAGTACACTTCACGTGCTCCCTGTTGCAGTTTTTGTTCTGGTTCCTGTGATCGCTTCTTGTACACTACAAAAAGTGTGGTTTTTTGGAAACAAGGTTATTTGAAGTGAAGGCTCTGCAAATTCGTAATGATGGTGGAAAAAGCGGAAGGATTTCTATACCGGCGACCCGTTTATCAGTACTTCCAGTACCTAGAAACGTAAGTGATTTATTCGGGTTTTCTCTTACATTCGTTTTTATTTCTATTAAATGTCTATAATCTTTGTAAAGAACGAAGAAAAAATTTCAAACAGGTATATGTATTCAAAAACCCATTTTTAAGAACCATGAATATATCTCATTTTCTATCGGTTGTACGTAAATTTTAGTCCTTACAAAAACTTTTTATCAGAAAATCCTTTTACAAAAATGATATGTGCAGTATACATAGTTTTTAGCCACTACCAATAGAGCAGACGTAATGGATGGTGAGGAAATAAATGCATTGCGCAGCATTGCATAGAAATAAGAAACGTTGTTTTTTAATCTACATATAATTTCAAAACAAGAAAGTTTGGTTTATGTTCTACGTTTTCACGAAAATATGACTCATATGCTCATAATATCCTGCATTCATCAGAAATTCCAAATAATGACAGAAAATTTTAATTCTTAGATGATTACTTAAAAATGTATTTATATGTACTATCAAAATTTGTAAATTCAAAACTGTGGTTCTAATATGATTACCAAATCATGTAATTTGCAGCTCGACAGCCGTTTAATAGAAGTATTATAGAAGGATGTGGACAGCCCGAGAATTAAACTTATCTTTATGCAAGTCTGCAGCGTTACTCAATTGTTCTTCAAACAAAACACAACTCTATATCAATTTTGAATCTAAGTTGAAATCAGCGAACCCACAATCTATAATTTAAAAAGAAATTTAATTTATAGAGATTTCTTTGAACGTGTCGTGATACGTCGATTCGACTAAAAACGATAGTGACAAAAGCCCCTTAGTTGCTGGAAATTCTTCAAACGTGTTATTTTATTAGCTTTACCACAAAGTGGCTTAGTCAAATTTTAGGTTAAAGCTACAGTGCTAAACAATTCGTGTTTGGCGTTTTTTGTTTATTAATAATTTTAATAAAGTATAACTAAGGAGCATTTTAAAGAGAACAATAATAAATAAAATATGAGTTACTAACCAAACTTTTAAAGTCAACAATAAGCTTCGTTTTTGGAAACAGAAAGAATTTTAATTTTTTTTCAATATGATCGACTGAAATATCTCTAAAAAACCAAGGAAAAAAGAGGTTCAAAGAAAAAAAAACCTTGAAAAAATACCTTCTGACCTTAACCAAAGACAAATAAAAATCAGCATAATTGGTTTCAATAAAACTGAACAAGTTTTTGTCTTTGAACTACATATTTATTGATTGCAGACAGTTTTAAAAAGTTAAAACTTAGATAAATAAAAATGTTGCACTATTGTTACTGCTACTAAAAAAAACGAATAATATAAATTGCTAAAAACTAAAAAGTGTACGTTCTTCTTACTCCGATTCAATCCAGACATTTTGTGTTGTGTTATTTAAACTGGTTGCCCACAAGCTTGGTCTTTTTGTTTAGGGTTGAAGACATTTGCTCCACATTTTGGAATAAAAATAAATTTAATTTTCTTGTTGATCGATGTGCACTTTCGGGCCAACTGTGTACGATGAGTCAACTGCCGAATGTCTGCGAATGTCTTTCTGTGAAGATAACGCCCCCAGTGTCGTTCGGATCACTTTTTACTCATCATTGGGCAGCAAAAAACTGAACAGAGGAAAGATAAACATGTTCATGAGCGGAGTTATCTGGAAGGTTTCTGTGTAAATAATATGTTAAAACATTTGCGAGATTTTTGATGGAGCAAGGAAGCACTTCTGTTTGTTTTCGGATAAAATTTGAATTAATTCTGATAGCAAACAGCAGACTTCCAGACGCATGTGCCATTCGAGCCTCGGTGTTTGCGCCAACCAAATAACAAAACAGAGACGTTTGGCACGGAAACGGGGTCGGAGGAAAACTACTCGGGATGCAATTGCATCTTATCGCTGAGTCAACAATCGAAGGGTAAACCTCTTCTTTATCTAATATTGTCATTTATGCGGAGAGTTCCGAAAAATGGGTTGTTTCCGACAAGCTGTGCGAACACACCCGCTTTTGTCTGACTTTGGGAAGATTCAAAACCAACCGTGGGCAAAGAAATTGTTTGCAGTTTGGTGTAAAGTGAAATATTTGTGGAAGTGTAAATTCTTCTGCACTTTCATTATACTGTAATTTATACAGAAATTAGTCCAGTCGTTAAAGGTTTCATATGCAAAATTAGACACTAACATATTGTTTTGTTACTTTATTTCGTTGTTTTAAATTCAAACGATATAAGTAGAACTAAAATGTAATATTATTCAAGGCCAAAAGATCCTGAAAATTAGTTTCTTTACGAAAATATCGTATTCTATGGCCTGGCCTGGCCTATGCAATAGAATAAAAATGATAATGAAGATCATGAAATTCTGTACAACAATTATTATATTAATTAATTAACCGTTGAACTTTCTATCCATTTCCCATGTCGTTCTTTATTTCTAACAAATAATTAACTAAAATTTAGTAGGTATTTAAAATTTTCCTGCACAGAAGTCATATTTTCATCTAAAATTACTGGACTAGAATACAAAACTCTCTGAGCCGTAAATAAATTAAGTGTATACATGTAACTATTTTGCAGTTAAAAGCAACAATTACCTTCTAAATTGTCAAGAAGACAGTGAACACAACAATGATTTTTTTTAATTTAACAATTAGATACACCTATTTACAGTCCTTTTTTTATCACTGTAATTTTTCATTCACCTTGCTTAAAATTTATGTAAAATATAACCTGAAAAAATATTTCCTCTTTATAATTGTTTTGTTATTAAATTAAATTCATACAAAAATATTTAGTCCTATTACGGAAGTCTTCAATTAATTAAAAACCCCATTAACCGGAAATATGAGCGGAAGTGTTAATGAGGATTAATCTCTCTGTTTAGAATAGAAACAAAGCAGTCCCATTAGTCACAGTAAATTAAGAACTGTCCCTTTGGTCTGCTCTGCGTCTGCGTCATCGTCTTTGTGCTTTTATGTTTGTCTTTATGTTTGACCATCGGCAACATAAAATTACTTTGGAAACACCTGCGTCCACGGTTCGTGCCCTGCAGCACGTGCAAACGGTTCAAATATGATCGTTTTCATCTATTTAATTTTAGACCCGATTGTCTCGATTTCTCCGCCGTTTGAGGCAAAGAAACTAAATGGAATTAGCCGCACACATCGGGTGGCTTGGGGCCAGCACGGTCGTTTTAAAAATGTAAACAAAATATGAACGTGAGTGACTCAGGGGAGCGATAAAGCAAAAAGGCCTGAAATAATTGAGGTAATTAGCCGCTATCATTAGTCAAAGCATATCGTCTTAGGGCGAGTGTTGCCAGCACTATATAACCGTGCAGCTTGTCGTGAATTTAATGAAAATTAACCGTGCGCAGTTCGTTGAACTGTCGTCGTTCACTGTCCTGCTGCGCTGCGCGGCTGCGCTAAAATCTTGTTCGCTAAATTGGCTTCCGGCGCGGCGCGCGAAGAAAAATGCTAGAAAAGCTGAATAAAATCTTGTGGATTTTACTATGGCACTTAACTTATAAGTGGAATAGCATGCACAGTGCTTACGTGCAATTAAGATGAATTTTCCGCGAAAATATCTGAGGCTGAGATCAGCACTAACGAGTGAATTGTCACAGCTTATAGCAACAATTATCCGCCGTCCTACTGGTTTTGCATTCGAGAAGTGGCGGATATTTCGCCACTCTTTAGCTTCCTTTGAAAGGAGCCGTACAACCTCTATGGATTTAGAATATACATTTTACGTAACTCTCGATTAAATGGTGTCGTGTCGTAAGATAGGCGTTTTCATAATATATTTATTTATTTATTTATACAATATTTGTTGTACTGACACAAGCACTTTCTTAGTAATAAATTTTTATTTCTGTAAATTTTGAAAATAAAGATTGGAATATATTGTACATATTACTTGTTTGTAGCTTGAAACTGACATATACAAATTCAATTGAATTTATAGGATTTGTATGAATTTAACAGAACGTTTTCAATGATGTTAAAGACGCCACCCAATTACTAACTAACTGATCAATTCATAACTAACTAAACCTATATTTTTTGTCATGAAATTCGTAGGCGTAGTGGAACTTATACAAATAAATTGGAGTTTCAAATATGGAAAATTTTACAGAAAAAGTAACACTCTTAACAAAATTTTTCAAGCAATTTTAATACATTGAAAGCGAGAAAGCAAGAATTTAATTTGCAGTCAATTCAGATAGGTCTGAATATGTTAATTTTTTTTTGTGGTGTCTAAAGTAATATAGACGAGGGAAATAATAAATGTATTGTTATAAATTCAATTTTAGCTCAGCTTATAGGGGAACTAATTAAAAATATATTAGTCTTAACGTAATCAAACGGGTTAATCCATATTTGAATTTTTGAAATCGTGTAAGAATATTTTAATTTCGAATTCTTAAGATTCAAGTACTTCTAAACTATGTTCGTTGCCGATTTAAAGGAAGCTTTTTAATAAAATACAAAATTTCTTTTTTATATTAAGTTTTGAACCCGATTCACGAAAATCGAAGCATCTTGTTAAGTTTATAATGTAATGTTGTGTGAACTTAATGAAAAATGCAACACATTTTGCTTTGGTTCTCTCGTAAATAAGTACCTATCAACTCTATAACAAACGATGGAGTTTTTGATTAAAATTTTTGGAAAAAATCAAAAAATATCGTCCGTGCAACTATTAAGTAAAACCTTATACATCTTACTCATCGTCCTTCCCCTCGGGATTGGCAGAAAAGTTATTTATTAAAACCCTATTCATCGCGAAAGATCAACAGCAACATCTCTCGCATTATGCCAACATTTCCGCGGATTAGCCTCGAGCTGCAGCCACCAGCTGAGGCGAGTAGGCCCTCAATGCCCGCGAATAATTCGAGCCATCGATACACCAAAACTTTTCAAACTTGTGCAAAATTGCAGAAAAATTACTTAACAATTTGCAGATCTCAGCCAGATATTTCACCATTAATCTGTGCCTCTGCAGAATGCCCCCAGGGCCAGTTCCGACTACTCGCTGAAACAAAACCCGGACGGGAAGGTTTTCGCTCTGAAAAGTTCGGCCACAATGGGGGATTTCATTATGGTTAATTTCCTTAAGATGGGAAGGATAAGAAAAATCGCTCCGTGAGCAAACCTGAAATGAATTATTTCTGCTGAAAACAATTCTGTCCGACGAGAGTCCGGTGGTGCAATGAAGTGAGCTGGAACTGCCCGAGGCGAATCAGGAGATGCGCTGGTGCTCCAGTGCCTCAGCAACGTCTGAAAAAGCGACAATTGCTGCAAGCCAGCCACCAAATCAATTTTGAATTTGATAGAATTTTTCGAATCTAATTTTTCCAGCTAACAGCGTGAGAATTTCTTTAACAGATCGCTTAGAATAAAAATAAATAGCATTAATAACAAAAAAGTAATAAGTTGAAAAATAGGAAACTCATTTTGTTATTTGGCCTCGACTTGATAAATATTTCAATTTTTTTACGATTATACGATGAAATGTTCTATTAATTTGTATAAATGGATTATTCTTTTAAATTGTATTTATTTTTTAGCGACAATTTTAGTTAATTTTCCTGTTATTTGTTATCACTTTTTATAGTACTAAATCAGAATTAAATTTGGTTAAACCGTTAAATTTTTTAGTGTAGGTTAGTTCAGAATTAACTTATGTATGCAAAAAGGAAAATATACATACATTTGGCAGAAACAAGCTACTAATTTGTACATATCTTTAAAATTTCAAAACGAATTAAATCCGAGTTAGATTTTATAATCTGGCAATCTTTTATTTATAATTTTAGCAAAAGCTAAAATAGGAGTTCATGCAGTCGGCTATTGCTCTCGTACTTTAATAATTTGAGCGCTTTATATTATTCTGTTGTTTTGGAACTTATTTCTCATTATCGTTTTGGTCCCAGGAAACTCCTAAATATGATAATTTAGATATATATGCAAATGAAAATTAAATGGATCCACAAATGTCCACAATGTCGAATAAATTACAATTTGGGGGATAAACAATGAATAATGCAAACCCTGCATAAGCCTAAACTGAAATTTTCCAGCCGCGCAACTGTTATAAATTTACCAATTTGCCCCAAAGAGGCGAGTCTCATTAGTTTTCAGGCTGGTCGGGCTGCCAGGTTGTGCCGAATTTTCCTGCCAAGTGTGCCCATTATCCGCTGCGTTTGGTTCCTGAGTTGCCCACTCCCACTCCCATGCAATGGCAGCACCGAAATATTTAACGCATTTTTTTTTCTGCAGAAAATTCCCCAACGCCCGCTCCACCGAAGATCGACGGTGTCCTGGCGTTGATGAGGCGCCGACGGAGATGCGTCTAAAAATATTCGCTGATGACAGAAATTCCCAAACTGCCGAAGTGCTCTAAGCTCACTTAATCGGCGGAATGTTTGCGTGGATTTCCTTTATTTTGTCACATTTGTATTCGGGTCATCACTTGAGCCATTGAATGAGAAATTTATTGATTTTGGGGGGCTCTCGCCAGGAATTCGTTAGATAGCCAGATAGTCGGCGCCCTCGATGAAGGTTATTTCGAGCATTCGGACGCTAAGAACAAAAGGAGCCTGTGCAACAGGAGAATGGCCACAGCCGCGGCACGTCGTGATGATAGCAATTTTATTATTAGAAAGAGTTGCGTGGCCGAGAACGGCGGTCTTCTACGATCGCGGCGCCTCGACTACTTCCTGTACCAATTACCATATTGACCAAAAAAGGCGCGCTGTACTTCTCTATCGCAATTATCAATCACACCTGATCATTAATTCATTCACGATTAGATCGGAATGCGCGCGATCAGAGGTTGACCAAAACAATTTTCCCGCAAAGTCCGCTATCTTAGACGATCGCAGGTCCCGCGAGCAAAGTCAATGGAATTTGATGTCTTGATCTTGGCGGGGATCGCAAATGGGACTTAGACTTGGAGTCGCGAACAGCTGGCTACTTAGGTGTCTTATGGTCAAATAGAGACGTTTGATGCAGATAAACAAAGGAAATTTATTCAATTCGACTCTTGTCTACTTCTGCTGGTATGTCGGCTTGTTTGGCATAAAAGTCGTGGTGGAAATTTTATTTGAACATGCTTTGTCCCGAGCCTGTGTCTCATGCTCAGACGTTTCTATTGTGCCGAGCTCTAGGTGTTTCCGTATTACGTATGTTTTCTTTGCATTCCCTGCGGTGAATATTTGATATTTACTTTGGCGATAGTTTTAAGTAGACCCATCCTCTTTGACATGCAGCGTTCGTATATTTATTCTAACTCCTGCGCACTTTTGGCTACGTACCAAAAGCTCCTAAAATAATATTATCAGTTATTAGAAAGTCTACAACAATATTAATAAAGAATCTCATATTTTATTTTCTATTTCTATAAAAAATAAAAGCGATTTTTGAAGGTGTCTGTCCAATTTAATTTTAAAATTAACAATAGATCATTATTCCCAATTATCATTACCATTTAGTTATTTACATTGTATAAGCGGCACTTTTTGAAGGGAGGGTAAATTGATAGTAGACACTGTGTAAGTAATCTTAGAAATACAAGTTTCTAAAAACTCATTCGGTATAATATTTTAAGGTTTTCAAGTTATTGGTCTAATGTTCTCTGTTTATGAAAACGTAAAATTATGAAGTTTGCTAAATATTTTAGTATTATGTAGAACTTTAGGGCTGTGTGCCAAACCAGACTTTTCTTTTCAAAAGTTCGTCAAAAATGTACTAGATTATTTTGCCTGTGCCAAACAAGGGGAGTCTTTTCAAGTGACTTTTGTATCGACGCACACGCAGTAGATACTTTGGCATGAATGAAAGTTACAAAATGGACGAAGATGATATTGAAGTCGTTATTTTATTTGTTCAAATGTTAGTCAAGTATTTAAAATGTGTAAAGAAGAGAGGAAAACTAAAGCGCATGCAAAACAGGGTACCTAAGCATTATGCTATATGCACACAGCATATAATTTTTCATATTTTAGTCACGCTCATATTGCTCCAACCAAGTGACGCTGCTCTATAAGGATATAATAAATAACAATGACCAGGTTTTTCGCGAAAATCTGCGGATTTCAAGAAGTTCGTTTGAAAAGATTATTGAAATTATACCATCAAAACATCATGGGTACAGTTTGAGATTAGATTTAGCAATTTTCTTGTATTGGTTGGCTTCTGGGGCAAGTTACCGAGTAACAGGAAAATCTTTCAATATATCAAGATTTTCAGTAAGAAATATTATACATAAGTATCTTAACATATTTGTTGAAATTTTGCCAAAAGTTATAAAATACCCGACAGTTGAGGAATATGCCAATATTGGAAATAAATTTAATTTAAGGGGGCGAACTACAATATTTTCAAGAGCTCTTGGTGCTATAGACGGAACGCACATCAAATTAATGGTCCCAGTAGAGCTTCATGATCAATATATAAACAGAAAACTAAATTACAGCATTCAAATGCAGGCCATTTGTGACGGTGATTGGAAATTTTCAAATATATGTGTAGGATACCCAGGTTCAGTACATGACCAAAGGGTGTTGAGGAATAGTAACGTATTCAAAAAGAAAGAGTTCCCTCCCAATGGATATTTTTTACTTGGTTTTAGTGGTTATAAATGCTCCTTAAGACCAATAGCAATTATAACTCCTTTTAAAAGAAATAGACCCTTATCAGAATTGGAGAACAGATACAATTTAGTCCACAGTAAAGCAAGGAGTGTAGTTGAATCAGCTTTTGGTATAATGAAAACCCGATGGCGTTCAATTTTTCAAAAACCCCTAGAATTAAAAGTGGAAAATGCGATTAAGACTGTTGTGGCCTGTTGTGTTATGCACAATATATGTATAAATGATAATATTCTTGAAGAATCAATGGAGAGACTTCAGCCACCGCAAGAGTTAATAGAGGAATTTGGCTCGGTGGAAGATGACGCTGACGCAGTAATTTTTAGGCAAACGCTTGCGGAAAGCTTAATATAAAACTATTGTAAACTAAACAAGTTGTGAAATTTACATACAATTGCAAACATTTAGTAGAGCGAAAATAAAAACAAATTCAATTAACGTATTTATTTCATTCACTATCGGATGAAGCTACAATGCCATGTTTTTCTTTAAAATATTTTTGAATGGCTATGCAACACTTATTTACAGATTTCAAAGCTTTTTCCTCAAGCTCTTCTATTTCCTTCTTTCGTTTTCTTGACAATAAAATAGACGGCGTTGAGGACGATGGTAGACTTGGATCTTGAACTGATTCTTGTGAAGGGTCAGCCGCGGAATGCTGGTCCTTCACAAGAATCACCGGTGACGGTGCAGATGTTTGGGTTTTCCCGGAGGAGTCAATTACAAGCGGCGGATTGATTGTGTGTTTGCCTGCAAAGTATGCAAATAATTTATTAAAATGCGGCCACTGCGTGGTCTTCTCCGGAAGGTCCTCCGTTCCTTGGCCAGTCGGTGGTTCGATAATGCTCTGGAAAACAGAGTGCGTAATTATTATCCTACTCGTACTCACTTTTTAACCGACTTCAAAAAAGGAGGAGGTTATGAATTCGTCGGAATCTTTTTTTTATGTCTGTTACCTGATTTCTCCGTCAATTGTGGACCGATTTTAATAATTCTTTTTTTAATGGATAGGTTATGCCTCACAAGTGGTCCCATTTAAATTTCATTAAAATATTCCACTTCAAAGGGTGGAAAATTAGGGGATGACTGAATTTTATTGATTTTCATTCACTTCATCGCGCGATAATTTCAACAATTATGGATCGATTTTGAAGATTATTTTTCTAACAGGATATGTATCATTATAAGGGATTGACTAACAAATACTAAAAAACCAAAATGGCGGATTCTAAGATGGCCGCCTTTATAAACACCACTAAAAAGCAAAAAATAAAAATTATTTAAAAAAAAAAAAAACCGCCTTCAAAAAACAGCTAGGAACTAAAAAGCAAAAAATAATTGGTAACATTTACATATACGATTTCCTACCTACTGATGTGTTTGAAGTTTTTTTTTTTTTTTTTTATACCTTATACTTGCAGACTATATTCGTCCACCTTTTTCTTATTTTGCGCCAGTCTTCTTGACTGTCCAACGCCTGGCCAATTTCCCTGCAAATAATAAACATTTAAAAGTTTTAATATTCCTATTATACTTACTCCCAAAGAGATTTCAAATCAACACTTTTCCTCGTGAAGAACTTCTCCCTTTTAATTCTTTCTTCGACCAACTTCGCTATCTTTTCTTCAGACCCTGTAAATAATTAGTAATTTTATAATTATCGGTTGAATATTTAAATAATTTTTTACTTACAACGCTCAGAATATTCCCTTCTTTTCATTTTTCAGCTGTCACTATTTCATAAATTTAAACAGCGTTCATTCGTTAAAATTTTCAAAACAGTTGGCGCTACTTTCTACAAGGAGAAAGTACTGATTTGTCATTTAAAAAGTCTGCTCGCCAGCATACTTTTCGTTGAAAAGTCGACTTTTGAAAAGAAAAGTCTGGTTTGGCACACAGCCTAGGAACCTACGTTTGACGAACTTAAGGTTGTATTTTTTTAGTACATACTGGATTTCCAATCCGACACAAGAAAGAACTATGACATTGCTTTTGATTTTAAATCATACGATTTTTAAATATGATTTATAATTTTGAATTCTTGTTTCGTCTTGGAGCGATCTTTTATAAAATTATAATCTGTGGTTTTTTTCTTTCATTCAGCTCTCGTTTTTAATTGTGATTTTTTAAAAATCTGTTCAATAAACTGGTCTAATGTAGACTTTTAAAAATGTTTCAAAATATAAAATAAAAGATCAATGCACTTTGTTCGTAAACAAGCTCTAATAATAGCGTAAATAATTTTATTGAAGACAAGTGGCACTTACGTTTTGATGATTGATTTACTGCAGAGTGAATGCTAAATTCAATGATTTTTTAAGTTCTATATTTCAGAATCTATTTAAGTCAAATATACAAAATTAGGGTAATTGTGTAATAACATTTGTTTTATTACAGCCCTAGACTTCATTTATATTCTTAGTAATACATGATATAGTAGTTCACGAGTATAGTATAGTGTAACTGATATACATAATTGTATATTTGTACTTTCAAACCTCCAAAAATGTGGGGAGACCTCAGTTGACATGCCTACAGACCTCCGCTGTGTTTACACTTCATGTTTTGATAGCTGTGGTAGCATTTATGCACCGCAATTTGCTCGAGGCAGGGGCTCTGAAGTGGACGTGTATTTGCATTAGACGACAGCGAGTAACGGCACAAACGCGAGACTATAGCGAAAAGTCAACATTCCAAGCAGTACCTGCACGGCACACGTATCTTTTTACACGTTTATCAGCTGGGGCTAGATAAGGGCGCCATAAATTCCGGCGCTACCTCAACATTCTGCCAGTTGACACCAACTCGAGTTATACAACACCGCCAATTGAGTCAAGCCCCCGGTTTGAGACGGAGGCTTGTCCTTTTTATTCCCCCGCGAGCGCGCTCTTTTATTTGGTTTGGCTTGGCGATAAGCGCTAATTACTTTTATTTTTTCCTTTCAGGTAAGTGAACACTTTAATGAGGACCAAAATAGAATTTCTCAACGTTTGTACCATGTGTGAAGGTATTTTTGTTTTTTAAAAATCTCCCCACACTTTCATGGATGCGGTAATTAAACTGAAACTCGCAATTTTTAAAGCTGCTCAGGTTTATTGTTATGCAAGAAGGCAACCACTCCTACGTCTCTGGGCGCAGAAAGGTGTTTAATGCGAGTGAAAGCGCTCGAACAGTACTCCACCATAAAAATAGAACAGCCGCAGAGAACATCGCCGCCGCTATCAACACCTTTTCATGTTTATTTAATCGCTGCTTTTATTTATTGTGAAAAATATCGAACAGATACGCTTTACAGAGCACTTTTAATTTTCATTCATTTCAATAAAAAAGAAAAACAAATTTAAAAAGGTTTTATGTAAGGTTTTTTATTATAGGAAGGTAAATTTGCTTAGAGAAGAGACTATACAATCTTGTGCATAAGTTTAAAGCCTCCTTTATTTTAGTAATATCCATTGAATTTAATCTTGAATTTTCAAAATTCCGGGGATTCCAATATGATAATAAGGCGTTAAAATTATTATACATAGGGTTCTATTTATTTGCAAGAGAGCGTATCAGTTTCTTAAGAAATTAAAAAGCTAAGTTCGAATTACTCAAGGTGAAGTATATGTATATGTTAGGAACATCATCAATGGCTAAATTAGCTGTACTATGGCATATGAGCATTAAAATATTTTAAATACATGGGTGAAAATTTATAAAATTGCTCTTTATAAGACTGTGGTCATGAATTCCTAAGTTTTCAAAATACAACCACTAAACTCAACTGATAATGAAAAAACGGAGGTGGCTTTAAATTTACACACAAGACTCCATCCAATATAACAACAACAACAACATATTTACAACCTTTTTCTTACTTAAAATTTCTAATCCAATTTTGAACATTTGACATTTGAATAAGATGGCATTCAAAATTAAGAAAGGAAGAAGATTTAGGATTTCTTTGTCATGAAATTACTCACTTTAATGAATTTTTTTTCAACTGAAGCTCATATTCTCATCCCGGATAGTGAGCAAAAATGCTGTGAGAGTTGGAATTGTGTTAGAGTGCTTTACGATTTTATAATTAATTTTCTGTGGTATTTATTTAGGTAAAAGTCTATTGGACATTGTGTACTCTCTAATGAGCACGATTAAATACTAATTTTGTATTCATTAGCATCGCCTATAAAAGTTTAGATTAACTTCTCCTAATGGCCGAAGACTTGAAAAAATGGAAGAAAATGCCATGGAGAGTTTTTATAATTAGGAATATCCTACACACGTGTCTCAATCCCAACTAATAGAATTACTAATGGTAAATAATGGCGTGAAAATGTGGGAATGGGTGTGCAAGCGCCGCCTCAATTCATTCAAAGCAGCTTAAAAAGGAATTCGGCGTTGTCACAAAGATGGTGAAGTAATTCATAGAATGCATATAGCAGGATTAACCGGATAAATTAGCAGTTTCGACCAATTTTTCACGCATTGACGACGCCGACAGATCACCTAGCGTGGAATTCCAAATCCAGTCGGCGTGGCGGCGGCACGTCTCTTTCAGAAATGGACACGGTCGCCGCGGCGGTAATTAATTCAAATCTAAATATAAACAGCCATTAAATACAAAACACAAAAGACGTCGCTGTTTTGTTCGCCGGGTTGAACCGTGCGTGGACCGTGGCCTCTTCTGCATGTGGGTCAATAATGCCACAAAGTTTTTCCGCCGAAGCCTCGCACCATGTTCTTTGCATTGTTCACGCGTGCTGCCTCGATTTTGCAGACGACTCACCCATTTGTGGTATGGAATAAAATATGCAATGCAGTTCAGTGTTACAAACGTGTCTCGCACTTTTTGGGGATGGATAGGAATTTTGTTGGGAGTGAGAGTTACTTTTTTTTAAATTTAAGACTTGCTGGGTACCAAATGTTATTGTTTGCCAAAGTAGTATACTTCAAGAATTCAAAATTAATAGTTTATAAGTAGGTATTATCCGCAGATTATTTTCGTTTCAATACCGATACCCTGCAACCTGCAAGGTGATAAAATTCTAGGTAGCATGTTAGTATTTATGTGTAAGAAACAAATATTTCAACTATTTTTGATATTATAAATTAAAATAAGAGGATTATAATTTAAAATATTTTCTTTAATCTCTTGACATCCTTGGCCACCTACATACATATGTACATATGTGTACGTTTATTATTTTTTTTATTAAAACCATACTAACAGAAAAAAATCTGTTAAAGAACTACTCACTAGATTATATGTATGTAGGTATTTCAACATCAAAATCACAAAATTTGTAGTATGGCAGAATGGAATTTTATTCTACTTGAAATTAACTACAATACTTTCATAATATTTTAAAGTTGCCTCTGATTCTTTTCAATTTATTGAAAAAATACCGGAAATCTTTAATAAATAGATTATCCAATAGGTATATAAAATTTGATTAGTTTTAATAATTGCTTTTTTTGCATAATTTGTAAAATGAATTTAGTCTAGCAAGGAGCCAGTTGGACTCAGATAGAATCGAAAAGCGTTAGATTCGATATCTTAAGCCTTCAGAAATATTCTAAATGTTTGTACTAAATACTGTTCAGGAATTAAAAAGAAGAAGAAAATATGCAATATATTTTGGCTGTTATAATCTGTTATTTGAAGTCAAAGCGGTATTATGAAAGCAATAAGTAATAATGAATAATAAACAGTATTTTTTGAACTTATGCAAAAATAAAATTTCGAGAATTTCAATCTTATATTTTCAATTTTCGTTAAAATTATTTTACTTCAGTATGGACGATAGGTCATTTCTATTAAATAAGAATATATTTTTCTTTTTTTCCGATAAACCAAAGTGGAGAAATCACAAGCATAAACCACCACAGTCGACCAAACTTTGCAAATCTTTAAGGTCATATTACGATACCTCATATAATTTTTACAGATAAAACGCAGCAGACTCTCGGACTATCGCTTTTTTGTATGAAAAATGTTTGTGTAGGAAATGTTCAGTTGGACAGTGAAATGTATAAATTCAAATTTTCCCTAAGAGAATGAATAGAAATTATGAAAAGTAATGCTGGTGTAAAATCTTCCATATTCATGAAATGCAACTTGCGTTTGGAATACATATTAAAATGCACTATGACATTAGTCGGAAGGGCTTGCATTTGTTTTCCCAGCATTTTTCCTGTTTTTACTGAAGGCCGCTTGATGCAAGGAAATGCATAAACAAAAGAAAGCGCGGGCGACTTTGTTGAGTGCATTTTATCGCGGAGGACAAGCGACGGCGTGCAGTGCACGTTGATAACAAAAACTCCAGGAACGTGCATTCTGGAGTTTTGTGATGCAACGAAGTTGAGCCGGAGCTGCAGGCCGGGCCTGTTCCTGTTTGTCCCGTCAGCGCCGCGGCGGTGGCTGTCATCGATCGGGGTCCATCCGCCGGATGCCAGCGCCGCAGGTAGGGCCCAAATGTTTGCGCTGCAAAAGTTACTCCTGGTGCAGGCTGCTGCTGGTGCATTGTAGAAAGTGGAAGGGCTCCCTCTGATGGTTGTTTCCCTAGTTAACTTTTCCGGGAATCTCTCCACTTCAACTCGGGTCGCATTCAGGGCGTTATGAGTGACGAGGGGACTTCAAAAGTTTTTCCCGGAGACAGCGCAGCTTCACCGAGTTTTCTGAAATGTTGCTAGTTTCGAACTTTTGAGTAGGCTCGGTCGCATCGCATCCACTGTTAATTGGGTTGGACAACTGCGGAGTTCAAAAACTGAAAATTCTGCTCAAATATCTAGGTGGAAGGTAGATGGCCTTTGAAGTTTATCAGCGGCTGGAAACGCAATTGACATGATATATTACAAACTTCAAGGGCTTAACGTTTCAAAAACGAATGCATCCGTTACTTTTCGAGTACTATGCTTAGTAGCAATAATTTTCTATAGGTTTTCTTTGATGAAAGAAACCTTTACATCATATTCAGAAATAGTTAGATCCTTAAAACAAAATTCTGTAAGGAAGAATACATTTAAGACTAATTTAATAAGCGCTAGAAAATTAATTTTATATTCGATAAAGGGTGTTTAAGATGCTTTTACCCCCGGCTTAATTTGTCGTCTATAGCATCTAATCCGAATTATAACTATAATATAGACATTCAAAAGTTAGTTAATATTCGGATAGTCGAAATGATACTTTAATTTAAAAGAAATGGCACACTTATCTTGATATTTAACAGCTACTATAATTTCAAATGATTGAAATGATGTTGAAACGATATTGGAAAATCAATTGGCACATGGCCTTAATCTTTTTTCATTAAAGAATGCCATTTTTTTAACAGTGTAGCTCAGCAAGTACAAAAGTGTTTCGAATTAAATCCCTTTGCGCACATATTTTGCACAACGTTAATTTGCAGGAAATCAAAAAGTAAATTATTTCATAAGCAAGAAAACCTTGCAATTTGCGAACTTAAAACTACAGGCCGGTTTCGATATGATTGTATAGTTATAGCCTTTAAAATAAAATGTTCTGCTCGAGACAAATTATTTCAAATATTTATATTTTAGTACTAACTATCTTGCCATTGCTTAATAAATCTATAACCTCTAATAAGTCTCTATATATATGTACTTTTAATTTTATGTTAATTTCGAATGTATAATAAATGCAACAAATTGCAAAATTAAAAATAAACCGAAGAAAATATTTTTAATTGGTAACATTCTTTCGTATGCACATGTGCTATCCGCTTAAGTTGACGCACTGGCATTCCCGGCAAAAACTTCATTTACATATGTATTTCTTTGTGAAACAGTCGCATTACTCACAGCATAAATATAAGCTTTTTCTGGTATGTATTTGAATTTCTAGGTAAATCAATGCAAATTTACTATTTCAGCTCTCTTGATAAATTAAGAATTCATATTAAAATATTTTGCTCTGATAGTATTATACAAAAAATAAAATGTACCTACAAAAGTCATTTCCGGGATATTCTAAGTGAGACATTTTTACAAGTTCTTATGTTAAAAATACATATATTGTATAATTTAATTACCTTCAGAAAATGTTATTTAATCATCATCAAACATTCATTCAAAGCGTTTCTTTTAGTATTCCGATTCCAACTGGAGCATCGATTTAATGGTGAAGTCTCAGTTTTTTTTTTCTAATTTTTCTTATACTCTACCTTGTGATATTCTATCATAATTTTTGTATTTTGAGAAATAAGAAAGATAATTCATTTGGTACACAGGCTGTGTGCCAAACCAGACTTTTCAAAAGTTCGTTCAAAATGTACTAGATTAATTTGCCTGTGCCAAACAAGAAGAGTCTTTTCAAGTGACTTTTGTATCGACGTATAAGCACACTTTGATATTTAATTAGTATATTTGATATTAAATCGGGAAATGGACGAAAAAGGTATCGAAGTTATAATTTTATTTCTTCAAATATTAATTAACTATGTATTTAAAATACATAAAGGGGAAGAGGGAAAACTAAAAATTGCATGCAAAATAGGATAATCAATATGCGATATGCTCATAGCCTTCTATAAGGAAAAGTACTGATTTGTTATTTGAAAAGTCTACTCGCCAGCATGCTTTTCGTTGAATAGTCGACTTTTGAAAAGAAAAGTCTGGTTTGGCACACAGCCACAGTAGCTAATTTTTTTAAATTTCGCATTTTTCGTAGGAGAGTCTCATGTTTTTATATATTTTGGAAAGGTATTCATTAATTCATTTTATTAATTTAATACCTCTATAACCAAAGTCGGATAAAAGCTACTGAAAATTATTATTTATAAGATGATTGACGATATTCAGTTGCCAGTAAGTGGATTCCATATAAAATAGGTTTCTAGGCTTAAGAAAATGATTCGTTTGGGTTCCGATGACCCGTTGATAATTCAA
This sequence comes from Machimus rusticus, assembly GCA_951509405.1. NCBI lineage: Eukaryota > Metazoa > Arthropoda > Insecta > Diptera > Asilidae > Machimus > Machimus rusticus. The sequence continues at coordinate 31,273,839 of OX608049.1, read as the reverse complement.
CTAGTGGGTACTTTAATTAAAATGTAGTGTAGCAACGGAAGGTTTTTCTTTAACGCTTCAATAAAGAAATGGCACAAAACTTATTCTGGTCGACACCGGGAAGGCACAAAGCAATTTCGTAATTGCTCCGCAGATCAGAGAAACTTTTCGTAGCCATTCTCACTCCCAGGAGAATAACCACATCCCTCCAGACCAGACAAATTTCAATGGACCTCTGGTGCCGCAGCCAATGTTAGCGTTTCCCGGTGGAAGAAACAAAGTTCGACGTTACAAAGAATTTAAGAATTTGTTCTCAAAAGATAGATTCGAGCTGGCAAAACGTTAAGAAGCTAAAAATGAAAAAGAATCCGTCAGGCGTTAACCCAGAAACACGGTCCAGCTAAAAAGCAATAGCAGCAATTTCCAGGGAGGTCGTCTAATGACTGAAACGAACTCGCTGACTTTCGATGAGTAATACTCGTTTGAAACAAAACGCAAACAGACGAGATTACGATTCCCACAAGGCCCATTTTGCTGCCCTGCCCTAGTCAATTTGCTACAAATTTTCCGGTTTTGAGACCGCCCAACAGTCTGGCGTTTCACAATTTGCCGCTTAATTAAATAACGACAGATGCGTGCAATTTTAATTGAGCGATAAGGCAGTTAGAACAAGACACTGCTTTTATCTTGCGTCCGTAATTAATCAGAAGGTAAAAGGGGTCCAAAGTTTTTGCAGCGCTGAAAAGGCGCCTCGCAAACGACATGAATCACCGAACAAAATTAAAACATTCGTCCGACCTGAATTCGGCATTTGCATAATATTCGCGCCCGTATGCCTCTCCGGGGAGTTATATAAAGAAAGGTCAGCATCTGGTTCATTTATAGGTCAAATTCTAGCTGATGCCAGCCGGGACGCGCTATCCCATAATGCATGTAATTCGAGCATATCAAATGGGGCCTTCTTTTGCTAGATCTAGTTAGTACGGCAAAAAGCTAGACCAGGGGGGGAGTGTTGAGCATAATTACGAGTTTTTATGCTAATGAGGAACGGTGACGGAGAGAAGTCATTGCGGGCCCATAAATTACACCGCGCTCCATTTATAGATCGACGACACTGCGATCCTCTTTCCAGTTCCTCGGCTGAAATATTTGCGAGCACTTCGCAGCCTCGGAATTTACATAAAGAGTTTGCAACGCACGCCCAAAAAACTTAACGCGAACTTATTTTAAGTGGGACTTAAAACTTGTTTGGGTTTACTTCGGTCCCAGCAAGTATCAATGACTCTGTCGTGCTGTCGATGATTTACAAAGCATTACTCGAGTTGTAATTCACACCAAGATAAATCGAATGTCTGCCACACCATATGCTATTTTCTTGTTATAAAAGATAACATTTTTTTTAGTAAAACTACTTTCGAACAAGTGAAGAAATCGTATTCATCCTAAGTTTTAAAGGATTTTCATTCTATTAGCTAGGTTTGTATGTCTCTTAGCCTAGTGTCAAGACTATAATTTATCGATGTAGTTTAAACTCGATTTCGAGAGTTGCTTTAATTATTGTATGGTTATGTCAAATATCGTTTCCTGACAAAATATTTTTCGTCTGGTGTGTTTGGATTTGTTCCGCAGATCAACTCAGATCACTTGTACGTTTGTTTTTTATAGACAAATGCAGATTTTATTCGAATTCTTAATTTTCATGACAAATTCAAAATTATTATCGAACATTCCCTTACATCGAATTCATATCTTTTGGCAACACTTTTGAAAATCTAGTTCCCAAAACATTGCAATTTTGTCCTATTTTTCTGTGAATTGTACGTATAAAATTTAAACTCTGATAATTCGCCGACTTCCCTTTGTCAAAGGACGGAGGGTTGATAAGGTTGATTATAATTACTAATATACATACGTATATTTTTACTTCTTAGACCTCTTGTTATCGTTTTATAAAAATAATATGATATTATATTTATATAATGCGTGTTTCATGATCGCATAGTTTGAACGCTTTTAATAATAGCGAATATTTGTTTTTTATTCTTATCTATAATCTAAAAATATTATAGGTAATAATTTCCTCGGAAATATTTAATATTTTAAAGGAAGAACTTTATCAATCAGCTCGCGTAGAAGCAATTTTGTACTTTCTTAATTTTTAGATTCTTGTGCTTTATTTTCCTTCTCTGTACTGATATCAAATTTTACTTAACACATCATTATAAACAAATAAAAACAATATCTTTTTCCAAAAGGTCCATTTACAGGTCTGTTCTAAAATAACGATCCACGTGATGAGAATTGTACATCATTTTTTAAACATAAATCAAATAAATAAACAAGATTCAAAATTTACTGACCATTGTTCAAATGAATATCACGGGAGTCTTTGACACCATATGGTTTTTGACCAGGAATATCTTGATGTCATTTTAACGACTCCTTTTATGTGTAACTTTCAAGGAATTCTTAATTTGAGTATGGAATTTGTTTTTTATAAAAAACTTGTCTTTTAAATTCGTTTTAAGCAAATAAGGGTAATTTCGACATTCTTCAAATCGGTTAAGATTCATTGTCAGGTAGCTCCACTTGCCCAAACAGCAAAAGCTTTGCGTGAATCACTTGTCGCCATTCGCAGCATGAGTGGAACGCAAGGCGACGAACGATGGAATGCCTCAGCGGAAAAAGATACTCGACCCAAAGAAAATACAAAAATATTAAAAATACAAAAGCAAGAACCCGTCATTTACACGGCTGCACCGCTTCTCTACTTAAAAGTTTTACAAGGCGCGATCACGCGCGCACACCTCTCCACCGCTAGCTAGGTCGCGAGCAAAACTTGGGATTTTCTTGGGGGACTCTTTGATCTGATCAAGACGATGGCGCGGATGGATAGAGGCAGCGAGCCAAGAGCTAGTACCTTACTTAGTATGTGGTTGACATCGATTTGTTGCAGACTGCGGTGCGATTGTTTACTCACCTTCGGTCGTGCTCGAGCGATCGGTTTCACTTTCCGTTAAGCGGTTTGCTGTTAACTAGGTTTATTACCTGTCTATATCTGTCAGGATCGCGTCGAGGTGGTGTTTAATTTGTATTGACAGATTGGAGCTAAGTGCCCAGAGCCTGTCATTTATACCTAAAAGTTGCAGGACGTTTTCGTATCCTCCAGTTAATGTGTCACCGTTAATGCTCATTAGGTGCTGTGTGTCTATGGTCGATTTAGTTCAATTAATGGGTAAATAGTGAAAAAATTGAAATGGTTTTATTAGAAAATTGTAAATCGAGAGCGTTTCCCACACTTTAAGCAGATTTTCCCGATATTGTGCAATGAACTGGAAAATACAAAAAATTGAACGGTGTGCGCGTGTAGTTTCGAGGTGGGCGTTCAGTTAAATGTTTTCTGAGATTACAGCAATCCGCGGGTAGCAATCGTGTGAGTGTGGTTGAGCCGGTTGATCAGTGATCGTGCCGTTGGCAGAACAAACTGATCGAGCTCAGCATGATTATGTCCGAGGCTACTAGTCATAGACTAGCTTCAGTCAATACCAACCGAGCGATTCCCATATCTAGCGATTTTGATGATCTCACCCATGTTAGGGAAATCGCTGATGCTTCAAAGGTGCAGCGAGATCAAATATCTTCAAAGCAGACTTGTAAAATGTAAGTAAAAGAATAACTACGATGGCTTAAGAATGAGTTTTTTACATTACAAGTTCAAGAACATGGCTTTAGAATTAGAATATCTTCAAATATCAGAAATATAATATGTAGTTTCTTATATAATAATTAAATCCTAGTACATAATAATTTTGGGATTACATAAAAGATCCTCTCAATAAGGACAATTTGCATTTTGAAAAGAATAATTTTGAAGAAAGACTAGTTTTGCACTTCCAGAAGCACGATAAATTGTTTAAGAACTTCATGAAAATACTGTATGATTCATGCTCGTTTGTAGAAAGAAAAACATCTTAATAATTTATAAACTCTTTCTTTAATCCGTATTGCCAGACCCCAACATCTTCTTGATTACACAGCTGTTCTTTCAAACTCTGATGGTTTGGCACATACGATTTTTTAAAACTCTCTCTGTAAAAATGGCTTCTTTTGTAGGAAATAAGGGTAAGATTTTTAAAAACCTTTTAAAAGATTAAGACGCACTTGATAAAGTGGCAATTAGGCCAAGTTTGGTTTAAATTGATTCGAATTTGATTTAAACTTGGTTAAAATGTTCAATTCGTGTACAATTTCAAGACCTTGCAACATAGCAAACTCATTTGATTATTGAACATAGTTTAGCTATAATTTAACGTACTGATATTTGGAAATTAGTATTTTTAAATGCCATGCAATTGTATTTGTAATTTAAAAAACTAATTCCAAGGCAAGATCACGTATTTCGTACACCGACGCAGTTAACTACTTAACAAGTCTGCTCACAGGAAACCTCCCGCCACTAAGGCATCAAATATAATAAATCTGGACAAAAACAGGATTCAGTATCGCCGGAGGCGACCAAAGTTTTTAAGGCCTTTGAGTGTTCCATCTAATTTCAACCTGAGCAAACGATTGTCAGCGGTCATCCGGCAGTCGGTTGAACAAAGAGTCGGTGACAACGAAGTCGTTGATCTAGCCATGATCAAGCAACTAGAGGATGAAATCTACAACAGCCGCGATATGCTCTACCCCGACGAAAAGTGCCTTCCGCGAACCGATTGCAAATTTTACAAGCCCTCGTGCTCGCACTCGATGCAAAGGAGCTCCAGCGAGGAAAAGATCTTCAATCGCGATCTTTGCCCACACTTAACAAGTGCGAAACCAGTTCTTATGGTCGATGCAGAAAACTTAGATCCACTGTTGTTACGAAACGATCGGGAAAGGCAAGAAAGTGATTTACCTTCTTCGCCCATTCAACCGGTCCCGAGCACTCGATCAATTTTAATTGTGGACAACTCCAAGTATTATCCAGTCCTAATGAGGTACGACATAAACGAGAGTGCCATCGCGGCGGCTTGCGTGGAAGACGTCCCTAGGATAAATTTAGATAAAATAGCGCTCACACTCAGCTCATCCGCGAAACCTAGGCCTAAAAATAATATCCAAGAGGAAGGGAACAAGAAATTTATTGGAGCAATCAGAGCTGGTGGAGCTGAGGGCCTAGTCAACGGGTTTGAGCGTGGGGACCCGGGTGGGTGCCCCAGTCCTACTCCTCCGCCCTCCAAGCTCAAGCGATTCTTGTTTCCTCGTCAAAATTTAAACTTTGGATGGAGGAAACAGCGCAGCAAAGGGAAGGAAGGGTCCAAAACTAGTGCCCTGGGAGCAACCTCGAGCTCCCCTTGGTCGACCTCACTGGAGGCAATCAATGCGGGGCCCCAATCAATGAAAATTTATCATTCATTAAGCGATCCAGCGCTGAATGCAATTGAGTCCCAGTCCGGGGATTATGCAGTAATTATCAGCGACTCGAGCAGGCTCGATCAGGGCACCAAGAAGATTTGTTGGAGTGTCAACGATTTGGGCGACGACGCTGACGACCGAAATAGACCCGCGCGGTCTACGACGTCTCCTACTAAGAACGAGACTATCTCAATTTTATTGGGTAATAATTGTCAGGGCGCTAGCAAAAGTGGCTCGAGTTGGTGTAAAGTTGGAAACGAAAGGAACAGCTGGTCACGCTCACACACAGTCCATCAACAAGGTGTTGACCGAAATAGCAACAGCAACAGCAGCAGCAGCGGGAGGAGCACGACGAGCGACGAATTCAAAATTTCCGCGGGCAGTGTACCGCCCAGGCGAATACTTCCGCGGCAGAAACAGCGGCCGCCGCAACACACTTCGGCGGTGGCCAGAAGAAATCGTAAAAGCCGGTCAACAACTCGCGACAATCAACAGGGCGTTGCGTCAACAGACGCCGTTAATACTTGGGTCTACAGGAAAAGGTGCGATTTTGTTGCTTTTTTATTTATGGATTTTCATATTTTATGCTCAATTTTTTCGATTTTTTTCCTTTGATCTTACTTCCTACAGCACTTATACTTAATCTGCTACACGAAAAATGTTTTGATGGAAATGAAAACGAAGAGATATTATTTCTATGATTCGTTTATGTATGCTATTTGTATTTGATCGTCTTACATGCTCTTAAAATTAAAGTAGAGCAATTTAAAAGCTAAATAAGTCAATTCAGCTTACGAAAAGGAGGCGTTCAATTGAGCAGTTCATAGAGAACTTAAATTCTCGAACAATTAATTAATCTATTGCTGCTTTTTTAAATGATTTTATTTAGTTTCAAACCGTGTACGTAACAGTCAAATCTTGTAAACTCATTTACGCCCACTTTACGCTAACCGATTGATCTGAAATTTTGCAGCCAGCTTTGGTTCCGGTGACAATGCAATATAGTGTACTCAGAATTGTGATATATTTAAAATGGCGGATGTTCCAAGATGGCGGATTATCTTTTCCTTTACAACCTTCAAGACATGGGTGTCAAATGAAAGGGTTTGACTAGCAGAATATGATAGGTCGGATGACGTCATTCTAAATTCCAAATGGCGGATACCTCAAGATTACAATTTGCTTCACAATCCCTTTGGCATGGGTATTGAATGAAAGGGTTCGACGAGAAAAATACGATAAGCTAAAGTTTAAATTATATAGTGATTTCTGTCCGAAACTAAAAAGTAAAAAAAAATAAATAAAAAAAATTTTTAAGTAAAACGATTTTATATATTATGGGCATAAAATCGTGGGCGCGATCAATTAGCGAATGGTTTTAATTAGAAACTAAGTAGAACACACTAAATCACATAATTAGTCAACTATTTTATGCGCCCACGATTTTATAACCATAATATATAAAATCGTTTTACTTAAAAATTTTTTTTATTTATTTTTTTTTTTTCAAAACAAAATATATATCTTAGTGTACAATGTTTGGAACACGCCGAGCAAAAACAGATTTTACTTGAACTACGCCAAAATGATAGTTGTTTTTTTTTTACCTATTGGTATGGGTAAACAGGTAAAAACTCTTTACTTAAGGCTCTTTTCATGGAGGCGAAAATTTAAGCTCTTGACCGCATTTTTCGTTTTACTCATACCTGTAGTGTATCATTTATCAGCATTGCATACATACGGGTAATTTGCTTATTTACGGTTTAGCTTAATAATTATAGAAGTAAGTGAAAGCTGTTTTAAACAAAATAGAAACAGAACTAAATTCTTCCACTAAATGAAAAAAATTTATGATATTTTTCTCGATGTTTGTATATTAAACATTTATACATACAAGCGAGTTTATATGAAACCTTTAACCTCATAATTTTACTCAGATAGACAGTGTTAGTAACAGTCATAAAAATGAACCAATTTGCATATATTTCAAAATTACTTCCTTGTTCTTATACTATTCTGATCGGACTTTTTGTAATTCGTTCAGGGTTGCAACCGTAATTCATTAAATACCTATAATTGAATAGATTCAAATTGTTTGGTTCGGTGCATAGATTTCATTTTTTTGCACTGTTTATACACAAGATCACTTTGAACTTCATCAAAGTAAAGCAAAAACGGAAATTGTGACAGAATAAAAGAAATGCTTCTGAAGCTTCCTTCCTTAGATCGCCCTTAAAAAATTGTAATACATGTATCGTATTTTTACACCTGTCAGCATTTCTTTATATTCATGTCCCAAATTCCCGCGATATTTAAATACCTTAAAGATGTAATTAGCTTTTTGTTTTAAAAAATTCCTGAAATGAACGAATTAAAGCTAAATAGCTTTTGTAACATATCTACGACAAGCACGCATTTGTCTTGTGAAATGGTAATATCAAAGTCATATTAAATTTTCTTTTATTTTAGTTATTTTCAGAATTCGTATGGAATTATTTACAGAAACTAAGTTGACAAATGTTTACTTTCTGTAGAATTAAAATACAATATAATTGCGTGGAAAATAATAAGTTGTTAAAAGAATTAACGAGGTATATAATAAAATTGTTTATTAAAACGATTTAATGTGTCTTCTTTTTAATTAGAGCAAAGCTCATTTGTATTTCTTTTCAAAGAGTATTTTAATGAAAAACTGGATAAAAGTGCAGTGCTCATGTGCACATTTTTATTTAGAGAGCTCAAGGGAGGAAACTTTTGAGTCGGCACAATATATTAAAATGCCTTCATATTCTTGCATAAGTGAGGACTTTTTATTTTCCTGTCTTTGTTGCCACCCTGCCGAGTCAGGACGTAAAATTGCATTAGTAATTCGGAGGTGAATTATAAGCCCGCAAACTTCCAGAAGTGGAACGACTCTGTTCCCGGCATAAACAATTCCCAACAAAGAACTTCCTCCGTGGGGCCCATGACCGAGCGTCGACATCCAAATCTGGCCTAAAAATTAATTGGAGCCGACAAATTTTTTCAAGATTTATAGCGCCCGCGTCCGCAGTCCGTACCTTTGGGGATCTGGGGCTTATCACAGCATCGGATCCCTCATCACGATCATAACTCAGGGGGCCTTTGGCGCACGGCCGCTGGAGCCCCGGTGCATTTAGAAGGCTCAGTTTTGTAATTTATGGGCTGCCTGCATGAAACGCTTTATGAAGGCTGCTAATGGAAAGGCGGCGTCCGCCGCGGGAATAGCAAGTAACGTTCTCGTCCAGGTGCTTAGCATTTGTTGAGACACGTATTTATGTTCGTTTTAATTAAGAATTCAACTCGGCGCGGCGGAGTAAAACAGCGCTCCTCATAAAGCTCGGGGTGCAGTAAACCGAGTGGAAACATTATGTTAAGCAGGTTGTCAATTGGGCCGTGGTGACTGATGGCGCACGGCTACCACCGCCACTTGGTGCAGCGGATGTGGACGTTAAGTCGCTGGCACGGTCGACATGAAAAATGGCTCTATTATTTGGTTCCCACCGGACCCGTCTTGATTGCTGCAGGAATCGAAAGACCTTGCAGATACATTGCAAAAATTTGTAAGTCTCAGATAGTCAGATCCAAGATTGCGCCTCCTCTGGGCTATCTCACGACGATTCGACACCATCGAATGTTTTTGAGACGGGAGTGTCATAAATCTGCCTAATTGAAAGAACATTGGGGTCTCAAGAGTGCTTGGGCGATAATTGATCAATAACTCAATTGAGTCGTGTTTCTGCTTAGAAATAAGGCCTGGTATAGAGTAAACCATTGTCAATTCAAATTAAAAAGCAAGTTTTTACGAATATGAAGCGAAAACTTGAAAACGATCAGATAAGTTAGGAAATTTTTCATTGAATTGAAGTTTATAAGCCGACACTTTACACGGAAAAACATTTTTCAGAAATAGCCCTGTATTTTCCGACGGATTTTGGGATAGTGCATTATTTCGGTAGCATTTGTGAAAAAATACACGGATTTTAACTAAAAATTAAGGGCCAGCGTAAAATGTTGACATTATTTCCTATACTGTTAAGGAGATCTGCTGCTTTTTCAATATATGTTGTGGATTTTATGGCAAACGTTCCTAAATTGGTTGGGAAGATTTTTACTATCCCAACTTTTTTTTCCGTGTATATGAAAAATTTTAAATTTGCAAAAATTGCATCCAATTGCTGTTATTTTCACCCATTCAAACTTTGAACCGAACAGATTTTTGGATATATTTTTCGACGTAAAGTTGGTATAAATCCAAGCAATTCACGAAACAGAAATTGTTTCGTATGGGTTCCTGCTCATAATTTAAAATCAGTCCAAAATTTCCTGCTTAATCTGATCCATATCCGATTTTGAAAAAAAAACATAGCTAATAATGATTTCCTAGAGTCCGTGAAAAACAGAATTTAAAGTAAAATGGATTTACTTAGGTTTTGTAAAGATTGTTTTTCTTATTAAATATAACTAGTATTATCCTAATATGTTAAATAACTAACTCTTGGTGCACATATGTTCTTTCAAATATCCTTTAGAAAATGTGGCGTATAGGGGTTTATTCGGTCGCTGATTTTAAATTTATAATCATAGTTTCAAAATTATCTTCAAAAACTAATATTAGGGTTTTGTTTAGGTCAAAAATTTATTTATGTTCTCATGTTTTGTCCATAAACAAACTAAAAATGTCTGCTCCTGCAATCCGCAAAACCGAAAACAGTCCAAGAAAATTTAAGAAAAGAGATAGTAAGTGTTACTTATCACCGTGTCACAAAAGGTTAACGGATGGACTGGGCTTGTATTTAACCTTTTTGTTCATAATTTTCCAACGAAACGTAATTTGGTTACATTTAATTTGATATTTAATTAAACATGCACCCAAAAAGCATTAAACATGTCATATCAAACAAATCTCCCATATCCATTATTAAAATTACGCATTATTGGAAATTTGATATGCACATCTGAGGGACATATGTCATCATTAGACTAGCAGAGGGGTGAACATTAAATAAATTCACGAACATTAAGCTCCGAAGATTAAACATCTGGTGGTATTCAAGATATCTTAAAGGGACAAGGTGATAGTTATGTTCTATATCTGTGGGAAAAATAGCAAGAAACTCAAAACAAAAACAACAAACACAGCGATTTAAATTTGGGACTGCTATCTATGTGCTGACGCATAAATACTTCTTTAATTTGTGAATATGAATTCTTATATATTTTCATTCAAGAATAATCTTCACCAGTCCATTCAGAAGCAATGACACTGGACATAAATTAGAAACTTTAAGGTGGAGAGTTGTTCTGAGAAAAGTTTATTTTTAGCAATTTCCATTATTACGTTTATAGCCGCACCTTAACTTATCCATTATTATTATTTTCTTTATAGCTATGATGGCTCTTGCTGCAGTGGAGTAGGTGAGATCCCTGCCAGGGGGCATAGTCCTCAAAAGGGATCACGTTATTCGTATAACAACACTGCCGAAACAGTATTCCATTGGCGAACGTCCAGTGTAGGAGCAGCAGATTTTCGGGGTGGAGGATCACAGAAAAATTCGACAAAAATGTCAGATTTAAACATAATTCGTGGCCACTCGCCTCATTTCAGTCCATCTAGAAATAATGGAAGTATGTACATATTATAATGTATTTTTTTTGTGTAAAATATTTAGTAATTTAATTTCAAACAATTTCAGCTCAATCAGAGAATCCTACATTGCATGTGCACTTTCCGAATCAAGGATTTCGGATGATACGGTTCGATGAAGCATCAGATGTTCGGCAGATCATAAACTTAATAGTGAGTTCCATGAATCCTGGCCAAAAGCCCAATCCGCAAAGTTATGCACTGCGGTTGCACAATGTTGTTACCAAAGAAGTTCTGTGGATGCCGAGAGATACGAGTATAACGCAGGTCGTTGCACACATCTCAAATCCATCGTGTCCAAATGCAGACTGCCCGAATAGTGAGAAAACAGCGACGGCCAAAAAATTACAACAAAAATCAAACAATCTCGGAGTTCATGCGAATAGTGTTTGGAGAGCTGAACTGCGTGTTCGTTATGTTCCCAAAAGTCTCAAAGAATTGTATGAAAAGGATAGAACTACTTGCCATTTCTATTTCGACCAGGTGAAACAAGACTATATACAGTCAAATATTCCATCTATAGATCAGGATATAGCGATTCAGTTATGCTGTTTAGGCATAAGACATTACTATAAGGATACTAACCAGGTAAGAGGTGTAAATTCATATTATATTAAAATAATTGACCGTAGTATATTTGATATACATAGATCAGATGCTTAGAATATTACTACTATTCGTATGATTTTTCTTATTAAACCGATTTTTCTAACATCTGCAGTTAAGAGTCGAACAAAAAATAATTATATGACTTTTAGAGTCAGTTGTGTAATATACATATTCAAAAATAAACTTGAAGATTTTTAGTAGTAAAAGAACAGGTTTTAGCCAAAAAATGTAATATGCATTCAATAGCTGTGGAATTCTCATTATGACTATTACTACTCGAGTACTTCTGAACCTGAACTGAATTACAATACTTAAGTACTTCTGAACTGCATTTCTTGAGTACGTGAGTTCAACATTTTGAATTTTGTGTACCCAGCATAAAGCAATTAAATATTCAATTACATATGTGGGCCCTGGTGCGGTGTGATACAAATTTAAAATTTATTTGTATTAATTTCTAAATTGTATAAAATAGTATTTAAATACACACTCAGCATTTAATTGAGTACAGGATTTTTTAGAATCAATGGGGAGTGTTTCTAGAAAGTGGATAATTTATTCTTACTAATGGTACCAAGCATTTAACAATTGTTTCACAAGTTGCTGAGGACTCAGACATCAAATTTTAGCTTTTCAAAAATTCATTATTTATAGCCATCAACAATTTTGACTAGATTGTACAATTATTAGGCCACAGAATCATATTGGTTAACCAGTATTTTCAACGAAAGTAAAACGAAAATCCGATTTATTATGCTGGAAAATATCACAAATATCTGTAAAAGTATTTAAAAGTTTTTTAGCGCTTTAATTTATTCTAATATTTTAAGACTAATACAACAAAAAGTTCTAAATAACTTCATGCCCAAAATATTTTTCTTAATTTCTATAGTTGTCGGATAAAAAACATCATATAGACTATATAGAAAAGGAAATGGGATTTAGTAACTTTTTACCAAAGTCTGTGATACATACGATTAAGCAAAAAAATCTTAAGAAACTCATTCAAGCGGGCTATAAGAAGGTGTACAACTATAGCGAAATGGAGTACATGCTGAAGTAAGTTTGCAGTTCATCTTCTCTCTCCCGCTGCCACTTAGTAGGCATCTTTTTCTTCAACAGATTTTTCGAGCTTCTGAGGACGCAGTACACATTTGATCAAGAACAGTTCTCGGTTACTCTGAGCTCAGCATGGAATATCTCTGGGAATTTGTACATCGGCTCCCATATCGGTAATTTTTATAACCATAATCATTTGTTGACTTTAATCAAACTAATTTTGATATTTCAGGAATCTCCTACTTAACCCATCCTCAGGCAAAGTTGACAAAAGTTGCAGATTTCCAAGACATTGAGCGGATAAAAACCTACGTTCTACCAAAAGACAACAATCAAGCGTCGAGTGATGGTTCCAGTTCACAAAAGTTAACCACAACAAATAGTAACTCAGTTACAAATAGCCCTTTAACTAGTAAAAAATCCCTCGAAAAGAAGAACAGCTGCAACTGCCGTGACATTAAAACGCAGCTTAAAATAAAAGTCACTGGAAACGAAGAAGACTTAGTTATTACCTGTGATGGACTTAATGTAAAGTTATTTTAAAAATAAAATTTCCAATTTATATTCGAACTGAAAAGTTGTTATCTTTGATAGACTGCCGAAAGTATTGCTGACTTGGTGGATGGATATTGTCGATTGATCAGTAACAGTGATATAAGTCTTTGGGATCGCTCGAATCAAACTCCACATGGTAGTGCTACAAATTCATTAGAAAAATCGAACAAACAGGAATTTGATAAATCCAACGAGAATGACAACTCTACACAGTCAACTAATGCAACTGAAAAAAATACTCCAATTTTGAATGAGGACTATGCAGAAATAGGACTCGCCGAGGAGGAAGGTGATTACTCGACTCCGGCAGGTATTTTAGTTTAAATCTTAATATATTAGACAATATTAAATAAAAATTTAATATTTCTTAGTTCGCAATTATGAACTAGACAGGTCACAAATTACCCTAAATGAAATTATTGGCGTTGGTCAGTTTGGCGATGTACACATCGGTACATGTCGTATTAAACAAAAGGCAACCCCCAAAAAAACTACTGACGAAACGAAGGGCCTCTCGGAGTCAACGAAGAACGACAACAATAATGACAGTAAAACTGGCATTATTCATGTGGCTGTGAAAACATGCAAATCAGATGATGATCAAACTAAAACAGAAAAATTTCTGGAAGAAGCATGTAAGCAGATCTTTAAATTGTATGGGTTGAATAATCGGAATATTGAACGATTTTGTTCTTTTCAGACATTATGCAGAAGTTCGACCATCCGCATATTATCCGACTGATAGGTATATGCAGTACTCCCCCAATTTGGATTGTTATGGAACTAGCAAGGCTGGGAGAGCTTAGAGCGTACTTAAAGAAAAATTCTGAAAAGTAAGTATATACCTAAAGATCGAAATAAAACAAACTAAATTTTAATTGCAAAAAATGTTTTTATTTAAGTATTGAAAAATTAGTTGTAATACGTTCGTCCTTTTTTAAGAAACAATTTCACAAGTTCAAAAATTGTTTGAACAAAATCAAGACCACCCTATTTTTTTCCTCAGATTCACAGTCTTTAGAAATGCACTTTGAAAAAAATCAAACTTATCCGTTTTTATGCTTTGTTTTTGCTCTCTACCTTTTCCTGTTCAATCAATACATAAACAATATGGGAATAGAAAACAGTGGTAGAAATTATTTTTTTTTTTTATAAAATTGGTATAAAGGCTTGTTTCAAGAAGTGACTATTTTGTCTTTTTACCTTTTCCTTTTTCTTTTCCTTTTCCTTTTCCTTTTTTATCTTCCTTCTTTTTGGACTTTGCAGCCGCTTTCTTGGCTTTTTTAGCAGCTCTGGCTGCTTTTGCAGCTGCACGTTCTCTCTTTTTAACTTCTCTACATCCCGCCAAATTCAAAGGCATGTCTCGGTAATTCCATGCCAAGGGGAAGCCCATTGTCAGTTTGATGTACCTTAATCCGTTGGGAAAATGCGCCGGAAGCTTTGTTTCTTCACATTTCTTTCGACCACATTTACTCCATGTGCTGAAACGAATGTCTTCTTCCCGAATTTTTTGATCCTTTTTCTCTATATCTCGCCAATAAGGAATAGTGATTTGTTTTACTTCCCTGCATCTGTTTTTCCCTATAATATTGACCCTGGGTTCTTCTAGCCATTCTCGTGGTCTCCTTTTCTTTTTCCTTATTTTCGGTGGTTCTTGAAACCATGGCTTAATTTCCCATGGATTGAGCCATTCATAGTACTCTTTACAGTCTTTATATGGCGTGTAACGCATTTCCTTTCAAAGATTTTATCGTTTTCTTTCAGATTAAAATTGGGGACACTACTGCTTTACTGCTATCAGCTTTCAACGGCTCTTAGTTACCTAGAGTCCAAGAAATTTGTGCACAGAGATATTGCCGCTAGGAATGTTCTCGTGAGTTCTCCGACTTGCATCAAGGTAAGTGTTTTTTTCCCCTTTAATATAAGTATACTAAAGAAGAATTATATAATTTTCTATATTTATTTTTTCTGTTACACGGTCTAATTTAGTTTCCTCAATAAAATAATTTAATGTCACTTTTTTTACACCTACCTACTAAGATAGGATAGTGTTGTATATATTTTATCCTATACTATTATACGATTATACGCAAGAAGTTTGTACATACAGTAGAAAATATATTACATACGTCATTATAAAGAGTGATTTTTTAAGCGTTTGGTTTTTAATTTTAAAAAAACAGAAAAATTGGAAAAAGGTATACAATTTTTATTGGAGATTAAAAGTCAATTCTTGTCATTTACTCTTTACAGATTATTTCATGTAAATGTTGGCAACTACTACGTTCCAGATAGTGGGTTCGAGTGACTTTTTCGTGTGATGTTGTCTTCTAGTGCTAGAATCGATGCTGGTTTATAAGCATAAACAAAAGATTTAACGTATCTCCACAAAAAGTAGTTCAACGGTGTCAAATCACACGGTTCAAAATGAGAAATGAATTGCTTACCAACTTCATTTCGCAATAGGTCCAATGTTTCGCGTGCTGTGTGGCATGTGGAACAGTCTTATTGAAACCACATGTCAACTCGTGTATTTTGGGTAAAAAAGTTGGAAATCATTGAGGTGAGATACCAGCGGTAATGCTCGAAAAAGTCACTCAAAATTGGACTTCTCGTAGTAGTAGTAATCGTGGCCAACATTGACATGAAATAATCTTTAAAATGTAAATGGTGAAGATTGATTTTCAATCTCCAATAAACATTTTATACCTTTTTCCGGTTTTTTTTTTTTTTTAATTAAAAACCAAACGCTTTTTACTTCTCTTCTACTTCTTCATATCAGAGTGAGATTGCATGCTCTTCTTCATATCCCCATTCTTTGACTAAAACTTTTAAAATTAAAACCATTAAAATTATTATAAAAATAACAATTACATAATAAGAATATACATATGTATCATGAAAGATTTTTCAGCTGAATGAAGTAAAAACACCCTAAAAGGAAAATCGGCAGAAAAGCATAATAATGAAAGAATATGAAAATAGGCCTTATCTCTGGGAAATATTGTTTGGTTTAATTATACCGAGCAAAGCTCGAATGCTTGCCCTTCTCCAATTCAGAGATCAACCGCAATCACCCAAGAACGAACCAATGAAATTGCTGAATTGCGTATTCTTTTTAATTTCAAAAACGGACAATGTCTTTAAATTAGTGTGAAGTTAGTTAGGGAAGCGGGGAAATGCCGTTACGCACTAAGGAGGCCGAAGCTACTCCTGTGCCGGACTCCCTGGCCATGGCCAGGCCTACCGGCTAAAACCCCGCTCCCCTCCTCCTGGAATTCCACCCCGGAACCATCTTAGAAGACATTACTTCGGGGTGGAGCCCTATGTAACTCGCCTTTCAAGGAGGCACACACCCTTCCGACAGAAGCATCCGTCCCATTCACACAGCCAGCAAGGGCCCCCTACGAGACCCCTGCCTTTGTCGGCACCCCCTTCTTGAGCCAGCTAACAGGTGCCCCCGAGAGAGCACCCGCTGTTGTCAGCTCCCCTCCACGCTGCTGGCGAGGGCATTCCCTCCCGAGGGAGGCAATGCCTCGCCAACCAACACGCACTCCGCTCAGACATCTGTCTCCATTCATTCACACAGCCAACAGGATCCCCCTAGGGAACCCCTGTTTTTGTCGGCAGACACCAAACAGATAAGCACGCTAATAAGTTAAATAAATTAACACCAACAAAAGCCAACAGGGACCCCTTAGGAACCCCTGTTGTTGTCTCTTTCCTTCTGGCGAAGGATCCCTCTCACAAACGAGGAAACGCTCCGACAGAAGTCGTCACTCTGCAGCATAAAGCCCGAACCAAAATGGGACGTAACGTAACGCAACAAACGTCAACGTAAAGTGCGAACGTGTGTAATTAAATGGGACCGCCCAAAATAGACGTAAGTCAACTTGACGAATCTTCGTCAAATTCAGAAATGTCATTTCAGCCGTAAGTAAGGTGCGGTAACGATCGCACCTTGCGTTACGTCCCATCATTTTGTGGTTAGGGTGAATCGTTTCTATTTAGGGCAAACTGTCAGTTTAGACGTGCCGTAAGCACAGTTTCGTTAAAACGTGACGTAACGCAAGGTTGCTTACGTTTCTATTTTGGTTCGGGCTTATATTGTCTGGGGTTATGCTGCCTGTCGCGCTCTCTAAGTCGGCCCTCTCCGCTCTCCACCAGACACATTCAAAGAATGTGTGGAGAGCGGAGTCGGATGGGGAGCTACAGTATCGCAGCACGGGCTCGGCACCTTCCCCATGTGATAGAGGAAGGACCGGAAGTGCCCGTGCCTCGTCAGCATTTGGATGAGGTAGTAATCAACCTTACCGTGCTGACGGTCCAGCCAGGTGTCCAGCTGCGGAATCAACCGAGCTGTCCACCGGCCTCGCGCCTCCCCATCCCAACGCTCTTGCCAGGACGCAATGGTCCTGGCCCGGGCCACCCTCGCGGCGTCACCCCCCAGGACAATCTTCTCCCGGTGGACGAACTGTCGTTCCCTGGCTAAGAGGTCAATAGGTATGACCCCCGCGACCACCAGTACCGCCGGTTCCGAGACCGTGCGGTAGGAGCACGCGATGAGGGACCCTGAAGTCACGCTCTAACGCATTGAGCTCGTCCCCCCACCTTACCGAGTGGAAGGCGTTGCGCACATCCAGAGTGACCAGCAGGCACACCGGGCGAGAATAATGATTCCCGCATTCAGTGGCCCGGGCCGCATCGATTAGCTTCTGGATAGCATGCACTGTCAACCTCCCTTTCCGAAAGCCATACTGCCTTTCGGAAAGGTCCCCAGCAGCCTCGACACAGTGGTCTGTGCGACCCGGGGAACCCTGCTGATCCCTTGCCCTTGCTGATAAGCACAAGCCTAGCTGTCTTCCAGCGGGAGGGAAACACACCTGCCTTCAGGCAGGCATTGTACATATTGAGCAAGAGCCCTGGATGGCTCGCCGTCAACGCCTTCAGCACCTCTGCTGGAAGTCCGTCGGGCCCTGGTGCCTTCTTATTTTGAAGGCTTTGCGAGGCACTCATTAACTCCTCCATTGTAAATGGGGGAGGATCGAGTGCCTCGCGGGCCGCGAAACTTGGCACCAGCGGATGGGTGGGGAAAAGGGCATCCACAATGGAACGGACCGTCTCCGCATCGAGGGGAGCGCTCTGCGAGAACGCCCCCAACTTGCGGAGAACGATCCTATACCTTAATCCCCAAGTATCTTCATTGAGATCCTCGCTCAGTCGCTGCCAGCATCGGCGCTTACTCCTTTGGATGGCCCTCCGAAGGTAGTGTGAATAGATACATATAATGAACAATTAAATGATTAATACCCGAGATACACGGGCACGGTCGAATGAAGATCCAGCACGGATCATCATCGGATGTACCGTGTATCACCGCGGATTAAGTTTGGATTTTCATCCGTAAACTTCATCCGAACGTATCGGATGAAGTTCCCACAACTTAATTCTCAGCCGATGAAGATGGAAGGCCTGGAAAAATCAGCTGATTTTCAGTATCAAACTGTCACTGAAAAAGCAAAAATCGACTGTGAAACTGTCAGTCGTGGTGATGATGTATTTTAAGAACACTATATACATAGTACGTTTTTTGCTCTTATTATTAAAATTTAATTCTCCTTGATCATCTTCTAAAAACCATAAAATTAGTTAAAAAATAAATTAATTTCGCTCTTTGCATTTTGAACCGTCAATACGAAATGTCACCGACTCGAATTAAAATCGCAGTATGCCCGTGTATCATGCATGGAATGAATTAAAATCTGACTGAATTTTCATTCACCGGATCTTCATTCGACCGTGCCCGTGTATCTTGGGTATAAAACGGGTCTTCCAATAGGGACTTCCGAACTTTGACAGTTGATAGCGGCTATATTGTTGAAGCTACATCTGCCAAATTGCCTTTAATTTATTAAGTCTGTTTTGCCAAATGACCATGGATAGATATAGCGTTCAACAACATCTGCAAATGATAAGATTGTGTTACCAAAATGGATGTTCTGTTCGGGCAACGTTCCGGCGAGCGCTATAGGTTGATGATTACCAACTTCTTTTGGCCTGAATTGGATGATATGGACACCAACAACAGGACTGCGCTACGTGCCACACAACCCATGCCACAGTACACATTCTGCACGAGCGATTTGAGGGCATGGTCATCCCACGTGAAGTTGATGTGAACTGGCCACCGAGATCCCGCGATTTGACCCTGTTAGACTTTTACTTGTGGGGTTTTCTTAAGTCGCAGGTCTATGCAAATAAGCCAGAAACCAGAGCGGCCCTCAAGGCCAACATAATCCGTGCCATCGGTCAAATAGATAGATAGAAGATACCCGACATTTTACCAGTCTCTAATATAATACAAACAAAATCAATGTTTCTGGAGCCAACAAATCAGGAGGAAGTAGAATTAACAATAAGGACATTGAAAAAAAATTCAGCGCCTGGATTGGACGGAATTACAGTAGAAGACTTAGATACAGTAGCTGATATAATTAGTGACACATTGTCTCAATTGATAAATGACAGCTTTGTTACAGGAGTTTATCCGGATTGCTTAAAGGTAACTAAAATCCTGCCAATATATAAAGGTGGAGATCCCACCGAAACAACAAATTATAGACCAATAGCAATACTAAGTAATGTCGGAAAAATATATGAAAAGGTACTGGACAAAAGAATTAGAAACTTTTTAACTTCATGTAATGAATATGACAACAAACAATTTGGCTTTCAGGCAAACAGTGGAACTGATTCAGCAACCACTGAAACAATAAACTTGATAAACGAGTATTTGGACAAAGGTTTTTATGTAGGTGCAGTGTTCGTAGACTTGAGGAAAGCCTTTGACACGGTTGACCATGCTTTACTCCTGCAATTCCTAGAGGATCTCGGGATAAGGGGAAATGTAAACAGGCTAATCAAAAGCTATTTAACTAATCGAAAAATGATTACAAAAGTTGGGGAACACTACAGCCAACCATTGACACTTAAAACTGGAGTTCCGCAAGGCTCAATATTAGGACCAAACTTATATTTAATATATATAAATAATTTAAAGAACGCTGGACTTGCTGGAGAATATCATGTATATGCTGATGACACAAATATAATATATGGTGCAAAAACAGGGGAAGAGGTACAAAACCTCATAAATGAGGATTTAACAAAGTTAAAAAATTGGACGGACGGAAACAAACTATCTTTAAATGAGCAAAAAACCAAATATATGATATTCAAAAACCATAACAAGACTGATATTAAAATAGACATTAAAATAGGTACAGTAAGAATAGAAAGAGTAAGCGTGATTAAATACTTAGGTCTCACTATAGATGATAAGCTCAGTTGGAAAGCTCATACTACGACAATTACCAAAAAGGTTGTGCCATTGCTTGGAGCAATCAAAAGAAGTAAAACTAAACTGAAACCAGAAATTGCGAACTTAATTTACAACGCACACATCATGTCCCACATTAAGTTTAGTATATTAACATGGACACAATGCTCTAAGCAGACTAAAAAGAAAATCCAACGACTCATGAACAAATCATTAAAGACACTCTATCAACTGCCATGGCTGACACCGACTAAGGAAGTATTCAATGAGACGAAAAAATTGAAACTTGACCAAATCATTGAAATTGAGAAAGGAAAATTTATATATAAATTGAAAAAGGGCCTAATAAAAACAAACATAGAACTTCGACTATCCACTGACTTCCACAACTATCACACAAGAAGCAGAAATAACATCAGAACAACAAAGGGGAGGACAGAGAGGGTGCGAACTGGACCCTTGGCCACAGCAATAAAGACGTACAACGAACTACCAGAAGAAATTAGGACAGCGCCAACCCTAGGAGTCTTTACCCACAGGATTAAAAAGCATTTTCTGGACGAGCCGTCAGCAAAACCGCAATGCAATAATTAATGCAATATTAGACTAGTAATAATTAAAATAACTTGAATTAAATTATCATTTTATATGTACTGTTTATTTTGAACTGTTATATTTATATTTAAATTTGTTTCTATGTATTAACCTGATTCCCGTTCTTATACCAGCAAGGCTGACTGAAAGGGAATCATATAAATAAGAAAAAAAGAAATAAGGAAACGCTAATATGTATGTATATAGGAAGGAATTATGTAAAGGACTGGGGTGATGAACTCACAACATAGTTGAGAGAACTTTATCCTCCATTCCTCTAATCATATGTATTGATGAAGAGCAAATAAAAAAAAAAAAAAAAAAAAAAAAATTGATTTGTGCGCCAGAGTGATACACACTTTATTTTATTTAAATTTAAAGATAGGAAGTGCTTAATTAAAGACCCTTTACTATAACTATCTACTGTAAAAAAATAACCACTGAAGTACTATTCAAGAAGATAAAAAATAAGGTTTATAGCAAAGCAACCCTGCGAAATTTATACATTTTATGCTTGACAGGCATTGTTAAGAATTTATATACTTTTATATAATTTTATTAATTGATTCTTAATCAACTACAATGCAAAGTTTCATGCAAGCTGAGGATAACGATACTTACATTGATACGCTAATTAGCAAACTTGAATATAAACCTCCGAGTATTATCAATTCAGTATTAGCAGAAGAAGATGTATTGAACATCTTTAAAGCGATTCAACGTATGAGGCAACACATATACTTGGCTCAACTAGAAAATGTGGTGTACTTCAATTTCCTAGAAATACACTATATGGAATCAGTAACATTACAAAAAAAAATTAAAAGTGTTACCTTTAACATTCCGCAAAGTGCGAGTCATTCAACAGTATCCGTAGTCTCTGGTAATATAAAAACAGATGGAAAGCAATCGTCATTTACTACACATGAAGGAAGCTTGAATTTGGTGGCAAAAATTCAATTAGCCGAAAATCTACTTGGAAGGATTAGAGAAAGAACACGAAAACGCGATATGGATCTCAAAGGGCAAATTATTCAAAAGAAAGCACATATAAAAAGTAAAAAGCTCGAAATTGCGGATTTGAACAGAACTATTAATTTATTCGACGAATTTTTAACTAAGGACACCACAGATGAAAATTCTAGTAATTCATTCCAAAGGTTTAAAAAGTACTGCGTACAATGGATTCAAAACGCTCTAACTCTTGTATGCTTCATGCCTGTAAAACTTTCATCCGTAGAAGTCCAGGCGAAACGCCTAATGAAGGAGAATTTGAAAAAGAAAGATTTGAAAAAAGTTCTATGTCCTATCGATGTGGAAAAGATTACAATTGCTAGAAATACTTGCTTACAACAGAACGACCAAATACTTAAGGCTTTATTAAGAATAAAGAAAATTCATGGATTAACAATGGATAAACTTATTTCGCACAAGAAGAAGTTTAATGCAAGCGAAGAAGAGCTTAAAAAAATAAACCGAAATATTACCAACACTCAAATTCAAATCGAAAATGTGCAGAAGGAAACACGACTTGTGGAAAAGGTCGTGGAGAAAACTAAGGAGGACTGCATACGTATTAAGAAGCAGGCTGAAGTGCATAAAGCGCCTAGCATTACAGATTACTTCAACCTGAAGCTAAGGATTACAGTTCTGGAAAAGGAAGAAAAATTACTGCAGCGGAATATTAAAATATTAAAAATGCAATTCACTAGCGCTAAGAATCGTTTAGCACAAGCTAAACGGTTAAAGGAAGTTGGAACGTGATAAATTGGTTTCTATGATTAAATCCTCTATAAATTTCTAATTGCCTCTTTTTATTTTGAACGTTCTATTCATTTTACAATATTCTTTCCTTCCTTTCCTTTTCTGAACTAAAATTTATCACAAGAATTAGTTAAGACTCTGCCTATAATCATTTCATGGAAACGCTTACTTGAACTTCGAAGTTAAGAAAAGAAAAACTTTTAATTTTTCATGTTTTCGGTAACCTTCGAAAGTTTTTAATTGTCCAACTATCGAAATAAGGGTGAAACAGTGATTGAATTTAGCTTTAAAATACTTCGCGACTAAAGGGCAAAGAAAGGGTTACGAAAGAAAAACAAAAAACTTACATATGAGCATAAAACATAAATATAGATATACTAAATTAAATTTCAATTGTTCCCAGAGATGAAACTTAACCAAATCGATTTCTTGCTCTCAAAAACCCTGTAAAGTTAATCAAAATTTTTCAATATACTTACATAAATTAAAATCGTCTTAGTTTTCAAGTCATACACACATATACTATAAGATATTAATAACATTCGATTGTACAGAAAGTTTCAAAAAAATTGTTGATAGCCTAGATGACCATAAAATAATAGCAAATTAAATATATTTCGTACTTTGGTAATTTCTTAGATACGAATGGAGAGTGTTAAAAAAAAATTAGTTAATGTGTCTGTTCATTTTCTTAATCGGATTCTCTCAGTTTTACCTATATGTATGTTATGTTATTATTTATGCTAACAATTTTCTCGCGAATCGCTGAGCCGGTTGACATGATTGTACTTTTTGCGTAAGAAGCTCTAAGGAAGGTTTTAGATTTATATCTAATAAGTAAGAAGCTTTCAATATTTAAGATAATAGAATTTTGTTGTGGACTTGAAATTGATTTACTTTTCCATCCTTTAGCTTGCAGATTTTGGGCTCTCTCGATGGGTACAAGATCAATCATACTACCATTCAAGTAAATGTATGCTTCCCATCAAGTGGATGGCACCGGAATCTATAAATTTTCGGCGATTTACTACAGCGAGTGATGTTTGGATGTTCGGTAAATACTTCTGTTATTATTTCTTTTTATTATCTTATATAAATACTCAATGCTCCAAAAGGTGTTTGTGTCTGGGAAATACTTATGCTTGGAGTGAAACCATTTCAAGGAATTAAAAACAGCGATGTGATAGGAAAACTTGAAAACGGCGAACGTTTGCCACTCCCATCAAACTGCCCACCTCGGCTATACTCTCTAATGTCACAATGTTGGGCCTATGAACCTTTGAAAAGACCTAATTTTAAGAATATTAAAGAGACTCTCTAGTAAGTTATTTGGTTTTTGGAATAATTAATGTTTTAAACGCATTAATTTCAATAGTGAGATATTAGTTGAAGAGCGAATGAGTGACTGTGAAACTATGCGACGTGAAAATAGGCGTGTTGCAGCTATGTCATGGGGTGCAGGCGATGATGTTCCACCGCCAAAGCCAACAAGAGTTCCACAAACGGGTAAGGAAATTTTCAAACTTATTTATTAAGCATTAAAATATTTATATATACTTAAAAGATCCCACAATGATGTTACCAATGCCTAACGATGACAACCAGGGAGCCCCCCAAACTTATATCATTGCACAAAATCCTGCAGTTTTAGCACGATTGATGATGGAGAACGAGAATCGCAGTTTGAATCCTTCAACGTATACAACACCAGCATCGGTATTTAATACTTTAGCTGTAGATGTCGACGAAACTAAAACTAACATTTCTAATATAACTAACCCCGCTGATATAAGCTTAAAAACTGTTAAATTGCCTGCAGCAGAAATTTTAAAATTGGATCCCATAGTCGATGATAATTTAGCTTCCGGTATCGAAAATCAGACCGATGAAAGCGTTAAGCTAGAGTCTGAGAGTAATGCTTCATCTAAAGCTAATACCTTTAACAAATACAATAATCCGCAAGACGCTATAGGTGGTGGTTTGCCAGTTGTTGTTTCTCAACCACCCTCATATCCAACTCCTTGCGAAATTATTAGCACTATTCCTCCTCAGTGTCCCACATCCCTTGAGTCTGCTTATCAACCAATGTGCAAAGTAGAGCTCGGTAATACGATTTTGCCACCCGGAGTTGTTCACTCCAGTCAACAATTCAACAACAATTTTATATTATACCAACAACAGTATATAAATCATCAAGCAATGGAAAACCAAATGAATTCCTTGGAAAGAATTCAGAGTTGCGTTAAGAATCGCTCCAACTCTTTAACGAGGCAACTAAGCGCTGGTCACGAAATGTATTTGATGGACCCCACGCATGCTTCGAGTCTTGAACGACGCAATCGGACATCCTACGGTAGCTTGGAGAGGAACCAGTCCGTGCCGTGCCCACCGACGACCTCGGTGAGATCAAAAGGTGGAAGTCTGGAAAGGAACCAATCCATGTCTAGTGCTTACGATTTAATGCGTAATCGCGCCTACCGAGGCGGAAGTCTAGAGAGAAATCAGCAAGTTACTGTCAGCAGATCTGGCAGCCTCGAACGTAACCCCAGCTACTTTGCTTATAGAAGCCAAATAAAGGCCATGGAGGTTGAACCGTTCCAAGAGGAAATCTACGATTTTGGTGGCGCAAATGTGAAAAGTTGCGCGAGTATTGCAATGAACAAGAGCATGGGTCAGGGTCATTCTAACAATAATTGTAGCAACCAACAGCTCATCAGTTCCCCTCCACACAGCTACCAAACTTCGCAGCTACCATATCAACCCCCTGCAAACATTCAGTATTCCCAAAATGCGACATATACTCCAATGGCGCCCAGAGCTTGGAATATGCCCTCGAAAGATATTTTTCAGAGCTACCATCCCATGTCCACTTCCCAACCAAATTCTATAAGTATTTCCCACTCCACGATTCAGGGAGGCTCCCAACAAATTCCTGGTAGCATACGCCTCCCGGCTGAGATGAATGTGGTTTCCCTGAAGCCGGTGCAGCTGCAGCAACCACAACCACAGCCTCAGCCTCAGCCTCTGATCGCCCAAGCATGCTCCACAAGCTTCGCTCATCCATCGCAAGCGGTTAGTGGTGACGGATGTCCCTGCCCCCAGGTTTGACCCTTGAACGTTTACGGCTTGCAACCTGCTCGGTTATTTTGTGTTCTTGTAATTTTCCTGGTTTGCTGCTACAGAAAATAATTATTTTGCTTGATCGACTTTTGTTTGTTCCTACGTTAGATATCGAAAATATCTTTGAAACGTATTAACGCATGTTATTTTGTTCTGTTTGATTTTAGCACTTTAATATTTTCTATGATTTTCTGATTTTTCTAATAAGATACCGTTTTTGATCAATTGTATTCTGTTCTGGAAAATAAAAATAGTTTGAATTATGTTCACATTTAAAGCAACAAAATTTATAAACCAAGGTTCCGTACCTCTCGTAGTTCGTGAATATTTTCAAGGAGATCCACAGACTCATTACATGACTATACCAACGAAAATTAGTTTGAGCCCATTTCAGTGGCTATATCCCTTAGAGCCAATTTTCCAATCGTCAGATAAATTTATTCATCGACTGAAATCGTGCCAGTAATCACCTTGGCTATAATTTAATATAGCTATCAGATGGATAAACTTTAATTTTGGCAAATAGAGTGAAAAATAATTTTTCCTCACAACCAAGTTGATTTTTTGCTTGAAGTAAAAGTATCAGTCTATTGAAAATCGGCCCTTAATGTACGTATACGACGTAAAAATCTTTAAAAAGTGAGGAATAATGTATTTCCACTGTATATGGCTCGAACCCTCCTACACTTTTTTCTTTTTGCACAAAATGCTCAAAACACATCCTTCCCGCTGATATGTTCCCAATATTATGTTTTAAGAACTATAAGAAGGTGAACAAAATTCATTGCGACTTTTGAAATCTTCTTCGTTCACCTCTCAAAATACGTTGAGCCGAATTTCATACATATGTATGTATGAACATTTGAAATATTTAGGTGAGAATATAATTTTTTTAAGGATAACAAACGATTAACGATTATATTTACCTTTGTTTTTTTGTTTTAATTGATCATAATATTTGGTTTCTATATCTCAATTTGTGTGTACATATCATTTTATTATTTACGATTGCTTGTTATAAATACATAATAGAGACTTAAATTCTAAATAACTTTCAAAATAATATTTTATTTTTCTATAGCAAAAACTAATACAAGAAGATTTGGAATCAAAATTAAGAAAACAGCAAATGGAGAGCGAAATCGACAGCAAGTGGCTAATACAAGAAGAAACAAATTTAGTAAGTAAATCATAAGTGCGGTTAATTTTCGTAACTTAATTCAATTCTGTTTTAATGAACAGAAGAAGCGACTGAGTTTAATAACTGCAGGAAACGATATCGAAACGAATGGTTCGATGCAAGGAAATTTTTCAAGTCAAAGTCCAAGGTTTTCTCCTCAGAACACATCGTTTGGGCCATCGAGCCTAAACGATTGCCCACAAACTCCCACGAGTACCACAGGATCAAGACCCCACACTCCCGGATCAAATCCAGGAACGCTAAGATCCACCAGTTCATCAATAGAACGATCGACAACTCCGTCTTCGTCTGCTGATGAAAAATCTCTGCCGAAAAAGACCGAGTCTGTGAAAACACTTCAATTGGATCGAACGAATGATTCTGTTTATGCAGCGACGACGAGTGTAGTCAAGGCTATCATGAGTCTAAGCCAAGGTGTCGAGAAAGCGAACGCTTCTGAGTACTTAGATCTAGTCAAGAACGTCGGAGTGGAGCTTCGCAACTTGCTGGGATCCGTTGATGCATTATCAGTTGTATTCCCTCCGCAAGCACACAAGTACGACGTCTTGTTTTATTTTAATTATTAATTAATGTGAAATGCTTTTTTCTTATTACCAGGGAAGTGGAAATGGCACATAAAGTGCTTTCCAAGGATATGTATGAACTGGTTTCAGCGATGCGGTTAGCTCAGCAGTACAGTGATACAACTTTGGACGTTGAGTACAGAAAGTAAGTTCAATGCAAAATAAAGTATGAATAACATAGTAGCAGACAGATTTTCAATTAAAAATAAAACACTAACATTTTGTTGGCCAAAATTGTAGCTTGTTGGATAGCTGAGGATACTGAGATGTAATTACAATGCTTTTTACAACAGCTTCCATACATTTTTTTATGATAATGACACTTATGTGAAGAATTTTTATTTAATTTTTTTATTTATTGTAACGCAACATAAAATCTAACAATAAATTTCATGGTTTTTGGCTTTAGAAAGGTTGACCAAGTTAGTAGGCTATGAGATCATGGAATAATTCAGGCCAAAAGTGAGAATATTCGGATTTTTGTAAAAAGAAATACGAAGTTGATTTTCTCGAAAATGCCACATTTCCAACCCGCAAGTGATTTAGGTTAAATCACTCCAAATTAGTCATAGTTTCTTCTCCCGAGAGGAATGCGAGCAATTTCCGCTAACCCTGTACATGTATACATATATGGTATAAGGGATTTTAACTTTACCTATTTCATTAATAGTCCTTAAATTCTAACCGTTCTCTTTTAGTGACGTAGTAATTTAATTTTTATGATCCCTTTTGTTGCAGAAGCATGCTAGCAGCTGCTCACATTTTGGCAATGGATGCGAAAAACCTCCTGGATGTTGTCGACTCAATACGAATGCGTTTCCCGAATTTATTCTCAAAGAAACTTCCACAAACGCCCACGTCGGGAAGCAACATCGGCCCCTTCATGCAGCAATCTCCGTCCACGGACCTTAAAACCAAGCCAAAATATATGGCACAACAATCTCAAGAGGTCCCCACCTCGATGGCGCAGTCACAAATCACACAGGCCACAAATGAGGAAGGCTACCAGATCATGTGCGCGGAAAACTACCAGAATTTTCCACAAATGCAAAGCAGCCAGTTGCTGCAGCACTCGTCTCCTCCCTCAAGTTTAACCACCGCAGGAATCTACGACAATGAATGCATTATAAACCAGCAGATGAAAAGCCTGGAAATCAGCGGGGGCGGAGGCGGAGTTGGCCCCAAGCCGGTAATCGCAGCGAAGCCCGCGAACCTCCAGCAAAAAATAAAGACGAGCAGCGCCCTCCGGATATCGCAGGAAAAACTCTCGTTGGATGAACCGCTAAAAATCGTGGAGGACTCCTCCGATTTGTACTGCAACACCTCGGCCTCCGCCCTGGAGCAGGTGGCCGGCTCGATATCTCCGGAGGGCCTCTTCAATAGTCAGAACCTAATGAGCAAAATGGGTTAAGCTTGTTACGGCTGTTTCGTTGTAAATTATTTACATGTAATGAATTTTGTACAATTTGCAGTAGGTAATTCCATAAGGTAGGGTTAGCGCTTTTTACATTGATTTCGAGGTGATGCGAGAATGGCCCCTCTTGTTTTGATCTTTCGAATGCTGTGGATAGTGTTTAAGGTAATTTGTGTATGTTCGGTGCTCCTACTCCGTACTTTGTAGGCATTTAAAAGCGCAAACGTGTAACTAATGCGTATTATTTCGTAATTAAAGTTTTTATTTAAATTTTCACTCGTTTATTTATTGTTTCTTTTCTCCAATTTTCATTACTCCTTTAGTTTGTTTTCAAAGGATGAGCCCACTTGAGAACATCTATAGATGGTATAAAAAAGATATGGGCAGCTACTATTATTTATTTATTAAGTAACAAGTTCCATTCGGTATATTGTACAATAACTTACAGTGCTCTAAAATCTTTGATTCATCTATTTTTAACACGCGGATATCTTGGTGCGACACGAAATACTCCTTTAAAAGGAGGCACATTTAAAATTGTATTTCTCTTTTTAGCAAATTAAAGAAGACAAAAGTAGTAATTAGAGCATTCGTGGTTTTTGATGTCGGTTTCATTTGATTTTAGTTACAGTCAAAGGACATAATTACAAATAAATCCTAATTAATTTGTCGTATTTCGCCCCTTAGTTTTTTTTTGCGTTTTTGTGTAATCTTCACCAGGCATAAAATAAAAAGTATTCGAAATATAGGATTTTAAAATAATAATCTTATAATTGAAACAAATTATGTGAAATTGAAATATGTATATCTCAGAGGACTTCAAATTCATACCTATCAGTTTTTGGTAATCAATCCATTGGGAAGGAAAATCGGGGACGAATTGTTATATGAGAAATTCGAAATATTTAAAGTTAGAAACATGGAATTTAGCATTTACAATCTCACTGCACACAAAATCTTGTATATAAAAATAAAAATATATGTATTTCCTGATTGACTCATCAACCCCCAATTCAAATCACTAAAGA
Source organism: Machimus rusticus (assembly GCA_951509405.1). NCBI lineage: Eukaryota > Metazoa > Arthropoda > Insecta > Diptera > Asilidae > Machimus > Machimus rusticus. The sequence goes on along the minus strand of OX608049.1, from coordinate 31,243,552 downwards.
ACTAGAGCTCTGAAATTTGGACAGTAGTTGCTTTTTGTAACGGAGTCACCCACTGAGAAAGGGTGTTTCGAAATTCAACCCGTAAGGGGAGATATAAAAGTTTGTACGGGAAACAATTATAAAATGAACCTATTTATCGGAAATATTGCATAAATATGTATTCTACTAAAAAAAAATCAATATTTTACCAATTGGCGAAATTCACCTCGGACTGTTATTCATTTATCATCATCATTTATTTCGATCTTGGAAGAACGCTTAGTCGCTGGAAGAAAAGCTAACACAAATAATCTCAATCCCTCGCTTAGGTAGTTTGTTTTTTTATTGTACGCGGAATCTAAAAAAATAAACGCTTCCTCCCCCCTTGCTTTGTCTGAAATCAATTAAATATTAAAATTTTAATTCGAATACCTAAAAGTTAAACATTTCGACCACCGTTTAAAATTTTTATAAGGATTGTGAATTTAAAATTCATCGACTTCGAAAAACCCTAAATAACATATGTACTAATTTCTACCGGCAATCCATAGAAATTTGAAGTTTTAAATCGACTGTTTGTTCCGAATAAATACGAAATCAGCGACTCCGAACACCCCTGAGTACAAATTATACGCTCTGTTGATAGTTATCATTCTGTTGTGCTAGAAAATACGCGAAACAAAATATATAATTAAAACTGGTGAATAATAAAAAGGTTGTCGTAAAAAAGATATCCGCGGGTTCACTTTTAAATTACTCGACGATCCAAAAATATAAAACAAAATTAACGGGAGAGTCCTCCAATTACTTGGTTAGTTTCGTTTGGCATCTTTGCGCCTGAATACCCTCCTTGTTTTTTAACTTATTAAAAAAAAAGAACAAAAAGTTTTATTGTTTAATTTTCAAAATTGGAGCACTACACACGAATTCATTTATTTTTACGTGCGTCAAATTAGTTTTCATGTTCTCATGTCTTTTAAAAACAACTAATTGCCTAATTACATGTACTTTTTTAAGATCATAGCATATCATTAATAACAGAAAATTTAGTTCATTCAAAAACTATATTGTAAAATTAATAAAAACGTTATTGGAATTTGTTGTAATTTTAAACTGAACGTAATTAAATTAAATGGAAGAGAATAAACATGAGTGAGAAAGCATTTTAATGGAACGAGATATTTTACAAAACAATAGAATCTGATTGAATTCCAGCTCTAATACGTAGATTTTACACTCCAATGTGAGTTAGTAACTAAGACTTAACAACAATTAGTGGATAAATAAGTTTCACGCGAAGCCCGTGTTTAGCTAGTAAAGAATTTCTTCAGTCTCACCAAGAAAATTGTGACAAATGTTTTGCTTATTTTTATACCAATTAAGTAATACTTTGTAGCTAATGAAATTTTTGCACGATTTTTACAACAAAATGTAGTGAGATTTTTCACTTACAGTGTAATAGTAAAGAAACTTCCTTTGTTCTGATCTCTCCCTCGACTTACTACTCCGAAAACAACTTTAATTTCTGTATTTTAAAACTTCTCTTCCCATGGTAATGGCACCTTCTGCGATTGCCTATTGTATAATATTTTGCATAAGTTATACTTATTCCTTGTAGTATGAATTAGAAACTATCTCTAAAGTGAATATGCCCAAGATATTTCTTGAACTCTGTAATAATTTATTATAAATTTATGAAAAATATAAAATAAATCAATATACATACATTATCTTTAAATATTTTCTTATTCCTTATAATTGAAGGGTTTATTTGGTCGTTTGCACAATTTGATGAGAATCAAATTTAGCTGTAAATGATTGGATTTAATTAAATAATTAGTCGGAGAACCAATAATTGTATTTTTTGGAAATTTTACAATTTTATCTTGAACAGTTTGGAAATCTCACTCAATCTGAATCCATATCACAATTTGAAATTAAAGACTTCATCCTAAATTATCTTATTATGTATTTTTTTCTTTCTATGCGGTATTTATTATACATTTTCATTTTCCTTCTTTAGTGAAAAAATGAATTTTTGTTGTTTTACAGATCATTTTTAATTCGTTAAGACATTTTATGCGATAATTTCGATAAGTTATAAAATTAAAGTTGTTTGGTCACATCAATGATTAAGGTTGAAGCTATAATACAATGAAAAAATTTTATTAAAAACTAGCTTCAATATGAAATTTTACAATGCAATCCTAAAATATTTTCAAAGAATTTATAGGGCTTCCTTTGTAAAACCCTTTAGCCGATTAGAATTTCCTTTGCCACTGAATGAAGTCGACATCCACCACCATTTTTTAAAATTAAAAGGGCCAGTCGCGTAGCATGTTATTAATTTAATCTTATTTTAGAAAACTGTGAAAATCAGAAAGTGTAATTTGATTAAATTAAAAAAATTCCTTAAGTTGGTTTTATTAAATTATTATATATTTATTCCTTATAAAATGACCGCTGTTCTAAGTACATTAGAACATCTAGTCTACATACAGTAATATTATTTTCATCGCTAGGAAAACAAATAAGAGAAACTTATTAAATTACATTAAAAGTATTTTCGCTTTAATTTACTTCTTTTAAATTGAAGAAACAATATCTCCTTTCTAAACCATTAAATTACAAGTGGAGGAAGAAATAATAATAATAATAAGAGTGCATTGATTTAAATATTTAACAGTCCAAAAAGTTAGCAGCCATAAGCAATTCCAAGGCGATTTCTGGTGCAATCGGAAATTCCGGAATTTCCGTTGAACTATTTGTGTAACGAACTTTGTATGTAAAATACATACAAACCTTTTGGAGAACGTGTGATCTGAAAAAAAATAATACAAAAATGTTATTTAGATGTATAATCTGTAATATTATTAATTAATCACTAATTAGCTTTTTTGGTTGATCATGATCATCATCATTTAAAAGCTAAAGTTATCGCCTAATCTCTTTCCAAGTATAGAAATCTGCAGTAAAGATTCCTTACTCTTGCTTTCAGGGCTTCTTCTATTTCTGAAGTGAACTTTGGCCTAGGGATAGAAGGGCCTGAAAATAGTCGAGGAAGCTTTCCCAAAAATTATTGATAACAGCACGATGTTCTATGCACGCATGTCGTTTAATATATTTGCATGAACATTGAAATAATTTCCGGGTTCCCGCCGCTCGTTGATTCACCACATCCGGCAATTTGTTAAAACAAGCGCACCTTTACTGATAAGGTTTCTGCATACCCGAGATTTCCAGCGTCCTATAACAAGTGAAGAGCATACGAGATAGCTCTAGCTAAATTGATAACGACTATCGGCTTCGTCCAGCCGCCGCTATCTGATAATGTCCAATATTAATTACTGCACAGTTGCAATTAAAGGTATTACACAAGGCGCCCGCCTGATAGCGCTCAGATTCTAAACCAGAGCGCTTAATAGCTCTGATATCTTCAAGATTGCAATGCGTTAGCTTTAAGACAGCGATTGAATAAATTAATTACAAAATTTCAGCAGAGGCTTTAATTTGTGCGTATATCTCTGCATTTGATTTTGATTAGGAAATGTACTGAGGAAGTTTTCGCGCTCCAATAAGCATGTAATATTTCTTAATGAACAGAAACGTCTTCGGTTTTAATTTTGGAGTTTCCCTTGATTAAAAACCTTTGGGAAGTGAGATATATTTAAGTTTTCTCTTCCACGAGTTGACCGGATGCGAAAAGAATATTTTTGGACGGGTGACATGTCAACAAAACTTGCGAAACCGTGGGATTCGCTGGTTATTACATCACGATAAAATAGTCACTGGAATAAATTTGGTACTCCAAGGGGGCAAATTATCTGCAAAGCGACTGATTCAAGGATATCGAAAGCCTTGTTACTTACGGTATTTCTCGGAAATGGACCTCGTTTGCCTCGTTTTCAGCAAATTGTCCAGGACCAGAAAGCATAGCTTTTATAGTTCCCGAAGTGAGGGCATGTTCCCTTTTCACGATAAACTCATGCCCGTCCGAAGAGATGAGTTTCACGTACATTGCGTCAGGACCCTCGCAGCCTCCGTAAACCCTTTCAGCACGCTGCTCCTCCATGGTCTGTGACATCTGCAAGAACAAAATATAGTTGAGAAAAACACTACATTTTGCTAACACTTTGTACTTTTTCTAAATTTTATTTCGGCTTAACTGTGCAAGAAGAATGCAAAATATCCGTGCAAAGGTTCAAGGCGACCTTTGACAATTGCAGCGGTGACAGCCCTGACAACGCATTAACTGAGGTGAAATAAGTTCCTTGAGTGTTGAACTTGAGGGTGGTGAGTTTATCAAGTGTCATATGAATTAAAAGTTAGACTTTTACTTCAATAAAGAAAAATTTAGTCAATTACTTATGAAGTATGATGTTTATTTGTTGTTTTTTAATCAAATGTATACATTTGACCTTGTAGAATATAAAAATAACCGATGTATGAAATTTACTGAATTTGAAGTTGGCAGTTCCGTCCGTAGTGTTGACTTTTGTTCTTAAACACCAATGGTACCAACTGAAGCTCGTTTTTTCAGTTTAGTTGTATGATTCACAATGGCAGCGATGGATGTTGAGATTGCTAAGGTGCGGATTTTTCGTGTTTTTGTTTATAAAAATTAATAAAGTATTTATATTAGTTGCGGCTTTTTCAGTGATTATAATGTGCGAAATAATTTCATGTGATTTTTCCACCTCCTAAGCCTATAGAGCCGACAATTTCCAAATGAAATTCCATTTGACAGAAGGGCGTCGCAACTCATCTCCATTGTGTACATCTTAAAATATTATTCTTGTTTTTAAAAATTTTTGTGTAAAATGACAAAAACTGCATTAAAAGCAAATGGATTTCTAGGTGAAAATTCCATTTGAAGTCATTCTCGAAATGATTCAACGGCTCTTATCTGTACATTCTTCGCATACCTGACCCGCACAGAACGGAAGCTCCGAATTGCTTCCAGTGCTTAGTGGGTGCTTCGCTCTCTATTTGGATTTATGTCAGCTGCGTTTGGGTATATGGGCGTGCGGGCACCGGAATTAAATTCAGGGCACTGTCTGTAGATGCTAGCACGACCCAATTCATGGCAACAAGCTCTTTTAGGCCTTCCCCGGTCAATTGAGGTGTTTTTGAATCTCTCTGATGGGAAAGTAGGGTGCTCCGAGAAATTAATTTACTTGTTGCGCTCCGCCGGGTAACAAATATGCGGCTTCTACCATAATTCTGCGAATACTGGCATTTCGCACTTTGTGATACGTTCACTTCTGCGGCTTGGCTACTCATCTTGAGTGGGGACATTAGGTGCTGCAATCTGGGTCAAGTCTTTCTGAAGTTCTTCCTTTCTTTGTTCCCTCAATTTGCAATTTTATTGGGTATAGTTAGTGGGGATAATGTCTTCGTCCTTTAGTTGCTTACATCCTTTCACGGTGTCCGTAGGCTTTTCGTTTTGTTTGCTTGAAAAATGAATTATTTGGTAAACGCTCTTTTAATAAATTCCTATTGTACTGTAGCGTTATTTTTTTCCTGCACAGCTGGAGCCCCACTTGAGGACTCTTAAACTATCGGGACATGTGGGTTTCGACAGCCTACCAGACCAGCTCGTCAATAAAAGTGTTCAAAATGGGTTTGTTTTCAACATTATGTGCATTGGTAAGTACAGTTGTTTACTTAAATAATTAGTCATGAGTTAAGGTTTTAGAAATAATGAAATACAGGAAAATGTTTTATTAGGATAGTCCTTACTCTGAATATTGTTATAATCTTAACTTTCATACTTATTTAACCCTATTCTGTATTCAGAAAAGCAGGCAAAATAAAATATTTAAAACAAATTTCAAAACAATTCATTTCTGCTATTAAAACTCCGCTCCTAACAGGTTCTCTTCCCTCGGGCTGATTAGCTTAATAAATATGTATTACGCTTTTAGCATACATCAACGAATTTTGCTAAAGTTTTAAATTGTAGTAACCTGAAGTTATTGTAGATTTTTTGGTTCGTTTCTTCTGAAAAAGAATAGAAATAGAAAGAAAAATTCTTGAATAGAAAAAACACTTTTTTGTGTATTTTACATATAAATCGTATTTTGGGCCTCGTGGTAATGAATTCCCTATTTATTGGTATATGTAACCCTTTAAAAGTTTGGGTATATTCGAAAACTATTCGAATAGAAAAATGAGGATAACATGGTAACAAGAAAAAAACGAATTTGGTAGTTTGGTAGTTTTAATTATAATATTATGTTTATGTTAACTCTTCTTGAATGATCAATTGGTGTTTTTCGTAAATTTTTCTCATTTAGGCGAGACCGGTCTTGGGAAGTCTACCCTAATGGATACGTTATTTAATACGAGCTTTGAATCAAGCCCAAGTCCTCATACTTTACCCAATGTGAAACTAAAGGCTCATACATATGAATTACAAGAAAGCAATGTTCGCCTTAAGCTGACAATTTGCGATACAGTCGGCTACGGTGATCAAATTAATAAGGACGATTCGTTCAAAGCTGTAGTCGATTATATCGATGCCCAGTTTGAAGCATATCTTCAAGAAGAACTCAAGATAAAGCGGTCGCTTTCGACATGTCACGACAGTAGAATTCATATCTGCCTCTATTTCATCTGTCCAACTGGACATGGCCTAAAATCGCTCGATTTGGTTTGCATGAAGAAACTGGATACCAAAGTCAACATTATTCCAATCATTGCCAAAGCCGATACAGTATCGAAGACAGAACTACAGCGCTTTAAAGCTAAAATCAACCAGGAACTGCAAAATAATGGTGTGCAGATCTATCAATTTCCTACCGATGACGAAACAGTTTCTGAGGTAAATGCATCGATGAATGCACACGTTCCATTTGCTGTTGTGGGTAGCACGGAATTTGTCAGAATAGGAAACAAAATGGTACGAGCTAGACAATATCCTTGGGGAACTGTGCAAGGTAATTTAGGCTATTATACATATTAAGGAAAATAAATTTAATAATAATTCCTACAAATATTTTTTAGTTGAAAATGAAACGCATTGCGATTTTGTAAAATTGCGCGAGATGCTCATTCGTACGAATATGGAAGATATGCGTGAAAAAACGCATACCCGCCACTATGAACTTTATCGCCAAAAACGTCTCGAACAAATGGGCTTTACTGATGTAGACAGCGATAACAAGCCCGTGAGTAACCTTTCATATTTTATTTATGTTAAAGTTATTTATTGAGATAACATTAGGTGTCCTTCCAACAAACTTTCGAGGCCAAACGTTCTAATCATCTTGCTGAATTGCAAGCTAAAGAGGAAGAAGTTCGCCAGATGTTCGTGCAACGTGTCAAAGAAAAGGAAGCAGAGCTGAAGGAGAGTGAAAAAGAGGTACATATAGTTTTGAGCTTCATCTGTTAAATCGAGTCGTCTATAATTTTAATTTCCTTAGCTTCATGCTAAATTTGATAAGCTTAAAAAAGACCATGCCGAAGAAAAACGCAAATTAGAAGACTCTCGTAAAAAACTCGAAGAAGAATTTGTTGAGTTTAATCGTCGAAAGGCTCAGGTTGCAGCCTCACATCACACTTTGACGCTGGGAAAAAGCAAGAAAAAATGAGGAACGTCGTAAAGCCGGACGGACCAGCTCTCTCCCCCCCACGCATTGAAAATGTATTTTTCCACATCAAAGAGCAAACCTATTTTATTCAATTTTATATATAATTAATTACATATAACTTTAGTCGTCGACTTGATTTAGGTGAGATGGCGTCAAGTAAGATTGCGCACAACTTATAGACCAGAATTTAATTAAATGTGTCAAGCTAATCAACTGAATATAGAAAGTGCACTCACAATTTATTTTATGCAGCCATATAATCACGAATCTAATTGTGTTCTTTAAAAACGTTAGGCTTCCTCAATTTAAATGAATTAAATGTAGTCCCTTAAGAAGCTGAGCGTTTTTCGCTATATTTATATGTGCTTAAGAATTGTAACGTATGTTTATAAATTCTATAAATGCAAATATATGCGTTATATTATATTATAACCGTTTTTATCTACCGGAGAATTATGGAGTATGGAGTGGGAAGCGGAGACACCTTTTCTAATTTACTGCCACCTCTGAAATTTAATTTTTTTTTATTTAGCTCCCTGTATTTCACGTCAGATCCCATTATATACAATAAGGCTGCCAAGTTTCAAAATGTTATTTAAAATTAATTTGATCTCGCACGGTTTAATCAAACAAACAATGTACTGATTATATACTCGTGTTTATACTAAACCTTAAAACTAGAACTGCGTAAGCTTGTAATTTTAATAATTTTCTACGTCTTTAATATAATATTCTTTCTAATTTAAAATTGCAATTATAAATGAAAAAAAGGATTTTGGTCATTTTAAAAAATATAATTAATTCAAGGAAGAATTTGCGTATCAATCAATTAGACTGAAGTTGGTAGTTCTAGTGTTAATTGAACAGATAATTTTTTTAAATTCTTAAACTTTCATTGCGATTGGGTAATGGTTTTGGATTTGCGCAAAAGATAATTTCGGAATTTTTAGCAAAATATATTTTGAAAAGACGCACCTTTGCAGAACGTCTTCCCGCCAAAACTAGCGACTAAGATTTAACACCTGGCAATGCTAAACTCGCGCCATCATAAAACTGTACTAAATCATTATCCTCGGAGCAGTTCAGCGAATTTTACGCCAACGTTTTAATAATTTCTGGCTTTCTCCAAGCAGGAGGAATTGTAACAAGGCGGAAGTGAAGAGAGTTGGGATCGGGGTAAAGTAAATATTAAGTAGAAATGTGAGTTGTTTGGTCCAAAAACTGAAGTTTATTAGTCCGTACGTGGATGACAGCTGTCAAGCTAAACAAAAACAACTGGCACAGCCCGTCCGTGGTGCGTTGAAATTGTAAACAAACAATTGAACAGTTAAAAAAATGTTCAACAAGAGAATTTCGGCGGCGACTTCGTCTAAAGGACGATCCAGCGGATACTCACAGGGTATTTCGTCGAAAGTGGCCAGCAAAAGTGCTCACAGTTCAGCTGGATCTCCTGAGTCGCCGGAAGCGGGAATCGTCATTCCTTATATCAAAACTCAGGACAACGCAAAGCTACTGCCCAAATACACATCTGGTAAATATTAAATAACTTACTTCCAATTAGTCCAATTAAATTAAATTAAATATCCAAATTTTTAAACAAAATTACAGCTCTCGCTCGGCCAAGGGAGGAATATTTACCTGCCGAAGATTTGGACGCAATTCAGTTGGAACTTGAAACTCTTCTTTCCAACGTTGCCTTAAGATCTAGAATTTTGAAGTCTGAGTACGAATCTTTGGATAAGGATGATCGACGCGACCGGAGAAGCAAATTTGTGGAAAAACAACCCACTTCTCCAGGAAAACGAAAACGCGTTGATGAAAAGAAGGCTAAAGAAAGGACTTTGCCGCATTTCAAACTAGTAAAGCAGAAAAATCCTACCGCTCATTCACCGGCACAGTCCCAGCATACGGATGATAGGTAAGGCGTTTAATTAAAAAAAAATCCATATTAAAAATAATCTTTTAAGCATATTAAAAGCATATTAAAAATAATCTTTTAAGCATGGATGACCAAAAGGTACACACTAAAATGGCACTACCCAAGAATGACACCCCCAATAAATTCTGGCTATCGGTTGAACCGTATTGCATGCCACTAACTAACGAAGATCTTAAGGTAAGAAGCTAATCTATAATAATTATTTTGATTATCAGAATGGTCGCTTAGTTTTTTAAATAAAAATGGAAAGGCTGGTTCTTAAATTTTCAAACACTTTTCATTAAGAGTAGTCCTGTGTTCAAGCAGTTTCCAATAGGCACTGAGCTTTGGTAGCAAGTTGTGGGCTAAACCAAGTTCTGTTGTCAAAACTATTGACCTGCGATTTCAAGCATCACATTAATTTTAATTATTATGTTACTTGTTCAACAACAGAAAAAAAATTACAAATAGGTTTTTCGAGACACATTACATGAGGACATCTTGTGCTATAAACAATTTAGCCTTAGCTGAAGCGTTTAGTATAATGTACTAGTCAGTTTTGTTAAACTCGAATACTAAGCATTATTTGGTGCTCGTTTCAAATGATACGTGCACGGATTAATATCCATATTTTAATTTTTCAGCTTCTTGATGATTTGCTTGAGCAGTATTCTGCCCCATTGGTACCACCAATTCCTGAGCTTGGACCTCATTATAGTACAACATGGGCAGCGGAGGATCTTAAAGAAGAGCAGGATAACTCAAATTCAAATGCAAAAAATAAATCAAAGCAACACGGATCCCAGAGCTCTGAGATATTTGGGATGATTAAAAAAGGAGACAAAATTATGTATGCAATTTGTAAAAATTCCACAAAGTTTAACTTATAAGTAGACATTTTCAGGGGTGAAGGCGTCACAGGTCCTTTAACGCAGCGGTTAGTATCTGCTTTAATTGAGGAAAATGTGATGAACGATGGATTTTCAAATGCCGATAGTAATAGTAGCTCTGAGAATACAACAAATTCAAACAGCACACTTCGCTCTCTTTCTATGATGAAGAACGGAATAAGCATTGAAAAGCGAGTCAAAAAGGAATTAATTGAGCAAGGGATTTTAGATCCGGATGATTTTGAAAAGGTAAGCTTTAAGTGATAGTTGCTTTATTTTGCATAATTACTAACTGGTATTCAGGGCCAAGAGGATGAAATTCTAGCCGAAATAAAAAGAGTTCTAGCAGAACTGTCCGCCATAGCTGAGTACAATAGTGCGGACCTTCGACGCTTGCATACAGCTGCGAAGGCCGAGCTACAAAGATTAGAAGTTAAGCGGAAGTTAGACGTTGTAGATCAAGAGGTAAACAGAAGAGTTGAAATTGAATTCGAGTTAATTGAGTTATATTTTTAGATAATAGAAATGTATAAGAGGATTGTTGCAGCGAAAAAGAAACGAATCCCTATAACATCGGAGGAACAACAAGAAATTTACCGCCTTACATCAGAACAGAAACGTCTTTCAGATCAATTGGAAGCTATGCCTTTACCTGGTCGCAATTTTAATGAGTGATTTAACAAAAGATAAAGTATTTGTTACATGTCTGGATATATTTGCTGAAAATACAAAATTTTTTCCTCAAATTATTGTTTTTTTCTAAATTCATCGTAAGATGATCATAGAAACTCTTTAATGTTTTAAAGTATGATTCATTGTTGCAAACTGCGTTCATCAGGTCTTAATGGTTGTTAAAGTGGAAACGCTAGCATTACATAATTAACGTGATGTTATTAATAAGGTTATACTGTGTTTGGTTTCATATTGGGTGATTTTTTCCGTCATTTAAGAAGGTTAGAAGAAGCTAGAACAGTATACTACAAAGACAATTATACATTACAATTTGAAACAAAATATAACATTTTTATGGAGTATTAATTAACTGAAGAATCTATGTATGTTTAGCAATGAATTTGCAAAAGTATTCTACGTCAAATTTTTTAAAAAGGATTTTTAAGTCGCAATTTAACCTGGTACTATACATACGAAGGAGATTAGGACAGCATATCTTATTGTTTTATTGTCTACTATCTGAACATTTCCTTTTAGAAATTATGTACATATCTGCAAAAATTATATTGCAGTTTCAAGGTTTGTTTATAGGTGCAAATAAGCATATCTCAATTTGAAATAAATTAACGGATCAAAACCAAATTTGCCAATTAATTTTATATATGCATGCTGCTCATTCAAAACCATTAACCTTCAGAAGATTTAATGGTTAGGACTTAAATTTGCAACTACTATTTTATAGGATTTGTTGATGTGTCTAAAATGGGTCGAGAAGCAATTTATATAAACATGCTTAAGTTTTTCAAGATCAACGGGGATATAAAATACAAACTCCAAAAATTACAATCAATGCTGCCACAAGAAAAATCATTTCACCCCAAAGTTATTCAGTTAACCAATAAAATTCAATAAACAAAACAATCTATGATCAGTTCATCCTTAACTTAACCGTGGGAACGAGTGGAAACTTAAAATTCATTCATAGAGCTAATTTACTTGAGCCGCTCCTTTTGAGTACCAAAGAAAAATATTTATTTAAAACACATATATTGTTGAATTAATTATGGAAAACAATTAAAACCACGGTAGATGGCTATTTTCGGTGAGTTTTACGAGCTTCAAGCTGAGCGAACTTCACTCTGGGAGCGCTGCATGTGGGCTCAATTAATAACGAGGTGACCAAATAGATATCATGTCGTTAAAATTTTACTCGGCCATTAACATTTCGTTTAACGATGATTTAAGGTGCTAAAGGTTATTTCTTAATTCTACAGATATATATACAATAAAAAATTGAGGTGTTTTTATTCATTTTCGGAAAAGTAAAAGTGTCGACAAAATCTATTGTTTATTTTTAGAGTAATTTAAATAAAAGCGCTATAAAAATATGATTGAGGTGGACAACCGGAAACAATAATTAAAATTAAAACTTATTAATGCAGATAAAGTCATAATTCGCACCTTGTTAATAGTCTTAATGGAAACGGAGATGCAAATCGACTATTAATGAGATTTTTATCATAATGTGTATTTCTTGTTTTGAGAAATGTGATTATACCAACATTTGAAGCTTTTTCTATTGCATTTGATTCTTGAGGCTTGGGTTAATAAAAAACTATTAAGTGCAAGACATATTATATCTGCAATATTTTAGATTTTTTTCGGGGTTATAATGTCAAGAGAAAAAGCAATTTTGGATTAGCACCTTTCTCATTTGTACCCCGTCAATCCCCAGGAAAAAAGAAGTGCAAGTAACATATGAAACGATTAGTATTTGTTTGTTAAGTAGGTTACTTGTGATTTGATTTCAGAAAGACTTTAGCTTAGAAATTTTATTTTTCCTTCGAAAATTTGGTAACTTGGATTGTATGTTAAATATATTTTTTGAAAAACTTTGATAGCGAATTCAGAATGGTGTTATTGAAAGCGACTTATTTCATCTTTCCTTTTATGAAAAAATTTGTATTTCGATGCTTTGAAGTAAGGACGCAGAAGTTTTCAAAGTTCTTGATTTGAAACGTAATAATAAAATTTAGGAAGGAATACATTGAAAAGTAGAAAATAAAATTTAAAGTAACATGATAAATAATATTTTGTTCTTATATATGTACATAGCTACCTACATTATAGTTCTACTTATTAGTTTTCGACATTTTTTATTTATATATTTCCATTTTATACCACTAATACGTTTTTTGATAATTGCTGATGGATGAAGCATTCACGTGTTGATAGCATGATTATAAGTCGGATTCAAAAGTCATATTAAGGCTTATTTCCATTTTCATGAATATGATGTTCGATCGATAGGGCATTGTTTTCTTTAGCACATATGTATTTTTTTTTTATTGGAAACAATATTATCATATCTCCAGATAGAAATAAACCTCTAATACAATGAACACATTTGACCATTAAATGAGCGGCAGACATAAGCGGTTGAAAATGATAATAAATAAAATTTTAATATGCACGTGAGCTCGGAAGGCTTGGAAAAAACCAAAATATCAAAAGTTAGAAGAATTTTTAAATGTCGATGGCACGCCAATTTGAAAAATGCGCATTTAATTCAAAATAAAAATTTATTCATATAACCGAAATCATATGTGAAGAAATTACAGGCAAATTCAAATATTATTCCAAAACTGGCAAAATTTAGCCTGCCGGTAAATTAAACTTTCTATTGTTCTGGGGACACGAGGAGACATTTATCTCCTGCTATGAAGACGAGCATCGAAATATGGTGGGCTTTATAAAACATGAAATTCAAAGTTTATTCTAGTGATTAAAATACCTTTCGGCAGCAAAATAGGAAGCAGTTTTTCTTTGGTTTCTCTCACTTTCTTCAGAATATCAAAAGGTTAAGGCTGACGATGTTATTGGTTCTGGTCGGCGTGATTCATGTACTGAATGAAGTCACCACTGATCCAGTATCAACGAGATTCATTAAATATTCGTTCGGAAGATTTACGGCCCGACTCTTCCTCTCATCGGAGGAAGGCATGTGCCTTTTACATAAGTTTTCAGATTTAAGAACACAGGACCCCCTTCTTGGGTTCAAAATTACCACGGCAGATGCTTATGCATTATTAATGACTTATGTTATGGGAAATTTAACAGATTAACATTTTTTTAAGCCCTGCCGAAGTAATAATTTGCCCGATTGGTGAGTTGTTGCAGTCCCCAAAGAAGACGCAGCAAATATTCATAAATATTAAATTTCTAGCTTGGGAGCTTTGCTATGTTGTGAAATTGACTTGTTTATTATTGCTTCAAAATTCCCATACTGGAAGTTTATTTATTTGTATATAAATACTACTACATTATCTTCGTTTCACTGACCTGAAGTATAATGGCCTTTCAGAACAATAGGGGTTTTTTTTACAACTATTATAAATACGAAGTGTATCTAAAACTGAACAAGGAACAACTTTTTTTGCTTTGTTCTTTGAGATGATGTTTATTATTATTTATTTTTCTATTTTCAGATTAACAACAAATTGCGGCCACATTGGCATTTTAATATATTATATTATATTTTTTTATGATATCTAATTTAATTTTTTACTTAAAGTTTTTTTGTGAAACTCAATTTAGGAACAAGTTGGAAAGAAAAATCCGGAGAATTTTTCACCTCAACGACAGATATCCAGAAAAAGCGGTGGAAAACAACATCGATTTTAAGTCCTATTTTTTGATGTGGCCAATTAGTAGGATAACCTCAATTTAGGGTTTGGGCCCTTATACACATATAGAAAAAAAACATGAGATATTGAAGGTAAAATGTGCAAAAATAAAATCGTCCAAACAATGTTGAAATCTTCAAGGGATTAAATTAAAACGTTCTTTTTTGTTTTTAGGCATTTTGCTTATTATGAGAACAAAGTGAGCAATTAAAGGATATTTGTGGCTTATATATTGAACATTCTTCAGCTTTTAAAATCAAAGTCAACTATTCTATTTTTTATATCTCTAGAATTATTCTTGCCGCTGAACAAAAGAAATTATTGTGTGTAAATTAAAAAAAAAAATCTATTTGAAATTAAGAAAAATAAGCACTAAACTTAATAAATTCAAATTTTAGTATATAATAAAAAGTAGTAGCAACTGGCTAGTAAAAGAAAAAAGATATACATATTAACATATGTGATCATGCATAATGCAAATGTGCAGCAAGAACAAGCAAAGAGCTTCATTTCATTCATTACATTAGGAAGTTGCAGAAATATATTATGAGGCATAATAACAAAAAAATGGTAAAAAATTCAACACTTGTTCCGTGACTACTGCCTTATTAGCATTTCAATGTCAGACGAAACCGAAATTAGCTGCCGGCAAGGCGTTAAATTTATAACGAAATGCTGGCTGCGAAGACATCTACCCAAAAAAAAGGCGTGAAAAATCCAAAAATATTCGAATTTTTCTCTTTTACTTGTTATCAGTGTTGTAATCGGTTCAAAGAAAGTGTTAATGACACTAACTTCGAATAAAACGTTTATATAAAACAAAAATGATATAAACCATATTTACTTGAATATTTAATTAAAATAAACATATTTGTAGATATTAAGAAAGCTTTTAGCATATTAAGAATTGTGTAGTTTGTTTTGTAACTAGGCATAGTACTCATGTTTGTAGTCCAAAAGTGTAACATTATAATCTGATTTTAGGAATCCTTTTTAGGGTTCCGTACCCAAAGGGTAAAACGAGACCCTATTACTAAGACTCCGCTGCCCGTCCGTCTGTCTGTCTGTCCGTCTGTCACCAGGGTGTATCTCATGAACCGTGATAGTTAGACAGTTGAAATTTTCACAGATGATGTATTTCTGTTGCCGCTATAACAACAAATACTATAAAATAGAATAAAATAAATATTTAAGGGGGCTCCCATACAACAAACGTGAATTTTTTGCCGTTTTTATAGATAATGGTATGACTCGCACTTGGCAGGTTTTTTAAATATTACATGAACATAAGTCAAGAAATGTATCGAAACATTTAAATGTTTAATTATTGTCTGTTTTCTTGATACTAAAAGACATATGCAAACTCGTAGTACCTACAGATCGAATAGAATTTTCTTAAATAAATTTGATAAAAGCTCCATCCATAAGGTATCATAATGCAAAAAGTATATTTACACACTTTCCAACAATTTACCTATCAAATTTCTTTTGGAATGCAAAAACGTATGTGTCTCATCCATGAAGCTATTAACAGCGATTAACAGAAGATTTGTAAAAGCGAAGGCGTAAAATAAAAATAAAATAAAAATAATGCGAACCTTGATATTTATTAAGCATGTCTAGCGTAGTCTGCGCTCAGCATGGCTATTAATCAGTAACGACTTGGAATCGACAGATTGCGATTAGAGTATCAGGGTCACCACCAATTCTTCATAATTTTAGCTGCATCTTCAAAAAAATAAAAGACTATCAAGCGACATATGCAAATTTCAAATGGACTTTCGAATACCTATTGATATGAAGCAAGCTTATGTGTCGAGGCGTTAACAAAAAAAGATAGGGCTAACACACAATTTTATACTATTTTATTCGTATCTATTTTGCATAAATAGTTTTTACAGTTTTAAATATTTATTGATACAGGTACAGCTTGCCGAAGATTATTAGTAGTAATTTATTTTTTTAAATGATTTTTTAATATAATTGAAATTATTTTATAGGTGTTTGTAATTATTTTATAATACGATTTTATTTTTGTTGCATTTGTTTTTATTCATGTGGTGAATGTTATTAACAAAGGTGTAAAAAGTATGTGTGAAGGCTAATAGAAACCGAAATTGTTGTTTTTTGATAGATATGAAATAGCTATAAATATAAATAAACGTATGTTAAGTTCCTAATTGGCATTAAAAATTATTCTTCATATCAGGTTTTCCAGTAAGCAATTTATGACAAACCTCAAAAATGGCAACTGTCGAAATTGTTTAAGGTGTGAAATTTTTTCCATAAAATGGGATATTGCGACGTTTTCTGCATTTTGGGTCGCGCTAATCATTTTGTAGCGATGGGCAATAAAATTACCTCAAAAGTAAAAAGAATAAAACGAAAGTATTCGATATGGAAAGAGTTAATTATAAATGTTCTTATTTGTATTCTGACGGGTTTTTTCGTAAAATTTCATCTCCTCGCTAGTTTTTTGAAGCAATTTTGAATTGTAAATTTATGAAGGACAAAACTTGATTGATTGAGGTTTCTCTTAAGTAGAGTACAAATTTTATCATTCATGAATGACGCTCCTAGTTCGAATATTAATGTGTGAGTTTACAAGATGAATTAGCATTAATAATTTATCACATATTTTCCATTTACAACTGTCACCAGCTTAATGTAGTAGTGGCCAAAATTACTATATTACATACAGTACAGTACCAAAAAATTATAACCACCAACATCTATGCTTCCATACTTTATTTTGAAAAAAACTTATTATATTCGTCCGTGTTTAAGGTAAAAATGAAATTAAGGGAAAATTCACATATTTTCCAAATTAAATTTTCTAGTATTTAGTATACTCGCCATTATTTTTAATAACACTTGCTAGTCTCCGCGACTTCCTTCGATGCAACTATTTATGCTTTCGGCGTTAAGTGAAATGGTATACCATGTAACGCTTCTTGGAAACATGAAAATTTGATTATTGATATTTATATTTGATAGAACTGGAATAAATGAATGGGGGCATACTTTTGCATATTGCATATTGGTTCGTAACGAAACGATTAATTATTCTTCAAACAATGATAACAAAGGAGAAAAGATTGCAACTCTGCAAGGAAATGTTAATCTGATTGATTGTTTGCGAGAAAAATGTATAACCAGAGTTCAAATTTTGAAATTTGTTAGAGTGGTTATAATTTTCTGGCACTATACTGTATACTTAAAAGACATATTTTAAAAATTGGGCTTTAATAATAAACCAGACTGTAAAAATTAGTTTTATTAAAATGTAAAAACTATTTTATTTGCTGAATTGTATGGTTTAGGATTTCAACATAATATTTTTTCAATATAACTAGAACATTTATGGAATAAAGCGTGTAATATTCTTCTATTTATATTGAATTTTACTTTTAGATTAAAAAAATTCCTTTAAAACGAAAAACTCAAGTAGTGACTCTGATGTACATATGTATGTATATCTCAACAAAATAATATAAGAGTATATTTTTTAATTCTTAATATTGAAATATAAATAAACTGTTTATTTAAGAAAAACATTTTGGGTTTGGATCGTGAGATTGAAATCTGAAAACAAAAACAAGTTTTCAGGTTTACCTAAAGTGGAAGTATGAGTTTATTCAATTCAATTATTTTAGTAATTTCTACGAAAAATATTCTATATATTAAACAAAAAATAGTGCCTTTCTATTTCTTCTAACTAAAGGTCATCTGGAGTATGAACAAAAAATATGGAAAAGTTTATACTACTGGTTCCGCAAGGCGCAAGATGCCTTAACTTGTGCATTTAAATATAACCCTTTCCTTAATATTGTAGTTTAATGGAAAAAACTGCCAAAATTGTTCAAGGTAAAAAGCTGCCACCGTCATAAATCTGATTTCCTAGGTTAACGTCTTCATCGCTTTAACTTTTATTAAGAAAAGCGAACAATTTATGGGCACCTGCCTAGACTACGAAATAAATTAACGACCATCACACGTTTCATTAGACTGTAATGAGGTACGTGAACTATAAGTTTTGAAAATAGCGTTGGCAGCAGTTATTTATGGTTGAAACTTACAATTAAATAGATGTTATCTTAAGAAAAAGGAAATATAATCTATTCAAGAAAATTTAAGTTAGAATAGTTGCTTCTGAGGTCGTCTACCTTCTAATATTAAGCTTCCGCTTAAAACTGTTACTAAACAAGGCTACCTAAACAAATGATTAATGAAAATTTAAAATAAACGTCACAATTAAATTGTATTCATATAGAATTATGTTGAAAATTCTCTGAGGTATGCCACTTACTGCTAAGTTAATAAATCTGAAATCTTGTAAGGTGTCAAACTTGTGTCGAATTATTGTATCTTATACCCCAATGCAAGACGTCAATAAAAAATTTCCATGAAATACATTTACCAAAAAGTTGTTTGCTTGTTATGTTACTACGCTTTTATTTTTGCAAATTGAATAGGTTTAAAAATAGACGACTCTATTGAGATAAAATGTCCATTTGATGGATTATACACAAGACAATGTGCTAATAAATGCTGTCTATGCATTAATAAAGAAGTGGTAACTTTATTATAAAATTGGGGGTTTAATTGGGCTTTATTTTAATTTACGATCTCACCGTCTTCTGCCGCATGCGGCAGAGTTAAACAAAAAATTAGAACAAGAGTGAAGTATTTGAATTTTAAAAATGTTTACTATCGTGGACCACCACTTTGAAGAGCATTCGTTTAAGAACAAGTCTGGAAATGCCGCGCATCATCTGGAGGTGATTAATCAAGCTTGAATATTTATATAACTCCTTGATAACTGGACATGCGATGTTTGGCTGTGAAATACTCACCTTCTAGATATCATGTAAATTAGTTAAATTTTCGGCGTTCTGAATGGCACTATGAGTGAGCGGGCGGAGGCAATGCAAAGGTGTGCCCAACCTTTTATAAATGCTTACCTAGGCATGCTGTGAGCTTAATAGCGCACGTTTCGTGTTTTTTTATTAAATCTCGATTACGATAAAACTAATTGCTAGATGTGTTGAGTTTCAAATGATTTACGAAGGTCAATCAAAATCGAGGTATAACCTTCACTTATATTTGCGGATGCGCTTGCTATTTGTAGTTGATATTTTTGTGTTTGAGGTACCCCTATAATAATAATTGCAATGGGTTTTTATTTTAAAGAAAAAAAATTTCAAAAGAAAGATTGATTACAGGCAAATTAGGGTTAAACATTCCAAATATGGCAGGCAATGCTTTTTAAGTCGCAACTTAGCTTTATCTTTTGTGAATTTCCGTTCCGAATGGAAAAATATTTTGCTTGTTATTTTTAATCTTAGAACATCTGTCTGATGCAGATTTATGTACATATAAAGATAACAAATTTTAAAGAAGGACCTGGTTGAATGTGTCTTCTTGCGAAAAAAAAAAAATTGTGTTGCATAAGACCTTGCAGATTTGGCTTTTTTCTGTTCATATAATAATTAATAGTTAGTGTGGTAATAGGAAATAAGAACTACAATGGTTATTATATTTCCAAAAATTAATTTATATTATAATCTACATATGTAAAACAAGAATAACAAAATGTAAGAACAATATTAGTTAGATAGGTAGGTTCTTTTAAATAAGTGCTCCTCAAAAAAGTTCATTTTTTAAATATATGGTACGCAGTACTTACATATCTTACGAATCTAGACTCCATTCATAGGTGCCCAGATTTTTATTACAATTATAATTCTAGTTAATTTTCTTTTGCGCACTATGAAACATCAACATCAGTTTCCAAAAGGTTAATGCTTCATCGCTCTACAATAAATCTTCTCTACGCTTAGTTCGCAACTGTTAAGCATCAACTAATAACTTGACTTAATAGCAACCAATTAAATTATGGGTCTGAATTTTAATTTGGCATTATGGTAACGAGCTACTGATCACTTTGATTCTCGCATAATTTTAATGTATTTCATTAATCAATTTCAAAAGAACATAATTCAGTTGAATAAATGAAATGAAAAATAACAAAAAAAAAAAAAAAACATAAACAAGAAAGAGATCTGTTTACAGACTATTTTATAATTGTCTAGCTTCACGTCGACAGGTTCTCACGCGGACGCATATTTTGTTTTCTGTTTGCTTTCATAACTGCAATGACCTTTTTGCATAAACTAAATAATTTTCACATTAACAAACAAAAATAAGTAAAACGACAATATCTATAAATTTAATCAATTCTGTTTTAAAATTTCTTAAACCACCCAAAGGTGTCCATTCATCACAAAACCAGATTTTTGGGTGATTTCCAGCTTAAACCATTAAAATGCATGGGTAAATTTATGGTAACAATTTGGATATTCGATACTTTGCTGGTACTCCCCTCAGCTATTCTCGGAAAAAGCGAAAATGTCAAATGTTTGTTTAGAGATAATTTCTCATGTAGCGCAGATTCTTTACTGGGATTATGTTCGCCCACCCGGTGGCATGAAAGACCAATCGAAGTTAAGTCGTAATTATTACTGGCGTGGGACGACTTACATACCTGAAATTACCACCTGAACCGGTTCACGTTTTTACGCAAATTGCCGGTTTTACAAGATTCGCCCATTGAGGAGCCTCTGGCTATTGAAAAGTATTATTCGCACTTGACGAACCCTTCTTTGAACGGTCACAGATAACATAGCATCAATTTAGATTGATACAGGTCGACGTTTGAAAGTCTACTTTACTAAATTATGGAGTACGTCTCAAGGGCACGCAAAAAGGAACGATCGTGTCGGCGGGTCCAATTTCAATGTCACTCGCGGTTACCGAACCCGCAGCGGTCAAAGAAAGTATCAGCGACAAAAGATCGGGCACTCCTATCCAAACAATCGGCGGATGGACGCTCAGACCTGTCTCCAATATCTCCATTGTTGTTATCGGTCCAACTTTTTGTTATGACACCTTTAATAGCTGAATTTCAGACGGAAATTAGCATCTTGTCGCAATTTCTCAAGCTGGCTAACTCTTCCACCGGGCGTTCGATAAATAACATTTTTACGATTCGAAAAACACTCGGACTGATTTAATTTTTATAGTTAATATAGTGGAAAAGTTGCTGGACCATCAGATCTATTTGGATCTACTTCCTAGCAGTTTCGGGACATGATGTCAGAGCGCCTTTTTGAATTGTTTCGGAACCTTTTATACTGCCGTGATCTAGATCAGTTTTCTTTAAAAATTTCGCTTTTAAACCAGTTTGAGGTAGGAGTTCATGCAGATTTGTTCAAATTAGTTGAGAACATTAGTAAAATCTGATGATCATTAATGACGGGATGTCTGTAAAAAAAATGATTTTTCCTGCCTGATACAGGAAGGGGGCGATTAACACCTCCATTTACTTTATCCGACCTGCGGGGAGTTTCAGTTTAGGTTTTCTCGTTGCCACGAAGATTTTGATATTATGACATCTTCGTCAAATTAATTACTTATTTCCATAATGGGATGCAGGTTTGGAGAGACACCTTTCAGATATATTTCTATGTACATATTATATCGAAGGCAGCTTCTCTTGAACTTTCATATACTTTAAAGACCTTGTGCATTTTGGATGGATGCGTTTTGATTTGACCATTGGTTAGTAGAAATAGATTTGATACATGTGAAATCAAAAATAGCTCACAACTTAAAGAAATGGAGTTTCCAAATATGTTTAACGAAATGCAGGTGAAATAGCGAAATAGCGATGAAATCTATGTGATTGTCGTTGCTAAATAATTTCGATTATGAATTTTTAGATTTCTTGACTTGACAAGCTTAGAAAAAGAAAAGCAATTAAAGAGCTATTAAAGACAGATATTTATATCCATTTCGATTCAACGTTTAGGTTTATTAGCTTTTCGGTGAACTTTAAGTAAATTAATTTTGAATTGATTGATTGATTTCGTATCTTCGTTGCGGAACTCGGCAAGCAGCTTAAGATTATTACAATTTTGTTACTACTTTTTCCTTAAACAATTAGAAGTTAGACAATATATTATTATTAAAAAAATAAATTTTTCATTGAAGTTTTATTGTTATCATACTCATAATTGTACCTAAAAATGTTAAAACTACCTATATATAAAACTACATATCTAGATATAGTCTGAGATGCGAAAGAATAAATATTAAAAAAGTTCGCACTAATTATGTGAAAAATAAGTTTTTCTTATATGTATGTATTTATTATATATGGCGAAAAGCAATTAAATTAAATTTTCTCGCACAATTAGTAACTTTAATGGTTTTCTTTACAGGGTGTTAGTGTTTATTATCTGCAAATTTGTTGAAAGAATTGCGTGGTTTGATCGAACTTCGATCTGTTTGTGGTTGGGTTTGAAATAATTTTTATTCTTTCTTTTATTTTTGCGATAAAAGTAGTGAAAACTATCTTTTGAAATATACAATTAACTACTATGTTGATTATGAAAAAATATTTATATAATTTTATTTATTTACCCCTTGCGTTATGAATTGAGCGATGATTTTGTGTGCCACTTTCGATGACAGCTTTTCTCATGCATCATGACCAAAAGTACTTTCAGCGAACTTTGTGCAAACCGGTGTTCATTTTCATTACTAGTATTGTATTTACTTTTTAAAAAAATCACAGAAATAAATAATTATATTTTATTATTTCATTTATTAACGTGTATAAAAACAATTCAATGTCTGATACGATATATCAATTTTGGTCAGAACAAGACATTACGTGTCTGATTCGGGGTTCTCATTTGGATTACAGAAAGGGGATCACGTCTCCCACACGTTGTTTTAAGGCAAAGAGGTAAGTAAGCACAATAAACATTAATTCCCTTCCTGAAAAATTTCCTTCCCTACGAAAATGGTTATATACTACGGGGTTACATCCGCAGGTAAATTTTTAATAGTGATAGTATAATAGTTTTTCTATCTCTGTTTTACTTATTGAACACTTTTTAATTTTTGAAATCGGTAAGCATGGTTAATTAATATAAAAAGTTCTCACTGTTTAGAAATATTGTAAAAATCTTAAACATCTTCCTAAGCTTTTAAACAGATGTAACTCTTGAAATGCAATGCAGTCAATTTAAACAAAATAAACATTGAAATCTTCCTCTGAGTGTTGGAAATTTGATTTCAATAGCCCAAACAAACAACACTAGCTTCTTTCAAGGCAATTCCTTTAAGTTGATTGATCCGAACCAAAAAAAAAAATAAAGATTGATTTTGTAGATCTTTAAAAATGCACATCTATATCACCTGATTTATGTAGATATATAAGATACATAGTTTTTTTCGCAGTTAACTTATTTATTGTTGTTTTATTGATTCAATCTGTATTAAAATCTGTTCTTTATTTATTATATCACAAAGAGATTATATATTTCAGAAGGAAGTAAAACCAACATACCTATATGTAGTTTGAAATATACCTATTAACAGTAAATAATGGAACTATATTTAAGAGATCGCATTAGGTATCCAAAAGTGAAAAACACTGAACTGCACTATTGGCAGGGATTTAAAGTATTTTGCAGTTTAAAACCAAAAATACCTAATTTATTTCAATTTTTAAAACAATTACATATAACATAAATACAATGCTCCGTTTTTCTTTTCTAAGTACAGCAAAAATATTTAGTTGTATGAATGAAATTCATTCAGTAAAATTCAAGTTCACTGCATTTCATTCACTGAGTCCGTTACGTAAATAAAATGCACTAATATTAAATATAACCTTTCTGCGGCCTGACTGATTTCCTACGACGATCAAGTTCACGAGGAAAGTAAAAGTAAGTTGGACTCATCGATCGAAATCATCAATCATTGGAAGGTATTTTTTTGCTGAATCCGGCTCAGATGAAATTAGTATTCATGGGACATTGAATGAAAGAGGTCAGATTGCTTATGTTAAGTAATTTTAATACTCAGGTCAAAAGTTAACATCGCTAATTCACAAAACAAAAACGTCAAAGAATATAGTTCACAGCTCGAGAAGATTTATCCTTTGTAAGGCCTGGACTGGAAGGGGTTGGAGGGTTTGTTGTACGAAGGCTGCGCCCGGTATTGGTTGGAGGCGGGTTCTGTGTAAGGGTGGGTCCTGATGTAGTCCAAAGCCCTCAAGATGTCAGCTGGGATTGGTGGTGGGGTTGGGATGTGAGATCCTTGGGGCTGGAATCCGTTCTCATCGGCGACATATGTGAACTGGACTGGAGTGCCGTCAGGAGCGGTCCACTGTGCGTTTCCATTAGCCACTTGTCCTCCAACACCATTTTCAGCTGCCGAAATACCATTGCCAGTTTCGTACGACCATTGGTAAGAACCATCTGGGTTCAGGTCAGAAGCTTGACGAAGGATCGGGATTTCGTTTGATGAGGAGTGGTATGACGGCTGTGGTGGTCTATACTGATTCGGTTGCGTCCGTCCGAAGGTGGTGGCTGCTGAGGCAACGGCCAAGACGGCGGCGATGATAACCTATAACGATGGTAGGAATTTAATTTCACTGGTAATCCATTTTGATAAAAAAATTATATCCTTACGAAAGTCTTCATGTCGATTAAGATCTTCTAAGGTACACCAAACAGATGGAACTGATGTCTGTTTGTGGTCCGGAGCCTTTTATATCAAACAAAATCGAATAAAGCATCTCAAACGGGGGCAGGCAATTAAACTTTTCGAATCGGTGTGGTACATCTCCCATCTTCTTTGCATGCCGGCTTTTACTCTTAGCACGTCGAGAATGATCGAAGCTCGTCGTTGTCTTTGTGCTAAGCTTAAGACTAAGAGATCTTCTCGGCACCGAGTCTGCGAGTACCGTCGATGACTGTTCGCGGCTATGGCGGCATCCAAATGCTAAAATCTAACATTTGCCACGAAGGTGTTGGTTGATTGATGTAATTTCACTAAAATTTTAGTGCCTCCAGCGTCCAAGCCTGCTTTTTGGATCTGTGGATCTGCTCAACTCCGGTTTCACTTTCGACGATTGACTTTGGTCGGCACATGGTCCATTTTCCTATACAAGGGAAAAAACCGGACTTAGCCGCGACATTACTCATTTTATGGTCCTGAGCATCGTGAGCTTATTTATGGGAGTGGTTCCAGGCGGGCTCATCTTAATTAGCAGGTATCAGCCAAATAGGTCTGGTGTGCCCTTGAAGATCGGAGCTCGAAATCAACGTTTCCGCTTGTTTTGGCTGGTTTAATTGTTTCGCTACCTAACGTGGGTGGAGCACACAATTGACGATGTTGGAAACAACGTGATGCTTCCTATTTTCAATTATGCAACTTTAATGGACCTTTCCAATTTGAATTTTCATATGCTGTTTATCATTTCTGCTATTGAGAACGCAGGCTTTAACTGCCTTTTGTTAAAGATTTTAAATTGTTTACCATTCGCATATATTTTCAAGAACAAAAACCCGTCAAAGTTAGATGCCATTGCACTACAATCCACTCATAAATTCTACTGCAAGGTAATCACCACCTGTAATTTTAGTGCACATTCCTACACCTGCGCAAATCATTGCAAATTATCCACTTTTTGATGTTGAATGTACGCTGATTCATCCGGGAATTCAAATCAAGGTAACTGCTGCTAGTATTTCTTCTATCATACAAACCGAGCTGGTTTACTAAAGTGGACCCTAATGAGGTACATTGCAGCCTTACCGGTTTCTTGGGCAATCATCACTATCCACAATTTGCAGGTAAGTTAGTTGAAGAGTGATGATGGTAGCAAAAAGTGGAAAACTTATTAGTCAAATAAATTACTACCTACTTTCACGCCAGAAAAATGAGTTTTTATTATTTTGAGGATATATGAGGAGACCAAAATGTCAAATGATTTACATATGTATCTATTTGGTTTCTTTTTAATGTTAGCATACAATAATATCCAATTTTAATTTTAGATACTATTAAAATTTATTTGCTATGTAACTATGATCTTAAATAATTGAGACTAATTCATTTTAGAACTAACATTTATTGTATATTTGACCAATTTGATTATCCAAACCGTTCAATTAGGATAGGCTCAAATTTTTTGAAGCATGACTCATTGTTTTAAACTTAAAATATAGTTATAGATCAAAATTGCATCTGTGTAATTAATTAAAAATCTCGTCCTGTATTCAAAAGTTAGATTATATCTATTGAACTCAAATAAATACTTTTGTCAAAATATCGAGCCACGGAGTCCTGAATATTCTTCGCTGTTAAAAATATTATTACTGTCGGGTAACATTTATCTATTATTCCTCTTCAACATGAAAATTATTTGTAATTGGCTAAATTATGGCATACACTATGTTTTTTAAAGTTTTGCGCGAATAATACATAGGTACATATATATTTATAATATAATGAATACGGTTGTTCGAATTGATCCTTTTTGTTTAAAGGTGGATTAATAATTTTGCGTGTGTTTCCCTATCACCGTGCTTCGATAATTTCGCAATTTTCTACGATTCTAGAGAATATGAGATAAAAAAACGGCTTGAAATTAAAGCAATCAAATCAACTCAAAACTACAGCCTTTTCATAATTCGTAGGTATTTGAAATTAAAATGTTTATCAATTCAATTTAAGTTTGTTGGCTTTTCACTATAAAACCAAAGTGTTTTTTTTTTTTACATTCAAGTTGTTCCATAAATGTGGTGTAGAGTTTTCATCTATAAATCGAAACTATTTCAAGTAAGTAAGCATTTTTCATTAAAAGGAAATCAATTGAAAAAATTTGATGGCATTTAATTTTAAAAGCGATTTTTGAGTGTATTTATGTATGTATTTTCGAATTAAATAATGTCATTATAGGCAAAAACATCTATTCTTAAGATAAAAGTTTTTATTCTTAACCTCCTATTACCCAAAGTTATAAAAACACTTATTTTGCAAATGAAGGCTTTGTAGCACTGCAATTGTTCACATTGGCAGTGTAATGGAAGTTATTTCTTTGATATTATTAAAAAATGTTAGTACCTACACAGAATTTTTCAAAAAATATTCTTATTTTTCACATATACAGTTTTGGCCTGGTTTATTATACATATGTGTATTATATAGAAGTGGATAAATAAGATTTCCTCTGAGTAAAGTCAAATGACCTAATTTTGTGAGTGTGACTAATATGCTAAAATGCAGGTTCTCCCACATGAAATTCTCATAATTTCACAGTTGCCATTATTTAATGAAAACGACTTAAAAGTGATTTACATAACTTGTTTAAAAGACCAAAGAATTTGCCTTCAAAATTATTTTAGAAATGAACATTTCCAATTTTTAATTTTGTTACTCATTAATTAATATCGCCTGCCATAATTTTCAAAGATAATTTGAATGGCTTTCTTTAACGTGGAAACATGATTAATTGTATTACAAAGCGTATCATTGATTAGTAATATAATTAACAGTGCTGTAGGCAATTCCTATTCAGTCGGCTTATTAAAAATTCGGCTTTTCATTAGTGTTGCATATTTGGACGTCTCAATGAAACATTTTTAAAAAGTGATGGACATATAAAAATGCAAAATTATCTTATTTTGGTGCCCTTGAGGAGAATTTATAGTTATGCACTTTAAATCACATAATAAAGAATAAACGTTATCGAAATAATCTCGGCGGCAAAAATTAATTTTTAATCGAAATTACTGCATTAAAATTTTCGGAAGATTTACAATAATTATCATTTAAATGTCCACTTCATGAAAAGATGAAGATCTTACACAAGTTCAGTTATTTAGTAGTCATTTAAAATTCTTATAGACATTGCGGAGATTCCAATGCATCTGACGCTTGAACATTCACTAAACATCAATTTGATAGATAATTTTCTACTTGTTGAATGTGCGAAACTAGAAAAATATTAAATTACTTGTTGAACCCGATATTATGCAAGATATCTAAGTGAAGAAAGGCGGAGAGTCGCTCATGGAAGCCGGGGGTCCGTCAGACCAGTCTTACTCGCGACGCAAAGGTCAAGTATGTCTGCCTGCAGACCGTCGCTCATAAAGTCATAAGGAAGATTTCCCAAGTAGCAATTATAAGAGCGATTGCATACAAGCTGCACTCTGTTTCCAATTGAGCTAGATTCAGGATGCATTAATTACTCAATTTGAATATATTGTCAAGATTAATCATCATACTTATTTCACTGAGTCTGCGCTGAATGGAGCGATCCTGGTTACTCTAGAATCAATCAAGATATATTTAACTTTTATGAACTTCGCACGCCGGTTAAGTGAAAAAACAAAACAAACGAAATTCAGCGTGTTGCCAATTTTGTTTCCGGCGACATTTATATCGATCAAGACATTTTTATGGAGATAATTCATTTTACACGGTTTTGAGATTTTTGCATATTTATACATACATACATAATGCATTTTTAGCTTTGGAGATTATTATAATATATGAGGCTATTGAATGCATTTACAATTTCTTCTTTTATTGTCAAATAAATTGGTATTGGATGAAACATTGTATTGAGGCAAAAAGTGTCAAGTGTCAAGGAATTCTACAAGTTAAGAGCGCTTTGAATGCAAATAATAATTTTTGATTAATACCAACATTTTACTCTGGATTCTTTATTTTTATGGAACTTAAGTTCTTCACAATGATAAACTCTCAATTATTGCCTTTTTAGTGTTCTGTACTATAAAGGAACCCTATTGTTGTGCCAACGATGTCTGTTGAAATTCACATATTCACAAAGACGAAGAAAGTAACAAAAATTAAAAAAAAAATATTTTTTTGTTGAGGCCTCCATACTTTAAACGGGAAGCAACAAAACCCTCAGTGCACGAATCCGACTTGCACTTCACCAGTTTTAGACTATTCACGCATTTATATTCTTGATTAGGGTTTTTCTTTAGGTTTAAAAGGTCTACAAAATGTTGAAGGGTTAAATTGATTTTTCTGTTTTGAATCATATCATATACATAGTATGTACAGTATAGTGCCAGAAAATTATAACCACCCTAACAAATTTCAAAATTTGAACTCTGATTTCTTTTTTCTCGCAAACAATCAAACAGATTAAAATTTCCTTGCAGAGTTGCAATCTTTCCTCCTTTGTTATCATTGTTTGAAGAATAAGTAATCGTTACGTTACGAACCAATATGCAATATGCAAAAGTATTCCCCCATTCATTTATTCCAGTTCTATCAAATATAAATATCAATAAACAAATTTTCATGTTTCCAAGAAGTATTACATGGTATACCATTTCACTTAACGCCAAAAGCATAAATATTTGCATCGAAGATAATTGCGGAGATTAACAAGTGTTATTAAAAATATGGTTAATAATACTAAATACTAGAAATATTAATCTGCAAAATATGTGAATTTACCCTTAATTTAATGTTTATCTTAAACGCGTACAAATATAATAAAGTTTTTTTTCAAAATAAAGTATGGAAGTATAAATGTTGGTGGTTATAATTTTTTGGCACTGTACTGTATATAAGGTAAAAGATCAAAAGTAGAATAGTATAGTGTGCTGTGAAAAACAAAATCTTCTGACGATATTATTTAAGAAACTGTTTTAGTCCATGAATTTACATACAACATCTGTTGTTTGTGAACGTTTCTGATATTTATCTATAAAAATTGTAAGATTATTGGTTAATATATGTACTTATGTATATACATTCATATGTACATACGTCATTAGTTTTTAAAACATTTAAATTTTAATCGCTCCTGTAGCTGTAATAAACTGGACTTCTTATGTTTTTACAATAATGTGATATCAGTTCTAAATGTTATGGAGAAAGTTTCGAATTTCGATGAATATTGCTTATCCGGGTGAATTTTAGATAATAAGTATTTATCAATCATTTATTGAAGAAATTTACTTAAATTTTAAAACATTTATCTAATCTGTCTGTCTGCCAATTTATAACTAACTTCTATTAAATAAAATCAAACTAGCTTATTTGTAAATTTTAATAGTGAAAATCAATTAAAATTTATCAAATTTATTTAAGAGAATGATGGTCTTTTCTATTCTATAAAAAATTGATATCTGATTTTATTTTTTATATTAACTTATGATGTATTATGTATGTATTTATTTTCATTCTTTGTCTAACCCACGTAAGTTTGAATAATTCATTATTTCCGGGCAGGTAGGTACTATAAGCATAAACATTTCGCTTAAATATAAACTCAACTGGTTCACATTTATGAGAAATCTCTGCTGGTAGTAAGTCATAACATTAAAACTGTTTTTTCCTTAATTTAATCTTGCAACTAAATATATTCATTTAATCCAGCTTACCAGAAGCACCTGATAGTCGTTAATGTGCAAATGTGAAAGATTTGTTGGTATTTGTGTTCCTGCTTTCAACATTTTTGGTAAAATTGATCCCTCCCCTTGATTTACGGATTTAAGCATTTTTCTGCATTTCAACTGATGTAATTAATACATGCAAACATTTGAACGACATTTAAATTGCCCCGCAGTTATTCTTACCTCTCGATTACCTTGAGATGTTTCTAACTTCGCTGCGGTGTTCTTTGTGGAGATCGCATTCTTCTGGAAATAAGTATGTCATATTGATCTAAAATCTACTTTTTTCCTCTAAGTATATTTGCCTAATTTATTACTTTCCATAAAAACACACCTTGCTTTGAATTTAACATAAAAAATTTGCTGAAAGTGACTTTTATTGGCTGGCATATTATGGAGTCGACTTTTCCGCGAAGAGCGGCTGCTTCCTCTTATGATTTTCATTTCAACCATTTTTCTATTTCTACTTGATCTCAGTGGCGATGTCTTTATCAGATTTTCTAATTCCACCCACGCCTTTATGTTCCACGGTGATTGGAAGTGATTTAGTGCTTTCTAAATATCACTCGGGCGAATCATTTTACCTTTTGTGCCGCTGTGAAGTCCCAAAAACGCGCAAAAGCGGCTATGCCTGATTTATGTTTTATTGCACTTAAATTAAGCCATATACCATTCGCGTTATGAGGAGGTTTTCAAAATGCCATTAACTTAATAGAATTTAGCGGTTATAGGAATTGCTTTGAATATAAATATTTCAATTACATAACTAAGCACGTTAATTGAATTAATGAGAATTGATACCGAGGGTTGGTCGCAACAATGTATATGCATATGTACCTATATGTATTTTTATCCGTTTCGGTTTATGAAAACAAAAAAATCAAATTTGCTTTGGAGAATAATAACTGAAAAAGTAAATAATTTTGAAAATATGTATTTATAAATTTATATGCATATATGTATGTACTACTAGCTGCATACACCCGCTTCGCTGCATTCTTTTTTGGTAGTACATTTATTTATTACACATATATACATATATGGCAGAAAAAAGTAGCCTATGTGATTTAAAAAACTTTAGAATTTAACAAGCCGCCACCTTGATTTCGTTAATTCTGATAGTTGTTTTAAAATCAGCGACGCTGAAAACCTCCAAGTACAAATTTTAATAGAAATCGCATATCTTTTAAATTTAAAAGTCCACCATTTTGAATTCGGAAATTCTGAGAGTCGAGTTGAAATCAGCGACCCCGAAAACTCCCTGTAACCAAGTTTGGTGCAAATTGCATTAACTTTTCACGGTAAATGTTCGCGGTCTGCCGTCTTGAATTCGGCATTCGGAAATTAGGACAGTCTGATTGAAATCAGCGACCCCGAAAACCCCCAAGTACCAAGTTTGGTGGAAATTGCATAAACTTCTAAATTTTACAGACCGTCATCTTGAATTCGTAACTTCTGAGAGTCGGGTTGAAATTAGTGACTCTGAAGTACCAATCTTAATGGAAATCGAATAATTTTTCAAATTTGAAATTCCGCCATCTTGGATCTGCCATTTTGAATCATGCAAATAAAAAAAATTTGTTGTCTGTAAAGTCGGTTTACGGACAATTTTACGTTATAACGTCTTTTGCCACATTTGTTGTTGTAATAAACAATGGAAACCACATTAACTTTTTCTACCGAACCTATGTCCATCTTCAGGATATTCTCTACCTGTATTCCAAATTTATTTAAATCTGTTGATTCGTTTTGGCGTGATTGAGCGTCAAACATCCAAACACACAGAATTTCGCATTGATGCAATGCAGCGCTATCTAGGGGCAAGTAGTAGCAAAATGGATAACAACGTGAAATTATTCACCATGTTCAAAAACCTATGTAAGTATACTAATTTTCATGAGGATGGGTTGAATGGAATATAAGTTAATGTTCTGCAGCGCCATCTAGTGGCGAGCTATAGCAAAATGTATAGCGCGAAAACATTCACAGTATTCAAATTACTATGTACGTATCCCAATTTTCATGAAGATCAGTTGAACAATACGGGAATGAACCCCATGCCACTCGCGCGCCACTTATCGGATTGTATTCGTACTATATGGTTTACTTAAGAATGACATTCTGTGGAAGTTTTAGCTCAATCGGCTGAATAGTTTTGGAGCTTTAGTGTCGCATTACAAACGGACATTAAGACAACAGCACGACCTATCGGGTCCAAAACTATCCTATCTTTCAACTATACACATTCACATAATTTCATTGAGACCGGTTAAAGGGTTTCGGAGGCTAGCGTGTACGAACATAGGCAATACTCTCAATCCCCATATCTTCCATACCCTTATATCTACATGCAACCAACATAGTGCACGATGGGAAGCTCGGTACAGATATCTCTTCTTAAAAAGTGTTAAAAAGACAATATCTTAAAGAAAGAAATTTAAAGCATTCGAATAATAATATATCTATATGCTCTCTATATTAATTAGAATTTTCATACCTAAAAAACAAAATTTATAATGTGATTTGATACTATTGCAGGTTTCGACAGTATTGAACGGTTTGATACTATCGAACGTTTCGATATTAAAGGTAGTATTGAAAGTTTCGATAATACATATATAACGTTTTGATACTACCGAACTATCGAAATTATCGAAGGCATCGAAACATTCCATACTATCAAAACCGTTCGAAACTATCGAAAATATCGAAAATTTCGATAATATCGAAACCGTTCGATATTATTGGAACTTTCGATACCTTAAGATAATTTCGATACTTTTGATACTTTCGATACTTTCAATATTTTCGATACTTTCGATACTTTCAATACTTTCGATACTTTTGATAGTTTCGATAGTTTCGATACTTTTCAATAGTTTCGATAGTTTCGATAGTTTCGATACTTTTCGATAGTTTCGATACTTTTCGATGGTCTTTATGTTGTGAATCTGCGTTTGGAATTAAGGAATTCAAAATGGCGGATGCAATATGGCGATCAACTTCAATAAATCTTCTTAAAATCAGGTTTAAATTTTAACTAATGATCAGTTGAACAATTCATCAGAAGAATACTTAAAGAGTAGTTAGTTATAAAATTTTCCTGCCAGTATCTACATCTCGAGAACTCAGTTTTATTACCATCACACTTTCTCTTAAACATTTATTTTGACCAGTTTAAATATTAAGGTCGTTTTCGAATTCACTTACACTTGCACTTAGATCTGTTTTCCCTACTTATTTCTGAAAAATTCTGTTCGAAAATGGCAATTTCAGTATCCAAAATTTTTTCTAAAAAAAATTATATTTATAAAATACTGTTGGCCTTTGCATTGATGTATCTTTTAGGGATTGGAGAAGACTTAACAAAATAAATTAAATATGCTACAGTTTATTTAAATAAACAGTCCGAAATACTGTGTATGTTGTTTTGTTTATATTTAAAGAAAGGTTATTTCAATTATTGCAGGAACTATTTTTAAGATAATCGTAAAATGCATATACATATGTACATATACTACTAACAAAAAGTACTTTAAAGTACTATATTTATGATTCTGTTTAATAAATTAAAAGATTTGAAATATCGGCATGTCCATGTTGTAGATAGATATATAGATAAAACAAAAATTGTGGTGGTATGCTGTGGTGTTGGTTAACGCAATGTATAAGATAGCATGTGTTTCAACAAGGTTTATTTAAATGCACCTACATAGTGTAAAAATATGCAATAAATTTGATTCACGCACCAACATATAAATATGATTTAAAACTCTTAAGAGAACTGCGCTTAGATCTTAGATCGAATTTAGTACATACATATATATATTTAGAATTATTATCTCTATTTTAATTATTATTACTACTTTTTTTATATGTATTATTATAATTACTTTTCATATATATATTATACATACATATATTTGTATTTTTCTTTAAAGATTCTGTAACTAATGTTTTCATAAATTAGCTTTATATTTTATATATATATATATATACTATAAACTATATACATAAGTTTAAAATCTCTCTATGAAAGAAATGTTTACTTCTCTACATACATAAATACATAGGTCTCAGATCCGAATAATTGTTAGAGTTGATTGCTTTGGCTTCTTAGATGTTATATGCCACAAATACAACAAATTAACGTTATAAGTAACTACTTCAAGAAGCAGCTTATACATTATCTATTTATTTAAAATGAAGAAACATAAACATTTTCCTGCAATTAGTTTTTAGTTGAATTAAGTAAGAGAAACACTTTAAGTTCTTTTGATAACTTCTTCAAACAATTATGAATCTAAGCGAAAATGATATAGGCACCACCGTGTTTTTAAAGAAATGGTTTGAATAAGACATACGTTAGATAAACATAACATATATAATGGAATTGTAGTTTTTTTTTGCGCAGATTCTATAATAATAATTTATTAAAATAAAATAAATTAAAATGTGTTTTAAAGATTTTGAATACCTTATTTTCAAAATGTTTTATGTTGTGTTTGTGTAAATATGAATAACTATGTAGGTACTTTATGATAACGATTATAAAGTTAAACAGATAAAATAAATTCTGTAGCCGTTGGTCAAGTAATGACAACTCCAAAATTGAGGATGCATTTTTATTAACATTATTTTTTGTCATTTATTTTTGGCACACCCATGATAAAATTACTAACAATTCCAATATGGTATATAAAACTGTACATGCTGCGAAACAACTGAACTTTAATTTTGGAGTTGTCATTAGTTGACCAATTGGCACAGTATTAATATAAACTGTTTGAAATTTAATAGGTGTATTTCCAAATTTTAATCATTTAAAATAGTAAGAATTGTAAAATACAGTTAGGTTTTCTAAAGAATTAAAAAAATTGAGAAGGACAGGAGAGGATTTTATACCCAAACTTTTGAAAAAATGATGCATGCTTATTTTTGGCGAAGGAATGTGAGGCTATTTTCCAGGTTATATAATATTACCTAGCCTTGAAAAAAATCGAAACGCAATAAGTATATGTATAAAAAATGTAATTTCACAAAAGTTGACTATTAAAAACTATCGGTAAAAAAAGTATTTTTAATTATATTTTTAAATTAAAACAGAACATTCATTCAACTATATGTACCGTAGATGCGGGTTACTTTGGCTACTTTTTTCTTATATCCTAAGAAATCGCTCTGATATATAGATTGTGTTTTATAATATTTTCATTTGATAGATGAGGATAATAGCTAATCAGTAATAATAATTTTTATAGCAAAAAGTTTGTAAAAATATATTTTTTATTATTTTTAAATTTTAGCCAAAGTTGTCCTTTGAGGAGAGTTACTTTGGCTTGCAGATGGTTTGGGCACAAAACCTATATGCTTAAGCAAGTATTGAGCCAATTTAAGTCTTTTGAAATAATAGAAAATAAACAAATGAAGCATCCGACGAAAAAAAACGTGTAATATTCAACATACAATTAACAA
Source organism: Machimus rusticus (assembly GCA_951509405.1). NCBI lineage: Eukaryota > Metazoa > Arthropoda > Insecta > Diptera > Asilidae > Machimus > Machimus rusticus. Next base: position 31,207,030 of record OX608049.1, on the reverse strand, counting down.
AAACTAACTTTTCTACAGCCCTCTATTACACAAGAAAGTTTTCTGACCTGAAATACGTAAATATTCACAGCAGATAAGTTTGAAGCGCAAATGACAGTTTTAATCGTGAAAAAATTCGTGCAACCAAATAAAAATAGACGTCAGTAAAACCATCTAAAATTTCCGACTCGAACTAGATCATTTAGTGTCATGGCTACGAAGAGGTGGAAAATTAAATATTTTTTTTTCTTTTGAACCAAAGTTACCCCCTAGAGCTAAAGTAACCCGCATCTACGGTATTCCACAAATTTTCAGTAGATTTTTATTTTTATTTTTGAAGGGATTATGAAAAGAATATTTTTATAGCTTTAGTCATTTTGGTTTTCAGTTTTTTAAAATTTAATAATGCATAAGTATAAATACACATATGTATGTACCGACATCGCTGATGAAGCTAATAACATACATGTGGATTACCATGGAGTACATACGGAATTAAAGGAGGAGTATTAATGCATATTGTTAACATTTTGTGACACAATTTTTTACTTTGGTTATATCTATTACGTGAATGGTTAAAATATATTTGTGAAAATGTTTAATTTGTTTGCGCATGGGTTAAATATATTTCTGTTTAGTTTCTATTCGTTTTCCAAAGTTAATGTGTGAATACTACAATATATGTATACATATGTATATTTAGCTTTTAAATTAAACTTAAAATATTCCTGCGGCATTTATAATACTTATATTCACTTTATCATCTTTGAGTCTATACATATGTACATATAATATGTAGATGTATATCAATAAACAAGTTTTTAAACTAATATGTCTAATTTCGAGGAAATTATTGGTCTGTGTTATTTCAGGTCATTTTGATTAATTGTGTAAAGCCTTCCGTAATTCATCGACTTAACGAACTAATCCGTCTTAAGTTAAAAAAGTTAAAAACCAATGTGGCATTCTCTGTGGGAACCTCTTAACAGTGATTTATTGGATCCAAGTCCAGAACGCCGACAAGGCCGATCGAATACCTGCGATAAGTCCGTGTCTGGTCTAAAAGGACTGCGACATTACATATGTCTTGGCGCTCTCACGTGCGTTTTTTAGAGACTCCGCGATATTTATGATTATTTTCTTGACGACAACTATTGCGAGGAACAAGTATTTTTCTGGTTATTAGCTTGCTACAGTTTCCTCACCGTTTTAATTTATTCGATCCATTGTGGATACAAGTGACATTTTAAACTATTTCAGTTTTAAGCAAATTAGAGGAAAATATCGTCACTGTGGTGGGAAATGCTGAAGGATTAAGTTTGTTGCTTTCGGCGGAGCAAAGTTGTCCAGAGAAGATCTCTTCTGAAAAAGTTGTTGAACTCTTTATTATTCAGATCTATTCAAATAGCTGAGAAATTTACCTCATTATCCGGCTAATAGAAGCCGCTCAACCTCACTGCGGCGAACGACTTTTTCTCGAGTTCTCATAATGGGCTTTGTCACTCTGCCTCGGTCGGTCCATCACCACTCATTCAAGATCAATTCGGAGATAAAAACCTGTTCGGCGACTTATGCTGCTGGTGCGCTACATATCTCACAGAGGCGTAAACTGACCATTATCAGAACAAATCTCGGGAATCTGCTGCACCTGTCCGAGTCCCATTTGAATAGAAAATCGATTAAGAACTTTATTGCTTCGAACTTATCGTGTCTGCTAATGACGACATTATTTCATGTCTCGGGCGTATGGCGGCTCTCTCAGTGGTTCTCGTCGTAAAGATGCACTTCGAGGAAATCGTGGTGATTGGTATTTTCTTGATCGCCCTGAAAGTTTTTAAAAAAGTCCATTATTACTGGAACTGTTTTAGGAGTGGCAGTTTGTTACGATTCGAGCTTAACTCTTATTTACGTAAATGGCATCCGCGCTTTAGTTCATGAATGAAGAAAATGATTTGTGGATGGTTATAATTAAAACCTGGGACAAAAACATCGGGCGGCTATTTATGTTAATGACGGTCGAAGATTAAGGTTCCACTCTGCATTAACTTATCAAGTTTTATAATTGACCAATCTTAATAATTTGTCGTAGTAATAATCCTCATTTCTTAAAATTATTTCTAACATATTTAAGAAGTAATCATTAGTAACGTTGTGTAGAGTTTTTATTTAGGCTAAAGGATTTAATAATTGTGATTGATTTTGTAATCGAAAAAGTGGTAGCTCAGAAAAGAGGTGTGTATTAAAAAAGCAATTTATCTGTTTCCCTTAACAACAATGCTTTTGGGACAAGCTTTTCATTATTACATAGACTAAAATCTGATTATCTTGATGTTGGTCTTGCTAGAGATTAATAATAAAGAAAAGAAAATTTTAGTTCAAGCTAAAATAAACAGAGGCGGTTTTCCAAGGTGCAGATCTCTTGTGAAAAATTTTCATGTCTATAAAATGGCTGATTGAGTTTAAAATATACATACACTATATATACAATATTTAATGTTTATTATCGTGTTTACAATACAACTATATTTTTAAGCAAAGGAATTGCTATCCCACTATAATTCAATAGAAGCGAAGATTTAAACTTATTGAAACTCACTGAAGCTTTTATGCGAGTTTATTTTTACAAACGCCTTTTATTATACTGGTCCGTAAATTTTTTGTTTTTTACTGTCCTTGGAAGGATATATGTACATATAACTTTTTCGGTAGATTACAAATCCGAAAATAAAAATGTTCCACCATGTTTATTTAATAGTGCCTATTAGCAAAAGTTCATGAAAAACTCATCCTGTAAGCAAATTCTAAGTAAGTTTATAAATAACTGATTTTATAAAGATAGTTAAAGATCTAATCTTTTATTAGAGGTATGTTTCACAATCGTGCGATAACCCGTTATTTTTGAAGAAGTTTTCAAACATGTCTAATATACTATGATTTTTTCACTTTTCAACCCAATATTTAATGTGCCGGAAAATTTTCAATTTCAGATATAGATTTGAACTTTGAACCTTCATATTCATGATATTTTTATTTGAAGGATGATTTCGTTGTAAACCAGTGTTATTTAGGTATATTCGAAATATTCGAAATAGGTTCCCGAAAATAAAGGGTTAGCTATTCTCCACGAAAGATAGCGGAAAATTTAAATTTATTTAAAATTTTTACGATGACTGGATGCAAAATACAATAATATTTAATTTTATAAAAAAGGACGTACACATATTAGACACCGGAGATCTTATTTTTCGAAATTATCAGCTCATGTGTGTTGAATATTACTACTACGTTTGATGTGACGATTAACGATTAATTATTTTTTTCTAATACATATTTAATTAAAAAACAAGTTAAATTATATGAACCTAATTAAAAGGTCGAAATATATAAAATGTTTGCGCCTGTAACTTTATTTTTAGATGTTTGCAATCTGCGATTCTGTGACATTATACAGGGTGACCGGAAATTGCTGGCATTCCTCTCGGGAGAATAAACTATGGCTAATTTGGAGTGATTTAACCTACATAACTTGGGTTCGGAAATGCACCATTTTCGAGAAAATCTTTTTCGTATTTCTTTTTACAAAAATCCGAATATTCTCACTTTTTGGCCTGAATTTTTCCGTGATCTTAAAGCTTACTAATTGGCCAACCTTCCTAAAACTAAAAATCACAAAATTTCCTGTTCGATTTTATGTTGTGTTACAATAAATAAAAAATATAAAATAAAAATTCCTCACAGAAGTCTCATTATCATAAAAAAATTTATGGAACTTGTCGTAGAAAGCATTGTAAATTTGTAATTACATCTCAGTATCCTCAGCTATCCAAAAAGATATAATTTTCGACGAAAACATTGTTGGTTTTTTATTTTAATTTGAAAATGTAGGAGTGGAGCAGTGTACAATAAGTAGATTTTCTCGAAAATGGTGCAGTTGTGACCCTCAAGTGATATAGGTTAAATCACTCCAAATTAGTCATAGTTTCTTCTCCCGAGAGGAATGCCAGCAATTTCCGGTCACCCTGTATGTGAAAGCTTCAAGTAATCGAATTGTAGGCGCTTTTCAGCTCTCAAAAGACGCATCAAACAACAGCTTTTTCTGTTGTTCAATGCCAAAAGGTGCCTATGCAAATATAATTTTTCTGCATATTCAGCAATTTGGGTTATAGACTTTAGACTACCAAAACTTTAAACTTCTATACCAAATTATTTATTAAAATTAGGCACTGAAAATCAGAATCGGAAATCTGTTATTTGAGTTCGTTGCTTTACTGATACACTCTGTAGCGAAATTATAGATCCACTCAAAGAAGCCAAAAGTTTTTACTACATATTGCTGAGATGATGAATGCTTTTTATTTCAGAAAAATACGAAAGTATTATACAATTTCGAATGATTGTCGAGTCGAGTCTGATTGGAATGAAATTAGAATAAGAATGTTATTTTTAAAAATATGCAGATTTCTGTCTAGCCTTCTTAAAATTGCCTTTTCTTGATTATGTGTGCCTTAACTGTGGAAAATTAATTACATTATGGTTTTGGACACATTCGAAATTTTTTTATCGATCTTTTTTGTGATCATTTTCTAAAGGTTATAATGAGTGTCGATTTTTATTCTGTTTGATACCTTAAACAATAGCGCTTAGCATTTCAGCTACACAACGTTTCTTGGCGGAGTCGACTTCGAATTAATAAGAAGACACATTTGAAACCAAAAATAATTTTTATGACTAATTTGGCTTGCTTGAAAGCTAATTAGGTGATATAATGACAAATAGCTACAAAAAGCTACATATAAGCAGCTGAGGTATTGCGGTTTTCGAGTTTTAGAATCAGAACCTTTTTTCAAAAACTTTTAAAATCTCGCGTGTAAAAGCATAAGGAAGTCAATTTATTGTTTAATTATAATAGTAACATAAGTATTAAAATGAAGTTAGCAAAGTTAGAATCATTTCAACCAAAACTAAAACCCAAACTAGTTTGTTGGACCTTTTCAAATTAAAATTTGGCTACTGCAATAAAATTTAAAAATATATAATAACTTGCAATTAAAACGTTTTACTAAAGACATCCCCGGACTTGGGCATTGTTACTAAACGTATAAGATCTACATATAAATGAAAGGTTAACATTTCGTTAATAGTCGACATTTAAGTCTGATTGGGTTATCAAAATCAAAGTTATAAAACAACAGAACAAAAGAAGTGTTAAATAAAACACTTACTAATGTTTCACCTATTGAATCTATCGCACGGAAATGTTTATATCTGTGAAGATCTTTTGTCATATCTCGAGAGAATTAAATTAATTTACGACTGCCGAGGCTAGTGCGCGGTTGAAAATCAGGTACTATAAGGAATTTCTGGTTGTAAAGAAAAATATAATCACATTGCCATTAAAGAAGAGCAGGGCTATTAGCAAACTATAAAAATTAATGAAAAGTATATAGTTGAGTGTTAAGAAAAATCATACTTATGTACATATGTTTGTTATATCATCGTTTGAATTGTGTAAAGCAAATCTGTTCTTTGAAGATAATCATCAAATGAGTTTCAAAACTCATTTGAATCTTATGTTATTAATGAAACTTGTGTCAAGGGTCTTAGTAGTAAGATTCAAATATTTTCAAAAACGGAGTTAATCGATTTGGCCAGTGGACGGCTCATATGTGTAAAATATTTTATGAAAGTTTCAAAGCACAATTCGAAAATTTCAAATGTTACAGTACAGCTCGTGAATGCTGTGCACTTAGAAAAATTTATAAGTTGCTTAATATTTCCATTTATTAAAACAACACCGTATTTTTTAAATTTAAACATTTGTTTTCAAGCGAATCTTTAAAGTTTTATAAACTTCTCTGTTAATGGTACGAAAATTATAGAAGAGGCAATGTAAGAATCTTTTCATTTGGTTTAAAAGCTTAAAAAATTTGTATATGCGCGATTGGGTATTAATATTAATTAGAGCGAACAGACAGAAGTATGGGATAGTATCTTATATAAAATATTATTGCATTGCTATTTATGAGAATAGATTTGAAGGGTATGGAAACAAAGGTGGTAATATTAAATTTCTCCAAAAAAATATCTTGAAATGTAATTTAACACGTTACCTGCCAGAATTTTCGAAAAAGCTTACACGTAAAAATGCATTTCCTGAGAGAGAGAGCTTTCATTTGTGCACCGTTTTCGGCACATGGGGCAGGGAACGTGTTAATTAGGATTTTTGAAAGCTTTATTAAGAAAATATTTTAAAATACGTCCTTTTCTCCATGGTTTTTTATTAAAGAAATCTCCTCGTTAATATCGTTCCACAAAAATCCTTCTTCCAAAATTACCATGCAAATATCGCTATATCTCAGTTTTTTCTAGAACACTGTCGGCAAGTAAGTAGGTATACTTTCTTTGTATTCCTAAGATCTTTGTGTAGATTTTGTGCAAATTTAGTAGTATATTTTGTTCCCATCTATCTAAATACATAAAAGCAATATAATTCTCTTTGGATCTTTAGAGATTAACGTTTTTATCAATATTGGTAAAATTTACTATAGTGGAGATAGCTGAATTTGTTTTTGTACCCTTCATATTAAAATGACAAAAGCGCTTGAAAGCAATAAACCATCGACATGCCAAAAATCAAGTTTTCGCATCGAATGAAAAGCCATCTAGCGCCAGGTGATCAAAGATTTAATATCTAAATCGAACTCGATTAATCAAATCTGCATGAATAAATAAACACTGCAGAATTTTGTATCGCCTGAGCGTATGCAAACGCTGAGATTTGTTAATAATAATTAATATCCGGACACCTATCGCCAAATTAACACTGAGCTTTCGATTCAAATAATGAAAGCACTCAAGCCTTGGACTTTATGTGATTAGATCTAAATTAACATATTAATTCCGCTCCGATAAAGTGGTTGCGAATAACACTAATTGGTGTCAACATAAAAGTAATATATGGGACTTAGCGGTTTTTGTTTGTAATTAGTTGAAGAAAAAATTTGATGAAATATTTATAAGACTTAGGATATATTGACAAAAAACTATAATTAAGAGCAGTAAAATTGAAAGTCGGGTCGTTTGGCATGCTCCTTAGAAAATGTTTGAAGTTTTTATGCTCCTTTCTCCATGATTGGGTATTTCGGCAACATGTTTACAAGATACGAACATAAAATATGAAGGGCAACTTAATTAACTTTCATTAATTTTATTTAAATTGGGGATTTTGTAATTTATATGTGGAAAAAAAAGACATTCTATCGGCAAAAAGGGGTGTCGAAAAAAATACCTTAATTATATCGAAACATTACGAAGAGTAGTTCTGCTAATGGTAATTACTTGCTTAACTGGTCGAATGAAAGCACCGCCCTCTTGCCCAAAAAGAGGAGTGGCATAGAATTGTTACTAATTCTAATTTTCTCTAACGTCTGTAAAGCCGAACTCACCTACACAGAAGTGAAAAGATCGCGAAGGTTGTTAAATTAAACATGCTCATCGGAACTTCATAACTTTTTATTGTTTTCTCGCATCTCTCACGTAGGTAGTGCATTCCAACAGTTATTGCATTATGAAAATTAAAGTCATCAACTTGAGAAAAAAATCGATTAAGGCATTTTATAACTTTTTGTTATTAGTTTAAAGCCTTTGAGGTGTAAATAGCGATTAATCTTTCTTGTCTTTTGAAATAGCTAATTAATTGGTTTATTTCAAAACCGCATTACTAGAATTAGCTGACAAGTCGTAAAAATTGTCTTTTATGATTCAAGATGTGACAAATTTCTATTTTCTTGTTTTTCCTGGTGGCATTTTTGCATATGTGTACGTATGTATGTAGTATTTTTTGAATTTGAATGAGGATAATTTAACAGGGGGGACTGTTATCTTGTATTAAATATTTTATTATGGTCGTTTTCGAAAATGAATACACCATCAATCACAATTTTACCCACAATATGGACTAATATAGTAAACTTTGCCAAAATTGAACTTTTTTGAAGCTAAAAAAGTATAATATATCTTATTTGTATTAAGCTTTTCTTGTCATATAAGAACTCAATATAAAATATGAATGCCATATAGCATTCGCATATTTAGACCGTCATAAATTTAAACATTTTTGAAACCTAGTTCGAGCAAAAAACAAAGTTATGTCGAGGTGGTCCAGATTCATTTACCTACATGATGTAATTTATTGAACATTTTATTAGCGATTTGTGTATTCAATTTTTCATTAAAAAGATGCTTAGAATTTTCTTATATAAGTTAAGTTAAAAATTTGATGCTTAGAATTTTCTTATATAAGTTAAGTTAAATATATTATTTAACATTTTTCTTTATGAGCCTACTTTCATTCGATCGCTGAACTGCTGATCTTATTTTATTCAATTTCAATTAGGATATCAATAATAATTTCAAAGATTCTGTAATGTAAACTACAATTAACGATTTATTTATTACATTGTTAGGTCAAAAAGTTAACGAATAAAGGTTTATACCGGAACCAAAAAATTGATTTAAAGACTTAACTGAATTTTATGTGCTTAAATGTCGGTTAACGCAATCTATCAGTAACGGCCACTAAAATCAAATCTAAAAACTGCAACTAAGTAAATTTCAGAGTAAATAAATATTTGTTCTGGTTTGACATTTTTAATTCTTTCATGGCTAAAAATAACTTTTTCGTAGACCTTCGAGATCTATATACGTTACGCTCGCGCCGAGAGTAATAAACTTCACAGCTGATCAAATTGATACCCATTGACCATCGGTTTTATTACTTGAAAATGGCATTGGAATACAAAATTATGCTCGGAGCGATTCAGACCAAATCCGACCATCCGATCGAATTTGCAATTAAATTAGAAGTTTTGAACGCGAAAGAATTATTATTAGAATAGAAGAATATCCGGGAATTTAGAATTCTTATATAAAACGTATATAGTGCAGTATTAGCCTCATTACAAAAATTAGAAGTGTCATAAAATTAAAACAATTAGAGTTGCGCACGTCACTTAGCTTTCGTTAAATTTTAATGTTTAGACAGAAATATAAAAAATAAACTTTAATACAGAATATAATAAAATTTCGCTCCTAAACGATAGAATAAAGAGGTAATAAAAAGTACCTAATTTTAAGGCATTTATTCATTTTTTTATTAACCGATGTACTATTATCACACCATTTATTGAATTTAGATAATTTTCAGTTCACTATGACAATAATTTCTAAATATTAAATTTGTAGTTTTATCCCGCTTAATAATTAAGTAAAATATAGAAACATTAACTAGCTTAAAATTGACGGGAATTACACTTTATAGCGAACTTAACAAGTTTTGTGTATAATTGTAAAACTTTGCAATTTAAATAACACTGTATTGTAATTAACACAAAGTATCCTTTTAAGGGTTGTTATATGGCGGTTATTTCTTAGCTGCTTTACTCACAAAGAAATCACAAACAAATTTGATTTTCACTTACATTTAACTTGCACTGAGAACATCCAAATCGACTTAAGCTGGGAAAAGGCGTCGTATCTGAACCCTACGCGCACGCGTGATAAACTAATCCATGCGACGATTTGATCGGGTGCGACCTTTTTGGTAAAAATGTTGTCGTCGCGATCTGCAGATTGGATGCATTCCGATTCGTTTTCATTCGCTGGGACAAAAGCTTATCACAAAAGAATTGAATTTATCAGTAACCTTCGGTAGACTCGTTCCGTGGCGTTAATCAATTGTTTTTAGAAAAAACATCCTAAGAAAAGACGAATGTCACCTGCTTTTTTGGGGGAAAAATTCACAAAGCTTCACGCCTGCATCGGTGGTATAAATAGTGGTGTGATTTTTTGTAAACGACATCACATCTCAGTTTAGCAGAGAGAAAAGGAATCAAATCCACTAAAACACCAAACAAAATGAAATTCGCTGTAAGTGCAAAAATTAATCGGATTATTCGCGTAATTTTAAAAGGATTAAATACTATAATTTTTGAATTTTTTTTAGATTGTTCTTCTCGGTTTCATTGCCGCTGCTGCTGCTCAAGCGGGCAAGTTCCAGCAAGTGCCCAACAGCGGAAACGACGAGATCCCGATCATCAGCAAATCTTTCGACCTCAACGAAGACGGCTCCTACCAATGGGCCTATGAATCCGGCAACGGAATCACCGCGAACGAGAACGGCGTCGGCGGCCAGTACGCCAAGGGCTCCGCCGACTGGACCGCCCCCGAAGGGGACCACGTCTTCCTCCAGTACACCGCCGACGAGAACGGGTACCAACCATCCGGGTCCCACGTCCCGCAAATCCCACCACTGATCGCCAGAGCTCTCGAATACATCAGAGACCATCCCAACCCCGAGTACCAAGATCAGTAGATTTAATAATTAAATAAATGTAAAGTATGATGAAAAATTAAAAGTCAACATTTTAAATATAAAAAACGATTTTATTTATCGGAGTGCCATCCATTTCTAGCGTATCTAGTATCTATATGTAGGATCGCACGCGCTAGCCATCAGATGATTCTTAGTTCGGTCACGCTAGGTGGACAAACAATGAACCAGAAGTTATCTCAGTTATGCAAATTATGGAATTTGACACCGTAGCTGATACCCTTTTGTGCTCCGGGATGACATAATTTGCGAAAACGATTCGGTTGAGAACAGCATAAACCCGGCCGGCCTTCAAAACAGGAGGTGTGATGATCGATTTATGTATTTGCAACCAATTTCGATTTCATTTTGGCGAAGATGCGAAGACTTGAGATGAAGACAGAAAAGAAGCAACTATCGTCACCTTGACAGTGCCATTCGACTCTGAACCATTAGTTTTTATTTATCGATATTGCTTCGATTGTTATCTAAATTGGTGAGTTAGTCACTTCGGGTGGTTGTAATTTACATCAATATTTCGCGGAAATTGATATGGCTTCCTGCTCTATATTGGAACGTGTTTGTAATGAAAATTAATTTCAATTTGGAATTTTTTAGCTACCAAAAAAACCGGGCCAGAAAATTTATAAAGCATTTAACATTTATTTAAACTGGCAATATTTGTTTGCAAATCAATGAAAATTACCAAAACAAATGGATTTATGAAAAATTTTTGAAGTTTAGACATTGAGGAAGTTATTTTTAATATTTCCTGCACTGTTTGTTTCTAAGTGGTCTACTAAATAAATTTAATATATTTACGTACTTAAATAATAATCAATAAAGAAGGAATTTTTCAATCAAAATGTTCTCCCAAAGAATTACCAAGATTGAATGTTTGCTCATAAAAAATTGGTTTTAACACCTCTCGTATACACAAATGAGAATTCCGAGTTTATTAAATCTTAAAATGCTTTTGTAATTTCATAAACTGAGTGTAGATTTGATGGTTTTAACCTGTATTTCGCAAAAGCCCTATTTTTGGAACTTTTTGATGTAGATTTCATATGACATAAGTATTACCAATTGCAACCTGATGGAAGGATTTTTGAAAATGAATGATACTAAAACTCGTTTTAGAGGTCGTAAACTTCAGAAATAAAATTTGCTTATACATACATAGATATGTATATTTATATGTATATACCAAAATGAGTGGGCTGAAAGATCCGACGTAGACAAATAAAAAATTGTACGACCGAGAAAGAGAGGAGGGAGGCACATCATAGGGATCAAGGGACAGATTTCTGAATTTTTACCATATTCAAATCTATCTCTTTCTTCTAACTACTGCCGTATTATGCGATATTTTCTCAATTCGACGATATTTGAGGTTTTTCCCCGAACAGTTGTTTGAGTCCAAATAACAAATAACTTGGAGCGCGTTCAAAAACTAAACTATGGTTAACCCCGTGGTAAGCCGTGGTTATGTTTATCGAAGCCACTTAACCACAGGGTTATGCTTAACCACGAAAGTATTTTTGAACGACTCGTAGTTAACTACGCCACAGTTATGTTCCAGCAGGAGAAGAAGAAGTATATATAATATAGGCATCTTAACGTGGAATTCTCCATCAATCTCCTTGTAAAAAAATCCCTTTTTTAATTATATTGTTTTACTATTCGAAAAATCTCTAACCAAAGCAAAAATCCCGCAAGAAAAGCCGTCAGAGAGTTCAAAAACTTCTTCTTCTTCTTCTTTACATTTAACCATGGGCTGACCATACCCAAGTAGTATGGTTAAAATTAGACTACGCCGTAGTTAACTATGAAGAGTTTATGAACGGCAAATAGTTATGCTCGTTTTTATGTTGTGGTTAACCACAGAGTTTTTGAACGACAAAAGTTAACCATAGTTAAATATACATAGTTAACTATAGTCTAGTTTTTGAACGCGCTCTTGGTCGATTATATCTCCTAAAATATTGACTCTAGCAAGTCGTGCTATATTTAAAAGCAATTTTAGTCCACATGATAGATTTTTTTAGTTTTTAACAAAATATAAGAGGTATTTGGAAAAACAGCCAATGTCAGTTTTGTTAAATTTTACATTAGAAGGAAAAAACGTTTTTAAGAAGAATAGCTACTTATGGAACTAAGTATAGGTACTTAATAGACATAGGTCATATAGAACAATATGAACTTTATGACTGTAGTAATAAAAACTGTTTCTTTAAAAGTGATGAAAAATGTAAAAAATAACTTTGACTTTGGCATAGGCACTTTTTCCGAAAAATTACAAAAAAATTACATTATAGAAATAAAAAAAAACTTTTTTCCAAATACCTACCCCTTCAATTGCATTCAGGATGATACCGAATCACAGAAACCGAATCAAAAATGGCCACATTGGTGTTGAATACTACGAAAACGGCGCATCATTTTTTAAAAAAACCTAAATTTTTTCCGAAATGTTAATACGTCAGCGGTCTATACCTAATAATCTGTGAAACGGCTTTTTCCGTACGATCATGTTAATTGAAAAAAAAATTTTTAATATTAAAGTATTGAAAAACGTTAAATTTAATTAAGAATACGAGTTTGTTTTAATTAAATTTAAAAAATCTTTCTCTCAGTGTTTCACAAGCAGTGAAGTAAATCATGGTGAGCTTAAAGTCAAAGTTATGATCTGCAAACCGAATATGCCAGCCTTTTTATACCTTTTGAAAACATATTTTATATAAGAGTATTGATTGTTGCAAAATTCAGACCTTTCACCTTCTGATGAATTGGTTTAACGCAAATTATAATTCACGTGAGAGGCATAAAACAAATGGTTGTGACCTTGTACCTACTATCAAACCTTTCTACGAATTTTCTATTGTATAATAGTATTTATTATTCTGTGGCTTTGGCAAATTATATTAATTATATTAGATGTATATTTTATTTCTTAACTGAGCTAAATTTTAAATAATTTAAATTTGATAATAATTGAAATTTTAAAAATACGAAGCTTTCTACAGATGACATTTGTTATTTTGTGAAAAATTTCTTATTTATTTATTTTGGGTTATGATATGCATATCTCCCTCGTAAAAATTTGGTAAGATTTTTCAGAGTTTTTATTTTGTATTTCAAAAATGGATCTTCTATATTTTATGCCAAAGATTGTAATAATTGAAGGAGCAATTAAAAGCATTTAAATTTTTTAAGCCACCATAGAATTATTATTTGAAATAATTTCTTAACATTTTCTATTTCTTAAGTAATCTCAAACAATTTCCATGATTTTATCAAGATCTTAAACATTTTATAGACAATTAGGAAATGTAAAATTTTGATTGGGGTTTCATCTACATACATCATTTGAACTCTTCGAATATGTATAGGTACAATTTTCTAATTTTGGGTCAAATACTATCTTTTTTATTCATATTTCTATGAATTTATTTGTTATTTTATGAGCTATATGAGCACATTCGCTTTCAATTTGAACTTTAAATTGAAGTGTACTATCATACACACTGAAAAATGTAAATTTCACAATAATAAATTAAACTACTAATCTTACAGTTTAATTTGCATTAAAGTAAAATTAAGATGTCATAGTAAAATAAAAACCGAAAAATAAAAATAAATGTTTTTTTTTATATTTAGATGAAAAAGAAAAATGTCAGAAGCATTTCTCCAGTTAAAACGATTAGCAAATACCTGATCGCTTAGCTGCACAGCTTTCAAAACCTCGAAAGGAACATTTCCATTAAATTCTATTTATTTTGTTTAATATTTAACGATATAAAAAGAGAACAAATCGCGTATGCAGTTGCTGGTTGGCTCTTGCCGTTGCAATCTTTTAAATTTCAAAAGCTTAAATTTAGCGTATAATCCTCACATTCTCTGGGCTGCACAAAAGGCAGCCATAAAGACCAATGAAATGAGATCGAATTCATAATTGCCGGATTACGGCAATCTGGTACGATACTTTGCATAAAACTCGCATAAATGAACTGGCGGAGAGGTAAACACCGCGAAACACGCCCAAACTTTGACTTTTCGCGCCCCGCTCTCGATATGTCTGAGTCTGATAAATATTTCGCCAAAAATAATGAAACATGCATGCGTCGAACATTTGGCGATATTTTAATGAATTAATGAATTGAACATTGAATAAGTTAGTCATCTCGCGTCTGTGGAGTCGTCGTCGTTTTCTGAATCGGACGATTGCACACCAATCTGAAATTAATGCGCTTGAGACGTTTCTGTCTACTGGGCCCATCTAAATCATGGAAGATGTTTTGATTTTCGCCTTGAAATCGCTAAACTCAATGATAATGTTAGTTTTTAAAATCGCGCGGCTTTGGGCCGCTGACACTGTTTTAACTAATTTTAATCCAGTTATTCACTCTATCCAAATGTGGCTGCGGTTAAAATAGCAAAAACTACGTTGTTTTAATTTTCTTTTTTTAAATTTTGATTATGGTTATGCCATTTGCCTTATTTTACAAAAATCCATGAACAATGGATCCTTTGTTTGAACGCATCGATCTTTAAGCGACAAATTTGCATGCAAGTGCTGACGTGGGTTAGATCATTCTACCAAAAAACACCCGCCAAATGTTAGCCAATTCCTTCAATGACTAAAGTTCCGGAAATCTACACAATGACATTGTTTTTCATAATTTATAATAATAAAACAATACAAGATTGATTGAAAGTTGTGATATTTATAAAAATCATTTTAGGAAGTGACGGAACAACCAATAAAAATATCATGATTCTATTACTAAATATTTGCTATACCTATATAAAATGGTAGTCATAAAAAATAAAGTCTTGTTCTAAATATGCGTTTCATATGCTATATCTTCAATAAGATGCTAAGACCTTAAATTCGAAATTTATGCACAGGAGGTCAATTAAGCATACTCTAGTCCAGTGTGATAAATTATCATTTTAGACGTCCAAGATCACAGAATTGATTGGCATTAGTATTAAAAAAATACTTTTTAAATAGACTATAAATACTACCGTGTCCCGAAATAGACATCCAAATAAAAATCTGAGGTAGAGGTTATTTCTGAGGTTTCTTAACATTTCTTCCAAAATTACCGCTCACTCTCCTCCTTAAAAGGTAGGACGGTAGTTGAGAAGAAAGAATTTGACATTATAAAAACGGGAATTTTTTTATTATTTAAAAAATACAGAGAAATGTATGTAATTTTTAGGCTTTTATTAGCTTGTCCTGTAACTTTTTAACAAAATTAGGAACTATGTATCTAAAATTAATGGGTTACATCCTAAATTATATGTATAAGGTGGCGCAAAATTAATCATCCAATTTTATTTTTATATAACTTTTTTACTAAATAATAAAAAAGATTTTGAGTGATTGAAATCTTTATTAGGACTTTTTTTTTAGAATTTTTTCTGTTAAGTGGAAAAGATGATATCCGTCAAGTGGCTGCCGCCAGTGTTTATACACATTTGTGCCCGTTTTATCGCATTTTCCATGACTTTCCGCAATATTTCCGGTGATAACTCTGCGCATTCCTGTCGAATATTCTCATTAAGGGCAGTGATTGTCTGAGGCTTGTTGGCATAAACCCGCGACTTCAAGTAGCCCCAAAGAAAGAAGTCTGGGGCGGTTAAATCAGGCGATCTTGCTGGCCATGCCAAATCGCCAAAACGGGAGATTACGCGATTATTGGTCAAAAAAATCGACACAATTATTCCACGCTCTTGCGGAGTATAGCGCTCCATTGTTTGTCTGTTGGTAAGCTGTCTAGTTCACAAATTTAAAATATGATATGATTGACGTATTTACAAAAATTATAACATCTTCCGATAGTGTGATTAATTTTGCGCCGCTTAACGGATATCATCTTTTCCACTTAACAGAAAAAATTCTAAAGGTCCTAATAAAGATTTCCATCACTCAAAATCATTTTTTTTTATTTAGTAAAAAAGTTATACAAAAATAAAATTGGATGATTAATTTTGCGCCACCTTGTATATCCATCTTCATGTATGTGTATGTACAAAAGATCAAGGCTGTTTGAAATATATGCCATACTTTGTGTAATGTTGTAAGGAGTAATATATTTAAAAAAGAAATATTTCAAACTAATTAAATAAATTTTAGGGTGAAAGAAAAATTTATAATGGACTCAGAAAACGCATAGCAGGCAGAATGAATTGTCAGATTTGAGGTTTTTGGAATGATCTTGCATACATATTTTAAATAAATTAAGAACTACTATTCTCCCATACCTCCCTTTTGTTTTAGTCTTTGGATGCAGAATTTAGTAAGATGGCATCTGGGCTACTATCACAGAATTTCGTGAGCAGTGCATTTACCGTAGGTGTCATAAGCTAGTGACCTTTTATCCCAATATGGCGCTATTATAAAAATAGAAGCGAATTTTACATAAGTTTTGTTTTAATTATAGGTATGTATGTAGTGTTAAATAAATAAAAAAAATATTTTTAATTTTCCTAAAATAATTACACGAAAGCCTGCTCATCTCGTGAAAGAGATTTAGAAATAAAAATGTATGGTAGGTTAGTTTGCATATCTAATTATATTTTCCATCCGTTGCATCCCTTCTGCATACGATTCGTCTCACCACTCCACCACTTAGGCTCAATGCGAAATAATTGATTGAATTTTTAAACTTGAGTCTTAAAATTATTCGACTATTAGAAAAATGATAAGATATACTATTATACTTTAAGGATTCTGCAGAAATTGAGCATACTTTTTAATTTTAGGTAAAAGAATTGCATATAAAGAATTTAACTATTTTCAAAATGTTTTCAGTATAGCATTGACTTCTAAATTTAATAATATGGAGGTAACGAGCGATCTGTTTGAAGAGTCTTTCGAAAGAATGACTTTCATGGCAATCTTATGCTTTCGGAGCATTAGTATGTGCGAAAGGATCGTAGACAGCATAACTGCCGAAAACGATATTGCGATGTTTCAGGTTATCGTTTGAATTTTTTTCTTTAATTTCACAATAATTCGGATGAGGACATTTCGTAACGAGCTAAAAAATGTATTAGCGGCGGTGTGCAGAAAATTGTTTTTCCATCTTTCTTCACACCTATTGCATTTGGTTAAATGATATTGATATTAAAAGTATTGTTGACGTTAGTGAGATTGGATTTCTTCTGAATACGAAAAGTAATTTTCTGTAGCATTAAAATTGCATCTGAAAAGCGTGTAAGATTTTTAAAAAGAAACTAAGTTGATCTTAACGATTTTTACGTACCTACTGAAAGCAAAATTTGTCCTTTATACAAACAAATTGTGAGAACTGTTTTATAACATCACTGTCTATGAGGAAATGCTGAAGATATGTAGACTATAATCTCTTATTTGTATTTACATATAGGTACATATATGCAAGTATATTCAGAACTGGATTAGAGGGCGTCAGGGCCCGGATCGGTGGGGAAGTAGAGGCTTTTTAAGTACTAAATACTTCAATCAAATTAAACAATTTTTGATTTTTTCGTTTCAAAATCATTAAATCAATATTAATGCTAAGTAATATTTTTAATAATTTTCACCAGAGCGTCTCTCAGCGTATCCCGGCTTTTCTCTTGGCCCTCGTGGGACTCTCAGAACAATGCTTTAGTCTTTTATAGCAATATTTAAGTCTTCGACTACTTATATATTTAAGTTTTCTGAATTTAGTGAAATTAGAAAATTTCAAATTTATATTAACCACTCACCGCCCACCGACACACGTCCGTTAACCTGTACAAGGGGAGTTGTACAACCTGAGAATTTGGACGATAATTGTAAAAAGAGTGTGGCCCTTAGAGGCTTGAAAGAAAAATTTTATGTATATACTTCAAACTATAGAAAATTAAATGTGGATGCTCCGAATAATGAATAATTATGTTGATATTGAAAAAAAATGAAGAACACTTAGGCAAGGCGTGTATTTTAAACAATTCTCAGAACACGACTAGCATAGGTGACCTACTGCATGACACCTGAGGTGTCATGACACTGTAACATGTAATTTCAAAAATTCAAAGGGTTTTCTAACTATTAGTGATTTTAATTATTAATACACATCGGGTTTTCTCGCATATGTGATAATTTTCTTTCGGTAAGTGTAAATATAGAATATTGTCGACATTATACATAGTGTGCCACGCAGATGAAACCGCGGGCATCAGCTAGTTTACCATATGTATAAGATTTGACATAGAATGAAAATATCCTTGAATTCAATACATTTTATTACTTTCATAATCGTAAATTGAAAATCGAAAAATTATAAATAAAATAGTTACAAAAAAAAAAAAAACAAAAAAATAGATCGCTGTTCGATGAATCACTTATAGTTTGAAGCTGTTAAACTACAACAAAAATTCATGCCTAATAGGCAGAAAAACGAAGAATTAATTGTGATGTGGTCGAATTGCAAAAAATCCATCCAGTTTTTTAATTGAAACAAATTTACAGCAAATTGGAGAATCTGTAATCTGTTCCTGTGCAGATAACCCCGAATTTTCGAATGTTTTGCATATGGAATGTGCATAACGACTGTATGCAAAATAATAAGCCATCCCATAAATCATGCATAATACCTTGCGCGACGGATCCGTATTCCTCATACCGATCTGTCCGACATGGTCTTCGTCGCTGCGGTTGAAAGGTGATCTTGTTTTAAGGCTGCTCCTAATCTATTTGGGTCAAATCTAGAATTAAATCATGCTGAGAACGAGTCTCGGCTCCGAGAGCATTGCCACCGTCTTAAGTCGCGGCCTATTATAAATCCAGATTTCAGGTTAAATCCAATTGCCAGCAGGTCGGGCTCAGCAAATAGACGTAATTGACTCGTTGGTCGTTAGCGCAGGCCTAAGCCGCTAAGAAAATCTTTCCGCGTCTCGCGAGCCTTTTGTTCGGCGGCATTTAAAACTGGTCGTCGCGCTCTCCGCCGCCGAAGATTTGCATGAGTGGCCCCAGTGGTCGCCGGAGGTTTTGATGTCACCCAATGAGCATGGAGCTGGGGAGCCCCAAGACCCAAATGGAGTGACCCGAGGCGGAATGGCTGCGGCAGGCGACGATCGCCCCAAACTGGCCAGTGCCGTTCGCCGGCGCGTCTCCCACCAGCGCCCAGATTTACGGCCAGGTATGCAGATGAGCCCCGAGCGGCCGCCTGATTTAAATAAAATTTCCATCAATTCTCGAGCTGAACGAGTGACTCTTCGCGGCTGTTGTGCGCGAATGACAACCCATGGCGAGCTAATCTCCGCGCGCCAGCTTTGAGTTAGATTTCCGGCAATCGGCTAGAGGTTTGGGCTTAGATTTGGCTAGGCCACCTGTCGCCGCTGCAGCTAACGGTTGGAATTGGAATTCCACAAAAACTGTGAACAGAGCCCGGTCAGCAATTGATTGCCTTAATAGTAAATTGTCACGGCCATCGCACACCCAATTTATTTGGACCCCGGCGCATAAAGACGTCGTTAATGCCGCAATCCGCGAGATCATCTTGAGCAGATTATTGATAACGCTCCCGAGGTCTGACAAATTTTAATGCGCTTTTAATTTGGTGATTGATTGCAGTAGTCAAAACCCCTTTCAGGCCACTACCTGGCTAGAAAAGATCACCTGGGCGGACAAAGAACTTCCAGCGCCTGACAAATCGTTTCTACTCAGAACGGGGAAGTCTTGTCTCGATTTGAAATATTGAAATTTACCTACCGCGGTCCGCGGATCGGGCTTCTTCAGGTAACCTTTTACCTTTTCGACCAGTTTAAACTGTGAAGCTCGTTAAAAGTCGTTCACAAAGGCGTTTTTTGCTTGCGTTTCGTCTGTATTTAGATGCAAACAACGATCTGAGCGGAAGCTGTTGGGCACGCTTTGCACCTGCTCGAAAATTATCGCCTTAATTATACATTTATCAAAAAAGAGAGTTGATCTTGTCTGGATTTACCCAAATAATGAACATTTTTTGCTCCTCCAACGAATGATGGAAAAGTAGTACCTTTATTCTTTTAGTGAAAGGTTTTTATTTCTTTCGAATATACTATTTTTAACAACCAAATAAAAAATAAAAAAAGAATATTTAAGTATAGAAATTGCGAAATTACCTACATAGCATTCCAGAGAATAAACTATGAGCACAATTATGAAACTCTGCTTAAAAATATATAGGAAAAAGCCCATACTTAACAAAGCGGTTTGTCGAAAATAAAATGTAACGTATAATATCATAATTATTATGTTACTATGCCAATGCTATTGTACAATATAAATTGTATAACTAAGCAAGAATAACAGCAAGCATATTCTAAATAAATCCTATCACATCTACAGTTTTTATTTTGTTTCAGTTTATTTTGGAATTTGTATTTCTAATCTTACAAGAAGAGTGTAAGGTCTTGAGGTCACGGATTTGATTCAAATTTTGCAGGATGGCAGATTTAGTTTAACTGTTGATGAAAATATATGATTATAAGAGCCACTACTCAATAATTGTTTAGATATTTACAATTGAAGATGCAATTCACTCGTTAAATTCAGTTCTGTAGCAAACGATTATACGTAATGGGTTTAGCGGAGCACCAACGGATCGGTGTTCCTCGTCGTTAGGAGCCGGGTTCGAGTCTGTGGAGGGTGAATAACCGATCCGTTGCTGCTACGCTAAACCCATTACGTAGGGGAGACCGGGTACAAAAGTAACATTTTTTACTTTTGCCTTGATTTCTGGTTAGGTGTTATTATTTTGATGAAATTAATATAGCCATATAAAAATTCCGTTCATGTTCTTTACATTAGTATCTTGATTTGCCTGATTATTGTGTATTTTGTATGAATCACAGAGACTTTAAAAAAATTCGTCCGTTGTTACTATCGACCACGTTGGCAGGTCGAAAGTAACAGGACAAAATGGTTTGTAATAATTATGATATTACATATTAAATCAACAAATTATTTATTAGAAATCTTTTTTATTAATAACACAAATAAGCACTTTCATTTTAAATGCTAAAAAAATAAATATTTTACGAAAAAAAATCAATATTATTAACTCTTCCTTAGAAACTGTGTTTAGTAATTAATGACATAAATTATTGTATGATAATAATTTTTTCTAATCACACTATTCAGTATGAGTCTTCTATTCAGACTCGCAATCAGTAAATCAATCCGGAGACAAAAGTAACATGTTATTTGTCTACCCATAGGGCTATGTTACTTTTGTACCCTACCACATTTTTGTTAAAACATGGACGATAACCTGAAAACGGAACGTGCTAGACAAAAATGAATTAAAACACTGTGCAATAAATCTAATCTAGAATTTATATGCAAATTTTCAGATCAATATCATCCTTAGTAGTATTAGTAAACATAAAATAAGTGAACGTCAAAAAACTTAGTTTCGACTTGTGAAATCACTTATTGTCCTCTCACAAAACCTAGCAGCGCGTGGCGCGCGCGGCTACTGAATGCAAGAGAGGGGGGCGCCACCGGCCATCACCTGATGGCAGCGAAGCGGTATTTTGACTATTGGATAGACCTACAGAGCCTTTGTTACTTTCGACCCGCCGTTACTTTTGTACCCGGTCTCCCCTATAATCGTTTGCTACAGAACTGAATTTAACGAGTGAATTGCATCTTCAAATGAAAATATTTAAAAAATTATTGAGTAGTGGCCCTTATAATCATATATTTTCATCAACATGGAAACTAAATCTACCATCCTGCAAAATTTGAACTAAATCTATGACCCCAAGACTTTGCACTCGCCACTCTTCTTGTTAGAAGAAAGAGGAACGGAAGATGAGGGGAGTTAGAACACGTAATTAAAAATGGCTATTTAAAAATGTGGGCTCGGATACCACTCCTTAAAGTATTGTCAACAGAACAATATAATCCTCGTAGGTATATAAAATAGGCAATAAACGTGGGTACTACATATTATGGTTTCTTCAATCATTAATTATTATTAATATTCCGAAATCGCTGATATAGTAGCTACGTCTATAGGAGTGAATCTATTTTAAAAAAACATGTAATTGGGTATACATATATTTCAATTGAAATCGGATAATTTAGCAGATGAATTTGAATTACATTACTTTTATATGTAACTATCTTTTTCCGCAACTGCGCCCGCGCCTAATTAAACTCCCTTCCTAGATAGATTATATATTCAAGTTTAGCACACTGTTTGTTGTTGCCACGAGTTGAATAAAAATCGGCGGTTTAAATTATGTAACTATAAGTATGTAATTTGGAGTAGGTACCTAATTGTTTCAGTAAATTGAAAATTAACGATTAATTTGTACAATAAAGCCCAATTTGTGGTTCTGTGTGCCAATAACAGTTTTTGTTTAAACATTAACAGATAAATTAGAAAATTATTTGAAAATCGAGCCCAATTCGATTATATATTCGACGTTAATTGGATCTTAATTCCGCGGTAGTTTGATTTGGAAAGAAGGGAAGTAAAACTTCAGCTACATAAATATGTATTTTGCGCAATTATTTGTACAAGGAAAACTTTTAACCAGTAAAATAATTTGTACAAGGAAAATTTTTAGTCACGGTATTATGTATTCAAATTCAATAGCCGATATTACAAAAACGTATGGAGGTAAATCTGTTTTGTTAATTTACTTGTTTTTATCACGAAAAAAATGCTTTAGCTTTAGAAGACGTTTCCAAATCCAGAAATTAAAAAAAAAAAATTAGTTGTTGTCTTTATAACGTAATTTTATCTTTGCGTGTTTTTAAATTCCAATTTCTTTTCCCGCCAAATTCCCAACAGATCAAAGTGGAAACCACGGCGCTACAATGCGATGCCATGCGACGGTCGGGCCGTCACTTCTTCAGCGAAGCGATATCCATCGGGTTGGCAGCTCACTGGTCAATGTTTATTAATTTTTGACGTTCCGATTGTTTAGCGGTGCGCGGAGTGTTTTTCCTCTTTTAAATTTGTTTTCTCTAATTTCTAGTCAGAAGATTTGGTTCACCTCCGTGTCAAAAAATCCCTACAAAGGGACAAATTAACCGAGCCGCAAGTGAGTTTGAGCTGCAGTAATTTTACTCGACAGGTGCGAACTTGATTGACCCGATGGGCGTTTTTTCCGTCACAGATCGAAGCCATTAGGTGCCTTCTGCTCTGCTTTATTTTTGTTTTTAAGAATTCCACCGCTGAAATTCGACACCACTTAGCTCCTGGTGGAGGAGCCCTGCTTAATTGAACCACTGCACCCGAGCCTGAGCCTAGACGAGTGAAAATTTAGAAATTTGCATGGACTTTGTGTGAACACCGCTTTTGCCCACTTTACTCGTAGTTTCTGTAGCGCTTATTAACATGTTTGTGCTGTGTGCTGTGCCCCAATAAATCTCTGATCCACCCACTGCCAATGCCTTTTCATTCTCCTAATACATAAATTGGTCTCGTTGCAGGCTTATCGATTAATCCTGGCGGATTAGAAAATCAGGTGAGTACCCTGGGAAGGGAGGCTTTCGGTCGCCCCCGTCCCCTGTATCCATGACAGTGAGTCGCGGCAACTTATTGTTTATTTTAATAAAATGTGAACATTTCAAAAAACCTAAATAAAGGGCGTGCTTGAGCTGGTAGGTACAGTTCCGCACATCACAGCATAGTGCTGAAAGTCTTTTTTGTCTTCCAATCACTGAATGTGAGATATTTTAAGATACAGATCAACGTCTAGTAGACTCTAGATTTTGAGCGCTCACATTCCACACGCAGCTAATAGGGAAAATTTCTAAACTCAAAAGTAAAAAAATAGGTAGTTTTTAAGAAAAGTAGAAGAGAATTTAGGAATGTTATGATTTTTTTTTATTCTTTTAATGTGCAGTAGTAAAAACAACACAAGAGTTAATAGTACTAATAGTGGAGGCTGAAAAGTTCACCGCCTAAGGTAGTTGCATTCATGCTAATTACTTATGTGTTACGCCACTAATTCAGCAGATGTAATCATTACATATGTATTTGACATCATTAGCTTCATTACACTTCGAGTAATTGAACCGCAAATATTAGAGGGTAATTTGATTTTTGGCAAGAAAATGCGCGAGCTCACACAGCACAATTTACGAGCTGAACTTTGGAAGAGACTATGTAGTTTCTTTGAAATTAACAGCCGACCTTCCTACGTGTATGCTCTTCAGTTCTAGCATCCAATTCGCTGGAAATGGAAAAAGTTTACCATCCTATATTCTATATGAGCTAAGTAGTATATAAAATTTTTCCACTTGAGTAAAAAAACATCATTCGTTGCATAATACGTATGACGTTAACAAAATTACCCAACTGCCAATGGAAACTCAAAATTTCAACTTGTAGGTACTTTGCAATAAAAACAGCCTAAACCGTTTTGCTTCGTTCTTTTAATTTTGTTTTATTTCCTAAACTCAATAAAAATAAATTATAAAAGTATCTGAGTCTTTAAAACCCTAGACCAAAATGTAAAATTAGAGTAGCATTATTATATTCTGTTGCATTAGAGATGATATATCCGAAAAAAGCCAAAATATGCATAAAAGTTTTCTTTTGGAACTGAAACTTTTACATCCACATAAATTTGATTCTGTAGGCTGGCAATCCGAAAACGAAGATGTTCAACTGCATCACGTTTTCAGGAAGACGTTGGTATGAAATTTTAAAAAAGCCGTAACTAAAGATCTTGGCGAATAAATAGACCATTTAATTATATAACCAGTTTTTGAATTCTTCCACGAACAATTTTATTTGATGGGGTCCTTTTATCCGTGACCAGATGGTAGCGAACTGAATGTTTTCAGGCATATGTAAAATAAGAAAACCACCTGTTATATGTATAATATTTATTTAAAATTGTTAAATATTTCCCAACACTTTGGGTGATGAATTCAGATTTTTTTTTAAACAAGTCTCGCGAGTGTGTAAAGCTGCATTAAAGAGAGATCTTTAAAAAGTGGTGAAAAATTGAAGCGTCGCTTTTCTGTCCTCCCACAGAATATTTTGACCGTTAAATGCATTGCGAGTCCTTGCTCAATTCAAAAAGGGGGACATTCGCAATTTCCGTAGTGGAATTGAAATTTTATTTGATTTGTTCCCATCGAAAAAGCGCGAATCTGCTGGAGGCAGGACACGTCACGTCCGGGCGAAATAGGGAGGGAAATTCTCTGATGGTTTTCGAAACGGTGGTGGAGAATGAGGGCCCAAATAAAATTTTCATAAAGCCGTAATTACTCAGGTGTGCAGGCGTTGAGCTCGCTCTGCTCCCCGCCTTTTTGTTCACATAAATAATTTTTGAAATTAATTCCAACGAACATACAAACAAAACATAGATACACCTTTCGAAACAAAATTAAAGAATCGCGCGGCAGTGCACCGTGCTGTGGGCGGCCCCACGTCGGGGCTGGGGCACCCTGTGCCAGCATAGATTTGATACTTTTTGCAATCATGCGAGAGGCGAAACAATTTGCTGTTTCGCGCATTTTTAATTGAAAGTCCCATTCAGCGCCGGTTGTGCACTAAAAATCGCATAGGAGCGCCGGCCGGGGCGCCGGGGCGCCGGGACGCCGCCGTGCAGTGCATGTTTCAATTATTGCGCTCGCTGTACATGTCACGGGAGCACTTATAACACCCTCCTTCATGGATTTCCGTGGGAAACGAGGAATTCTGGCGTTTGCGATTTTAATTTGCACCTAGCGTCGTTTCAGGACTTTGCTCAGTTGCTATTAAATCAGGCCATGACTATCAATTTAAGACAACCATTGTGCTGCAAATTATAGAAATTTAATGATTTTTTGTTAAACTTAAAGGCGAACCTGGCTTAGAAGATGAAAAATTTAATTTTTATATATCAATTAAATTTAGTCGATATCAATACTTTTTTGAATTCATTCATCACTTTCATAAAGCATGACATTCAGTATTCAGAAATTTTAAATGAAGGTTTCGTCAAGGTCACTACAAAATCATATAAACGGTAGATGAGGGTGACGTTCAATTAAAAAACCACCAAAAAAACTTTCTCACAGGATTTTGCTACCTTAATAACTCTTTGTTTAAAGATTCGTCATTATTTGTAACAAAATTCTTGATATATCTTGCATAAAATAGAGAATAACAGAAATCTTTTCACTTTTGTGAGAGTGCATATTGATTGACTAGAAAAAGTTTTATTTTCTGAAATTAATCTAAAACAAAGAATGTCTAAAAAATTGTTGTTCCATTCAGTTTTTTTTTTTTTATATCAACAATAAAAAATAAATGGAGCCTTTCGTAACTCAATTGAATTCCTTTGAATTTACTTAAATTCTTTATCAATATGTAGATGCCAGTTTTAAATAGGTTTAATTTCAAGAAAACCTTTTGTTTTAAGATTATTGTAAAAATGTTGAGGAAAGAGATGTGAAACATTTTTCGATATCCTTATTATGGTTAAATGGTTAAATACATGAATATGACTATGAGAGAGAGTTTTTAAAGTTGGATTGCAGCAATATAGAATATTTTATAGAGTTTGAGATATTTAACTTTAAAATTCTAAAAAGTGATAGTTTTCCCGCTGCAATTTTTTCATGCTCTCTCAATTTATTTGTAAAAATTATGTAAAAACATTGAATTAAAAATTTTTCCACCTGAATTCTCTACAAAATTTTACACGAGTGCTGAAACTAAGAAGAATTTTATTTTACTTCGATTTGTCATGCGTTTTAATGTAAGACATTTTTACAATTCGCGACGAATCTTTGTAGAAAATGCGTTAAATCGTGGCGGCAAAATGTCAATTGGTGCAATTCAAAAGATAAATATATTGGGAAGTACTTAAAAGAGTTGCAAGTGACCGACTTTGTTTTGCTTATTTGTCTTTTTTGACTTCAAAGGAACACTCCTACAAATTAAAGACCTCACAATCACACTCAATCTTATCCCGCCAAACTACTTTTCCTCCTAAAATAAGTTTAATATTAAAAAACTTTAATTACCCTTGAAGTACTATTACAGTCATTCTTTCAAGGTTTCTTTCCACATCTTAGGTCATTACACTAAGGACTTCCTGTTTTTCTGGGTAATTTGTAATAATTTTTCAAGGACCAGAAATGGGTTCACAAACAAGGAACTAAGTGCCCATTCGGCTGCTTCCCTTCGGAAGTACGCCCTCGGAACAATTAAAGAAAGGCTCCACTCCCCAGTCGTTAGCATTCACCTCCATAGGCCAGTTTCTGAGCGATACTTTCAATAAGTCCCTCTGCAGTTCTGTCCACAGAAACCCGCCCGTGTTGTGAACGATGCTCGCCGAGGGAATTCCTTTAATTTTTCCCGGAGTATCCGCCGCTTTGTTTGCAGTGCTCCACTAACCCACTCGAGCTGCAGAACGTCTTCTTCTTCTGCAGACGGAACTCAGCCTTTGCGGCGCAGGACTTGACAATTTAAATGTTTTCTCGTTCATTATTTTACAAAAAAACGAAACGAGCGAAGGGAAAAGTAAGGGCGTGAAAAGTTTGTGGTAACAAGACGGCGTCGTTGCACTCTTGTAACGAAAAAGTTTGTTAGCGACAGAATGACGCCACAATTGCGACAAAAGCAACAATGGGCTCGTCAGGTTCACTGAAGAAGACAATAACATCAGTTTTATTTATATACCGGTGAGAAGGTGGGGTTTTTAGAATTGAAACGAAAGGCACATTTTTAAAGTTCCGTATCTAAGTTACCTCCTAGAGTCTGAACCTCATAAACGAAACAGACAACATAATTCAATCTTCTTACATTCTTCTAGATTTAAAGTCACTGATTCTAAATTTGTCATCTAGTATGTTAAACTAAATTTAAATTTTGGCGCTCTTGTTTAATTAATATTGTTTTTAAACATTCCTTTGGTAAAAGTCATTTAATCAAGCTTGACATGAGTGCGCTTGAAAAAATGTGTAAGATCTCCAGAATAGTTCTTTTTGATGAGTGCAAATTAACTTCTTTAAGGGGTTACACTACCTTGAGATTTTCAGAAAGTAAAAAAATTTGTTTGCCTAGATTTATTATCAGTACTTTTGAAAATATTTTAAAAGCGTTTCCAAGTGTCAATTTTCCAATTATTACCCGAATTACAGCCAATTGAAATGAAGCGCGGCAGCGAATATTCCTTGCATTTCATATTAATCATTTTATATTATTTACGTTTTTCTTGAATTTACGTTTTTCACATTGACGTACAAGATATTTCAAGATCTACTTAACCGATTTTGACAAAACATAAACCGCATATTCTTCACAACATTATCTAAAATGTAGCACACGATTTTTTTTATTGGATGGCGCGTGTAATCCTTTTTGCACTATGTAACTCCTTCAGGATACTCAACTTTTATCATTTCCCTCGCCACTGAACTAATTTTAGCAATCACAAATTATAAATTTATTTATCATTATTTGAGTTAAATCTTCTGAAATTTTGAAATTGACTTATAATCAGTTTGTTTAAACTTTATAGTAATGGCTAATGAAATGATAACTAAATTGTATAAAAATTGTAACAATGACATTATATCATTAACGCTTTGCACCATAAATTAAAAGATTAAAGTGTACATATTTAAAATTGCAAAATGAAGTGCTTAAATAAATAATCTTAAAATACCTACACAAATTAGTGTTTCCTCACTATGAGTTCTACTTTTTCAAAAATGAAGATGTCATTAAAAAACTATAAGAAAAAATTTCATTATGCACCTCGTTAACATATAAATTTTGCTCTAACCCGAGAAGAAATAATCAATTTTAAAAATGCGGCTGTATAAAGGTAATTCAATTCAAGGGCCAAGTTTTAATAATTTTTCTTGGGCGCACAACGGTCGTACGAGGTTATTTTACAGGACATTTTTTGCCTTACTAGACTGTAGCCTTAGTACAACCCAAAGTTAGACCCAAACTATGGTCGATTAAATTTTTTATTCTAAATAAGTCGCCGTATGTCCTAATGTACAGCCTTTCAGATTTGTTTACACTCTGGTACAGGCCGCGTACTTCCCTAAAAAATCTGAGTGGCCGTCGCTCAGCCTCTGTCCAACTGCTAATTATTTTTACTCGGGAATAGAAAGGAAAAATACTTCTTTTTTCAAATAATCTTTAATTATTGCATACCTAAATTTTTTCAAGAGGTCATATCTTGTATAGTTTTTTGCTTGTTTTAACGTGAATATTTGAACTCAACGTTTCCTTAGCTACAAAATCCAGCTTAATTAAAAGATT
Organism: Machimus rusticus; assembly: GCA_951509405.1. NCBI lineage: Eukaryota > Metazoa > Arthropoda > Insecta > Diptera > Asilidae > Machimus > Machimus rusticus. The sequence goes on along the minus strand of OX608049.1, from coordinate 31,177,438 downwards.
TCTGTCACCACACACTTTTTGTGTTTTCCTTGAAACCTGCCCAAATAGTAAGGTGTTCTCGTTTTGTCTTTTATTCAAAATTAAATCCGCAGTTCCCTGCGGAACTATTTTGCCCTCATCCTGTCTGGACACAAGTTTAGTGCAAGTAGGGATTATGAAAAAAGGGGGGAAAAACAATTGGAGTTTCTTTATTTTTGCAGACCTCAAGAAACAAAAAAATCTGCAGAATTGCTTTAAAGCCGTAATTAAAACCAACAGCTCTGGCATTCGGGTTAATCCCCGCGTATCCCTGTGGCCTCTTTACCGGCGGGAATAAGCTGAACCAGAAATCCCCGGTTTCCTCGCTGGGCGGGTCTCAGGCAGGCAAGAGGCAGAGTGTTGGACTAGGAGAAATTTCCCATTATTTTTTCCATGTTAACCCGCCCTAAAAACTCCTTAATAAGTAAATTATAGCCGAGTTGCACGCCCCTCCGTCAGCCCGTCCCGTCTCTGGGTGGTCGGGATTAAATTTAATTAAAATACTCCATTACCCGGGACGAGTGTCGCCCCCGCCCACCCACGCAGGCAACATGTATGCAACAACATTTAACTAATTTCCCTCAGTTCCTTGAGAGGTTCTGGATGACGGAGCCGTCGTCTTCGTTTTCCTGCCGGAGTCGGAGTCTGTGGGGCTACCTTTGTGCGGGCATCTTTCGGAAGCACTGTCGTGAATACCGGAGATCCTTAAAGAGCGGTGTTTACTTTTAAATCCACCGAAGAAGTTCAGCCCGGGGAAAAACGTGAATGGGATTTTTCTATTTACCCAAGAAATTTGCATTTGTACGCTGCCGCAATGTTCAAGTATCCGGCCGTCAAGGGAAGATATAGACTGCTCCGGCAGAACGCCACTCATCCCGGGACGCTCGTTTGCTTCCTCCTGCTAAGGATCTGTCTGTCCTTGGCACAAACTTTGACAATTAATCAAGAAAGATTGCTCTCGACGTCACTTGTTCTGTCGCTCAAATTTAAATTGATGAAGACTTGAGGGTAATTGGGCAGAATCAATATGTCGATTATTTGCCAATTGTCTCAACTAAGCTCCGTTATAACTTACTACTTAGCTTCTACTATCGACTATCAGTTCAGAAATCTTCGATGGTTGACCTGATTAACGCTGGCAATAATTCATCCAAACCTACTCCTCTCAGAAATTGATAAACTCTAGATTTATATTGGTCCAGATCGCTTATATAATTGCAAATGGGAAATTTAATTTTAAATATTTAATTAAGACAGATTTTGATAAGCAAATTTAATTACATTTTGTATCTACGCATCTATATAACTTTCTATGAAGGATAACATAATGTTAACACAACCCCTCAAGGCTTGCCGCATAATTAAGAGGCAGCTCAAAATTTCATTAACATATGAGTCGTCGTTGTCAAAGCAATATTTTTAAAATTACAGTCTTCATAATGCTTCAATAGGAATAAATTCAAATGAGCGAAGACCATACTCAGAATATTATTTGTTATTATACATTATACATACCAGACAAACAGTTCGTATAAAAGACTTTAAGGTAGTGCTAGAAGTTTTAAAAATAATTTCAAAGTATTTTTTGTTTTTTATTATAAAAAAATGCTTGAGACAAGCACAGTTTTGATAAGACTAGACGTAACTACCACAGATATAAAATCGATTATAAAATGTTTTGTACATGCAAATATCTTTTTATTTTTTTCTATCTTTATCATATAGATTTACCCCTTTAATACGTAGGTAAAAGATAACATCAGCGCCCTTGAAAAAAGTAGGGCCATTTACTAGTTATTTAGAAGAGATTCAATGTAAAGACGATATGCTTAAATTAAAACCTTAAAATGATCACCGAAGCACAACGAGGCAGAACATTTTTTATAGAGGCCTTCAATTGTGTAACTCCCTTCCCAGTGAAATAAAATTATTAAATTTATTTAGATGAAAGATTTTGTACTTGTGCCAAAACTACTTATTGTAATCTTTGTCTTACCTGTAAATGTTTGTTAATTGAATTTTAAGAGTTTTATGAACTAATAAAAGTATATACAATACATATGCATACATATAAACTTGAAAGGTCATAGAGAATTTGTTTAGAAGTCGTTTTTTAATAGTCCTCTTTTAATATATGTATGTATATATTTTGAAATTAGACGCTATTACAACCCTATAGAATTTTCAGGGTTCTTCCATCCGAAGATTTTTTGGGTGCGATTTGGATGCCTCTCTAGCTGAAATATTAATTTCCTACAAACTTCAAAAAATATCACTCATTTTAAAGTTATTATTGTGTAATCATATTTCTCTATACAAGATTGAGGAATTAAAATAAAATCACTTTAATATATAATACACTTAAATATACTTAAGTAAACATAATATATGTAACGAAAGTCAAATTAAAGTTTATACCTTCAACTATATTTATACTTTTAGTTTCTTGGGAAACACGTATTTAAAGAAACTGCTAACAAACTGATATTCATCCAATATTTATTTTATGATTCGTTTAAGAAAAAAGTTAATTTAAACGAATTGTCGTAGGAGCTTTTAATTTTTCGTATTTTTATGCATACATAAAAGGCTCCTATTCCGTTTCGGTATTTTTTAAGGAGCTTTTCAAAAATGAGATGAGATATAAAATTTTTGATTTTGCACTCGTACCCCAAAAATGAATAACATAATTGTTAAAATTAATAAGGGATTTTTGGTCAGCTAAATTTGCAGGCCTCTGAAAAAGATTTTATTTGTTTTATAAAAGTTTTTTACAAGCGACACACCAACCGAATTTCGAGTATTCTCAATTTCAGAAATACTAGCATATCATATCATCTTTGCATTTTTTTAAAACATTCAGTCGAATATTCTATTAACCAGCTAGCTTTGTTTGACGAGTAAATTCGTCATGAAAAAAGTAACATTTTGCACTTTTTTCATGACGAGTATACTCGTCAAACACAGTTAACTGGTTAAAAAAAGATGGTTACATAAATTTGACCTTAATTTAAAAGCAATACAATAATATTGTGAAATTGGATACGTTCGAAATTCTCAATTTCGGTTGTTATGTCGCTATAAGAGCTTAAAACATTAAACGAACATGAAATTAAGAGCAATGCGACTTCTAATTTTATATATTTTTGATGATATGTATGGGACGACCCATGTTATGTTTTTTAATATCTGTGCAGGTGAACTTGTGCCGTCGTACGTCGTACAGTACCCGCTCAAATTAAAAGGAAACGAAACACATGGCAGACCTCTTTATTACCACAGATAAACCCACGAAGTGCTCCGAACAGAAGAGGAAAAAGGAGCCTGCTGGGCGTGAGGAGCCCCAGAGATGGGAAAAGGGAGGCTAAATAAATTCAGACTTCCCCAAGGCTTTATGAAGGTTAATTCGAAAACGATAGAAGTCCGGACAGGAATCTTCCGCTGCCCTGGCATTTGGTCTGTGAGGCCGAGATCTTTAATTCTAAATTATGCCTCCTTTTGGATGTGTCAAATCGATAGGCCGGGCGAGTAAGGTTGACTAACTTTGCCTTTCGTTTTCTTGTCGCCTTTTTTTTCTATTTACTTTGGGGGCCAGCAGGCAGGGAGCATCTTTCAGGTCTTTTTCTCGTGTAAAAACGTCCCCAGGCTCTGGCGCATTGGGATTTTTGAGAGAAAAAATATGTTAAAGATATCGATTGGCCTCAAAGACCTGGGAACGAACGCTCCTAATATATTTGTATGGATTCTTGTTCTTATGCAGCTATTCTACTTCAAATGGGAAATTATTCGTGGACAGGTAGAAGGTGATTTTAACGGAAATTAATGACTTCATGCAAATTTTACGGTTTCATGGGGTATTGGCTTTATGCTTCCGTATATATCGTATAGTGTAGCTGAGCTAAATTAATTGAATTGTGATAGTTTTAAGGACTTTTGGGTTTAAATTAATGATGATATGTTTATTTTAAAGCCGTAGATATTAATAAAAAGAGCTCTATATGAAATGTCTAATAGGCCCTCCCCCATTTCACATGAGAATAATTGAAAAACCTTAAACCAGTCGTCCGCCCAAAATATGTAGATAGGTATTCGTATTTAGATAATTCGCTTTAAAACTTCTTTTCATTACAAAACGTACTTTTATACATATTTATCTAAAGTTAACGTTTAACAGTTTGCTTCTAATTAATATCTACAGTGTTTGCAAATAATAACCAAGTACTTATTTCGTCATAATGAACTTCAATTTTTGTTAAATAAACTCTCTTGTAGTTTTGTAGATTCATAGGTATATTCCAATTTTGGAATTTTTAAATTTATTATATTTTATTTCAATTACCGAAGTCTGACGATGGTTAGCATAGTACTGGAATCGTGAAATTGTTTGGTTTCTGAAAAAAATGTTATATGATTCAAAAGCCAAAACGGATAAGTAAAAATAGCATGCAGAACATTTAGAAAGACAGACTGCATGAAAACAGTCCACACCCATTCCAAAAAAGGAGAGAAGATAATATAGATGTAAAATTCAATATCTATAAATAAGAAAAGAAATAATTATTTTTATTTTCGTGAATTCAAATTTTATCATGTTTTCCTCAAACAGGAATAAATTTTAACACTTTGCATTTTTTTCGTTTTTAAAATTTAAAAATAAAGAGATTTCTAAGACTAGCAGCAGTAGAAATTGTGAAAAAGTCACATGTGATGCAGATAATATTTTTGTATTTCCGATTTTCCATGAATTCATGAATTTCTAACTACTGGTAGGTTAATCAAATTAGTACTAGATCCAGTCAAATAACAAATCAAGAACAAGAAAACAATGATTTTAATATTTTCTAACATAATTGTGAATTACGAATATGTAAAATATTCAGATGACAACTGAAATAAGTCCAATTTTTGTTAAATAAATCGTTATTCTGGAACAATAAAAATGATAGAAGTACAAATCATTTTTCATAGTTTTAAACTATTTGAAATATATATTTTGTATTTTGATTACAATTTTGGTTAGATATTAATGTTTTTAATTTGTAGATTGTTTGTGGGGGTTTGAAAATCGGTGTTTAAATTGATAATTATCGGAATTCTGTGCTACATTCGGTACCATACTGAAACCCTTTATGAAATTTTCAGATGAATTATTCGAATAATTTTTAGAATTTGTTGTAACCGCACCCGCATATTGCATATTGCAAATATATGCATACTTTGTTTAAATCGTGTTTCACATAATTGAAACTCGTGCTGTTTGCATTTATCATTCACGGTATAATGAAGTCGACAGCCAAAGCGCGCAGAATTAACCGAACAAAACCAGGAGCATTGGTTGAAAATTTTGCAATATTCGCGTAATTGATGCACATAGAATGTGGTAAAATTTGGTCGAAAATCCCGCATAATGCATTTCTGATTACATAGTGTTAATAAATAATAATATAAGGACTATCCCCCGGGAAATTACCCGTCGACAGGAAAACGATTTCAAAACCAAAACAGATCCGCCATAAATTTTCGCGAATATCTCGTTCGGATGGTTTTCAGCCGGTGCGACGCCATTGGAGGCCCATTCGCCCTCTGTCCTCCGCGAAACAGAATTTCATTGATTATTGCTTTTTTGTTCCTAAACTTCTTGAAACTCATTTAATAAAGAAGCTCAAAAATTAAAAGGCTCAGAGCATCCTGCAGTGCTCGGTTCGGTCCTTTACGGCTCCGCCAAGGCAAAGTAGGAGTTTATTAAAACATGAAATGTCTGTTTGCGCGAATAAATCCCCCGGCGAGGAGCAGGCTCACCTTTGCATCCGTTTCGTGTTCGGATTTCTAAATAATGCATCGACATCAAGATGCCCGGCTATGTACCTTTTCTATATTTCTGCCCTCCGCTGTAATGTACAAACTTGGCTCGGCTAAGTGTTAATCCATGAGTAGAAGACGCTCGGAGGTGCTTTGTATGAGTTAGACGAAGGACATGAAACATTGGCTTACAAAAATGGACTATTCAGCAGTGGGATGCGGGTGGCCGGGGCCACGCAGGATTCCTCGAGCTCGACTACAGGGACATATTGAGAGATAAATTCGAAATAGTCTAGCGTGTCCTGGTCGAGATAAAGTTTGAACAAAAAGAGGACTGGCACTTTTTCTAGTTTCATTTAATGCTACTAAATGTCCTTGGGATATTACGCTGCTTAATGCCTTTTTATTTGCGGTCAGGTCTTTAAATCGAATTTTGAAATCTATTGATAAAGTTATTTGGCTAAAACTAAACAAGATTTATATGTATGAGGGTAAAGAAGCAAAGGTTTCGATCTACACTTTTTTCACAATTTAAGGGTTGAATAAAAAATTTATGACCTTACTCTCCTAAAGTTAAGGAGGGAACTTCGTGTAAAAGGATAAGAAACACTTATTTTCGACATTGTTTTTTTCATAAAAATATCATTTTTTACATTTTTAAAGTACTTACGTTCCAAAGGTTCAAAAATATTTTTCATTCATTTTTTAAATACAAATTGGCGCCGATCTACGCGTTTCTTCGTAGCATATCGAAGCGGTAATGCCCAATCGGCGTGTTAATAAATTTATAGTTCCCTTGAAATCCATCCTGGAGCAATCAAACAAAAGGGCAATATTAATAAGCAGTATAGTATCTAGATGAACCTAAAAAATATAAAAAAAGTTGACAATTTATAACAAATTGGAAGTTGTGAAAAAACAACATGTGATTATTCGGAAGAAATTTGAAGTTTACTACATTTTTTCGCCATGTTTTTTTAGTAGGATTTTAAAATTGCATAGGTTCATATTCGAGGTATTATTATTATATACAAAAAAAAATGGAGGTAGGGAAAGTAGTTTTTGGGATATATTGCACAAGAATTTCAAAAATGCTGCTTCGAGAAAAATGCTTATATCGACGCCATTTTGTTTAAAAATAGTAAAAATAAAACTTATTTTTAAACACTCAAAACATTAATATGCCCTGTATACTCTTATAATCTTGCACATAAAATTTGTATGAAAAAAAATATGAAAGTTGCAAACGATTAAAAAAACTTGTTTACAATTTGCTTTATCTAGTTTATCAGTACCGAATTGTACTGACAAATCGTGATTATAGGAATCAAACAAACATTTTGCTTAATTTGGAGTTTCTTAGCATTAGTAATCCAAGAATAATTTCAGTTTTTCTTCGAGTGTGTCCCGAATGTAAACATCCTATAGATAGGCTTTTAGTAAGCTAATGATTTAAAGAATTTAAAAGTAATTTCTATTATTCTGGAATCCATTTTTACAGTCTTATTTGATTTATTTAGTGTTATTACAATAAAATATGAAAACGGACGAAACTTTATCAATTATAGCTTTTAGTGAATTACCAAACTTTTTTTAATAATTCGAGAAGAATAGCGATAATTTAAACCACAGTCGTAAATCTTGGTGATGTAAACTTCATGAACATAAATTCTAATAGAGAAAGATATTTTCTCGTGATAAAATCCTGATTTATTAATTTCTATCTTATATTATTTCAAACGGAATTGGAAACAAAGAACAAAACAAGTGATTAGAATACGAGAAAAATTATTTAGAATTTTTACTACAAAGTTGCTTTTATTTAATGATAAATTAATGACAAAAGGAAGTCAGGTTTGTCAACTTCACTTTTAATTAACTTAATTCGTTCGTGATACTAAACATTAATATGCTTGCGTAGATATTGTTAGTGAGTTATGAGCAAGACCGAAATGTTCTTGGTCTTGCATTGGTGTCCTTGTCCTTGTTCTTGCAGGAAATAACAGAAAGAATTTTCAATCTTAATTGCTCGTTGCGGCGCAATTATGTTTATGTACAATTTAATGAGACTCATCAAACTTTTGTTCTTTTTACAAAAGCAAAACTGTATCCCAATTAGGAGTGATTTCCAGGAAAATGAGCAAATCCAATTAAATTCGCTAATTTGTTTATTTTTATAAAAAAAAATATAATTACACAGAAGGAGGAGGAATATAAAATTATTAACGTTTCATGTGAAAAAATTATTAAAAACATTTTTACCCTAAAATTTGTATGTTGATATTTTGGTATCACGTATTTTAATTCAAATTCAACTAATGGTTTCATGAATTCGAAGCCCATATATGTATATGATACGATTCTCTTCATTCATCATGTATCAAAAATCCGAGTTCGGATAAGGTAATTTTGAGTACTCGTGTATTCGAGCCCTTCAGAAATGAATTATTCGAGAACTTAAACAAGGAAACATTCGATTAGGTACCCAATTAATCAGCATAGGAGTTTGGAAGTATAATACTTATTTAAATATGGAAATTAAATTTGGTGAATTACATTAAGGTCCAACAATAAGATTGAAATAGTCAATAATCACAAATAATAATATTGGGATATTCTTTAATTTAGTACTCAAATAATTAATTATCCAAGTCATTCTCAGAGCTATAGTTTAAAAATTTGCGATTTATGATTATGCTGAGGTCGTTTCATTCATTTTTAGTAAGGGCAGCAAAATACGCATTACTTTTACATAGCGATGTTATAGAAGGCAGTTAATTGTTTTTTTGTTCTACCAGTAATTAATTAATTGACCGATTAATGTATTACCATTTACATTACATTTTTATAAAAGTAATGATTAATGTTAAAGTAATTGATCGAACTGTGGTTGCTAACATGGCTGTATAATACATGTACATATTTGCATTGATGAAGGAATATGTGGAATATGAGTAGTAATGTGTTATATGTATGTGTGTTATAATCAGTAGTAATGAATTACCTACTTCGGAAATATAATGGTTTCATTTTCAACAGCTTAGGAAAGTATCGATCCATGAAATTGTTTTAATTTCCCTCCTATCAATAGCTTTATCCTTTAGTCAGCAGCTTCAATTAATCTCGATCGGAAATTTCGTCATGTAATTGGAAAACGTGGAAACCCCATTATCCTTTCGAGATAATTATTTTTCTAAAACTAAACGAGCCCTATCGAGACATCTCATTGTTATGAGCCCATTCAACTTTATAGTGGTTAGGGGCATGCAATTTCTTGACAAAATAAAAGGAAAAAACCTGAAAAACAATTGAAAGTTGGTTAATCGCCACGTCATCTCCGATGCCGGCAGATAGAGATAAGGCTGAGGGCACAGTACCATAAGTCGGCGAGAACTGCGGCAAGCGTTTATCTGGCTGCTGGGAGGAAGATCCGAGGGTATAAACACGTCTTCTATAATTTCGGCTTCACACTTCTCGCCTCGATGCCAGAAAATTCGGGCTTATCCGAGGGGCCCATCGCCGCCACGGGGAAGTCTCCATCCGGCAGCTCCTCTGTATGCACCGAGCGTCGTCCTCGGAGTCATACATAGAAAATTCGATAAGGGCTGGCTCCGTTCGTTCCTTTCCCTCGTTCGCGCCGGACGGAGGCGTCCCGGCGCTCCGGCGTCTTATCTGCTTTCGAGGACTCTAAGGGGCCGTGCGCATGGGCGGCATTATTTCTTGCGCCTTGAAGGACACCTCTATGTAAATGGCAGCTGCGTACACAGCGACATCTATTATCATTCACGTGTAAGGACAGACAACCAAAAAGGAAACTGATAAAATATGAATAAACGTGTTGAACCTTGCGAATTGGGACCAAGGGGAACTTTCCCAAGTAGGTGGCTGTTGCTCGCCCCCAACGTTGCCAGGATGATTGGATTTTGGGGAGGCGCTGCCTGGCTTTAATCCTCGATATTTTTTATACGAATCGGAATAATTTACAAGTGGCAGGAACTGGCGCTAGAAGGCATTTATTTTATATTTAAGCACATTCGAAATAAAGAAAAGTGCAACGCCGCCGCCGTCGGGGATTTCTGCCAGTGCACAGGTAACATAATTTAAAAATGTTCACTTCTAGCACCGGTCATAATTTTCCGTCTTTCAGAAATATCGCACTGAAAGATCTTTGTAGTGAAATTCAAAATACCTTGGGAAAGGAGGAATTGAATAAATTTCATGAATGTGCCGAAAATAATTGAATTTCTGCAGACTAATGCATTTTCGCATTTTTTTTTTTGTAAGCCTTATTTTCCCTAAATAGGATGCTTGGATAGTGAAATTTAAAGTGAAAAGTATTTTTGTGATTCAGCAATGGTGTCAAAGAGTAAATTCTCTAAAAGAATTTAGTAAAAGGTTATTTATTCATTTTAGGTTAAAAGGCAAAAAAACTACTAATTTGGTACCAGAATTTTGCATTTATTTTAATAGCTTGCATTACAAACAACTAAAAAAATATATAGGTATGTATACATTTATAGAATCTTTCCTGAAAAACTCTATTTAACCAATTTCAAAACTCAAACTATCCAGATACAAAATATCGCTACGTTAATATGATAATTTAAACAAGATTCTGCCAAAGGTGCATTCTTGAATGGACAAAAAGATAAATACATTCTAACGTATCTCAAAATATTTATTGAATTTTTTTTTTCTGGACTTGTTTTTTGGAAACAGTGTGGGTCCTTTTTTTAAAATAAAGGAAATAATGGACCGTTTTATTAACAAAAATATATTGAGGACACAAATGTTGTTTTTTCCGAATGGGAAACGTCGTCTCGATGGGTGTTTCAGCATGATAATGACTTGAAACATACATCGAAGCTGATGAATGACAATGGGTTCAAGTTCTTGATTTGCCGGCTCAATTAAATTAATTTAATTACGTCTATGCCACGAAGGTATCCTAAAGGTTATTCAAAATAAAGACTTCCATACGCAGTACTTACTATAGGGAAGCAATTAAAAGGTTGGTTTAATTTAACACACTAACATGTACCGGAGTTCGTTATTTTTTTAACTTATTTTAATTAAATTGAATTGTGAATTTCTTGCGATGTCAGCTAATGTTTCATGAAGGAAGGAAAATGGGATACAGCTTCTTATTCTCCACCAAATAAAGTAAGGAAAAAACTACATTAAAAGTTTGTACTTGAATGGTTGCTATTGTTTTGCATAACACTGTATTTATTTTTGTGTCCAAAAGTGTATATAGTTTGGCATTCTGCGTATCTATCAGGATGGAACATAGTCCTAGTCATATTTCTGAGTAATATTAAATATAACAAGAAATCGTTATGTATCACATCCATACTTTTGGAACATTGTTAACATTTTAATGTTTTCGACTTGGTTAAACTTTGTCCAACTTATAGTTAAAATCCTGCCAGTTAAAATAGTCTTTAATAGTGTTTGTATGTTTCTGCATGCATTACGCTTTAAATGCCTTTAAATGTTGAACAGTATAGGTATACATTTTTGCAGATTGATCAAACTAAAATTCATCTACTGTAGCCATGTGTTGTTGTTTAAAAATAAATGAGTTTATTGAATATGAAAAATAAACTCGCCTAGCGACAAAAAAAAAAAAAGAAAAAACAAATTTGCTGCATTGCAATTTAATGCTGACAACGTTATCAGAGACTCTCATACAAGGAAAAAGAATATTGCCCTTTGTTGTCAGCAAGAATATTTGGAAATTCGAAGTACATCGAAAAATCCTTGCTCTCATATCATGGCCCACATGTCGCAGTACCATATACAAAATTTTTTATAGGTGAATGCATACACATCGGAATGAATTCAGCTCCGAGAATAATTTAATCTAAGTGGTATCTGGTAGTGGCAGGTTTTCGTTCTGCTCCGGCACCAGAAATCGATAGAACGACAGCGCTTTGAAAGGCCCATTAAGGCTCAGTCGATTTTTCTTCAATTAAAATTGTATGAGCAGTGAAATATGTATGGCGAGCGATGAGTGTGCCTCGGTACAGGCACGAAATCGACAAATTTCCATTGAGAAGTAATTATTGGGGTCCGGGGCTGGAGGGCCTCACGCCTGGGTCACAGGAGCCTGCACATGAAGCTCGGTTATGACGACCTATCAAATATTCATAAGATATCATGAAATATCGATTATTTTATCGTAATCACTGACCTGACGTTTAGGGCCATTGTTATTTCATGCAAAGGGGCAACAGTTCACATGAATAAAACGAGAATTGAGCCGGGGAGCAGCGGGCTCATGTCGCTTGGGGAGCGATTACAGCCCTGTGATTGGCCTGCAATATTTATTGGGGCTGTAATACTTTTACTTAGGAGCCAGCGGACATAAATATCGCTCCCCGAGTGCTAAAGTAAACGCCTTCGTTCGTTCTAAATTGCTCAGTATTTCAAGAAAGGTATCGAAACGCACTTCGTGGCGTCACGTCGCCGCGAACTATATTTAACGCTCAAATTTCCTTACAACCTCACCAACTATTTATACCCTTAAAATTTAAATGTGCCTTGGAAACGACATTCGCAAGGGCCATTAGTCAGGGGCATGTGTGTGTCATCATCCACCTACGCCTAGATAGGGTTCAGGGTTCAGTGTTCACACTATATAAATCAGAAGGTTGCTGAAGTAGAGCTGTTTTATGGCAACCGCATTCGCCCAGGGTGGCTCAGTTTAGTTGCATCTTTGTGTACTATGCATAGGCCATGCCAGGAGCTGCGTTTTCAGTTTTGTCTCTGGAATTGTATTTCCCTGTAATTAATTTGTGTTATTGCCGTGAATTATTCACAAAATGTTAGCCCACTCGAGTCACAAGTGAGATGGTCAACTTAGGAATTTCGAAATTAGATGACGCAATTAACATTGGGTTATGTTTGGTACACTTTTGTTGCAATTGTCATTTGCTAGATTTTATAGCTTATTCTCCTGAGCAGCAGGAATTTTTAATGTTTCTGTGTTTAAGTTAAAGGTATAAAGTTTATACTACACGGTCGAAAATCTTGGACTAAATTTTAATACTACCTTAATATTACAGCCGAAATGCAATACAATCTGTATTTAATTTTAATTGGTGTCAAATATTGAAAGTAAATGTAATAAATTTTTTATTACAGTATAATATTTGTGGTATTCAATTATAAAAGTAATATCGATGGGCATTGACTTTCATTAAGTCGGATTAAGTATAAATTTTCTAGTATTTATTTTTAATACAATATATTAATATTTAAAAAAACGGTAAAATCGATTGCCAGTCCTTATATCCGCCTGATTGAAATTCGAAGGGTGAAGTATAAGCGAAGGAAAATTTTCTAACAAATACGCTACTCATAAACTGTAAAACCGTAGATGTGTTGATGGGTCATCGGTAGCTCAGGGCTAGAGCATCGGTCCGCAACTTCGGAGGACGTGGGTTCGAATGTAGCCACGGTGAAGTCGGAAAATCAACTTTCTAATAAGACATCGGAACAAAATGAAGTAACTTGGTGGGTTTAGAGCCCCGCCAATCCGCAGGTTTCGAACCCAACACCGGATTAAATAATTTTTGCATTTCGGGGTATAGGTACTCCTGATTAATTAAAATTTAATATCAATTTTCTTAAAATTCAATTCTTTTATGTACTTAGTTCTAATGTCAGCATTATTAAATCCCTCGTTTTAATATTTTCAATTTATTAGTTTTTAATATTTTTCTGGTGTGGTCATATATACAATACAAAAAAGATTAGATTTCATCCCAAAATTTTTGACCGTGTATAGAACTGTTTTTCTCATGCTTTTTTGGACTTGCATTAATTTTTCCTTATACAAAATATTTTATAAAAAATTAATTTCTATCATCATTAATCAATTATATAAAAGGGATAAAACAACCTGTTACTCATTCCGTATATTATAATTGTCTTTCCCTTCTGACAGTATAATCTCTTAAGATCCAAGGCCAAACATTTTACGTTATTTAGGAATAATTGTTTTTAGAATTATGTAAAATGTTATAACTAAAATACATTCGTAACAAAGAGAAAAAATGTGCGTTGTATTCAAGCCATTACTGAAGCTGATAGCTCATTAGCGATATTTTTATGTTTTAAATTTATTCGTTTGTACTTCAAGTAAGAAACTTCGTAAGGAACTTAAGAAAGCTTATCATTATTCTTTTAACTCTGTCTGATTATTTCTTATGAACATCAGATTAGGCACAAAATTAAGTATTTTTTACCTTGTATTAAAAACAAACATGTGAAAAGATCAATATTTTATAAACCATTTCAGTGGAACATAACTTAATCCTTCTATACTTCAATACACAATAAAAAAGTGCGAAAAATCGTATTCGGCCTTATTTCGGTTCTATTATTTATTTTTCTTTTGTGTAAACATTTGACAAATATCATATATACATATATTTGAAATCCTTCTTTTAATAATCTTTATTATTTTCATTGGATTTTTCCCACCGCTTTTAGCAATTTTTGTGGACACCGCGGCCCTTGCTTCATATAGGTACATATTTTTATTCTAAGTACAAACACCTGCTAAATCTAATAATTGAGAAATGTTGTTTTCAAAGAGATTTCAATTCATACTTATACGCTAGAGAAAGATTATTTGCCTAAGAATTCGATTATTCACTCTAAAGGTTTATTTCAATTTAAAGTATGCAATTAAATTAATTAATTAATTAATCGGTAAAGTATAGAGCTTTCTAACCTTATGACTTAACTCAGTCTTACGCCTAGTTTATACACGGTCAAAAATTTTGGGATGAAATCTAATCTTTTTTGTATTGTATATATGACCACACCAGAAAAATATTAAAAACTAATAAATTGAAAATATTAAAACGAGGGATTTAATAATGCTGACATTAGAACTAAGTACATAAAAGAATTGAATTTTAAGAAAATTGATATTAAATTTTAATTAATCAGGAGTACCTATACCCCGAAATGCAAAAATTATTTAATCCGGTGTTGGGTTCGAAACCTGCGGATTGGCGGGGCTCTAAACCCACCAAGTTACTTCATTTTGTTCCGATGTCTTATTAGAAAGTTGATTTTCCGACTTCACCGTGGCTACATTCGAACCCACGTCCTCCGAAGTTGCGGACCGATGCTCTAGCCCTGAGCTACCGATGACCCATCAACACATCTACGGTTTTACAGTTTATGAGTAGCGTATTTGTTAGAAAATTTTCCTTCGCTTATACTTCACCCTTCGAATTTCAATCAGGCGGATATAAGGACTGGCAATCGATTTTACCGTTTTTTTAAATATTAATATATTGTATTAAAAATAAATACTAGAAAATTTATACTTAATCCGACTTAATGAAAGTCAATGCCCATCGATATTACTTTTATAATTGAATACCACAAATATTATACTGTAATAAAAAATTTATTACATTTACTTTCAATATTTGACACCAATTAAAATTAAATACAGATTGTATTGCATTTCGGCTGTAATATTAAGGTAGTATTAAAATTTAGTCCAAGATTTTCGACCGTGTAGTCTTATATAATACGGAAAGAAGTTTAATCCTTATCTCGGATATTTCAAGAATGTGGTAATGCTTCGAAATGTCTGGGCTACATCCCAGCAGTGGATTTTTAAAGCCTGTAAATCGCAAGTCCGGCAATAGTATGTTAAGTTTTTGAATAGTATATGTATTTAGTATAGGTACCAAATAAAAAAATACATTTCGAGGAGGGGCATTATTTTTGCAAAAAAGCTAGCAAGAACATTTTTACATGGGCGGAGAAAACAAAATATAAGTCTTTTTGATTTTATGAAAGTTTCTGCTGTTTAAAGACGTCGGACGTATACTGTTTTTTAATAAAAAATTTGTACTTGGCGTGTTTTTAGCATTAAAAATTTTTAAGTGTTCCTTTTAATAATTTTTAATTGGATTTTTAAGAGATATTATTGCTCATAATTAAAGTACTTTGTGCTATTTTTTCAATGGTATCATTATCTTGATTCCGAAAAAAATGTGACTTACCTTGTTCTTCCCCTGTATACCCTTCATATGTAAATGTTTATGCTCAAAGACTTCATTAGCGATGTATGAATCGGAGTAATTCAGGTTTTACTTATGGAATTGTTATTCATTTGTACCACAGGTACACCAATGTCAAAAGAAAGTTGTCATTTAATATGAAAACACGGAGTATGTTTCCTGGTTTTTACGCGAAATCGATTGCTTGGTACAATTGCAGCCGCTAGAGTAGACGCGTTACAATAAAAACAATTGCCAGAAAGGTCGCAAGACTTGACAAATTACCATTGGTGTCGGCGTGTAGCCACGACCTTGGAATTATTTTCATCCATCAAAATCAATTTCAAAATGAATAAAACCTATAAAGGAGCAATCATGTCAAAGTCATTCATCAAAATCGATATCTCGCACAATTGGAGCCTGCCGTTGACGTCACCGGCACCGAAGAGGGCTATTCAGCTGTGACAAAACAAGACGACGGGCCGAGTCAACATGAAACGCAAGCAGATTTTCTTCCCCGGACTCTTTCAGCTCCTTAGCCGCCGTCTTACAAAGTAAATACAAAGCGAAACTTTCTTAAGTCATGTTTGCGTAGGAGCCTGTGTCTCATTCTCATGGCCTCTGGAACAGGATTTGAATATCAATTGTGAGCCTGTGTCCGCAAATTACACCGGTTCCGTGAGGGGCACGACTTAATTAGTAATATCCGGGGTCCGGGGTTCGGGTCCGGGTCGGGAGGAGATAGGCGTCTTTTTTCCTGCCGGACGAGGACCTCTCGACGCCGGGCCACGGGAATCCTATTACCGCCAAATTGAGTTCATATATTCTTTGTCACTTCATCCCGGGAAGCGGGGTTTATCCGCAAATGTTATCGCATTTTTCAACGCCCGCTCTTTCAAAAATCAAAACACGTCCATATCCTGCGCGTGGAAATTCTTTATCTTCCGGGCATATGGCGAGAACTTGCCAAGTATGTTAATATAGCGAGGATCTCCTCCTCTTTGTTGTCGGCAACATTGTGCCACAGGAGCGGGGCCGATATGACGGCATTATTCGGCTCCGTCGTCTTTCTAATATCACATCGCACACAATTCCTTATCGGCGTCCCGATGCTGCTTAGTTACGGAACATCCCAGGGTTATTTACCCAGCGTCGCTATATAGCAGGTTTTTTTTTTCCTTTACATAATAAAAAGTTTGCAAGTTTTCTATCAACACCCGCCCATATGTGACCCAACGGAGATTGTGTGAGCGCTCCCTCCAAATCAGGAAAAGTTTCAGATTTTTGTCATTCTTTAAAATTACTGGGGCGAAATTGGATTGAAAACTTCTGAGTGGAGCAACCCATTGTTTATTGATGCCAAACTCACTCAGTGCGGTGCCCGGCAGGTGTGCGATCCGAACAGTACCCAGCATTAGGATGTTGAATGCGAGCCATAAAATCGAAAGTTGACCAACTTTTCCGGGTTTCAGGTTTCCTTTTATTGAGGAATAACATAGTTTTTGTTTTCTAAAGAATCTGCCCCTACTGGCTCAATATCTTCCACCAGCAAATTTGATGTCTGTTGCCTTTTCATTTATACTCAAAAGCAATCCACTTTTATATCTTATGTCTATACGTGATTACATACATATACATAAGTACATAAAATCCTTGTCTAACGTTTATAGATATCCTTTTTGGCTTTTAACACATTTATGGTTCTTTTAAGGTGACAATCGCTGTAAGCACAACTTTAAAGTATCCAAACTTTTTCAATTTAGAGGCTCCACCTAACTCCAACATATGGCACAATCATAAATGAACAGATATTCAGTTCCTGATATTTTTTTTCCAAAATGAAAGTAAAATAAATAATTATAAATAATAATGATATAATAGAGACAGTTTATCATAATTAAATTCAGAAATGATATAACAACATCTGTTGTTTGATACCCACTTTAATTTTATCTTAATAGGTCTGTAAAATTTCGCTTTGACTTCTAAAAAATTCTGATCAATTGAGTCGTTCGGTTCTAATGAAATCCTGAGGAGAACCCTTAATTTGAACAATGAGGTTTTTTAAAAAGTGAAAGGGGAATATTTCCGGTTTTTAACTATTATCTCCAAAACTAAAATCTTCAAAAAAAGTTAAACCTATAAACCTTATTTGTAAAGTAACCATTTGCTTTTTGTTATATTATATTAAAAAGATCTGTTTATGTGTTTTTTAAAATTAATGTAATATACTCGTACAGTGGATTAAGGAAACTACCACTGTAGGATCTAAAAAACAATTCTTTTCGTTTACATTTTCTGAAACAAACATACTTTTAAAATCAATTTAGTACGAAGTTTTAAGTCCTAATTTGTAAAAATGATGAAATTGTAGCCTTTAAGTGAGCGCAGTCAATACAGTCTAGTTTAATTTTTAATCGCGAGTTTTTCGAAATGACTTTTTTCGGCCTTGTCAGAATCATAACTTATGATTGTCCGAATTGTAATTTAAAAATAATTGCAGTTGCTATCGTTGCACATCTTGTTTTGTGGTTTAGTATTTTTCTATCCTCTGAATATAAGTAAAAACTTAACCAAAATTAAACTTTTAATTCTTCATTTTAATTTTATGTAAAATACAAAAACATTCATATCTACAATATAAACATTAATTTCAGTACTAGAAGGGATAAACTTCTTTCATCTATAAATTAATAAAACGTAGCTTAGCAGAAAATAAATGTTCATAGTTAATTTAATAATTTGGGGAAAAACAATTACAAGTTTGTCGAAACTCAGCTACGTGCAATCAAAACTACTTTTACCTACACATATTGATTATAATTTATAAAACCAATCTGAAGTTATCGATCCGGCCGTTGGATAACATTTTATTATAAAAAGGCTCTACTGTATCTGAACAACTTTCTTATTTTTGAGTTTCTTTTTTTAATAAAAGTTTATGCAAGATCGGAGGAACATCAAGAAGTATAAATAAAAAATTTGAATTCATTTCTATAGGAACTAAGAAATTTGTTCGTTTTAACAGGGCGTTCCCCAGTGGGAAATTAAGGAATCGATTACCTTGCTAACGCATGTTTTCATGCATGTTTAAGGATAAATGGTAACCCATTACCAAGAAAGAAATGGTAATGCAAAACGGAAGGGATAGCGAACGAAATTTTCGAGAACAGCAGCAAGCCACTTGCAACTGCGTATTGCGCAATCCAAAAAGTTTTCTTTTCTTTCCATTGTTAGTTCAGGTTTGGTAGGGACAACACGTGTTGAGTTGATGCACATTGATTGAGTCGTTGTTTTTGAAAGTGGTATAGGTCCAATTTTAAAAAAATTCACATTAAGAATTAACTAGTGCTGCTTTTGAAACAATATGATAAAAATGGACTTCCACGACTTTCAAAAACACCGGGTCGGGTCAATTAGGAATTTCGACATCGATTCCCTTCCAGGCATGCCATTATGCAGTAAACTGCATTGATTCTATCATCGATTCCGGGTAATGCAAAAAGTAGCTGGTATCACTTACCGCCCTAGGTCATCGCAATGTAAAAGTCATCGATGTGGTATTGCAAAAAAGATCTGTTTTCCATTACCATTATCGATTCCGTATACCATCCGTTTCCCACTGGGGATCGTTATGATTATAAACAAGTTCGGCTAAGCTTTCATTTAAGCCAAGCTATTTATTTAAATTTATAATATTCTTATAAGAGTTAATAATAACACCGGCACACAAAAAAAAAAATGGTCAGTACTTTTAACCAGACCTACTTTTTTATATGTTTTTCGATGCCCTGAATCTGAATCCGGAGCCTGTTTTGCTCCATCGGGCTTGAGTTTCGAGTAAATTGCGAAAAATGCTAAAAATCGTTGAAAATAGCTGAAAATCGCGAAAAATTGGAGTAGTAGTGTGTTTTGAACTAATGTGAGCAGATTTCTTATTAATTTTGAAGCCCTTGTAATGGAAGTGTAGCTGTGGATAAAAAAAGTCCGGAAGCTAAGCCATTGGCCAGCTAAATTTACCGGATGGAGGCTACCAAAGATTGAGAGCCATATACGAACCTTCAGCAGATGGAGGATGATTCGTAATGAAACAACCTGGTTCAACGTTAGCGTGAAAGTTCTTGCTTTATTCATTTCTCTTCGCCTTTTATACAAATTTTTCTTACAAATACTTTTACAGAATTTCTTATGCTACTCTTAGCGACATACTAAAATTAACAGAGAATGCTTAATCAAACATGTCCCAGAAACAAACCCTTGTTCTTAGCAAAATCATAAATTGAACCCTTAGTCAAGCAGGTGACGAAATCTGTGAAGCAATTCTTTGACCAGAAATTCTGACTAAATTTTCTTACACAATTTCTCTGACCCAAAACTCTCATTGACGATCATGACCTACGCGTAAACAATACCTCAGCTGTGGGCATCGGCCTGTTGTGCTCATGTTGCACTTTTCGGCTCGGGCGCGTAAGGTGCCATGTGCATGCGGCATGTAAACAATTAGCCGGTGATCAGAGAATGGGTTTGCGTTTATTTTTAATTTTTGGCTATGGGGTTTTTTACAGTACGGCTATACGCAGTACATCCTTCCCCTTCTAAAAAAAATTTGAATCTTAAAAAAATTTTTTGTCTAGGATGATTTGTTTCGAGACATGCTGTTATAATGTATTCTAGTGCAGATTGAAAGTGTATAAATTTCTACTAATATTTGTCTAACCTATTGTTATGGATTTCTTTTATTTCTCCATTTATACTCAGTTTACTATTTACGTTATTGGTTTCTAAAACTGTATAAGGTCCTTTGTAAGGTGGTTCCGATTTTCTCTTATTGCCTACTTTTATTTTCACTCTATCTCCTACTTTTATTCTTAAAGGTTTAGCGGTTTTGTCATAAATAGTTTTTCTTTTGTTCTTTGCTTTTTCTAGTATAAATTTTGCTAGCTCATGCGTTTGCTGTAATCTATATTTTACTTCATTGGCGTAATTATCTAAATTATAAATAGGAGTGATGCCTTGCTTACTCATATCAGGTAATGATGCAATTTTTCCGAATACTAATTCGAATGGTGATAAATTAGTGTCAGAATGCGGAGTTATATTATACGAAAAAGTAAAATAAGATAACCATTCATCCCAATTGTCATTATTACATATCGATAGTAGGTATTCATTTAGAACCCTATGATTTCTTTCCAATGCTCCTATGGTTTCATGATGGAAAGGTGTTGATGTAACATGCTCTATTTTGAAAATTCTGCATATCTCTGCGAACACAGAGTTAACGAATTCTGTTCCCATGTCCGTTTTAATTTTCTTAAAACAGCCATATTTTAGGATGATCTTTTCAACCAGGGCTTTAGCAATGGTTTTAGCTTCTTTGTTCTCCATTGGAATTGCTTCAACGTATTTGGTTAGTTGGCATTGACATGTTAATATGTATCTGAAGTATTTGCTTTGTCTCAATGGTCCTACTGTGTCTATTTCTAATGTTTCAAAACTAGTACTAGGTGTATCAGTGATAACTAAATGCTCTTTAGTGTGCTTAACAATTTTATTTAACTTGCACTGTTCACAATTGTTCACATAGTTCTTCACCATTTTATTTAGATTCTTCCAGCAATAGCGTTGCTTAATTTTGTTAATCGTTCTCTTGATTCCAGTGTGTCCTCCTATGTGCGGTGTATCATGAAATTCTTTTATTATTCTCAGTTGCTTGTCCTTGTCGATTATTCTTTCCGGTGGTGTGTATAATGTTATTCTTAAAAATTGGTCTCTCTTTTCCAATAATTTACTTTGTACTCTATTAAATGTTTCCTTAAATGTTTCGATATTAATGCACTCAAATATCTTTTCATTCATGGATAAAGCTAGCTTCTGTACTTTGTTGTCAATCATTGCGAGCGACAGTTTCTCCAAGATCAAACTCAAGTTCAGATATGGTTTATCACTGTACTCAATTGCAACATCTCTTTTTTTTATGAATATATTTTTATTTTTACTATATTTTCTCTTCGGGATATCCTCATTTATATTTATAAATCTTAATCTTTTCATTGAATTTATCTCTGAAATGGAAGCACATTGATGGATGAATAGTTGGCCAGACGATTCTTCCGTGTTCTCATTTCTATCACGTGATTTGCTATTATCTTTCAAGTTCATAATCATTATTTCTTTTGGTACCATATCCTTCAATATTTCCGTATTTAGTTTTATTCTTGAGAGTGCGTCTGCATTTGTATTGAGAGATCCCTTCTTATACACAATTTCAAAGTCATATTCCGATAATTCCATTCGAATCCTTGTCATTTTTGATGAAGGATTCTTATGGGTGAATAAACTTACTAGTGGTCGGTGGTCTGTGACCACTATGAATTTCCGACCATATAAATAGGGTCTGAAGTGCGTGATTGCCCAGTGTATTCCTAATAATTCTTTTACGATGACAGGTTTGTTTAGTTCATGTTTGTTTAGTGATCGGCTAGCGTAGGAAATGGGTAGATCTTTACCAATTTCTCCTTGAGACAATACTGCTCCTAGCGCTGAATTTGATGCATCAGTTGTCAATATGAATGGTCTTTCAAAATCCGGGTACTGCAGTATTGGTGGATTCATTAATTTTTCTTTTAGTGTCTGAAATGCGTTTTCACATTGTTGTGACCAAACAAACGGTATATTTTTTTTTGTGAGATGATTGAGCGGTCTTGCTATTTCAGCAAAGTCTTTTATGAATCTTCTGTAATAGTTACAGAAAGCGGTAAATCTTCGTGCTTCATCTGCATTTGTTGGGGTGGGGTAGTTTACGATGGAGTCATATTTTTTGGGGTCTGTTTTTATGCCTTCACTTGTTATAAGGTGGCCTAGGTAAACTACTTCTGTTTGCAAGAAATTGCATTTTTGTGGATTTAGCTTTAGATTGTACTCGCGTAGACGGTCAAAGGTTTTTATCAGGTTTTTATTATGGTGCTGCACACTACATCCGTGTATGATTATATCATCCACGTAAAGGAATGTTTCTGCACCTAGTCCTGCGAGTGCTATCGACAGCATACGTTGGAAGCTATTAGTCGAGATTTTTAATCCAAACGGTAATCTTTTAAATTGGAAATGCCCTTTGTTCGTTGAAAATGCAGTGAGCGGTCGTGATTCTTCATCAAGTTCGATCTGATGGAAAGAGCTCGTGAGATCTAGTGTTGAAAAATATCTGGCTTTTCCTAGATTGTCCAGAATGTCATCTAAACGCGTTAGTGGGAATTTGTCGTCCATGATTTTCTTATTAAGCTGGCGAAAGTCTACAACCATTCGCCATTTCTTTTCACCATTACTACTCTTTTTAGGTACTACAAGTAGTGGCGAGTTATATGGGCTTGTCGAATGCTCTATTATGTCTTCGTTTAGCAGTTGGTCCACTTGTCCGTTTATCTCATCTAGCTGTGTTTGTGGTAGGCGATAATTTTTTATGTAAACAGGAGAGTTATCATGTACTGCTATATGCTGTTGGTAAAAGTTGTTTACTGTAAGTTTGTCGTTTGTTATGTAAAAGATGTCTGTATAATTTCTGCATAATTCATACAAGCACTCTCTGGCTTTCTCATCCAAATTAGTAACATTTAGTTCACTTTTTAATTGGTTAAATCTTTCTTCACTACTTTTTATCTGTTTTACTTTTTTTACGAACTTATAATTACTTAAGGGCACTAACTTTAATTTTGGTTCTTTTACACCTATGTCTCTTTCTGTAACGTTTATAAATTTCACATGCTTTACACCTCTTGCGGGTATTATCGTATTAGCAACATGTAAACCGGATTCTAACTCTTCACTAATGACTACACTATCTTCCTCTATATCGATATTAATAGGTTGTATGATCTGAGTTCGCGCTGGTATCACGATGAATTCTCGTCTCGGGATTTCAGTCCATATCGGAAGTTCTATGTCTTTAAATTCTGCACAAATTGTTAGCACAAATGTATCATAGTCTATTTTGCACTTATGCTTCACGAAAAAGTCTTTTCCCAGCAATCCGTTTGTTGATATGGGAAAGCTTTCATGCACTACATGCATTCTATGCATGATCTTTTCATTGTCAACATCAAATTCTATCATAATTGTACCGAGCGTTTCACTTTCACCGTCTGTTATGCCTTTTATTTTGCATATTTCATTCCTATCAATTAATTCATCATCTATATCCTCTAGCTTAACTATAGAAATGTCTGCTCCAGTGTCAATGAACCATGACGCTGAAGGAGTTATTTGACTATTTAATAATACATAATTTGATAGCTTGCCAACATCAACACAATATATCTTCATTGATTTTGTACTTGGTAATCTTCGTCCCGCGACTGGTGGGCTTCGGGGACGGGTTGCAAGTTTTCCGAGTCAAGATAGTTAATCCTTCTCGGGTTCCTATTCTGCGCTCCCGTTCTACTGTTTGTATTATGTCGCGGTGTATAATTTGAATTTGGTATGCTATTCGTTGATCGGTTCTGCTGAAAGTTGTTTCCAGGGACTCTGCTCGCTTGATTTTCATTTCTGTACGTAGCTCTATTATTGGTGTCGTTATTATTGTATGCATTGCTATATCTGTTGCCATAACGATTGTTCCACTGTTGAAAGTTGTTACGGCCTCTATATGAATTATTCCTCTGATAGCTACCAGATCGATTATAATTTGATCTGTTCGGACCGCGCTGCATTCTGAGGATAGTTTGTTCTCCAGCCCTTCTCTGTTCTGACTCGACCTCCTGGGCCAGATCTATCGCATCTGCATAGGTTTTCGGTCGGCCCGCAAAAACAGTGTATTTTATTGAATTTTTGAGTCCAGACTTAAATGTGTTTAGTGCAATTGCGTCATTGATTTTTACAATGACATTTCGATTTTGTTCACCTTGTTCTGCGATCTGCAGACTGTTTAATTCAGTTATCAGCGTGTCAATTCTAGCAATGTAGCTATTCAGCGACTTGTCCCCTTGGTAAGTCTTTGCCAATTCATTCTGTATCTTGAGAACGCTATTGTGTGGCTTAAAAGTTTTCACCAAGGTGTCCTTGAAAGATTTGAAGTCAGCGGGTTGCTGATCACTTCCGATCCTAGTCCGCGCCTTTTCAGTCAGTTTAGTTTTTATTACAAATTTTATGAGTTTCGCCTTGTCCTGATCCGTATTAATTTCATCATGCAGATATTCAACTAGGTTGATGAAATTGTTCATCTGCTGCTGATCTCCATCAAACATGGGTATTAGCTTTGTTGCAGTTGAAATGTCGAAAGCCATCTTCTTTGTTATGTTAGTTGCGCTTACAGTGGAGCTTGTTTGAGCCGTCGTATTCTGCTCAGGAGTATCTTCCTTAGGCACCGAATTTCCTGATTCAGTTTCTAGCACCGAGCTATCCAGTTTGTCCTTAATTGCTTGAGTTTTGCTGAATATTAGGATTTCTAGTTCCTTATATCTAGAGTGAAATTTTCTTGCCAGCGGTTCATAAATCTTTTGTTCTGAGTCTCTAAGATTTTTAAAGATACTGTAGAATGACAATTTCAACTAATGGATCTCAGTCTTTTTCGCTAATAAGTAGGATGCTGTGTAATCTCTATTAGGATTACTTAGCAGGGGGCTTCCTTGCTCTTTTAATTTTTCTAATATTGCATTCAATTCACTCATCTATCTGATTATTTTACCACATTGTATTGAATGCACTTATACAGTTACAGTAGATATTGTCACCTGTTTTTTCACCTCTCTAGCTAATGCTTTTCTTAGTTTTTTATAAATGAGGTAGCCGACAATGACGATCCCGAGAATGACCAAAATTAATTCTACGTCTGTGAATAATCTAACCTGATCCTTTTGAGACATGCTATTGGATGCTAACCCTCCATTGTTATTAATTATTACTTCCTCTACTTTATCCTTCGATTGGGTTTTACCCATCTTGACAAAGCAAACAGTACTTTATTTATTATATTTAAAACTTGCTATATTTAGAAATGTTGATATAACTGCACAGGATTTCTTTGTAAATGTTCTGATATTTTTCTTAAACCAAACAACGTTAAGTAAGTTACAATTAATATTATCATAAATTTTTTTTTTTATTTCTGTGGTTGGCTCTGTTCACGCTGCTTCCATTTGTTGCACCCGTAGTCCTGCTTCAAGCGCCTGATTTTACTCAGGAACGTGTTTTTCTCCTTCTTGGTGATTGCAATAACCACGAGGCGATGTAGTTCAGCTATTTCTCTTTTTAGTGCCACTAATCTTCCGGCCCTCTTTTTCTTCTTCTTGATGGCAGGGTTGATTTGATGTCTTCGTTCCCCAGGGCTTCTATCGTGATGACTCCGTCCTTCCTGGTTTCCGGCTGTGCCTCCAGGTGATACTTTCGGGCTTAGCTGTCTTCCTTCTGCCTGTAGTCGTCTTTGCCTATATTCTTCTAGTGTAATCGGCCTAGGTCCGGCTGCAGGGTTTATTCTCAGAGCTTCTTGCAGTGTTGGTCGCAGGGTCGTTGGTTGCAGGGTCGTTGGTTGCAGGGTCGTTGGTTGCAGGGTCGTTGGTTGCAGGGTCGTTGGTTGCAGGGTCGTTGGTTGCAGGGTCGTTGGTTGCAGGGTCGCCATGTAATGGAAGTGTAGCTGTGGATAAAAAAAGTCCGGAAGCTAAGCCATTGGCCAGCTAAATTTACCGGATGGAGGCTACCAAAGATTGAGAGCCATATACGAACCTTCAGCAGATGGAGGATGATTCGTAATGAAACAACCTGGTTCAACGTTAGCGTGAAAGTTCTTGCTTTATTCATTTCTCTTCGCCTTTTATACAAATTTTTCTTACAAATACTTTTACAGAATTTCTTATGCTACTCTTAGCGACATACTAAAATTAACAGAGAATGCTTAATCAAACATGTCCCAGAAACAAACCCTTGTTCTTAGCAAAATCATAAATTGAACCCTTAGTCAAGCAGGTGACGAAATCTGTGAAGCAATTCTTTGACCAGAAATTCTGACTAAATTTTCTTACACAATTTCTCTGACCCAAAACTCTCATTGACGATCATGACCTACGCGTAAACAATACCTCAGCTGTGGGCATCGGCCTGTTGTGCTCATGTTGCACTTTTCGGCTCGGGCGCGTAAGGTGCCATGTGCATGCGGCATGTAAACAATTAGCCGGTGATCAGAGAATGGGTTTGCGTTTATTTTTAATTTTTGGCTATGGGGTTTTTTACAGTACGGCTATACGCAGTACACCCTCAATCTAAATCTAGTGCCTTCTTTGTCCACTCGAGTTCAAAACTCTAAGTTATTTGTGAAAAAAAAACTCTGAAAATAGCAGGTACAAGTGATGAGTACTTCACGATGCAGGGGTTCGGAACCCCGCTATCGGTGCTGGTCAGGGTGAGAAAGCAAGCCCGCAAGCGTCGTCATCAAGCCACTGCAGCTCTAGATTAGTGGGTAAGTTAGCTTCTGTAGAGTCTAAAATCATAAGAAGTAACTCCCACTTATGTAACAAAAGCCCGGATTGGTTTTGTTATGTTTGTGGGAACTTTGAAGTTGCAAAATACCGAAGGCGTTTATCTGAAAAATTAAGATCAATTTACTCGAAACTCAAGCACGATGGAGCAAAACGGGCTCCGGATTCAGATTCAGGGGATCGAAAAACATATAGAAAAGTAGGTCTTGTCAAAAGTACTGACCACTTTTTTTTTTTTGTGTGCCGGTGTAATGAATCTCATTTGTTTCCCTTGATTTTATGAAGAACGTACTTTATAATTGTATTTATTTATTTATTTGTTAAATGCTCATAGGGTGAAAATAAATTCCTGCCCTACCTTAACTTACAGTATAGTGCCAGAAAATTATAACCACCCTAACAAATTTCAAAATTTGAACTCTGATTTCTTTTTTCTCGCAAACAATCAAACAGATTAACATTTCCTTGCAGAGTTGCAATCTTTCCTCCTTTGTTATCATTGTTTGAAGAATAAGTAATCGTTACGTTACGAACCAATATGCAATATGCAAAAGTATTCCCCCATTCATTTATTCCAGTTCTATCAAATATAAATATCAATAAACAAATTTTCATGTTTCCAAGAAGTATTTACATGGTATACCATTTCACTTAACGCCAAAAGCATAAATATTTGCATCGAAGATAATTGCGGAGATTAACAAGTGTTATTAAAAATATGGTTAATAATACTAAATACTAGAAATATTAATTTGCAAAATATGTGAATTTACCCTTAATTGAATGTTTATCTTAAACGCGTACAAATATAATAAAGTATGGAAGTATAAATGTTATGGTGGTTAAAATTTTTTGGCAATGTACTGTACGCGCTCTCGTCAACCAGGCCCATCATATGGGCGTTCTAATCATAATTTAGTCTAAATTAATAACCTACCAAAGATCTTAGCTTACCATAGAATTTCTACATTTATCTGTTTTAATTTTTATTTATAAACACATAATCCTTATTGCAATTTTTAATCCCTACCATGTTTGAAGTAATATTAAGCTTATTTAGAAGGGATATCAGGTGTATGGGGTCTAATGGATCTAGGTGTATTTGTTTACTCTCATATTTATAAGACAATCAAAATCAACTGCAAAGGTTTGCATTTATGCACGAAGTGACCGATTTACGACGGACTGTTTAATAGAAACGTAGGTACGTTGTATAAATTTTCAATATCTAGTTCGATTGAAAGGATTATAATGAACTAGAAATGAAGGAGAAAAGAAATAAAACTGCTGAAAATACAAGAGTCTCATCACTAAAGTTCCATTAAATGTTCTTATTTTTACCTGAAACAAGGGAAGTCCGAATTAAAAAGTATCGATTAAAAAGTTCATCTTAATTACTTCGCTCAATTCCCTTTATCCTTGCAGGTTGGCGAGGTGCGAGGGTCAAATTTTGGTCATCGCCGGAAGGGAACCGCCACGACGAATATCTACGCAGTAAGTTCGAATATTGATTTTGAATATAATTGCCGAACCTAAAATTAATGAAAAGAAAACACCTTCGCCGCGGCGGGCGGAGGAAGTCCGCTTCGATCGACTTGTTGCCAGTTCATGAATTTTTGAGGGCTCGAAGCGAGTTCCCTCGGAGTTGGGGAGGCGGCCGCCCGTGAATAGGCCAGGGAATGGCAGGACCCACTCGGGGGGTGGCTGTTCAAAATTCTCCAGGATTTGGGTTTTTTTTTTTTTTGTATATTGCTTGTGCGCCGGTGTTGGGCCGTTCCCCTTCGATTTCTCCAATTGACGTCATAGTCTCCCCGGTGCTCCTCCAGGACGACGACTTGCACTCGAGTCGAAATATCCTTTTCAGATTTCCAGCAGCTATCTCAGTCGCCTTGTGTAATTCTTTTCATCCTATCCTAACAATCGGGTGGAGTTGGTCGCCGTGGATGTCAGTGGTGCCAGGAGACTGTCAGTCACATTTTCCAGGATAATTCGTTCTTACATAAGTCCAATAGTATTTTATATTATTTTTTCCTTTTCCCTGTGGTTTTTTTGCCCTTTATTATCTGACACCCGTGTGGACTAGGCCGAGGTGTGCTGCTTGCTAATCGCCGCACAGGTGCTCACCGTGTGAAACTAAGTGACTCCCTCGACTCGTCCTTTGTTCCCAGTGAAGTTCAGTGCTGCTCCAGGATTTCATCCTCAAAGGACTTTGTGAACTGCTGCTGGTGGTACAATTCCTGGATCGATTCCAGAGTCCGCAGAAATAGTGCGAAATTGGATTTTTTATTGTTATTACTATTATATATTTGTTGCTGGCTTATATGTGCACGGGATTTATAGACTTTTATAAAGAAAAAAAGGAAGTAAAATTGAAACTGCAGACTCTTGTATTGTAAGGTCCTTTTTTGCCGGGACTGTTAGCCCACAATCGAGTCTCCTAATTTCTCAAACCAATGATTGTCTGATTCTGGTGGTGTCCGCTGCCCACGTAAAAGGACAACATAAAAAATAAGGGAAGAAAAATTCAAGACAAGGTTTTCCTTTTTCGCAGCCCCTCGGCCCCGTTCCGCCGCCCTTTTTACATAGTGCTCCCAGTGTGTTATAGTCGTCAGCCCTACCCTTGGATATTACAACAATTCCCTTGACAAGGGAGCACAAGTGTTGATTTTTATTCTGTCCTACGACCATTTTATGTAGTGTGGTCTTCCCTTTTTGTTCCCCCATTTAGGGTGAGGGCGAGCGTGAGACGACCCTTCTCCCGCCCCTCCCAAAGACACTGTTCGTCCTGCACGTTCCACTGTATTTTTTTTTCTTTCTTCGCTTCTTTTTTTTTTTTATTACGCCGAAAGGTGGATATTGCCTTTTACGGAAAATAAGGGAAAAATAAAATTTGGACGATTCCTGTCAAGTTGTACTTTCATTTTATTTGTGCAGTATATTCCCCCTAATTGCACTACAAACAACCCCCGTCCGTTCCGTCCCGTCCCGGACCGTCCCGTGCCTGACACGTCTAAGCACTCCACCTTCCGTTACAGTGTGGTTACCTGGTGCTTCACCTTGAGCTCTTTAATTAACAATTTGACTTCGCTCGAGTGCTGTGTATGTGATTTTGATGAAGTAAGTTTTGTGGTCCACCTCTTCCAAGGCGCACATTCGGCAACAATTCAGTGAACGAAAATTTTTAAGAAGAAAAAAAAAAAAATAGTATTTTTCAGTGTGAAAATAACCAAATTTGAATAAAATTTCATGTGTAAACGATAAATCGGTCAAACAGTTTGTTCGTTACTATTAATCCGCTTCGAGATCGCTTCTTGTTGCATCACAGGATATTGGCTTGCTTCTTTTTCCTCAAGTATAATTATTACATAACATATATACGCTTTTACGTGGTAAGTTATTTTATTGTTTTACATAACAATTAACTCCTTTCCCACAACTACAATAGGTAAAAAAGGAATGTTCAACTTTCATCCCTATCCGACTTTTAAATTTTTTGCTTATTATATTTTTATACAGAGGAATTTAAAAATAAACGTATTAGTACCTCGCATATCCCAATTGGTTACCAAATTTTAAAAATTATTCAGAATCAAAATTAATTTTTCGATAAATTTGTTCGAAAATGTCTTCTCTGTTCCTGCGAAATTTCACCTCCTAAAATATTCATATTTTTTAAAATTAAAAAACAAATTGTAATGTATGTTAGAACACACGTTTCTGAGTCATACTAACGAAAAAACAAACTACATATTCAAGGAAAAGTTTAAGTTTTTGTATTTTATGTACATATATAGCTAGAATAACCTAGTCTTCTCCATCTATCTTCCCAAATCCCGTCTTAACTTAGCCACAGAGTAATTGTACTATTCCTTCATTGCATTTAATCCATAGATTGTATATTAATGATCCAGATATTAAAACTTTAATCGAAATCGATTAAGAGCTACCGAAATAATCATCCTTGCAATCCTTTCCACTTTTTTTACTTTATTTTTAAAACTTAAGCGAGGTATAATGACTTTGTATACGTATAGGCAAAGTTTCATCGAAACTTCAAGAATATTGTCTCATATGTATACGTTTAGTTTTTTAGAAATTCAAATTATTCTAACTGAAAAAGAAATTAAAATCTGCTATAGAACTACTCACTAGATCATATTTCAACAATAAAACTAAAAAATGTGTAGGTACTTTAAATTAACTGCTTTCAAAATATTTTAAAGTTATTGCTTTCTGATTACCGCGAGTTTTCGTTTTAGTTTATTGGAAGAATATCCTAAATCTTTGATAAAGAATTTGGGAATTGTATAAAATTTGATTAGTTTTAATGATTACTTTGTTTTAAAAACGTAATTTGTAAAATAAGGTTTTTTTATTTTTCACTAATTGCACTTTACTGTCGAATATGTGAACTCAGTTTCGTTGTTTATACTACACAATTGTTTTTTCAAATTTTTCTTATTTACTGAGTAGCAGTCGGTAAAAAATAAGCAAAAAAGTAAACACTTTTTCCACCTTTAAAAAGTTCATTCCTGAAGAGATTAGCAAATTCGAAGGATATCTAAATCAAATGTACCTACACCAGCAAATGTAATTTGCTTTTATTTTAATCATCGACCGAAATTCGCGTTTTTTCCAAAATCGTATTATTTTTTATCAGGATTTTGTATAAGAAAATATTTTAAATGTTTCACATTAGTGAAAGTTTGGTTCTGTATCCAACAATTTTTAAGGAATCAGAACTCGTTAGAAATGTTATTAAGGAATAGAACAGCGAAATACTACCAATCTCTAGTAGTTTATAAAAATTAAAAAACAACAAGCAATTTATAAAAAATAATAATATGTATTCAGTATTTCCTATTTGAAATCCTTTCCTATCCAATGGTAATGCAAATTCAAGCAAAATCACATGTGTGAATTTGTTTACTAAATTAGATCATTTTTTCCGAATGACCTTTTATGTAAAAAACATTGCTTTGTTAGCAGAAAAGTTGCTATTATCAATCTCTGATTTATATGACCTTGATACGTATTTCGAACCTCTAAAATCTAAAATTGGCTTTAGTCAAGTAAAAAGCATAAACATATCACTTTTAAGAGAGTGTGATAAAAAGTTTCGGTGATGTTTGCAAAGAAAAAAACAGATCGAGTGTGTTTCTGGTATTTTTCCGTGAACCATTCGTATGTATGAGATGCCTCCGATACATCGGAAAGAGCTCTTGAGGCTATAATTTTTTTTTACAATATTTGCTTATATCGGTTTTAGCGGATGGAGCTCTTCTCCGCCCAAATTTTGGGCAGTAACGTTTTCAACCGTGTGATATCATTATTCGCGTAAAGAGTTTATAACATATATTCATAAAAAAAATGTTAAATTTTGGTCTATTTATTTTTAGAGGTCTTCCGGTGTTTGTAAACTTGGTTGATGAAAAAAGTTGGCAAATTAAAATATGAAATAACTTTACCATTTTTAATATTTGCCTCGGCTTTTTTTTACCAGCAATAAAAAAAAACTTGGCACAGGAAAGACAATTTTATGTAGACGAGAAGATTCTCCGTCAACCTTTAACGTACAAAGAAAATATCAATTAATTGTTTTGCACTCTGTCGGATTTCAATTTTTCTAGAGAGGTGACGCAACTTTCATTCAAGAAACGGCAGTAATAAATTTTAACAAAAGAACCATTCACGGTGAAAGTTAATATAACACAAAATAACTTAAGCTGAAAACATTGTGAAATTCAAATTTGTTTAAGCTCTAGACCGGCTTAGACAAAGGATTAGTTTAAATTTAATGTATAAGCTTAGGTTTTTTCTTTTTTCCTTTTTTTTTTGATTAAAACGTAACCTTTTTTAGTAGGACTTTTCGAAACTTTGAAACTTGCAAAAGTTTATTACTATGATTACTTATGATCACTCATAATCAAATTTGATCATGCCAAAACCTTGTATATTTCTTTTAGTATTCTTTATATATTTTTCATTCCTTTTGGCTAACCCGGGTAGGTACTGGTCAAAGCTAATTTTAATTAGTTATGAAATATTTGTCTAGTATATTGTTGTTATTCTATTTAAAAAAAAAAGAAAAATAATGATTAAGTATACAATAAAATCTGTTTTTGATATCAGTTCAATAGAAGATCATGGCTTTGTATGATAGCTGAGAGAAATTAAACAAAATTATATGTATATTGTTAAAATAAATAATAATTTTATTCCATTAATGTTTTTGCTGGACATAAACTGAATGATATGGTAAGTGCTTAGAACTTCCTATTTGGGTACTCTGGTGGTGGTGGGTGGGTTCTGATGTACTCCAAGGCTCTGGCGATGTAAGGAGGGATCTGTGGGACATGAGACCCTGTAGGCTGGTACCCGTTCTCGTCGGCGGTGTACTGGAAGAAGACGTGCTCGCCCTCAGGAGAGGTCCAGTCGGCGGAGCCCTTGGCGTACTGGCCGCCGACGCCATTTTCGTTGGCAGTGATTCCATTGCCGGTTTCATAGGCCCATTGGTAGGATCCATCCTCGTGAAGGTCGAAGGACTTGCTAAGGATTGGGATTTGGTCTTGGCCATAGTTGGGCACTTGCTGGAACCTGCCGTGCTGAGCAGATGCGGCTGCCACGAAGGCGAGGAGTACAATCTGAATTGAGTTAAACAATTGAAGAAATTATTAAAAGAGGCGATATTTTGTGAAACTCCAACTTACAGCGAATTTCATCTTGATTTGCTGGTTTTCCACAGTACTAGAAGTGTTGTGATGCTGCTACAAAAAATCTTCGAACTATATATACCTCATCGTCTGCGTGAAATTTCCGTTCACCGGGCCTACCGAAGGTTGCTACCATTTGTTTGAATTTGACGCGGCAACATTTCGAGTCCCACCATATCCGACCTTACCTACGGTCCAAACTGAGCGGCCTAAGGTCATGTCACAGCTTCGGCAAATAGATGATGCACACGGCTTTAGTGTTAATCGCGTGCACATCGAGACAAGTTCCGATGCTCTGGTTTTCAGTGGATTTCACATAATTTTCAAAATAAAGATATCATTTTGTGAAAAATTTTGGGTGAAATGTTTCTAAAAACTTTGAATTGCTAAATGCCGTGGAAAGATCATCGAGTTGAACTGACCGTGATATTTGGGAAATTAAAGCACTAAATTCATCGAATCTTGTACGATTTGACGACAATTAATCATCCTTAAGGCTTTCTTACTTTTTACATAAGATAGTCCACCTTCTGCGACTCTTAAGGCGTGTTAATTTTTTTTCAAATTTAATTAATTTGAAGATCATTCAGTATAAAACTGTGCCGTGTGAAATTCATAATTTCGTTCTTTAAATCTTTTAACAAACAAAGCAGAGTACTGACCATAATTTTAGTCAGATTAAAAGGACTACTGCTGATTTTATACCACGCAACAACAGCATTTAAAACTTTTACAAAATTAAACATAATTCCGCTAGAGTGATGAAGACAATGATTATGAAAGTGAATTAAAGTTTTGTTAGCATGCAACGCAAAAGCGTTGACTGTTTTGTTTGGTGTTGCGTTGAAAAGAATAAATTTGTCGTTATGGAGACTTGTTTTTCTTTCTCCCGGTTTTTATTTCGGATCCAGTTTTTCAGACTTTTTTATAGACTGAACAGACGCAGTGTTAATGGACTGTAATAAATCTTAAAAGGCTTTAAAGTCTCTTCTTTATATTGAGCGTGAGGTAGCTTAATTGCATTCTCACCAGTGAATTTATTCGTTCTTCTAACTTAATTTAAACGGAATGAATAAAACGTTTAAACTTATAGAAATATTACCGGAGACGAAAACCGTCCAATGATTTCATTCTAATTTTATGCATGCTTATTGGCATATGAATCATATCGGATATTCTATCGGAAATATTATTATAAATTTGAAATATTTTTTAATTAAATTTATCAATAATTTAATGTTTAACTAATAAGGTTTATAATTTATAATAATTATTTATATCATTATATATTTTAGGCCACGTAATTCGATATTGAAAAGGAAAATAATATTCTTGCAGCGATATAGTCAAATTAATAACAGCTTGTTTTGTAGCAAAAAATAAATGTTTTTTTTTAAAAATCTGAAAGCAGTTCATTAACATTCAAGCGACGTTTAAAAAATGTTGCTTAATACCTGAGAGCTGAGGTAAATTTTCATTTCAATCGTTGATCTATTAGACTCAAATTACTTTCAAGAAGTTTCGCAGTGTTCATATAATTTTAAACTAAATATTATTTTCCAACATTTCTAAAATACGAAAATCATATTTCAATACAAATCTTATATCAATACTCGCGCGACTAAACATGCGCTTTTGAGTATTTAAAAATTTTGCAAACCGTTTCAACAATGGACCCCGTATTTTCATCGAAAATTGGATCTTAATAGTTCTTAAATTAACGGAAACCTTTAAATTATAGTAAACAAAATGAACAAAGTAAATAAATTTATAACAAAAAATTAAAAATTATAATGTCGAATACCAACTCATCAAGCTCTAAAAAACATCAAAAGAAAATTATAACAAAAACAGAATTTTTGCTGATTAAGATTTATAAATTTTTACAAATTTTATATACTAGGCAACCAGGAGATCATAACTTTTATCCAAAAAATTAATAATTTCTGACTCAAATCTTAACTTTTACTATGTGAAATGTTTCGCCTTCCCATTTCTACATTTCAAGGTTTTTTTCAATCAATGAAAAACTTCGCACAATGAAAATTCAAATTTTAAAAAATTTATACTTTTACAAAATCGAGCAGACATCAATCTACTTATGGAAAACAGATAAGATTTAAACTAAATCGAGGCCAATCAAATTATTGACACCATCAAAATTTATGAAGTTTTGTGAGCGTCGTCCTTTAAATTACTGAAAATTCTATTTAGTAAAAATTCAAATAGACGATGAAGTTTTTTATGTTTAGTGGTACAAATGCTGAGCTCGTTTGCTCTGCTTCTTCGTTTTTTTCTTTTGTGCTGTGTGACTAATATCAGGATTCAGGTCAAATGTTAGCCATAATCTGATTATTCAACTGAAACTGCAGAGTGTTTTTTTTTTGTTTTAAATGCATTAGATAAATGGAGATATATTTAATATGAACGAAACTATAATTAGATTTCTGAAACAATGATGCTACTTAAAAGTGCACGTTTTTATTGATGAAAAATATTTTTAGCAGTGAACAGTAGAATTAATTAAGGCTTCAGGATAATTCTACTGTTCACAATAAATAATGCGAGGCTGCCTTAATAATCTAAAAATATTTTTCTTCAAAGAAAACGTATATTTTTAATTAGCATCATTATTTCCGGTTGCAATGCATTAATGGCTAAAGTTCAATGACTGTGATTTTTATTTACTCAAGGCTTAGAGATTTAAGTAAATTTTTTTTTTCAAATTCAGTAAGGCTGTTAAATTAACACTTAATTGTTTGTGTGTTTCAGCCTTAATTAACATCCTTGAAGTGTTTCGTTGGGTTTGTGTAGCTGCAACCATTTTTCTTTTCTTAACCTTGTCTAGACTTTTGCATCTCTAAACCTAAAAAAATTTCAAAAAAAATGGAATTGAGTAATTGAGTGATGATTTGCATGTGTTCTTAATATGTATGAAAAAAATTAAATCTTTTCCTTACTCAACCATTTGTACTTTTGTGTCGAATTTGAATCAAAATTTATCTCTTGAGATTCTAAGTTATCGATTTACTATTACAAAAAGGCCCGTTTACTTACATAATAAACTTTATGTAATATCATACATAACATATTTTTAGTTGTATTGTATTCGACATAATAATCAGCAATAATAAATTCAAGCCGCTTATATACATATATACATAATTTCCGACAAAAACTTGGTAGGTAACTATTAAAAAAAAATTAATTTTAATTTGATTATTGATTTAGTGCTACAGAACAATAGTTAAGTTTTTAGTACAATCCCAATGTAAATAAATCATTATTGAATATTGGATGACAACAGTGAATTGGAATTTTAGTAGGAGGTCCTATAAATTAACTATTTAAAGTAAAGAAAACATGGGCAAAAAATAAGATGTATTTTCAGATTTTCTAAAGTGACATGTAATAGATTTATTCGTTCGTTTAGAAAACAGGATTATGGCTTTAGTGTAGAACGAGTTTTTTCTTTAACAAGAATTCTCAAAGAGCAGAACAGGAGAAGAACATAACACCACTGGTTTAGTTCGAAAACAGGTATAGTGAGAAAAGATAGTTGCATAAGTTTTAAGAATTTATATTATAAAATACTGAATTGAAATAAACAACACTTATAAAAAATGAAAGACTGTTTTATTTTAAATTACTTAATATGAATTGTATATAATGTGTTAAAAAGTTATTTCGTCTGATTTATCTTCGAAACATCGACTTTTGTTTTAATGGTTTAAAAAATTCTATAGTCCTTCCGGATTACAACTGCATGTCGAAATTCAAATCCTAGGGCATGTTCGGTTAAAACACACTTTTCGAACCAAAAATTAAAATCTTGAGTTTAATTATACCTTTCTGTGATATTTCGAAATCTCTCGAAAAAAGGAATAAAGTTTTCGTTATTTTTCCTAATTGCATTTTATTGTACATATGTTATATTCTCAAAAAGTAAAAGAAGTGGGAATTGTTTAAGTAATGTTTTAGATGTTATAGCTCATAAAAATTAATTGTGGTCAATGTTACAAAGAATCAAATTATTCAAAGTTTGAAGTTTACATATGTAGGTGAATATCATGGCAATTTCATGCATTTTTCTCAATGTTTGTAATCTTGATATACGTGATGGCTTTTAAAATTCAATTCAATGCAAAATTTCCTATAAAACCTGATCCAGATAGGAAAATGAAAAGAACACTATTAATTCTTTCTAAGAACTAATGATTTTCAAGTAAAAATCGGTGAATCTAAGATTTTGCAAATATTTGTGTCTGTGTTGATCTTAAAAAAGTCTAGCTAGATTAAGATTTATTCTAGCTTTACACATCCATATTTATATGTATGTAGGTACATATATTAAGACTATCTTAGAGAGAGAATATGTACATATATATGCATGTTTACAAAGGATTTGTTGGATTATTTAGAGCTATGGCAGTTTTTGTAACAATTCAGTCTACAGTGCATATATCCTCTCTCAGGCCGTCTGGATACTTTGTAAAGTGTTTCCAACTGAAAAATGTCGTCTAAACGTTTTTTAACTCTCTTGCATTTTCCTGCATTCAGTTAAGCCCTTATCTTTATTCAAAAAACCTAAAAGCCTCATTAAGCTTGCAACAGATCGATAAAATCTGAAAATCTTCGAGTTAAGTGGATTGAAGTGCAAATATTTGCCATTAGCCCTAGTCAGAAATTTCTACATAAGCGACAGGTCGAGGGAGTGGGAGCGAGTTAGGGCACATTTGAGTTCACTCTAAAATTCAAGAAAATTTTCCTCTGCAGCAATAATATAAAAAATTTTCCAGACTCGGAGCACTCGAGAATGAAAATCTCTGTCCTGAACATGGTGAAATTGCCATACATTGTGGCCTAAAAGCAATTCCCCAATTCAAACAGGCCTCCCTCCAGGCAAATGTTTGCCAGCTCCTTCCCAGCTAAAGTACCGAAAAATTACTTTTCCTACTCAGAAAGCTTCGAGTTATTCCTCCATTCCGCAAAGCTCAGTGGATCGAAAGAAAATGTGAAAAACTAGTTCAGGCAAAATGAAGATCCTTCAGCGTTTTCAGCTAAATGACGGCTTATAACTTATAACGTGCATTACACGTGTATTCAGTCCGGGTGTTGGACCGCCAGTTTGCGCCCCGTCCGCCCAGATGGCCTGCTTCCAGCTCATCACTGGCACACTTCGCTAACAAACAGATTTTAATGAGGATCTCTCCACATTGCGGCTGCTCGAATAAAACACGAAACAGGACAATTCATCAGCCCAGTTGACACATCTCTCGGCGTGTAATTAGCAGCGCGTACAGACGACAACTGCAGGGCTGCACGTCCCGACACATCTGAAGTACAGCAGTGTGTGCGGGCGCGTTGTTCTGATTAAATTCCAGACTTGTTTTTTCACTGCGCCCTGATTCATTTCTCTCAAGTTTATCAATTCCAATTTTGAAGTAAGAGTACTCGTATAATGTGGGCGCTACTCTGGGCCTAATTGCTTACGTCGCGGCAATTTTGATTAATTGAAAAGCAAATAGACACATACACGCTGAAAGCACTCGTGCAAGAGTATAAACAGTATTGTTTAACATTAAATTAATTCGGTTTGCTAAATTAAGTTTGCACTGCTGTTTTGAATAAAATAAATCCCAATTCTGTGCGCCGCGATAATCGAATCAATCTACATATTTCTCTGAAAGTTTAATTTATGCCCGGTTTCTGAATGCCCCTTGGTGGTGGTTGTCTATTCATTAAGCATTTTGATTTTTCAATGGATTTCTGAACACCTTTTTGTAAGTTATGTAATATATGAACTCAAATCAAGTTAAATTGTAATTTACGGCGGTCAAAAAGTAGGTGAATGCATTTTTAAGGCTAAATTCTATGTCTTTTTTTTATTATAAGTCTTGCACGTCATTACAATATAACTTGAGAGACTATATAAAGGTAGGGACAAATATTTTATTTTTCTATGGTTTTTTTTCATCTACTTAACGATGGCCGATTTAATAGAAAATTACTATGGTACAATATAAATATATTGTCCCCATTCATTCAATATCTATGAATATCAGAATGAAAACTCTTTTGAGTCTCATAATTTCTAAAGGACTTTTCTTTAATTACAAAATCAAAAACAAGCATGTCTCATCACGTCATATATGGAGAGAAATATGTTAATATTGTATTTAAGATGTTTTTAAAAATACTTTACAAAATAAAGAATTTTTATACTTAAATAAGAGCTTATAATGTGGCTGAAAAGAAAATTTGAATCTTTAGCTTTTATTTCAAAATACTAGAGATTTTAATACTTTGCGAAATACTTATTCCATGAATTGCAGATTTTTCCATTAAAAGACTATTATAAAATTGATAGTGAATGAAAATCAGCCTTTTCCCTACAGAATTGTGGTACCTTTTTCATATATCTAAATAAAGATTTAGGTCATGCTGTTTTAGTTTTATTACCAATTACCAATTAACTTCGCTCTTATAACATAGTCTCGAATATGAGCGTTGAAGGTTCCACTTTTAATGTCGCTCGTATTTAAGAATTTTCAGATACATTTTGATACCTTTACTGATTTGATTTGGAAGAAAATTGAAAATTTTGACTAAGTGTACATAACAATGACTGATAATAATTTCACAGTTTCAATAAGGATAAGATTTCGACAAAGTTTCTTCAAAACCTTCAGACTTATAGGGTATTCCTTATTTTGTTAAAATAAAGGGTTCCAAAATGATGGCTCAAAAATCGAAATGGCGGTCAAATATCCTTACGTTTGAGGAGCTTCTATGAAAATGTTACAATTTACGTTTGATATTTTAGAAAACTCTACTCTTAGGGTTGATTAATGACTGCCGCGATTATTGACTTAAGCTTTGATTAGGTTAACATTTTAAACCCATATGAACTTGACTGTGGCCCTGCCACGTGACCTTTCGAAGAGTTTCTTCCAGGGAGGTCCCTAAAGTGAAATCCTAAGATTAGTGAACCTTATTAAATCTGACTGACACCTGAGATTATTTCACTTAGGCGAAATGAATTCAATTCCCTCGGTTCAAATGGCGCACTATTCAAACGCTCCACGTGTTGACCCTGAAATCCGCAGGGAGTAAGGAAACTTCTGTGCAGCCGTTTTCCCGGGGGAGAATTCAAATTGCTAAACTCGAACGTGACTCAAGCGTAGCTTCGGCGTAAATAATCCGCACACATTCGCATGCAAATGGGAAAGGATATTAAAGGATGTGCCCGCAGAGGCTGCTTTAAAGCGAATCCAATATTAAGAAGATTAAAGCCTTACGAATTCATTAAGGGTTGAGCCTCAACGCAAGCCCTGGGGCGAGTGCAGCAGCAAAGGAAGGACTGTGGGAGGCCCTCGAAGGGCAGAAAGCGACCTATATAAAAATCAATAATTACACTTTTGTTGGGGATCTAACTCTAAGTGCCTTCCCTGGGGGTGTTCGAGGGTTTGGACCGTGGGCGGATCTTTGGACGAAACTATTTTGTCGCAGGGCAATTGAGGTGACACGGAGTGCGCGACGCGCCATCCCTTCGCTAGGGCGAGTGGATCCCTCGTGAAATGGCGAAAAGTTGCATGTAAACAGCCACGGCCCTATTTCATTACATTGAAAATTCTGAGCAGTTTGCTCGCCTGCAAAACACCTTAAAAGCAACAACTTCTTCAGAAGCACGATTCCTTTTCGGCGCGCGCCGCGTTGTAGCCAGGTGTGGGATCCACGACTGTTGGGCACCGTCTTCAAACATTTTCTAGGGTGTGTGAGCTCTGTAGAAAGTTTTTTTTTAAGAAAACGAGAGAATTTTAGGAACGAAATAATTCAACACGGCATACGAGAACTGGTACTGTCTACAAAATTTAACGGCCGTAATAAAAGCACACGGGTTTCGTCCGGCTGCTGTTGCCAGTGAGACCACCCCGCCGCCGCGCCGGTGAGACCCTGGAAGAGATTCACCGGGTGGTTTTACTACACCTTAAGCTCACTGCCTCCTAAAATAGGATTTTGCTTCAGGAATTCACATGAATCAGGAAAAAATTACTACTTCCCTTCGCCACGTTCTCGGCGAACTAAAAAACAAGAAAATATGAACGTCGACCACAACTGAACCCATCTCCTGGGAATTTACGAACGAAGACAAAAACTGTTTGCCAGTTTCTGTCGTTTTCGGTGTGAAATTATGTTTATCTTTATTTGATTTACTTTTTTACTCATTTTTTTTGGGGGATTAGAGATAGCACGGAAGTCACTTTTCACATTTGGGTTCTATTTCAACACTGAAATCTTCAATATTATATATTTTTATATGTTAAAGCTTTTGCTTTATTAAATATATTATCCTTACGAAATCTGGGAGAGAAAAGTGTAAATACATATAAAAGTCAAGGAGAATTACAAGTCTAATAAGTTCAAGTTCATTTTTGGGGTGTTTTTCTTTGTAAAAGGTTACTAGATGAAGATAGAAAAGAAGGAAACTTAAACAAAATACAGAAGCGCCTCAAAAAGATCTCAAACACTTAAAGTATTAAATAATTTGATTTATGAACCTTCTGGTACTACTTAAGATTTTATTAGATGTTTGCAGTCGGGGCGAAAACCTGACTGATATTAATGGAGTACTCAGTAATGAAGGCATTCAGTTTGTCTCGATTATTTAGTAATGAATTAATATCAGTCAAATGTTCGCGTCGACTTTATCTAGTGATACCATCAGATCTTAACTAAATTTGTATGGGACCACTCCGAAAGTATACATTTTGAAATAATAATATCACGTAAGACACATTAGATTCTTATCAAGTTTATATAAGACTAAACTACTGCTAAGGTATGATATTTTAAATAAAAAGAGAATAATTCGAATCGGTGCACAAATGGTGGACATATTTCTTAACACATATAAAAAAATAAATCGATATAAACGAATTGAGAACCAGGCTTTTTTTAAGTCAGTTTAAAAGTCGAAAGGATAGGTACATCAAATTTGGTCTAATGAGCTTTTGCATAGTCATTTCACTTTTTATAGACATTTACAAATCAATAGTCAAATCTTATCCAAATCGAAGTGCGATTAATTCAAATCAAAACCAACCACAGTTTTCCTAAAAGTTTAATAACTATACGGTTGTTATTGAAGTTGATTTAGTTGCAACTGGAATAGAAAAAAATTAATAAAGTTTTAGAAATTCTTATTTTTGATTTCCAACTACATAATTGCAAGTCCATGTGTTCTCATTGATTATTTGGTAATTTTGTGTAAGTGCTATATATAGAAGTTCATCTTTACAATTTTTAAAAATAAAATGCCAATAGTAGGTATACCTACCTCTACAATAAATTTCTCAACTTAATGAATGTAACTATTCAAATTGGTTCAAGACTACTGAACCAACTACTGCTTTAATGGGTTTTAGAAATTATTTTTTCCCAATATATTAAATATGAAGTTTATACTTTCTAACACTACTATTAATTTTTATATTGTTGATGTTTTTGAATTGAAATAAAATTTGAAATAAAATGAAAATGAGAAAAGATTACTTCTTTTACGTATGATAAAAGCAAATAAGATTGCATTTTCTCTTAATGTGGCTTCGTGATGGCAACCTAAAACGATATATGTAATAGGTATTAATTG
This sequence comes from Machimus rusticus, assembly GCA_951509405.1. Lineage (NCBI taxonomy): Eukaryota > Metazoa > Arthropoda > Insecta > Diptera > Asilidae > Machimus > Machimus rusticus. The sequence goes on along the minus strand of OX608049.1, from coordinate 31,133,754 downwards.
GGATTCTATTAACTTAAAAGTATAGATGTCTTGAGCTCATTTCTTGCTTATAAATGGGGACTAAGAAGCAATCGAACTGATTTTATGCCTGTAAGAGCGTATTATGCAATGTTTCTTCTCAGTTTGACACAATTTCTATTTCTATTGTAATGCGACGCCTTCATCGTAATTCAGCGTTTTCTCGCTCTAGAAACTTAAATCCGCCGGCCGAGTCCATTGGCACGTTGGCTGCTCGGTTTAAATTGTCCCCGTGGGAGAACAAATGACCACTTTATTCCAATTTCCGCCGGCATGTCAACATCCAGGCGTCGGAAAAAACCTATTTATGCACTCAGAAATGTGCTCCACTTCTTCCCGTTGCCGGCGCCATCGTCGGGTGGTGATTGCAACTGCGTCGTGTTCCCGTTCCTGTTCCCTGGTCCCCATTCCCGATCCCGGTCAATTCGACGTTATTCAGCCTGCTGAGCAGATATTCGATAGAACTGGATTAGCATATTCCTCTAGTTAACTTGCAAATGAGTGGAAATCCCAAGTGCTTTTTGTCGGGATGTGGAACTCGTCTTTGATGTTCTCCTCTGCAGAGGCTCTGCACAGCGAGAGAATAAATCAAGAAATTTCCTTGAAAAGTATCGCGTGTTTGCATAATAATTCGAACTGAAAGTCCTCCTGATTGCTGTTTGATACATTTCAAAGGTGAAATAGTCCTCACAGAGGCAGGGCTCTGCTCAAGCTGCAAACTTCGAGTTTCTGCCGGATTTGCGCAACCCGGTGGGGCCTTTTGCAGCAGGCAGTACGCACTACCGGAGTTGTGCAATTCCTCGGAGGCGGATTGGCACCAAGAGCACTCCTTGTTTTTACAGGTCACGTATGATGTCGAGCTACGAAAACTGTTGGAAAGTATTTGAAAATTAGTGTACTTTAAAGTAATCAAGGTTTCGAGAGAGCCTCTAAAAATGAATTCATCCACTGTTAATGCATGAGTTGTTACACCTGGTAACATAGTTTAAGTTTAGAAAACAAACCAAAGGGTTTTCATAATGCATTCGTTTAAAAACATTTTGCTCCAAAAGTGTAAAAACTGAATTATTAAACTAAAAACAAATGCTATATGAACATGTTTCTAAATAAACAAAACAATGGCAGGAGTTACATACTACTTTTTTAAGACATAGAAAACCGTATTTTTCCATATAAATATACGGATTTTAACGTCATGTGATATAAAATTTAATACAGTTTGCTGAAAAATTGGCTATTGTTAACACTTACAAAATTGCGTTTAATACTTTTACGTAAACACCTTTGAATATGTGAATTCATGTATATAATATCTCTTATATTTAGCTTGGGGTTTGAAGTTGGGATGAGTAAATATCATGGCAATTTTATGCACTTTTCACAATTTTCAAAATCGTGGTATACGTGAGCGCTTTTAAAGTTCTTCAATTCATTGCAAAATGTGATCTAACCTGAACCTGATATGAAAAAAACGCAGCTAATATCAAGAAAATTGAAAAACAGAATGCAGGATACAATTTACAATTTTTAGAATTTAGAATTAGTTACTTTAATGAAAATCGATATGTAAGAGTTTCAATTTCGAGTAGATGGATATATATAGATATGATACATATGTATGTATGTATATGGGTTTTATTTTCAGTTTGATTTTTATTGTTTTATTGTTACACCTCAAATATATACATATATGTATGTTTATATAATTATCATAATGCTAAGCAGTTAAGCTAGAAAAGGATAATACTTATAGCCACATTTTAGGAAATTTGGAAAAATTTACAAATTCGTTGTCAAACAGGCCTTATTTTGGTACGTGGAATGATAACAAATTAAAATTGAATTATCTCCATTTAAATAAAAATTATTCAATTAGCCCTTTCCCTACTCTAAAATATGAAAGCTTATAACAGACATATTTGCAAGTTGAGGAGTTTTGAGATACCTCGTTTCTAGCAAAAATGAAATTCATTCGTTCGAACCAGAGAATGTCATTTGCATAGAGCATTTTGTTGTATCTTATCAGATAAATGTAAATATTCCAAAGGCTTCTGTTGGTCTTTGAATTTTCTTTTGAGTCCTCCGAACCATCTTTAACATTCCTTTCAGAACTTAATTCATCTGTTGAGCACAACAAAAGTGATTCCTCTTTCGGCAAAGATCCATTAAGAGAAAAACATCGATAGCCCTTAAGTCCTAAAGTCATTAAAGTCTTGGGTGCTTCTACCTTTCTGATGTTTAAAGTTTCTACGGGTAAAAAACTTTCCATTGCTCAAGGACTCGGGGGAGCTGGTTTCATTTCGTTCTTTTAATCTTGTGAATTCAAAGGCTTTCTATATTTGCCTTTAGGATGAAGGAAAGAGAAAACAACCGACCTGGGTCTAAATGTGTACTTAGCTTCGAAACATTTATTGGCTCTCTTTTCTAGGTTTTTCTAAAAGGTAAGCAAGAAAGTTTAAGAAATTAGTACGTAAAATTAGCAAACTACTTAGCCCGCTTTCGATATTTTCGTGGTGCGGAAAGAAATGCCCTTTTTCGTTTTTAAAATTGGCTTAAACGTGAATCGCTAAAATGTGTCGAAAATATCGGAATATTCGCTTAAAGGTTCAATTCACTTAAGGGGTAATATCACCTTGTGTTCTCTAAATTTTACGTGATTTTCTGAGACGTCTCACGGACGACTGGAACTAGATAGAGATATGAGGTTTTGGGCATATGAAAGTACTGATTTTTATAGATTTTATAAGCGATTTTCGGTAAATGTTGTTCGAGAAAACAAGAAAATAAAGTTCAAATTAACGCCATTTTCTTAAAAATCAATATTTCGAAAAAATCCTACGACATTCACTAGATTTTAAACTATATTTTAAGAAACTTTTTAGTTTTTTGTTCCAGATTAAAAATTGTGACCTGTAGCGGTACGCCCATGTCGAAAGTCCGAAATTTTTTGTTTTCCTTGCTGTGCCGCCATTTTGTATCGTAAAATTAAAATAAAACATATGTTTTGTAGTTAAAGACCAGTACTTTCATATGCCCAAAACCTCATATCTCTATCTAGTTCCAATCATCCGTGAGACGTCTCAGAAAATCACGTAAAATTTAGAGAACACAAGGTGATATTACCCCTTAAGAATTGAAGCAAAATAAAAATAGCAGATTGAATTTTTTTCGAAAATATTTAGACACATACGCCAGCACATGTCTAATTCAGATAGATACTTTAGCAGAAGACCCAGATTTGCTTTTATTATAAATTTTTAACTAAGCAAGAGAATAATTATAAAGAAGATTGTGTATTTTGCATAGCTTTTATGTGTCTAATATGTTTTACGCTTTGGGGTTGTATGAGGTTTCAAGATTTTCTCATTACGTTAAAGTTGCGAAATGAAAGCAAGAGTTCGCCCCCCTGTGCTTGAAAAAAGAGTTTTTCAATAACGAAAAAGTTCTGAACTCCTCAAGAAAGTCAAATTGAACATTTGCAGGTGAATGTCCAAACGAGCGTCGTTCTTCCCCGAAATTATGTTGCCCTCGTTGCCGCTAAATTAGCATTCAGGATATATTCCTGGTGCTTTGTTCGCGACAGCCCATCCCACATGGCCAAGTTTGCTGATGAGAGTTGACAAACTTTCTCGGCGAAACTTTTACGACTTGATGATAAGAGATGCGACCAAATCTGTTCCTTGGCCCGTCCCGGCGGCAGGATCCCTGGACCAGTGGATTAGCCCGAGGGCGGCCGCAAATCCCCCGAATCCCCCCATGCAGAATCGCTCTGACGCATATAACAATTTGCAATCTGGGTCCGAGCTCGTTTCATTAGCTCCGGACGGATATCGGCGCACTCTTTCTCAGGGCTGCGGTCGGTCGCCAAGTCAATGGCTGCTAAGTGCCTCGCATTTTTCCTCCTCCTCAACTTAATTCTTAACTCGCATAAAATTCCCCCCCGTGCTCCGGCGCTCCCCTTTCAGCCCAGCATCCGGAGCTGTATCTTTGCGGTCCCTCGAAAGCCATCAAATTTGTGTTGCGAAGAGCTTTTAATCCGAAGATGTGTTTCCTTGTAAATTTTGAGCGCTCTGCGGCCGTAATTAATTGGAGAAAGCAGAGGATTTGCCCGCAACTTTGTTTTACGCGCGTTTTATTCCCGGCTTTAATTAAGAAATATATCGACCTCTAGGAATTTTTCAATTAAATGGGATGCCGGCGACGGATTGATCTTGTTATCCGCGTGGCTTACCGCACAAATGGGGCAACCGTACCATCAGACGGTGTTACCATGCAGATAGTTTTGTTAGAAATGAAGATAATTTGAAAAATGAAAACCAATTTAATGGATTTTGGGATCGATAAAAACCTTTTTAAGAATTCAAACAGAAAAGTTTTCCTTAGATTTACAAAAGTTTTTTTATGAGTTCTTTAACGATTACTCGCTTTACATTTAGACTAGAACTGGGACCTTTTAAAGCTTTTTAAGGCGTATAGTCCCAGGAACAAATCAGTTCCAGAATATGACAAACTAATCTTAGCAGCATTATTTTTATACTTTGGCTCGAGTATAGATAGGATAGGAGATCGTTAAAAATACTAAGCAACATCAATTTTTCCTGATTAGTAGCATACTAGGACCAAAGTTGTCCATCCAGACCATTAAAAATATTGTTACAGATTTGCTTTCGCTTATAATTCACAATTGGTATTACATCCAAACAGATATGGGAATTGGGGTTCAATCAATACGTTCGGGTGTCTGCAGCAGGGACACTAAGCCGTAATTACACTGATGAGATCGGTTTGGTGTCCTGAATCGATACGCACAATAATTTTTGGAGTCGTCTGCGTCGGTGAGAGTATTTATGATCACTAAAACCTTATCAGCTTCACTTCGCATAAAGTATTCCTGATCAGACGAGCTTGATTTGGAACTACATCCTTAATCAGACAATCCTTGTAAGGAAAACATTATTAGTTCCCCGTCATTTGAGGAAGAGAATGTGATTTTTGTACTGTTTATTACCAAAAAATTAATCAGCTGACTCAAATATCAAAATTTTTCGGCTGAAATTTTAATAAAATTGCACTGTCTTTCTTGTGGTAATTTAAGAAGTTTTAAATCATGGCATTTTTGTATCCGGTGACTTTTAGGTCTTAAGCAGGTATTAATCTTCATTGCATATTTGATTGTACATCTAAAGTCTCAATAAATCTTCTTGAGTCTTGAACTTTTAACAATGTCCAGCATATATGTATCATATTTGAAGAGATCTCTTATGTGAATTCTTGATGGTTTACTTAGAGGTTACGTTCAACATCATCTCTTAGTAATTTGGCACAGTGTGTCCAGTCCAGAGTAATGCCTGACAAAGTCCTGTATGCTCAGACACATTTTTCTAGTCGAGTACATGCTATTTTTTTTTAAATAATGGTGTAGATGTTTATTGAGTTTTGAAGTTAATTGAGTCGCCGTAAAATTGCCTTTTTGGAATTTTGACTCATACAAATATTACGACATCAACTTAGGCTTTTTGATTGGAATATGATATTTTAGTAATTTTAAATATTAGAAGACTTTTGGACTATGGATTGAATTTATCAAAAATGGAATACGGATTTTGCATTTGCCCTCAATCTTTATACATAACATATATCTGGAAATATTTCATTATTACCTTTAAAAAAACGTTGTTCTATCCGTCATCCCTCACCTTTTTACACTATTCGGACCAAACCATAAGAGTTATCTTGATGAAACAAAAGTTCTCTGTAAGTTAATTATTGACAATTAAAATGCACTTATGTAAGTTCCAAGAAAATTGACTTCAGGTTTGGTCAAGATAATCGATTTTATGACTAATTCTTCACAGTTTATCAATTTAAAAGGAGATTGGTGAGATATCTCCACAAAATAAAAAGTGAAATCTAGCTTCTAACTGTAAATGATATTCATTGGATTTTTCATTACAAAATTATAGCCCAGCGTTCAAATACAAACAAACAACAAAAGTTTAAACATATATTATAGCAATACTAAGATTGCGTTCGTTAAGATAAACAAGAAAAAACTAATAAAGGATGTTATTTGCTTGGGTGATACACTGTAAATTCGGTACATAGGTACCAGCGCCATCTATCGAAAACGTTTACTTTTTAAAAGAAGAATTTGACCAATTTAACCTATTGGCTTGATATTACTCTCGGCTGTTACCTTATTATTAGAAAACTAAAAATTTCCAATAATTTATTCCTTCTCATGCGTGTGTGCTACTGCTTAATTTCAAAGAGCTTATGCAAAGCCGTGACTTTTGTACAAAAATTCTTACATTGCTAGTGAGTGGGGCGAAATCCAGTCGTGGGGTAACCCGCCCCCCAGAGCGTGATGCGAACGCCAATTTTAGCGGAGTAGTCAAATCGTTGGAGGCCGGGTGGGTTCTGCGGGAAGGTCAGCGATTTCCTGGCGCCAGTAGTTCGCGATGGGTTCATTACGCAGGGAAACGCAAACATTCCGCTTGGCGCGGCGCCGGGCCCTGCCCCGCCTCGCTTGGGGTAGGCGCCCTCGACCGCTGATTTCTGTGTGGCATGCAACGCAACCATTCCCCAGTTGGGTTAGGCTGGGCGGGGGGAGGTTCGATTGAACCCTCCGCCCTTCGATGGAGGGTTGAATGGCGTCCCGACGCCTGCAGGGATAGTCCCGGTTAGGCAACAGCCCGCCCGTAAAACAGCCATAAAATTGATGGCATTTTGCATTTGTGAAAAGCAACTACCCGCCGAGTGCTTTTTTAATACTTCCGGCCACTAGTCGCAAGTTTTGTGGTCCCCAATAGGAGGGGCGACCCCAAATTCGTCCAATTGTTCTGGGTAACCCCAAATTTCTATCGCTCCCGGGTAACGATCGAAATTTGTGTGTCTTTCATGACGAGGTAAATGGCAAATGTAATTCACCGGATTAATTCTTCACGTGACAGATCCAATTTCCCCCCCGGAAGGCGGAAAACTACTGCCTACATCCAGCAGTTGACACTCTCTACGAAATGTCCTTTGCGCTCTGTTTATTTACCTTTTATGACTACCATCAATTCCGGCCGAGAATCGCACACTAACGCTCAAAAATTATGGAAATGGCTACTGTTTCCTGAGCCCGTCCTCGGGGGAATCCATTAACGGGGAGATATATTTGTTATGCGCCCTCTAATTGTCGACATTTGTCAAGCCTTTCGGAACACTTTTTTGCTGTCGTCACTTTCAATGAGATTCAACGCAGACCCCGTCTTGTCATCTTTACTCAGCCATTGAAATAACGACCATAATCACTTCATATTTTATCGTTTATCTAGTTAAAGTCAACAATTTCAATTGACTCCTCTTTCTTTGAGTAACACTGGGGTCTTTCAGAATTCATTTTTTGAATATTTGCGATTTTGAATTGAATTGGGAATATTAAAAAATAAATAATAATAACATGCAAAATGTATACTCTACAAAACCGTTTTTTTTTAATCCGATCCGTACATATACTATTTGCGACAAATGACATTACTATTCGCTCAAGTTATAACATGAATTTAAAAATGAATAACCATTTTCGAAGTAAATTTTTTCGATTTTTTTTTTTAATTTAGAAATTTTTGGAACTCCGGATTGAATTTATCATCGAAAGATTCAATTTTATTAAAGTACTGTGGCGAATCAACTCAGCAATAAAACGTAGTGAATTAACTCAGCAACCTAACAAAAGTTATTTTGGACTTTTCAAAGTCGTTGACTTTTGGGAGGCGATATACTGGACCTTTTTGGCCATTTTTGAATAAAAATTTTTCATTGCTTTAATTTTCCTACATTCATTTCAGTACCTTTTGGCTTCAATTAATTGTAGGTAGAAAAGTTTTTAAGGTTTTCAAATTAATTTTAGTTACCTTTGGACTCCAACTATTTTTTCGCCCAAAACGACAAAATAATTCGATTGGATTTTGCTATTTTAACCATTTTGAACGAAAAAATTAATTCAAGTCAAAGGTCACTGAAATCAATTTGTTCAAAATTCAGGGAGTTTATTAAGGAATTTCAATTCAAAATATGCTTTTCTAAGCTCTTTTCATTCCGATTCGAAAGGATACAAGAATAGGTCCGACTATCTTTTAAGAAAATTTCTAATTTTTAAATTTTTGGCACACATACTTAAAATTTCAAATCTTAATTTTTTGTTTTTCCTTACAAGATGAGTAGCTGTGTTTTTTCCATCTGTCGAAAACAAAGGGAGAATTTGTTTAGATTTGAAATTTATAATGTATAACCTGTAGGAAAACTTTAAATGTTCTAAAAAAACATCAAATTGCAACGACTTTTATACACTTTTAAGTCAAAAATTAATCCCAAAATAGTTCAGTTTAAGACTTGAAGTTTTGCATGAATAAAAATCATGGCAATTTGATACATTGTTGATGCAAATAAAAATCCTTATTCTGGGAAAGTATTAATAAACTTCAGTTCAATATAAATTTTCCTATTCTTCTGAAGAAACAAGAAGAACCATATTAAGCAAAACATAAGCCTTTTCTTTGTTATAAATTTGCTAGTTATTCTTATATGTATATATGTACATATGTATCTTAGGTACTATAATTAAATTACCAAGCCGGAGCAGTCGTCTGTCATGTCAACGAAAGGTTTACCTACTTTTTAGTAATGTTTAACATACTTTTTCCTCAAATTTAATGCTTCAACTGTTCAGAGAATATGAGGAAACTGTCATACTGAAAACAAAAACCAGCATGACGTTTTCCCATCACCTCCGGCAAACTGAGCCCTAATTTATAATTTTTGTCCCGTTCTGTCTTCCTCGCTGTGCTGCTCGGGCACGTTTATAAAGTTTTCCATGCACCCATTCAGTTTCTGCCCGAGTGGATGAAAGTTTTCTTGCGGGCGGGGGCGGGGGTAGTTTCTCATGGGAACAGTGCCAGTGCATTTCCGAAATCTAAAATGAAATGTTTTTCTTTGAGTGTCCTTGTTAAAATTAAACAAAAAGAAAAAAAAAATACAGCGGGCAAAAACAAGGGAGTGGCATGAGAGCGTTGCACGTGAATCAAAAATTTTTGTTGAAATTCTTCTGCAACACTTCGTCCCCAAGGCGAATTCAGAGCGGCTTTTGTTTTTATTAATTTCTATAGATGGAGCCACAAAGTCCCCTGGAAAACTCTCATAAACAACTGGAACTCATTACTGATGTAATTATTGTTGACACGAATGAGTGTAAGTGTGGCGTGCGTGTGGCGTGGGCGGACGCCCGCTCCGGCCGCCCCCGCTCCGCCTCGCCCCGCCCACATTCCACATCGTTCAGCCGTGGTGCCGGCGCTCGAAGATCCTTTCCACTTCTAACATTTTGCTCGTATATTTAGCGGAATTTACGACTTCATTAATTCTGTCGAGGAGTTTTAATACGATCCCTGCGAGCAACAAGGATTCGGCTTTATAAATTGCGGGGTGGCACTTTTCCTTTTAAGTGAAACAATTTCGACCTCTTTATGGGGGGAGTCAAGATAATTATGGGAAAGTAACGAACTCATCTCTTTTTCTTTCAGATTATGGTTGATGTCTGGACTGCACATTCGGTCGGTGAGTACGTAACACTTGTGAATAAATTGCTCATTCAATCTCAATTTCAATAGCGAAGCTTGCGTCCTTCGTCACTTCATAATTCGTCTTTTTAAATGAGTCAAGTATTAAAAGCGTAAAAGCACTAGTACTCTCTCATCTCATTTAAAAAATAATCAGGAACCTTGCGAGCTCAGGATATAATTTCAGAGTGCGCAATTAAGTTATTACAACAATATTACTAAAGATCTCACATCTAAGTTATAATTTTAAGTATGTCTTTTTTGTTCCATTCATTTTCCATTATGACTCATAAAATTTAAGATAATTTCTTATTATAAGTCAAAATTTTATTTATACAGACTTTAAAAACAGTTCTCTATTTATACAAACTGAAGCCTTTCGGCGTAATAACTTTAAAGTAGGATATCTATGAAAGAATCAACAATTTTTAATAATACCTATGTATTTTTTGTGCCTGTGAACGAGAAAATTTTAAAGGTTTAAACAAGGAGTCCTTAGGACCGTTGTTTAGGTTCTATAAAAGTATTATACATATTAATTTTGATGAGTCGTAACAACATAATTTGAAAAACGATTCAAAATTCGTTTTTAATATAGTTTTTAGCAATTTTCCCCTTACATTTTAGGTGTGTCCGTTCCTTTTCAATAATAGCAATTGCATTAAAATTTTGATTCGATCATTTTAAAGTGATTTTCCCATTAAAATCACTAATGCCCGATTTCACAGTGCAAACTTAAGTGTACATTACGACTTAAGTAGTCGCTATACTTAAGTCGCCAAAATTGGACACTTATGTAAGTCTCGCTTAGAGAAATTTTTTGACATTTCGTGTGGAAAATTCAACAATTAAACAAGTTGTTTTTAAAAATTGGTACATATTTTTATTTTAAAAATGAATACTGATACGGAAGATTTAATTGATTTAAGTGATGAAGAATGTTATGAAGTTATTGTTCGATTTACACCCATCAAAAGATTCCATACCTTAAAATATATTGATTATAAAACTCCTAAAATTTTCATAAATTCATTTTAGTTACCTTTGCCTTCAATTAATAACGTCAACGTTCATGAGAGGGACTCTCCTGGAACCAACACAGTGTCCTACATAAATGAGTAAAATACTTAAGTTCTCACTTAGCTAAGCGTGAAATAAAATAGGACTGTGAAACCGAAAATACTTAAGTCGTCACTTAAGTTTCGCCGTGCGCTTAGCTAAGTGAGAACTTAAGTGCGCACTGTGAAATCGGGCGGCATTAGTGTTTATTGTTGCAGTCTTATGTAAAAGAGTTTAACATTTCAGTTTGTGGCACTTACACTAAATTTTTTCTTACTATCAATCAGTGAATCTCATCTACAGTTAGTTTTCTGATACAGCAGTTCAAAATATAGTAAAAAGCCAATTGTTACACTTTAAAAGAATAAGATTTGAACGTCAAACAATGATTACAAAATGAGTTAAATTACGCACCCAAATTCACTTGAAATTCGTTTAAAAACTACAAAAATATCAGGGGTTTTTGCAATATACATATAGGTACAAGACGTTCAGTTTTATTTTTAATCCGGTATTTCGTTATAAAATTACTGAAAAATAATTAAAATAATTTGGTAGAGCTCGTCTATTTCAAATTCAATATAAATATTTCTTATGATAGTATCTTGTTGTGCTACAGGATAATAAATAAACGCTAACTTCGAAACTTTTAAGTCGCTTTATAAGGGGTTATAAAGGATAGGGGTATAGAAGTTTCATTTTTAACTAAGTAATGTCTTACAGACTATAGCGTTGTTTTTTTTTAATTCAACGGAGGAAATTTAAGTCTTGGGCGTTGTATTGTGTTTCGTTACTAACTCTTTCTTTTACTTTCTGCCTACAGTTTAACTATTTGAAAAGAAAGGAATACTTTCTTATCTCGTAAGGAACTAAAATCCTAGAATAAATTGAAAGTGTTAAAAGGTTTAACGATACTCTTGTTATAATATGTAGATAATAAAACGCTATACTTGGAAACTAAGTATAAATACACTTGCTTCTTATGCAACACGTAACTTTTATCCTAAAGTCGGGTCAGGTTTAATTAACCCGAAGCAGTCGAACCTGTCCAAGTCGATTTAAATCCTGGGACTGCTGCACTTATCCCTAAGCCCTATTCCGCCAACTTGAAATTCCTTTCAGGATTTTTCTGATTTTTATTCGTTCGTCGCGCACAAAGGCACAATGGGCGCCGCGGGCTGTGGGGCGTTTCACCATTCCGGGCCCAAAATTGCAGTCAAAAGCTGAAAAGGTGCTCTCAACCTTTACAAACTAGACACACCTAGGGGGGGGGGCCACAATGGCGAACAAAGGCTCCCCGGTGGACGTTGCAATCGCTGCATCTCGGCGCATTCAATTCAGAGCTAGCGTGGCCGGGTAATTGAAGCTGGTGGCCATTATTGGTTTCATGTTTCAAGAGTGTTCGAACCGCTTGAATTGTTGCCAGCCAATCTGAAGGGCCTTCCCGGGAAGCGTCTTAACCCCAATCGAAGGAATAATGTCAATGGAGTTCGCTGCAGCAGTGGGGACTTCCCCGGGACTCCCGGAGATCCCTTCGTGGAGCAAAATCAATAGGTCATTCGCATTTTTAATGTATTAAGGCAATCCCGCAGGCGAACCCCGGCGAAGGTACCTTCCATAGGGTCGGTGTTGCTTCAGTCGGAAGTTGGGAAAAAAGGGTTCAGCTTTGTGTGCGCTTTTGTTGCCCCAGCCCTCACTGGACGAAAACAAATTTGCACTGTGCGGACTGAATACAAATAATTTTCGAAATCGTCGAAGAGGTGGAGCATCTGTTGCCCAGCCCAACGCCCCCCGCGTGCAGGTAGTGGGGCCCCAATTGAGGTTTTTCCAGGGCCGTGGATTGCACGTAAAGGGCACCAGTTCCAATGCATTTTGCTGAGTCATGGGGGGCGGAGAGGTGCAAATATTTAATTAGTTTGCCACTGTGGGTTTCCGGCTTGTCCACTTCCTTGAGTTTTAACCGGACAAATGGGCCCCAATTTAGAACCAGGGTGATTTACAATGGCCGGCCTGCGCTCGAATCCATGGCTTTTGGTATTTCAGCCGCTAATTTCGAATTGGTGCGTTCAGTTGTGCATGTATAAATTAGAAACCGCGGACTCCCATGAATCATTAATTGGAAACATGCACATTAATACGAGTTTTAAACAGAGCATATAAACTGAGCAAAACTCTGTTTAATTAACATCCAAAACTTATGTAATAGAACGACAGCTAAGACCAATGAAACCCTAGAGCACTTAAGAAGTATCCTCCAAGAAGTTTCCAGTCAATTAGCTTTTGCTCAAAAGCCATGAACTATTGAAGGACTTTTCCAGCTAAAAATATTTAAGGTCGAGCTATATTAAGCTAAATTTACAGAATCAAGCGAGATTGAACCTTGGGAATAAAATTACTTCTTATATTCAAGAGAAAATACTTTGTAAAAGTCATCATGGGGGTGAAACACTGCCAAGTAATAGCACAGTGCTTCCACGTGACCTCATTTTAAATAGAAACTGTAATCCTCTATGAGATGGTTCAATGAACAGGATTAGATTTACGCAGGTTAGCAGATTCTGAGGGGTAGCAGATTTCCATTAAGGTTTAACATTTTAATACCTAACCTCCCTTTAACAAGTTTTAAAACTTATTATTTTGGAACTTGTCTCTTCAAAAAATCACTCACTATTTATGCTTCAAGAGAGAAACCATCAAACTAAGTATTCATCGTTTTGCTTTCTAAACGCCTTATGTCTTATATATTATTTCGGCTGTCAACATCCTTTTTTCTCCACTAATACTTCACCAAACTTAATAAACCAAACACCAAATGATGTGTTTTCGTTTCCGCTTCTGACATCACACACTCACTTAGCATTAAAATGCGCTATTTGTTTAAAATTTGCGCTTAAATAAAAAAATAACAACAGAAGCCAACGTCTTTAGTGGATATGAACAAAACTATATGTTAGCGAAATTTCGCACGGGTCCACTGGTTAAAACCTAATATACAAAGGGTATCTGACAAATTGCAAAGTTGCCATCACACCCTGAACTCAAATCAATTTCAGTTGATGGCAAATTATAGCATATTTGGTTGAAGTTTATTTTAAAAAAAAAAATCAATTCTGACTTTATCAACGAATTTTGAAGATTCAGCTGGTTTCAAAGACGTTTCAACCGATTAAACAAAATCGATCTAGTGAATATTCTGAAATAACAGATTTCAATAGTTATTAGACAACTAAAATGTATTTAGTCTAAAAGTTTGTTTGAATATATTTTGAAAATTTTAGACTATTATAATAAAAGCGTTTCGATATCATGGATACGAACCGTTTTTCAAAGTTATATCAAAAGGATAAATAAATAAAATAATTTTTAATTATACAGATAAAATATAATATATATCATTTTAAATCTGCTAAATGTTATCGATCGAATGGGGTATTATGAGATATTAAAAAGATTTCCTAGAATCTTAGAAATTTTTGGGATCGCCGTTTTACAATCTATTATTACAATTTGGGGACTCGCAACATCGACTTAAAAATGGAGATTAACTTGAAGGGCTGATGACAGCAACATATGTACATATATATATCTTGTTTTATAATAAATAAATTTAAAATTAAAATTCTATACTATATATAGTCGCGTTTTCCTCATCCGGATCACGCTCTAGATCAACAAGAAATAAAAAAAAACGACCGCGATCAATACTTGTTTAGTTTGAGAAAAAGGCAGTTTTGCGCCTTTTAAGAAGTGTCAAAATAAAACTCAGTCGCTGAGTAATGTTCGTGTTTATATTTATTTTAACGTAGTACATTTTTGTGAACTTTAACAACTGAACAAATGAAAATTTATGCAATGGATTTGCTTATTGAGGTATGCATTTCTCGAAGGCTAATAAAATCAATTGTCAATTCTATTTAAGGAGATTATTGTTTTCAATTATTTGAGGGATCTTGAGATCCTGAACAAAAACAACCATAGATATTTGTAATTCTGCTGATTAGATTCATGCTTAAACTTCAAGCTAGGTGAAACAAATTTTATGATTTTCAAGTACTACTACTACGATCGGTTCCAATTTGGAATCATAGAAAAATCAAGCCAGATTTAAAGATCTAAATTCTAGAATTGGGTAAGATGAGTTGGTTGAATATCCAATGATATGAATAAAGGTTATATAATGTTTGCAATATTTAGATTAGATTGTCGAAAAAGGTCTGTAGTCGTATACCTCTTAAAATTCGTTGATCTTGGTGTTAAATGTTAATAGTTAACCTGTCTAATGAGAAAAGGCCAGAAATGTGCATTTTGTTAGTATCAATTTGGTTTGATTGTGCTGTTGTCCAGTCAGATAAACGTTGGAACTTAGGAAAAGTCTAATGAAGACCCTTTGCCCTAATCTCGAACGACAGTGATAATAATGCTCAACAGACCCAAAATGTGTCTCATCCGTGGGCAGCTGTTAAAAAACAAAACTAATTAAAACCGGGGAAAATGACGCTTTCGCAAACACGCCAAATGAAAAACTCTTAAGAGTTCAGAGACCTGGAAAAATTTGGCTGGAGGAGCCGGATGAAGGGTTTGGCTGAGGGCTCCTCTATTTGGATGTTGCCCACGTAGGGGACGGAACAATGGAGATTTCGAGGAGGAAAATTGGTATAAGCTTGTAAGCGATTGTACGAAATCATCCCGGCAGCCACTCGAGCTGTCTTGTTCGTGGCGCAGGGCGCTCCGCCCCATCTCCCAGCGGTGAAGTAAAAAAGCGAGGGACTGCCAGGGCGGGGGCTCCAGAGGTTGTTCCACTTTCCCTCGAAGCGGCTAAATGCAAAAACATCCCCGTAAGTGACTCTTTTGTTTTTGTCAATCGAGCCCTTCAAATTACGTTAGGATGCGGTTGCCTGCGGCCTCGACGGCTGGATAATGGGGCCCATCTCGGCGTCCTCGGCCCAGTGGGACGGGGCCTCAGGTAATTCCATTAGGAAGCGATGTTGTCATATAACCCCCTCGAAACGGTGTATCATTTAAGGTGTCGACTATTACATAAAATGATGTTCAAGATTTACATAAAAAGGTGTCGTGGTGTTGCGCTGGGGCGCACTGGGGCTGTAACAGCGCTACGGCGAGAACATGTCGCCCAACAGGGAGCACGGCTGGATTTATCGGAGCCCCTGTCAGAAGGGCTAAAACGTTTATTCCGGGCGAGCTGCCTTGCATTGTATTAGCGAAATTAAGTGACAAAAATTTAATTTCGCTCGCGTTTTCTGCTGTAAATTCATCAAGCCCTTTTATGTGCCTGAGTTGGGCTTGTTGACAATAAATAAAACTCTTTTCTTTCCTGCGTGCCCTCCGTGTGTTGTCGGGGACTGTCTATTTTTAGATAAGCGCGGCGACGCCGACGTCAAGGCAGGGAAACGTCGCCGGCAACGAAATGGAAAAGATAACGAAAATTGGGCACCGCCGAACCGAGTTCGTATCAAAAATGCAATCGCATTGTGTGCTATTTCATTCGCTGGGAATATCTAAATTGGGTGCCCCCGCCCGCCATCTGGCCGCAGCATAATCAAACAATTCCGACGAAGCGCACAACTGAAAATCCTCGGTGAGGAAAATTCGGGCCAAGTAAGGGAAATGAGAAAACTTGGATTGGAGTTTTCCCGACGAGGCCGAGGACACCAGCAGCGTGTGCCACTCCGGCGGGGCGTTGTGTTGCTGTTTTACCCTTATATATTTTTTTTATCTTGTTTTCCTCTAGGGCTAAATGAGTCAAAGACGTCTGTCGCTGCGTTATGAAGGAGGTGGGACAATAATTTAGCGTTATTGTAACTAGTGCTGCTTGACTTGGCCCCGGCACATGCCGCGGAATAGGGGGAATTGGTGCCACATTGTCTAGAATCGATCGGTTGTTTCACGACTCTTTCCACTGGAAATACTTCGCAGTGGGCTGATTCATGCACGGGGATATGCTAATGAAGGGGGTACGGGCAAAGATTTCGTCGGCCGTAAACTTTAAGGACAAGCCCTCTTACTACCGCCCCCGTCCCTCGCGACGTAGCTTTTACTTTTGTGGATTGCGATTCTTCGTAGATTGTGGAGAAAAGATGTTTTCGCAAAAATTTTTCGGCAAGAAGATACTATGGTTGTTAAAAGGATACCAATTACAGCGAAGGATAAAGATGTTTCGAGAAAACAAATAACGAAGTAGTACTGTAAACAAAAATATGCATACATATGCTTTTGTGGCTTAAAATAGAAGTATACTTATCAGACCGGAAAATAAGGCTTCTTTATCTTTATTTAAGGTAATCGAGGTCACATTAAGCTAAAAGAAGAAGAATGAAAAAACACAGTCATAAACTCTAAATACACCAAAAGAAATATCTTTTTTGAAAACAAGAAATAGATAGCTTAAGGTTTTTAAACGAATGAAGGCGTAGAGAAGTTTCAGTTTCTTATTGTAAGTTTAATATACATATTTAAATTGTATACAATACAATTTATTAATTTAGTGCTAGAATTTAAAATCCATTCATCTATACTTATGTATCTAAATTTTTGTATAGCGAAACCGAAATACATATAAGATAATGATATTTGTTTTTGGGAGAGAGATTTCACATTTGTTGTTTTAAATTTGTACCAGAAATTTCTTGAAAACCGCTGCTGTTTACAATTGCTAAATTTGGGTACTTTTCGGAAACGATTCTGGTATATACTTTCATATCCTTAAAAACGTTTGCATGGTACCTGCAATATGGCCAAGGCACTCGAGATGAGATTTTTATTTCTTGAAAAGAAGGATTTAGTGAAAAATTGTACTAAGATGTAAAGTAGAATAATTACAATTAATTGTAAGTTCTATCTCATTAAAGATGAAGGGACGAAAATTTGAGGTAATCAAATTTTTTCGTAAATTTTACGTAAATTAGCTAGCTTTGAGTTAAATTAGAACTGTTCAATTCTCTATGAAATATACATTCCCCAAGAAAGTAATTTTGTGCGATTTATTAGTCCATTAAATCATGCTTATACCTCGAAAATAACAAGTCACGAACAGCTTTTAAGTGCTTCGAGAATGAAGAAATTTATAAGAGAACAATTTATGACCTCCCGGTTCAATGGACGTAAAAGCGGACGGGTCTGTTTCTATGGCTCATAACATTCGGGAAGGTTTTGGTGATGTATTGACCAAACCTTCCTTACCTACTAAAATTTAAATGCATGCGGTAAAATGGTAACAACCTTGCAGCCGTCCTTGTATCGTCAAAATAAAATTAGACAAGTCTAATAACTTATTAAAATGGTGCTAGGTTAGGTTGGGTTTTTGTGACTTCATGCGGAATCTTGATAATAAAGTCCTATTTTCGTATCTTAATTCAGTGATTTTCAGTTTTCTCGCGATGTGATGACTCATTTCATTTGCATATGGAGCAGATGAAGAGATGTTCGTCGATTGTATTGATTTACTGCAGAAATGTTTTGTCAAAATCCAACATCGCTAGATTAAATGACAATACTATTTACATATATACGAATTATAATATGAGAACTAAATTTTCGTTGAGTTCTAGTTTTTGGGACTTATTTTTATTTTAATATTTAAGAAGCTCTTCTTAGGGGTTTGAACTTCCTCTAATAATTTTGATATTTTTAATGAAAATTTTATTAACATTTCTTCAATGTAAGTACTACGGTTAAAAAAATAACAGAAGTACCCTTATTATATGTTTCTCATATTGATGACGTCATCAGTTATTTGAAAATGTTTGATGCGGTAATTTAAAAAAGCGCTACGATAGATATACTAGATATTTTTAATTTCTGTTTGTAACTAAGGCTTCAAGCGAATTCATTCAGTGGTTCTCGATAATTTAATTCAAATATGAAATCGCCATTCACGAAGCGATGGTTAAAAAGATATGATTTCTTAAAAACATGCAATTCCAATTTTGCAGGTGTGCCCTTTAAGCTGACATGTTTTAAAAAACAAAATGAAATGATAGAATGAGTGTTGGTGAACATTGGCACTCAAAAATAAATCAAAATTTTAAGAACTTGGGCTAATGGATTTCAACAGCCATTTACCGAAGATCGTTTTATAGTTTAGAAAGGCCCCTTGGCGTAATAACCCTTTTTACTGGTGTGGCGACCTTCGCAATATAATAAAGTTGCTCCTGGTTGCGCAGCGGGAAGACGCCATTCACCTAATAGCCTTTTTCACGGGAAATAAAGGTCTTGTGGAACATTGTCTGCCGTTGATAGATGTCTTACTTAGTGCGGAGAGTAATAACCCGGCTGTCTTCGTTCAGGAAATTTCAATTTTTCATCTCATCCGACCGTGAAAATGTCCTTTTACGGCTTTAAACACGGAAAGCCCTGGCCAATGTCATCGCCGTCCGGGTCGTTTGCATCCCGCCACTAAAACGGCTCGGCTCCGGTACGTTCGGAACCGTCCCAGCAGCGCCGAATAAAACCCGGGGAGCGAGGATAAATTGCAGTTTCTGGACGGGCCCCTCCTCCCGGATATTCAGGGCCACCAGGAAGGAACAGCTTACGGCCGCCCCCGCCCCAGCCCCGGCCCCGGCCCCGCCCGCTCCGCTTTTACGACGCACACTTCGGATGCCATTTGAATGGAAAATAATCCACATGCAGACAGTGGCGCCGTGTGCCCGAAACAAGGAAGTAAAGCGGCAATAATGAGAAATATGAACGGGCGGGGGCCCGCAACCAAATTGGCCGCATAAAATTGAAATAAGGCCCGGGCCGCGCTGTATTTGAATATTATTTCCGTGGCCCGGGATGATTTGATGGCAACTGTCGTGTTCTTATATTTGCACCGCGCGCCCGCGGCCCTGCCCGCCCGCCCGCCCGCCCGCGCATTGGCCCCGCTCCAGTTCAGTTCTCATCGAAAAGAGCTCTTCGGGTTTATAATTCAATTTTGGGACACCTCTTCATCCACTAGACGGGAATTGTGGAACAGAAGGGATGAAAGGAAATTGCGAAATTTCAAGTTTTGCTCCCGTTTCATTTTAGAAATATTTTGCATTACTATTGCTTAAAGCACTTGCCCTCAAATTCAATTTAGGATTGAAGTACGCAATTAAACTTTAATTTCCTTTAGCCTTTTTATTGAAGCATAAACAATATCATTTTCAATATCAAAACTGTAATTAAAAGCAAGACCGCACTAAAAAATAACAATGATAACAAAAGGAAAATATGTAAACATTTAAATATAATTTAATTAACGTTCTTTGGGTATTTTTCAGATTTCTAAAAGGACTCAATTAAACAAAATAGTAAAATTTGATAGTTGGCTGAATTACGATTTCTAGAAAATATTAAATATTATTTTTTTAAATATAAAATATACCAAAAGACAAGTGTGGAATTATATCTTAATATGGCGTTAAAAAATCGTAAAATTCATGAATAGAACGTGAATTCACTTTGAGATATTAATTTAAAAATTAAAATATCTGTATTTTTATAACTATAGTATTATAAAAGAATTTGATTGTGATGTTTTAATCTCACAGCGGCAATTAAGATATGTATCTTGTTCGAGCAGTAGAATAAATATCCTGTGCAATGATTATTTGACATGTTAAATGATTATGCTCCATCCGAATTAGTCCAGAAAAATTCTTACGATCATAATGCTTTCTGTCATTTATTTTTCATTTCTCAATTTACTTTTTTGCAAATATTTTCAGTGTACAGTTTATTACTTGCACCTATTTTGTTCTATTAATAAAATTGTTACAATAACTTGTTTGTGAAAAAATAGGAGATTGTTGTCTTTCTATACTTACCTCTCATTTATTATATGGGAATATGAAATATGAGTATCGAAAAGGAAATGTTTTTCTTCTCTTGGATTGTGGTACTAGGGTTCTGTTCTAATTTTCGTACGTAAGGAATCGAATAGAGAGAGCATTTGCACAAAAATGTGTTGCGAAATACATGTTCAACTCTTAGAAGAAGTTATGGTTCAGCGAGCAGAAGATTTGTGTGATTTGGATTTGCTTTTCCAACAAGACAACGCTAAGAATCTAAGACATGTTTTTATTTTTAAATGATTGGAGGACATAAATATCGAAACAATAATCTGATTTGCAAGAAGTCGGGCCTCTAACGATGTGGATAATCTCTGGTCAATATACTTTCAAGACGTGTGTACATTAAAAGACGGCCGTACAATAGCGTTCAGAGGCTTAAAATCGCTTTATAGAAGCATGGTCTAAAATTCCAAAATCTAGTTCAATCAATGCCAGGGCAAATGTTGGAATTGTTAAAGGCAAAGGAGGACTGACTCACTTCTTATTATGAGTATAAATGTAAGTTTTTAGTGCTAAGAGTTTGTTAAAAACATTAGGTGGTTTTATGGGAATTTCCACCGGAAATTTTAATAATTCTAATTCTTTCCCAACTTCTTTTTGTAATGAAGTTCAAATTAAAAATTATAAAAAATTAATTAATATGTATAGCATATAACAGCCAATTAGGGGAGACTGGGTACGGTTGAAACAATTTAGCTTTTATTGTCCGTAGCATCGCTATTACCGAACCAAGCACCGATTTACACATGTTAAATACAAGGGCGTGTTTCCATCTTCCAATTTGCAGTATTATTTGAGTGCCCGGTGTTTTGTAATTTGTGTAAAATCAAATTTAACAAAAAAACTAAAATTGTTTCAACCGTCCCCATACCAGGGGCGGTTGAAACAGTGGTTTGAATCAACTGAAATACATACAAATAATACAAAATATTCTTCAGTCGCCTTAGGCATTATTACTACTTAACAACTGCACATAAAGTAGGTATCCGCTTATCGAAAACAATAAAAATTAACAGGATTTATTTTAAAACCGAATTTTAGCTCTTCGCATAGTGAAATTATTTGAAAATATAAACTAAAAGAATATTTCTATTAACAATGCTATTAATTTTTTTTTTAATCGTCCTCCCAGGCGAAGCCTTTCTTGCACGTACCCCCGGCATCTATAAAACAAGAAATTTAAATAAATAAAGCGAGAAATTTAAATAAATAAATTGTTTCAACCGTACCCACAAAAAATGTTTCAACTGTCCCCAAGCCCCCATTTGATACAAAACAGTTTATAGTAATGGCAAAAATAATTTTACACAAATACTAATTACGCTGTCATGTTCTAAAAGCATTGATTCAAACACAACTATACCACTCTACACTGTCACTTTAATGAAAAGTGTAGTAATTGCAAAAAGTTTTGGTACATAAATATTTACTTTTGCTTATCAAATAACAATGGGGCCTCCTATAAACAACCACAACGCGTAGTGAGCGACGCGCCACTGAGATTTGTGTTCGGACTTGTCATCCGCTTCTTTCGTCCCTTACACCCCTCCGCCCACCACACACGGTTCGAGAGATATTAGCACTGTTTCAACCGCCCCGTGTTTCAACCGTACCCAGTCTCCCCTACTATTCTAATACAATATTGAATATAACATTACGAACTTTCACATTTATTTGAGAAAATAGCGTAAATATCAATGGTTTTATGGGAATTTCCACCACTGTAGTACCTATATGTTCTATATGAGGTTGAATTGGAAATAAATATGTAAAAAACAAAAAACAAACTTTGCTCTCCTGTCGTTCTTATAGCATAATTTACCTCTTGTTTAATAAAAAGGTACTTGAAGATTTGTTCGAAAAACGTCTAACACAATAGAAGTCTTTCAGTCCTTATCACTGATATAAAGAGCTCTTCAAATTCTACAGCGAGATAAAAGGAATTTCGGGGAGCACTCTACCAGCTCCACCGGATGTGCAATTAGCTGTCAGTCCAGGAAATTAATTCGTCCTTTGTCTAAAAGCCCGATCTTAGACACCCACGATTCCTCGGCACAGTACTTAACCTCCTTCTTCTACAGCACTAGCAAAATCTCCCACACATAAGCAAGCGCCTTGCCTTTTCTTAGAGATTTATTAAATTTAAATTCTGCAGAAACTTCCTAGAGCTCTTAAATTAAGCAGCGAAGTGCTTTAACCGAACTCCCGCCCGAGTGTTACTAAAGCGCATAATTTACCCTTGGTTCCATTCGTTCCCCGGCAGCGGGAATAAATTAGATTTTGAGGGGGCAAAGCACCTGGAGAGGAATGAAAGACGATGAAACAAAAAATTTCATTACTTAAGACCACAAAAGAAATCTTTTCACGTAAAAATATGATTCAGTCTAGGAGCCGCCCGCCTCATCCCCGCGGGGCGCTCCGGGGTCTTTCGGCGCAACGAGTTGATCATCCCGGCGCCCCAGTCGATACCAAACGCTGGGGCACGGGGCCCCACCGTGCTCCCCTGGAAGGAAACAGGGAGTACACCACCACTGCAGCGATATCTGCACTCCAATTTGGATCTGGGGCTCCCCGACTCTACGTGTCCGGGCTCCAGCTGCACGGGGCGCCCCCGGGACGGGGCAATATTTCCAATTAAAATAAATTTTTGTGGTAATTAGAGTCGAGATAACAAACTTCGTGCTCCGCCCCTGATTTACTGAGTCATTTTATCACATTTTCACCTAGTGCCAGTCCCGTGGGAGCTCCCCGGTACCAGCCCCACCGCGGAGCGGTATTAGAAAGCGATTTATCCTTTCACAAGTGGGATAAAGGGAATTTCTTAAGGAACAATTTTAGCATGAAAACAGGGCCATAATTTACTTAGAGCAAATTTAATAATGCCATTCTTGCTGAAAAGTTTGAATAACATTTAAGCAAATTGAAGAAGACTGAAGTTTTAAGAGAAGTATTTAAACAAAAAATGATATTTAATAGCAAAAGTCATTGCTTTTAAATTTCATTGTGAAGAACGTAGATGTAACATTAATTCTATAAATTTATATGTTTTTATAACAGTTATTTCGGTTTCAATTGACCGAAATGGTAAACAACTTTTAAAACTGGTTGAAATTAAAACTCGAATACTAGTAGTCCGATTTTCGAGATTTATGTAATGCAAGAAAGTGCCACTGAATAAAAGATATATAAGATAAAATTCAAAAGAGGCTATATAGGGATTTTTAAGGTCGCTGATTACAACTTTGTTATTGGATTTTTAAAATTTAAAATGATTCACAACAATTTTAAAAATTTGTTAATTTTTGTTTTAATATAGTATACCTATAGGGATTTTCGAGGTCGCTGTTTGGGAATTTTCTATCGAGAAATTCAAAATGACATATCCAGTATAGAAACAAGCAAGAAAATAAAGTTCAAAAATATTTAGATATCTATACATCAATTATCGCAAAATGATCAAAACTTCTTAAAACATTTGCCTGCCCATATTGGAACCACCATTTTGAATTTTGAAAATTTGACAGCGGATTCGTAATCAGCGATCCGAAAAACTCTTATATACAATAGCTAATCTTTGATATTGGAGCGCAAATATATTTCAGTCTATATTCCACCTTTTTTGCCTATCAATTTCGGTCTCTTGTTTACTGATTTAACAACAAATTAAATTTTTTAGGTTGTTTTCAGATTTATTTTTTAACTCAGGATAGCACTTCCCGAAAAAAATTCTCTTTTTTGGCTGTAAAATATAATATTTCCGGCCCATTTCGGTCTGAATTCAATTTTTTTACGATGTAATTTATTTTCAGTCTGTTTTCAATGCATATAATAATTTCGTGAGTTTTCAATGCATATAATAATTCCCGATTGGATTCTGTTCAAGCTTTAATTTTTAGTCTCTTTTCCGTTCAGTATTATTTTTTCATCCAGGTAGGTATGTATCGTTTTATTATTTCCTTAAAAATGTTTCTTTTGGATATTGTTTATACCTATCTACCTCAAAAAATATAAGTTCTATTAAAAAGTGATGTATCTATTCCAATTTCACATAATTTTTTAAATAATGCAAACTGTATTTTGTTATTGCAACTTACAATTTCATTAATATTTAAAATCTCATTATTCGAACTGTGCAAACTTGCTGCTAAATTAGTTTCTAATTGTTATAGTCGTGACATGATTTTATTGCATCGTTCTGTGTACGTGCCAATCACATCGAGTTTTAATTTGTGAATCGCTTAATTGCACTATGATCAACAAAATCATGAACATTATTGAAGCAAACGCAGAGAGTGTAATTTATAACATTGTCGCAGCCAACCGAATATTCCGCATAAAACAACTAGCGGTGAGAACAACCAGTGCCTAAAAATCCGCAAACAATTTTCGGCAATGAATTTTCAAAGCGGAAACCATAATTGAACGATTATTGCTTCATCCTGGATGCTGTGCCCTTCCGATCGGCATTTATCAAAAATTCTTTCACAGGTGCATCTGCCTGCCATTGTGCCATTTATCACCTGCAGTTGCCAGACAAGTGAGCCCCCTACCCCGCAATTCGGCGGAACATTGCAATTTTACGGCTCCATAAATGCGAACTCGAGCGCATTTAGTCAGCGCTGCTCAGCTCCACCGAAAGCACATCCGCTCCAAATTGCACAAATCAAAAATTCAACTTTCCTTCCACCCCGCGGCACTTTCACCGCTTTTCCGGAGCAGGCGCTCCCCGGCACGGAATACATCAGCATAAACGGCGAAATATAAATATATGAAATGGCTCCCCGGCGATCCATTTATCCGGATATCCCGGCGAAATGGCTGGAAAATTGTTTACGAATTACGGAACATAACATTAAAAACGAACGGCCATCCTGGCGGTAATAAGAACTAGACTAAGTGGCTGCCATTATCGTTTTATTCCGGGCCAGAACTACGCCGCCGCCCGGCCGGGACAGGCCCAGACCCAGGCCCAGGCCCAGCTGCCCCCGGCCCGGGCTTCTGAGATTTGTAATTACCACCGACTTGAATTTTTATGCGATATCATTAAGCCGACGCAATTACATCGGCCCTTCGTCGCACTCCGCTGCGGCCGGAAAAGTCGCGCAGTTTGGACCTCTCCCGGCGCTCGTGTCTCACAAGATGCAAACTTTTCTCGTTAACGCGGTGCGGCGCAGATTGGGGCCCAAACGCAGCCCCCGCCGGCCTGCGGTGACAACTGCATGCACAAGTCACTCGTGGGGAATCCCCGAATTTAGTCGCTTTTACATTTTTTATGCCGCAACCGGTGGCAGAGGTAAACTTTGCTCATCAAGAGCGTTAACTTTTAATTCCACTGCCGCCTCTGTTTTTGTCCTGCATTTTATTCAACTCCTGAAATTTCGTGCTCTGTACATTTTGTGAAAAATGTTGCATTAAGATTTACAATGCAGTTGGATTGGAGTTTTCAACTAGTCAGAACTCATTATAAAAGTCCAAGTTTTAAGGGGACATGTTAAACATTTTATTCAAATTGATGGAACAATTTTAACTATTTTTGCCATGCAACGTAGTACTAATAGTAGTAGTATTTCAAATATTTCTTCATGCAATATTCCGAGGTACTAAAGTGTTTTCGTTAAACGAGTCCAGTAAACCGTATTTGCCATATAACTCTTCAGAAAATGTCTGTAAGGCAGAAAATTAAGAACATTTTTAAGAGTTTGCTTTTTGTGAAATCATGCCATTTCGAATATTACCGAAGTAATTTAAAATATGCTTGACTTTAATGGTCGAAAAGTAATAATCAAAAATTGTTGACTCTTTTGCGAAATGTAAAACATAGTGAATTATTTAATGGTATTTACATACATCTGTCGGAACTGTAGTTACCTCGTTTTAATAGATAAATTAAAGCGTTTTGTTTTTAACACTGTAGTAAGCATTATTTTTTTCTGATAATTATTTTTTTTCTTTCTTTTAAATATTTCTGAAGCTAACATTTTTTCTTTCTTGATTATTGTTATTATTCTTATAATACTATACTAATTACTTATTATCCAATTACATTAATTTCAAGTTTTAATTTCTTTTCGTTTTTGTACAACGTTATTTTCTTTCGTGGTTTTCTTTGCATTTCCAGTTTTAAATTGAGGTTGGTGTAGAATGTTCTTACATATGTACGTAAAAGCCGATATCTTCTTTATTTTTAATTTTTATGATTTTCAACATGCATGTATGTATTTTAAACGGTAATATATAATTGAAATAGATAAATAATAGTAAGTAAATAAATTAAGTACCTACATTAATCGGTAGGTTTGTCATACTCAAGTCTGTAAAATTAAGTGTTGTCTGTGAAGGAAGTGTTAAGTTGCCATTTAGAAGAATGACACCAAAATGTGTTTGCTTTTAAATTAAAATGTTTCAAAGTATATACGCCACGATATAAATTTTAAATTGACCGCTTGATTAACATCGAATCAACGAAACCTGACGAAAATAGTTTTTACTGGTTAATGCAAAGCAGACCAAAATCCTGGTGCCGTTTGGGGGACCGCGGTGCACCTGGAGCTCTCGAGGATTCCCCGAAATGAGAAAAATAACAAAAGGGGGAAACCCACGAGTGGAGTTCATCGAAAGTTGGAATTTCTCCGCAACCCGGGTGTTGAGTTTCGCAACTCCGTCTGCGGACGGAACGGGCCCCATCCTGAGGTGGGAGGACGCGGTGGAGTATTACGGCAGGCATGACTCACCGCGTTATGAGTCATCGGCTGGGGGGAGCCTTATAAATGCTTTTCGACATACACACGAGCGGAACCGGGGGCGCTGCAAGGATATCTAGTGTTCTCTTTCTCCCCCACGGGATACTTCGATTCTGTGGCTTCGTCCTTCACCTTCGGCGGGTTGGAAATCCCGATATAACGGTGTCCTGCAGAAGGTAAATCCCCACTAACACAACAACGTCGAAAGCTAAGGAGAACGAAAACTTTTCCTGCTCTCCGTCGAGCTTTTCCGGCGTGTTGCAACCGGAGCTGATTCGGCGTACCAAAGGAGTCCTGCGATTTTCCAATTCCGGGAAAAGTAAAAATTGGCCATTTAATTTTTCAGGAATGCATAAAGCTTCTCTCGTGGCAGCCAATTTGGGGGAGGGCGGAAGACAAAAGGGCACCGGGTACTCGCTTAGTCATGTGAATGGCGGGTGGATTCCCGGCGAAACGGATTTTCCCCCGGTCCGTGCATTGGAAATCTCCCGTTCAGTTGTAGTGGTGCTCGCGATGCAAGAAGAGTCCTTGGGAACAAAGCTCAGGAATTAGTCGGACTCAGTTACATCGGAGTGTCCTCAAGATCCAGACGACGGCGGTGTCCGGTGACTTTAGTGCAGCGAAAAAATTTGAAAAAAACTACCCTACAGTTATTCCTCCCTTAATCTGTTTAATCGCCTCCCCCGAAGTTGTGAAGGGAAGAAGCCGCAAAAGTGCAAACGGCGAAAAGCTCAGCCGCTGCAGCCCTTCGAAGGTATTTGCACGCTGTTTTCGTACGGTACTTTGACGTTCAGCAACGCGACCAAAACTTTATCGATCGGAAGCAGTCCACTACCACCACCACAACCACTACCCTGCAGTCACCACACACCGGCCTGCGAGGAAGGGTGACAGTCCGACAGACAGACAGAGGAGCCGCATAACTGTACATTTCCCGGCAGTACCGTGCATCAAGAGAGGATGCACCCGTGAGTGTATCCGTATTCCACTGCCGGCCTGTTATATCCCGATGAATTCCGCCCTGAACGAGTGTGCCGCAAGTGCATCATCAGCCGTTAATAGTTACCGTTGCCTAACAGATCTGTGCCTATTATTATGAACAATTCGTGAACAGTTAGTGGTGACAACAAGAATCCAAAGTGGCGTCTGCTCAGTCCGAAACGGTAAAATGCTCAACTGTTCTCATCTCGTTGTGCATCATTGTGAACTCGATAAATAGTGCGCTCCTGGATGCGTTGATCCAGCTGAATATCCTCACCACAGGACTTCTTATCACAATCAAACTAGCCACAGACGGACTGTCAGCGATGGGACTGAAGAAGGCCAACTTGATTTTAGGTAGGTGGGTTTACCACCCGACCCCCATCGTCTTGAGAAATCTTTTCTTTGTTCGCCTGAAACAAAAGCAAAAAGCAGGAATTTTTAAAACTATTCAGGGAATTTCGATTATCCCTCAGTACGAAGTTCGAATTCGAAAATTATCTGAACAGATCTGAATTCATTGTCTTAATACGAAATACGGAAAAGTGGTATAGAATGATAAAAGCAAGAAACAAAATTTAAGATATTTGAAAAGCACATCCATGGAAGGAAATGAATCAAAGAAATTCAAATAAAAATCTTTGGAAGATCACTGAATTTCGAAAATTCGTTGAACCACTCGAAAAAGATCATGAAAATAAAAATCTAGGGTATTACAAGAATAGCGACTTTAGCGACACTTAGTTCGGCTATTCGGCTATAAAGTCTTATTCCCATGTATGTACATATATTAAACATTTTGGTCAGTTTTTTATTAGTTTTGTGTCTAACAATCTCAAACCTATCAATAACTAACTATAGTATTTTATTGGCGTCTTAGTTAACAAATCGAATTAAAATAATAATAATAATTTCTAGAAAACTAAGAATACAACCGCATTGGAAAATATAAACTAATTTTCCATGTCTCAAAGTTTTGTAACAAATTTTAATTTCAGTCGTATTCAAAAATAAAACCACAAAACTGGTTACATAATGGTATAAAAATAACTGGTTAATAAGATTAAGGAAACAAGAAATAACGGGGAAAAAATCTTACAATTAGATTGAAAAAATCTTTGATTAGAGATGTATACTATACATGTATTGAATTCGTTAAAATAACGAAGTTGCGTGGAGCAATGGTGGAAATAAAGGACCGTTGGGATTTTATAGCAACGAAAGGCTGCTAAACGACGCTAAGCAGACCTCAGCCGTGCAAATGGCCTTGCACGACGAAGCCCCAAAAGTTGGGCCGTTGCTTGATAATCTTAAGCAGCTTGAAGCCACTCTAGCCGGCAGCCCCTCTGCGGTCTATGCTAAAATCTACCGCCAACCCTTAAAACAAGATTACCGGGTGGTGTAGTCAAGCAAGAGGTTGTTCACTGGACGATAGCTTGGAAACAACCTCTACGGCGATTTGACCTTCGAGATCCTTCGCTGGTATAGAAGTAAGAAAAACAGGATTGGAAATTTATTTGAGTGTTAATACCCCGGAGAATACAGTGCAGAGTGATATTTTTAATACCACCGGGTAGGTTTTCTTTGTCGGTCCACAGATGACTTTGACAACTGCAGTAATTCTCCTGTCTTCCCAAAAATCTACACCTGCGCACTGCCACCTTCGCTTGAATTATGAAGGGGAGCTTTTCAGAAGCTTGATTCTTTCCGTACAAGACCGTTCTAGATGTTCTCAACGAAAAGGCAAAATTTGAAGGTTCTTCACACAGCCAAACATAACTAAGGAGACAAAATATATGTAAATATATAATATATATGTAATTCGAAAGTCCTTCGGCTCTGGGACTGGACAAATTTTATGATGTCGTAAAGTTTTATAAACAAACGGAAATTCGGCGCCGCGAGGTGAATCACCGGTGACTCATGGTGGCATTATTGTGGCGCCACAAATTTATTTTTTTCAATAAAACATGAAGAGGTTTATCACGCAATATTATGTGAGTGGTCAGGATTTTGCTCGGCAGGGTTTCCGTAATAAATTTCTTATCGTGTAAAAAGTGCAATGTATTAAACATCTATATTGTATATTAATTTCATTGAATCTGAAGTGAAAAAGATATTAGAAAGGAAAAAATACGAAAATTTAAAAACGTTGAAAGGAAATAATTATGTATTAATTAAGTTATCCTGGATTAAAACGTGAAACGTCTTACGATATCATGTGAAAAAAATTCATAGATGTAATCGAAGTTTGAAAAATTTATTTGGTTTCTATAGATTTTTTTTAACCTCTTCACGCTCTTGGCCACATATGTATGTTTAGTTTTTTAGAAATTAAAATTATACTAAATAGAAAAAATATTAAAATCTTTTAGAGAACTACTCATTACTATATTTCGAAAATAAAACCAAAAAATTTGAAACGTTGCAGTATGGAGAGCATTTTATTCCACTTGAAATTAACTGCTTTCAAAACATTTCAAAGTGTCCTCTGATTGCCCCGAGGTCTCGTTTTGCTTTTTTAGAAAAGTATCCTAAATTTTTGATAAATAAATTATCCAATGTATATAATTTGATCAGTTTTGGTAATTGCTTTATTTTAGAAACATAAGGGGTAAAATGAGGTTTTTAATTTAATATCTTTTTGCCCAATAAACGAATAGTTTATGTTGATGTGTGTGCTTTTTAGGCACATATTCTACTTCACTCTTAAAATTTAAAAAACAAGTAAAAACTATTATTCTAAGGTTCTGCGCTACTTTCTGGAGTTATTTATAATATAGGTATTTTACTGCTTAAAACTATATATGTATGTCTTTTTTATCGTGACTGCTGGGACATGAGACATGCATTTAAAAAAAAACAATAAATCTTCAAAAAGTAAATTAGTAATTGAATAGAGCAATTTCCATCTCGTACAGGACAGTAGTAAGTGTTGAAACAAAAAATAAATATATTATTGCTAATTTTCTAGTGAAAAGGTTTAATCTACCATGAAATGACCCTGTTATAAAATTGTATTTTAGTGCTAAAGGAAATTAAAAACCACTCAAATATTTCCGTATTGCGCTTCCAAAAATGTTGAAATCCTTTTCCATTTCTCCCGCTTCACCTAAAATTCATTAGGTCTAACCGAAATAAATGAATTCATTAACATCCCGGCTAATCCCGAAAAGTAGTAGTAGAAAGTACCTCCTTTCAATTTTATCGGGCACATCCGTCCAGCGATCTTACAGCAGCACTAACGAAAATTTTCTTTTCTTTGCAGGTAAGCCGAAATCCCTCTCTTGAATGTTGTCGGGCGAAATTCTGAGTCGAGCACCATTGAGCGTGGCAATTTTACCGCCACCCTCATTGATAGAAGTTTGTAAAGCAATGGCGGCGATAGCCACACTTGCTAGCTCACAAAACATTGATGATGATGACATATTTTTGGGTAAGGACCAAGGCCCCGTCCGGCCCGTACGGGCATCCCGTGTCCAGACTCCAGGATTGGATCCCAACTAATCTCCTCATTTTTTATTTAACTGTTATTTGGCCGGCAGTTCCATCCATCCTCCGAGCCGGGCCTTCGACGGCCCTTTCGGTCCCCGCCGCCAGGGAGCGTTGCGTGACTAACGCTTATTAGGCCCCAGTGAAGACCGCCCCTAATTTACTGCATAATTAGCAAGGGCCTGCCACAAGCCCGGCACGCCGGCGACGACCGTGCAAACAGGGCTAAAGAAGGGCCGCGCACCCGGCAATTTATTGAATATTTCTGGGAAAAGTGCGCGTTTTAAATATTCATCGGACTTATCCTCGCATTACTTCCGCAAACAGAATGCAAATAGCGAAATCGCTCATTAATTCTCGTTTGTTTTCCATCCTGTCAGGGGATCATATTTTTAGCGCTGAGGTTGCCGTACTGAGTACTGACCTCAAGCCATTCGGGCAACGCGCAATTTGCTTTGCGCCAAGATTGCGTCGTAATCACGACACTTTTATTGCCAGAGTCATTGGCTTTGAGGAGCCAATTTATGGCAGAGATTATGCCAAGATATATATTAATTTCCTGATTTTATAGGCACTGAGCCACTTTAATTAAGGGAGAGTGGTTTTGCGGTATTACAATAAGAATGTCTTTTGATTCTGCTTTAGATTAAACATTACCAAACAATGAGATTTTATGCCTTCCAGTGGAATTTTCCACTCTGATAAGATACGTTTTTATTATTAACACATTTTTAATTTGTGACACTGATTTCAACTCATAATTTTTAGTTTATACGAGTGCCAATTATCGTCATATGTTAAAGGTAGTTTCAAAATACACGGAAAAAAAAGGTGGGATAGTAAAAATCTTCCCAACCAATTTAGGAACGTTTGCCACAAAATCCACAACATATATTGAAAAAGCAGCAGATCTCATTAACAGTATAGGAAATAGTGTCAACATTTTACGCTGGCCCTTAAATTTTAGTAAAAATCCCTGTATTTTTTCACAAATGCTACCCAAATAATGCACTATCCCAAAATCCGTCGGAAAATACAGGGCTATTTCTGAAAAAATTTTTTCCGTGTACGTATAAAAATTAATTAAAACATAAAAAACTGAATGTGTGAATAAATTAAGTAAATTAAATAATAAATTAAAAGTAAAACTCAAACCAGGCTGCATAAAGAAATTAATATATTCATGCATTATACGTTTTTTAATTAACTATTTTATTTTATTTTTAAATTAATTAATTTTTTCTTCAGACAGACAAATTTAAACTTTTTTCGTTTTCTCAGTAACATACCTAAAAAATCTAAGCTTTGCCTTTATGGTAGTGGTAGTTTATACACTATACGGAAAATATTCAATAGATTCATAAAATCATTAAATTTAAAGTTTTTAAATTTTTTTGTCATATTCACAAACACAAAAATTACTTGTTGTGAGATATGAATATTGATAAAAAAATCTGCTTTAGCAATTAGTTTTTAGTCGAATTGTATTGATAATTAACTGTAGGTAAAACTTACTACATATTTTGGCCGAGTAAAATTTTTATTAATACATATACAAGTTTTGTAAGAAAAACTTCTCATCTAATACTTAATAATTTTATCGGTAAATTGAGAACCTGGCTTATTTCATTTTGTACATTTATTATATCGTATCGTAATCGATTCAATTATTCTCGCGGAGGTTAATACGTCAAAATATCAGTTATTATTAATATTATTCAAATTTTTATATTTTATTTCCGGTTAATTTTCCAGCAGAATATGACCTATTTTATTATTATTTTTTAATTAAATTATTAAAGTAATTACTGCACTCGGATTCCTAATTCAACTCCATCGTAGCTGATACAAGTTGTAAATCTTTGAAACTAACGCCATTTGTATCCATTCGGACAAGTCATTCCGCAAAAATCGATTTTTGTAGGCGTAAAGTGGGAAAGTTTGGCAAAACCTCAAAAAAAAAACTCGGGATTCGCCGATGCAAGCGTGATTCTGAAAAATTGTTTTAACTGAACGAACGAAAAAAAGGTCCGTGCACGGAAGCTGGACTTCATTACATTTGTCCACTTCGGGCAATTTATTAAGCCCCAAAAGTCATTAATTTTAGCAAGAGCCAAATATCCCCGGCCCTTCGCCACGGCACTGCAGCCATCCGGGGACAGGGAAAAAGGTTTTGGTAAAAATACGACCCTGACTGTCCATGACTTCGCTTGATTTGAGCTGTTTGGGTTTGTCAGTCGGTTTTATGGTCGTCCGCAGGTTTAGCACGGTTTATCCGAACGTGCCTCTAATTAGTGGTTAATAGGGCCATAAACTTAGCCAAGTACAAGTCGTTTCTCCCGCAATTTCGATATAATTAGCTTATGCGCACTCATAAAATCTGCCAATCTCCCAATGCATTTGATAGGTCGCCCTCCTGTAAAGGGACCGGTCGATCCCGATCAATACATTCTTATTACATTTTTGGGATATTGCCACTTAATTTGTTCGTAACTAATTGAAGTATAAATTAGGTAATAGGTAATTCAGCACTTTTATTCAGCTATTGGTTAGTAAAATAGTTGAGTTGTTTTGTTACTTCTGAAACGACCCAATGACAAGTAGACGGGTAAAAAGGATCATGAGTCTTGTATGCGTTCACACAATTGTTGTTATATGTGTTAAATTCTATGAAGAGTGAGAATAAACTTATTAAGGAATAAAACGGGGGACATTTTCAAACCAAAGCTGTTTGTAGTTTGAAAGCTACATATATAAACATTTATAAGTTATTAATGTATGATTTATTATACATATTTAATACAATCAACTTTGTTTTTTCAGGGTTTTAAAATAACACAGTCCAAAAAAACATTTCCATGGTATATTATGAAAATACATGTCTCATCCGGAAATAGAAGCTTTTTATAAGAGATGTTTTAGGCCATTTTCGAAGTAAATTAAAATAAACATTTTCACAAACAAATTTCAGCATACATGAACCACTTATTAAATATTTACGAAAAATTTTGCAATACATACGTTGTGGTGATATCATCAAAATTCGTGCCTCTCATATTTTTCCCTTTCATAATACATATTTGCATAAGAAAGAGATCTCTTCCACGGACCTCCTAATGGAAAGCCTCTTTAATTTTCCGACTGAGGTCTAAATTAAATTTTCATAATTCTTTTTACACCTTTTATCAATGTAAATAACCTTAATTGGTTCATCTTACACACGATTTTTGGATAACATAGAACTTATTTTTCGTGTTAAAAGGGAGTCGATTGTATGTCCAAAAATGTTAACTAAGCTCAATTGGTCATGTATTTCATGTACTTTTAATCACTAATTATCAACAATGCGTTAAATTTATATTTACATCTAATTTGGGTAATAAGATTTTATTATAACGAGCCTTACAAAAAGATGTTCCATTCTACGAAGGGCGGATGGACTACCTGAAACAACAGGTAGCACGGTTTGAGTAGGCATTAATTTTAAATGGCTATAAAAGCCAAACTAATAAGAATATCGTGATGAAATTTTCACACAAATTTATTGTGGGTACACCCCCTTAATTCTCAAGATACTCTACCTCAGAGTTTGAGGGTTTGGGTTCGGGAGATTTATTTAGTAGGTTGGAGTTGTACAGAAAGTGTTAAAATTCATAAAATACCATGGCGTGAATTGGAGCAAACTTTAAAAAAATTTGTTGGCTCAAAGTATTTTTAAATATGCTTAAGACTTCACGTACAGATGAAAAAGTTTGTTTTATCGAGTTTTAGGTGACCTTTTGCAAAATTTCGTTCGAACTAGATTTAAAATCTACTGGAACCCTTCGAGGCCAGAAGGTATTAAAATGATTTACGGTTGTCGCTTCATGAATTCTCAATGCTCTTCCGCCTGAAATAATTTTTTTAAATTTTTTTATTAAAAGAAAAGTAAGTGATTATGAGTCGGCAACCTTTGTCTCGTTACCGAAAGGAGCTACGCCGTGATTGAATGGCCGCTGCATTAGTGCACTGGAAACTTTTCCGAAAGTACTTAGGAATGCACTCGAGTTCCCTTAAAGCCATAAATCAGGAACTGGCTTCGGGAGCTCTTGAGCAAGTTGCCGCGGGAGCAACTTCTGCAGAATGTCATAAATTTTCCATCCACGGCGATTTAAGTTTATGTGGAACAAACGGCGGCTCTTCCTCGTCTTTGTGCCGCTTCGATCCTTCTAATTTGAGAGGCATCTTTTGTCTTCCGAGCCCCGAAATAGGCCAGTAACACAAAAGCTAGACGGGCTGGGGCTGGGGGCCTGGGGGCCTGGGGCCCACGAGGGCGGAGGCTCATCAATGGAAGACTGCTTCTTCCTTTTCCGAGTTTCAAATCCAAAGTTAGTCCGAAAACGCTCGCCTCCACCACCGCCGCCGTCGAGAAAGGTGCTCGACTTTTACGTGCTTCTGTTCGACAAATTGAGGGTTTGGGTGTAATTTTTCACGTGCCGTGCCGAACAACCGCACCACCGCACCTGGGGGCTTAGGGGCTCTCGGAGTAGTGTGGCTGGGGCTTCGGGGCCAAGCCCGGCGTGGCTCCGGGGGTTGTGCGGCGAAATATCGAAACGATAAACAAGCGGCCCAACGCCCGGTCTTTCGAGCCGGGGAAAACACGAACTTTGGAAAATTGTACGCGGGGAAACCTTTTCTGTGTTGGGTTCGTGCAAGAAACCCCGCGCCGGGAGGAGGCAGGTTGTCTGGCGCCTATCCATTAACGAGCGCTTTTTTATGGGGTTCGCGAAGGCGCGTGTTTAGTTACTTAGTAACGGTAGCGCCGCTGAAAATTCCCCGATACGGTCAAACTTTTTAAAGGGAATTAAATCGTGAATAAGTGAAGAGTGGAGACCACTCACTTTCCGACCTTCCCTGCGACTGTGAAGTTTCCTGTAAGTAACACTCTCAGGGTTCAATTACATACCTGTCTGAAATTGCTTTTACCCACAGTAAATTAGTCCAAAATTTTATTTAGGGTTGAGTTGGCAATCCACCAGTAAAGTGGAGAACGATTATTAAATCGGTCGTCATTCAATTTATATTCACCTTGCATGCAGACATCGCGACGCTGTAGTTCAAAATATTTTTCCCTCTAGCCTCAAGGCTTCGGGGAGTATTTTATTACATAACTTAATGAATTTACGATTCCGGAGCCACTCTGCGGCATAGGTGAATTATGACGACTCATATTTACTCCGATTAGAATCAGACATTCAACAGCAGGCAGGGATTCCAATATTTATAACGTTTAAATTGCTCTAGGTCAACCTTCCTTTTTCCCACATTTTATTGATGTTTATATGCTTAATTTCAGAGATTTTTATATAATATACTTTATATATAATGTTTGCTTTTAGAATTAGCTTGTGGCAAATTCTTTTAGTTAAAATAATATTTATCACGAGTTTCGGCAATTATCAGCCTATATTCTAGATCGAAGTGATACTGCTGCTAGAAGGTTGGCTTCGAAACGAAGATGAAAAAGTCATCGATTTTTAGAGTTGTGTAGTAGTGGTAGGAAGAACCAACGTGACTCTGGGTATCTAAGTATTAATTGGGCTCATAAGCTCGACCCGGTCAGACCCAAAACATACAATATTGAAACTTTGCCCGAGGCTGGAATTAAGACGAGGTTTAAGTCTGGGTGAATATTGAGTTGAATAAAAGTTGTAGTTCTATTGCTAGAAGTGCAATTAATATTGATTATTTTATTTACACAAGTCTGCAAAATTTATATTTTATATAGTTACAATGGATATATAGTATTCATTTTCTTTTATCACATAAAGTTCTTGATATACATATACATATATTATTATATTATACGGTGGTAAACAATTCTGAATTTGTTCCTTAATCTTTCAAATCATCACATATCCCTCCGTTTATGTTCTTGATAATAAAGGTTTCAAGAACAAGGACTAAATTATTGTTTCAGATGAGCTGAATGACCCACAGTCATAGAAGTATATTTAAAAATAAAGTAGTAAAAACACTACTTGTTAATTTTTTGTTTGTCTATGAAAAGTCTTCACCCCATTGGCAACAACAACATTTTTGTACTACATAAGCCCACTACAATTTTTGCAGTATCTGTATCTTGTCAGAACACCCGCAAATTTAGTAATTAGGTAGTGCCTCGAAATTTATAAGGAATTGTGGTTAAATTTCACACAATTTTACCCATGCATACCTGCTTTACTGTTCAATGATAAATAATAATCTAAATTTCATCTAATTCATACTTATTATAATCATAAAACTTTTAAAATTATTGCTAGAATTATTTAATTATTGGAAAAATAGTAATAATTCTTAATTATTGAATGAATCTAAGCTTTTGATTTCTAAAAAAAAGCATAATTTTCAAAAGGTTTTGATACATGTTGAGTTTTTCAATTTAAGTTTGAAAAATAACTCGGGGAAATATGCATGGTATTGAAAAAATGTTTATATGTATTAAAAAGTTAGTCCTTTTGATGAGATCATCCGGCATCCATGTATGCTAAAATTCGCAATATTGTTCCCTGGTGGTTTGGCAGAGGGTATGATTTTATCATCGCTTATATTTCCGTTGTTATTTTCTTCATGTTTCCACAAAATAATGGCGAAAATTGTGGAGAATCCTTATCCATATATTATAGTTTTGAAAATAATCAAATTGCCGCTATATAAGAAAATGTAACTTTACGGATATAATAAAACGAAAAAACAAAGTTCTCAGTTAATTATCTCTATATACGCAGATATATACTTTATAAGCGACCGACAGATTTTTTTTTACCCCAAATGAATGTTACTGGAAATTTTGATCGAAATCCATGAGGAGATCTCAAACATTTCCATAACGTTTCAACAAAATCGTGAGTAAATTTCAAACTCAATGTATTCTCAAGTCTATTAAAAATAAAGCCTACACCTCATATTCCCAAATGTGGACATTTCATCTTAGGATCCTCAAGAGTTTTCACAATCATAGCTAAAATTCTATGGTAGTATAAAATTACTCAAAGAATTTAAATATATGTATGTATATGAAAAATCGGATGGATGATTGCAATATCAGTGTTTTAAAGCGTAAGGCCAACGTTACATCATCGCTCATTCCCAATCATCCCCATCTCAATTCCCTAGAAGAAATACAAGAAAATATGATCATCATCAGAAAATTTTCTTTTTGGTGACACGCAACAGAGAATGGGCTCCTGAGCTACGAAAATCCAAACTATCACATGGATCCACAAAGAATCGAGCGAAACTCACATTTGTACGAAGAAATCCTTTCGGAGTTGCACCAGCAGCAAAGTTCCTTGAAGTCCTCGACGAAGCCCCACATTGTGAGTAGTCGAAAGGACTATGCCCGAATCGATATCGGATCGATGGGAGTCGATTTGAAAGAGAATTTCAGGTAAATGGGCGGCTCCGGGCTTACCGCCCTCTGGACAAATGTGACTAATTAAATTATTCAATTGTTGTTTAGTGCGTCAGAAAAGCATTTGCTCTTCGATTCGTCCCCCCTAGAATCGAAGACGAAATCAGATCAAACGCCTGAAAAGGATGACAATACGAAACTAAAAGAAGCTAACGAAGGTGTACCCATCAAATACATTTCAGGTAATCTAAATGCCGACGATTTATATGCATTACCAAATAAGCTGGCGAATAACGACGACGCCACTGTCGGCGAAATAGCCCCCGAGGACGAGGAGGACGAGGACAACGAGGAGAAGGGCAAGAAGGAGGAGATCGAGGGCATCGAGGACAAAGATGCTAACAAGGATCTGCCGCCCGGCTGGGAAAAACACGAAGGTAAATGTCCTGTCCGAGATTTCTTGGCCATAAGACGCTGATTTGATTGAGCCCTCACCGTTCTTATTTGTTGAACTCGTTTAGATAATGATGGGCCATACTACTGGCATATCAAATCAGGTACAATACAAAGAGAACCACCGACTTGGCCAAAATGCACGAAGGAACCAAAAACTCCTGTTTCATCAACAAATCCAACATTCGCTGCGACTCGGAGTCCGAACAACAACTCATTTCAGTCTTTCTATGCCTCAAGGGACGGAATGGGAAACAGATTACAGGTAAAATTTTCTTTATTATTTTAATAATTTTATAAATAATACAGATCTGCGAAACTACCTCGACAAAAAACATTTTTATTGCTAACAATTGTTTTACATATCTTTTCGGGTGCTAAACTGAAATCCGAAATCATAAATACTCTATCACATCACATTTTTAAGAAAAATAGAGCTAACAAGAAAAAAAAAGAAATGTTTGTAACTCTTTTAAAAAATATCTGGTCGTAATAGGGATTTTTAAGGTTGCCAAAATAAAAATTTGGATCTTCATCTATGTATATTTTTAAAAATACGAATAACTTTAAAATGTCTAAAAAAATTATATCAACATTTTTCATAAACGAATTTATTTCATATAGTAAATAGAAAATGGATGGATAGGTACATGCTTTTATGTTAATTTCAATTCATTTCTTTTGACGCTCCATGATAATCCTCACTTTTTGACCGTATTTTTTCTAGAAAATGTGACGTGATATTATATGCGAAATCAGAACACATTTCTTGTTCAGAAGACACATAAATTCATTACAAAATCCTTTTCATCGCAGATCTGTGTTATTATTATTATTGGCACTAGATGATTCCTCTAAACAAAATCCTTATTTCTATAAATAGCAGGCCATATGTAATAAAAGCATTCAAATGAAAATTTCTCATATAGTTTTTATTAAGAACAGAAAATCTGTAGATAATATAGAAAAAATTAGTTTGATCTTAATTTGAAGCTCAGTTTTCTATATACTTACATATTATAAAATTTAAGACTGAGCGTTTGCTTAGTTTTTTGGAATGCGAGTTCCAAGTGAAAATTTCAAATACCAATACCTCGAAGTATAGTATAGTACAAACGAGTGCTTATGTGCAACACTTAACCCCTTCCGGTACATACATAATGTTAATTTATAATATAATACTAATTTTGATAGTTGAATATCAAAAATGGAAAAAATGATAAATTGAAAGTAAAACTAGTAGTTCTAAAGCTAAAAAATATGTTATAAGGATCTGTGATATTTACAATAATAGTAAGAGGAGATACAAAATTATCAAATTCAATGAAATAGAAATTTTAGACCAAATTAATTATTATAACATTCAACAGTGACTCTAGTTACATGACGAGTTTAGCTTGTGCGATATGGCATGAAAACCCAATTTGGGAATTCGAAAGACTCGTTTTGGAAGTTTTGGCTTTTAAGACTTGAATTAGAAAACTTAAAATCTGAAAAATTTGAGTTTTTGATAAATTTCCAAATTCTAAACATTAAAAGATAATCTTAGCCTAAAGTCTTTAAGTTAAAGCATTCATGGATTGTATTCAGATATGTATGTGTTGCTATCTTATCGAACACGACTGTATGACAGATAAATCCCGCGAATCTCGTAATTCATAATAATCCCTGACTAACGCGAACGCGAAAACCCCATAACTTGCAGGAAAGCCAGAGTTTATCAGTAACCAGAAGTAGCACAAGTTCCGCCTTGGACCAGGAGGAGGACCGGCGACGGCGCGAGGATATCTCCTACAAGTGAGTATCCCTCGAAGATTGAATTTGAGCTATTTCGGGAATTGAATTATCGCATCCTTCTCTGGTATAATCGAAATGGAAATATTTCAGGCGGCGCAGTTATCCCCTCAAATCCGACTCGGACAGACCAATTCGCTTCGCAGTGCGGTCCCTCGGCTGGGTCGAGATAGCCGAGGAGGACCTAACGCCCGAAAGGTCGTCAAAAGCAGTTAACAAATGCATCGTAGATTTATCTTTAGGACGAAACGATTTATTGGACGTCGTGGGACGATGGGGCGATGTAATAATCTAAAAATTTGAACTCACATAAATTGCCCGCATTCATGTATTTCTTTTTCTGTTCGCAGGGGAAGGACTTATTCATGGATCTGGATGAAGGTGCTTTAAAATTAATTGACCCAGAAAACTTGACAATACTAAACACACAGCCAATCCACACAATACGTGTGTGGGGCGTTGGACGTGATAATGGAAGGTGAGTGTCCTTTTGCTGTTCCCGGTTTTCGACAATTAGATGACTTATTAAATTCTGCTTTATTTATTGTTTTGTGCTGCCTTTTATACCTTGTATATAGGGAGAGGTTAGTATTCCTTAGACGTAGTCCTACTAAATTAAGCATGCAATTCACCTACTTCATTTGCAACATTTCCTTACACAAGAATTGGACCAGTAGTAATAAAAACGCGTTTAATCCAAATATATTTAATTTTTGAACAATTATCTATTTTATTAATATACATGTAGAGTTGAGTTAGTAAGAGTTAATTCACTTTGAATAGAGTCATTGCTTCAAAAACTAAAGAAATCGACTCATTGATTGACTGCAATGAGGCTATCATCTGTCTTTCTTAGACCATACGTGATTTCGTTCTTTTGGTTTTTACTTTTCAAAAATTACCGATTTAGATTTTTTATGCAAAAACAAAAGTTTTAAATAATATTAATAATTTACTATGAAAAAAATTATTTTCCGATTGCTATTTCTGCCTAATATATCTGTTTGTTTTAATATTCTGTTCAAATAATATATCAACCTTTTATAATTAATTTAAAAAAATAGCCTTATTATACCAAAAACATTATTGCGCGATAAGTTTTCCAAAAATAAAATGTGTGCGCTTTTACATATATTATAAAAAACAATGTTTTCAAAGTCGCCATTGATCAATCATAAAAAAAAGTGGTTGTATGCGAATTTCTCTAAAATTGTTGGTCCTATAGCAAAAATAATTATTGTCAAATTTATAGCTCATGAAATTTTCCACAAAATAGTTCACACCTATGTAGGGTCGTTAGTGGAATTTTTGATGTGCTCAGAAAAAGAAAAAAATCGTAGATCTTTTGACTAAA
The DNA here is from genome assembly GCA_951509405.1 of Machimus rusticus. Classification (NCBI taxonomy): domain Eukaryota; kingdom Metazoa; phylum Arthropoda; class Insecta; order Diptera; family Asilidae; genus Machimus; species Machimus rusticus. Next base: position 31,091,035 of record OX608049.1, on the reverse strand, counting down.
CTCCTCTATTTGCAACTTCGATTGACATATTAACTTCGTGAATGCATATGCAAAACTTGATTGATATGTCTTTGACCAATCACCGGATTTTCAGATATTGCAAAAATGTCCCGATGAATACATACCAAGCGCTGACCCCTTGATTAGACTTTTAAGTATATTTTTGGGCTAATTTCATTGAATGCGTTTACTTTTTGCCTCTCATTAAAATAACATTCAGTTCAGATTTTATTAAAATAATAATAATAAGATAATTCGGATTTGTAGTGCATAAAGTGTGAAGTTTCATTTACATATGTATTTTCTGCGAGTTAAACATGTATCTTTGAAGAAAAATAACTCATTAGCTCACTTCAAGTTCTTTTATGTTTTAATAATGTTATATGTTTTATTAACGAACTTGTTAAACTCATTTCGTACAGATTTTCAAATGGTACATGGTATTTTCTTTTTTTAGAGCGATTTTTAATATTTTTTTCTTCGTTCAAAATACATACAAGCAGCATCTCCAGTCAGATTTCTTTTCAAAACACTAAAATTGTTGTGTATATTTACTAAAAATAAATTTTAAAGCAAACTTTGGACATTAGTAATCGGTGCTATTTCAAGGTTATTAATTATTAATAGAAGTAATACAGTGTAAAATTTATAGATTACTACATATATTAGCAACTACATAAAATGGCATGAAATAACATCAAAATTATGTTATACAAAAATTAGCTTAAAACATATCCCTAAAAACACTAAATAGAAACAATTGCATAGTCATACCCAGAGGCATGTGGAATATTAAATAATTATTTAAACAATCGAATTGCAATTTTTAAGAAAATATTTTTCTCCCAGGGACTTTGCTTATGTTGCTCGTGATAGATTAACAAGGATTCACATGTGTCATGTATTTCGATGTGATACAGCTGCCAGAACAATTGCAAACACCCTAAGGTAAACCTCTAAGCTCTATCGATGATGTTTTTAATAAAAATATTGCTTTGATACTTTCTTAAAGGGATATTTGCAAGAGAATAATGATCGAAAGGTCTCTTCAACTGGACGCTAACAGCAGCTGCAGTAATTCTAACAACGGTCGAGGTGCTATTCGTCCAACAGACTTACCTACAGAAAATAGAAAATGGACAAGGCATCGTAAGTACAAAAATCGAACTGCATTAAATTTTGATCAGAGAATAATCGTTAATTCGTTAAATCGAATTTTCAGCACAATCCTTTCCAACACCGATGGAAGAACCAAAGAAAGTTTTAAAAGCTCAGTATTTAGGATCTAAGGAAGTTCCTCAGGCGACTGGAATGGAGGTGCTAAACACAGCGATAGAAAATATTATCGACGATAGCAAACAGGAGCAGTGGGAGAATGTGAACGTCTCGGTGGCGCCCAGTATGATAAGTGTACATAGTTCGGGGGTAAGTGAAATTTTGTCCTGAGTAACTCTTTCAGGTTTTCAATACATTTCGTTTTCACTTTTTATCGTCGACAGGAAGAAGCAAGACTTATTACAGAATGCAGAGTCAGGTACTTGAGTTTTCTTGGCATTGGAAAAAATGTGAAAAACTGTGCATTTATCATGCACACGGCACAAGATAAATTCGTGGCCCACGTATTTCACTGCGAACCGTCCAGCGGAGCTTTATGTAAAACTATTGAAGCCGCATGTAAGGTAAGTGCAGCTGATAATTTAAATACTTTTTTTAAATATTAAAAACGTTTGCCAATTTTTCCCCTTATTTTATCATAAATAAACAAAGTTTTGTATCGTAGATAGGACATTTAGAAAAATCTCAGAATATAATTTTAAGACCTACTGAATTCGTAAGGGGGTATAAGGTAGTTTTCATTTTTTTATATTAATGTACAACTTGTTAAGATTATTGTGTCAAAATTTGAAGTCGATTGAAGTAAAAGTAACGGAGATATGGGGTTGTAAGTCTGTAAGTTTCCGCCTCTTCGGTCCGATTTTGCGCTGCAGCGTTTTCTGACATTTACATAGGTTTTTCAAAGTGTGACAGCTGTAACTGAAAATCTACTGGACTGATCCTTTTAAAATTTTGCGCACCCTTTCTTTACATAAATGACAAGGTAGCAATATCGATTCATTTTATTTTTTTTTTATTTTAACCTATATTAAAATAACAAAATTTTCGGTTTATTTTATGAAAAATCAGCATTGTTACTTCTAAGTGCTGTAAAAAATTTAAAAATCAATATAAAAAAAATCGATGTTGCTACCTGCAGAAACTTATCAACAATAAAATCGTTTTTGTTTTCACTGTCATTTTCTCATTTCTTCATAAATATTTATGAAAATTTCACAGAATATTCTTCAAATGTTTCTTTATTATGTTGTAATTATAGAAATAAAAATATATTAACTGTGTCGTCAATACAAATTATCGAAAATGTGTCTTTTTTCTATTAAATTAACCTTACTACCCCCTTAAAGGCGGTTTATTTCTTTTTTTGTTAATAGTTATTTGTACGTGAAAATCAGAAAGATCATTGCAGTTCAGAAAAATATTAACGTCCTATATCATTATTTATGAAATACTTGATTAATTTGTATGGTATATTTATGATTTATTCTTAATATTTATTATTTTATATTATAGTTGCAAGTAATTTTATCAAATCTTCATTAATTTACAGTTACGTTATCAAAAGTGTTTAGATGCGCATCCGGAAAACCGACTGTCATCTGAATCGAACACACCAAGCAAGGGTTTAGGAGCAACAATAAAAAATCTAATGAACTCACTAACATTGAAGAAGGATAAGGCGAGTTCCTGAGAAAGAGCCAAATCTCTGCAGGTAGCTTTTGTATTTTAAGAGTTAGAATATAAAAATTAGTTAAAATCAGTAATATATTTTTCGGTAACATGAACAGGAACTGTGGCCACTTCCTACAGAGCGAGAAGTTATTCCACACCGACACCTCCAGTCGCCTCTCACTTACAAAAAGAACTTCACTCACCCGCATAGTCCGTAACAGTTGCTTCAGCAGCCTCAGCGGCAGCGCAAAAAGCAAACAAGTAAATTAACAAACGACGTAGGTAATTAATATGTTTATAAACTATAGGCTCAGCTGATAGAGATAGCAAGCATTGCAACAAAACGATTAAAGCGAAATAGGAAAAAATGTGAAACACAAAAGATACAAGCTCGTGAGGATTTCCTTCCCTTTCCTTTCTACTATCTTAATTAGTAATTATCTCCTATAGGGCTCTTAAACAATTAACAATTATTTTCAAACTTGAACTGCCAGCGTTAACGTTTTATATCGTTTTCACTTTTCTTTTAATAGAAAAATTTTTGTGGCGGGGGCACTGAAAATGTTGAGTATTTCAGTAGTTTATAAAATTGGAGACTGTATTTTCTGTTGCAATGTTGTAAGCTTGAATTTAAATCATATGGCTCTTTCAAATTATGTATAATAAAATAACATTAAATACGATAATGGCTTGAGCTATTAACGACGAATATTTCGCAAATCAAGCTGAATTTGAAGAAAATGGAAATATAACTTTTATTCTAGTATTTAGAAACATGCTTTTATTCGAAAATATGACGAAATAATTTCATTATATTTTGGAAGATTTCATTACTTTTATACATAGAAGGTTTTAAAATATTGATCACATTTGAATTTAGGCCGGTGATTGTAGCCAATATTAAAATATTTGGCAAATTCTTACTGGAAATATTTAGAAATGTTTTCTTACCTTTTGTGTAAATTAAGTATTTTATACGACCGCACAATTTTTCTGGAATAATTAAATTGACTTCTATCGTGTGATTGATTTATAATATCATATGAACATTCATCAGTTTTCAGTTTGTTCAAAAATATTTATTTATTATTATTTTTTTGATTTACTCAATAATTTAATTTATATAATAAACAAACATTTTCAAACTCGAAAAATAACACACCACGATGTTTTTTTTTTAATTTACAGTGCAATATGATTAAAACTCAAACATACAATTTTGTTAATAGAGAATGCCCTAGCCTCTTATAAAACTGAAATATTAAAAGTTGAGTTAGTTATGAAGTTTATTTATTAAGTTTATTATAATTTTTTGCTCGAAATTGCAGAGGAAAATATCATTTTAGTTTTAATTTTTTATTTTTCCAATTTTAACTTGTTGAATTCGTAGTGGAATTCAATTTAAAGGCAAAATGTTATTGCATATCATTTCCAATTCAACTTGAATTTTTAATCGAATACTTAAAATTAAAAGGGTAAGAAAATTTAGTTTACCCAAATTAAAGACGCCTTCGCGATAATTAATTTAGAGTGCGGTATATCTATAAAAATATATTAATAACATTTGAAACCACGTTAAGGAAATGTGAAATGAGTTAAAAGATTCTTGAAATATTGCCATTAGAATTAAGTAAAAATATAGGGATCCGAAAATTAGGAATTTCAGAACCTTTGATCCGTTTGTTAAAGTTCACCTTTTAATTAATTCTTAAATCTATATGATATTTTCCTGCATATGAGCTTCACCTGAAATATTCTTTCCTACCCTTTCAAAAAAGTGTGAAAACGTGCATCAACTCAAAAGCAAAGAGTAGGAAAGGGCCAAATGGTTAATATTTTTGTTTTAGAAAGGTTTTCCTACTCTGCTGTAATTACTAAAATTATATCCAGATGTACTCACATTATATTTTTATGTCGTTTGTTAAAATATTGAAATAATTTCATTGTATCTTCGTTATCAACATGTTAAGTATAAATATAACTAAACGTCTCAACAATTTTCACTGCCTTCAAGCGCACTTATAATTAAATAGTATTTATGTTTATCACTTAACTCATTTCGTTATTGGTTATTGTTAGTCTCTTTACGTCGTGAATACTCCTAGATTAGTTTTTGCGTTAAAATAACTAGTCAATCCAAGCCAGAACAAGAAAGAACATTTAGAGTTAGCGCAATATTGCGACATATCTTCTTTCATATAGCGTTTACAATGACGGTGATTTTCCAATGAAAATGAAAAAAAAACCAAAAAAGGAAATATCTTTCTCTATCACGTAAACATATATAACAAGAACAAAGAGGAAATTAATAGTATTATAGGCATAAACAAGAAAAAATATGTTAACGTAAACAAATGCTAAAATTGTATTAAATGCATTGGCGCAGGCGTCTTTTGCTTATTTTTTAATAACATTTGTGAATAAACTAAAAAAATGTGAAACACTATATATTAACGAATTTGGGCGAGGTACCCGATACTCTGATTGAGCGGCATGAAATAGCACTTGTTTGCGGCTACACAGTGCGATAATTTTTATATGGAAAGCAATATTTGGAGCTGCAAGCCATTTTTGGTTACAAACACTTAGCTAGCTATCCTCTAGGACTCCGTTTAATGGCTAACACAAGTCAGAGTGGGGACACGACAAAATCTAATTATAGTAAAAAAAAAAATTTTAATGTAATAACGCTGCCTTGAATTAGATGAAACAAAGAAGAGAATAATTTCTTATTAATCTTAGAGAGGAGATAAAAGAACTCAAAGGAACCAAACACTTGATAGGAGCTATCGACAAAAAAAAAACAAATTTCTTTAAATTGCGATTGAATTTTGATGTGCAAATGAACCTAGAGTTAAAGTAAAGCGCTAATTATATTTAATAAGAGAGAACAAATCTGGCCAATATTATATTTGTATATTTACGAGAGCTAGTCAACTGAAGGGACAAATTATTTATTATATCGATTTATTGCTGGGCTTCTTGCGATGTTTACAATCTAATAAAAAAACTAAAAAAAAAATAAACAAAATGCTACATTAACAAAGCGATTCGACGCAAAATGAGAACAACTAAATGATATCATTAACAACATTAAACTAATATTCGTATTATCGCAGCTGTTGTTTGAAGGATGATTATTATTTATTAATTAATTAAAATATATGTACCTATCATACGTTCACGTGGATTCGCTCTGTATAGTCGATTAATCTTTTCTTTAAATTAACGTGGTTTTAACAATTCAGAGGATATTTTAATCGTTACTTATTTCGAAGCCAACCACTTTAGGCTTCTCCACCTTAGAAAATGTCTTGCTTTTTTCCTTATTTGAACTCAAAAAGTGTTCTTTATACTCTCAATGTTGTTCTTTTTTTTCAATATATACAATTTACTATACATAAAAAAATAAATTGCATAATGGGGATTGATTATAATGTCAACGTGACTCATAACGGAAGCTGTAAAATAGTCTTAATAATATCCTTTAGGATTTTGTAATCTATAGATGTGCTACAAAGATTTTGTTTAAATTGACTTATAAGATGGGATATAAAAGAGAAAAACAACAAAATATACTGTTACATATCAAAAACATGCAGAAAATGAAATAAAAATTATATAAATTTAAAAACAGATTAATTAACCAAGGTTTTTGCCTTTGAAAAAATATAGGTAATTTTTACAGAATATTTGATTACGACCCAAAAAATATTTTCTAAAAAAGGTTTAAAATAAGAATCCACAACAGAGCTACCTAATTTAGAAATGGCCAAAATATTAGAATAATCAATTAATCGTTGCCATCTCTAACTCGATTTCCCTGACATGAGATGTTTAGATCCAATTTCGGGAATACATTCTAAAACTCGATTCAAAGAAAGAAGAGTTCTCTATTTACCCGTATATTTAATTGAAATAATTCAAAAATGACTCAACTTGTTTTAAACAATCTTATCATTTATCATATTCGTAATAATGACAAAGCGCTACCTTCCCTCGAACAATTTGGAAAAAATTACTTTCGAGCTACACTATCTGAAAATTAATAAACAAATTCCGTTAAACTAATAATCTAATTACAAATTTGGAGCTACGAAACAAAAATATGAAATCCTTTTGTTTGATTAATGGAGTGAGTCGAAATGAGTCGTTATTTCTGAAATTGGTCTAAATCCACTTTTTGAAAGATTCACATGAAGGCGCTATCTCCACGATAAGATTTAATTAGGAAAGTTGTTAAAATGATATGTTAAAAAGGGGACTTCTACTTTAAAAAAACGGCTCAAATATCGTTAATAACCCCTTATAAAATCAAATTCATATTTTAGACAAACCAAACATTGAATTTAGAAAACATCCTTCAATCAGCAGTTATTTTTGTAAATAGAAAAAGAAACAATTTCTTGCCTTCGATAAATTCTGGAACTCTAGCAATTGAAGAGTATTTTGTTATCGATATCGTGAGTAGGATAAAATCGAAAAGCGCAGAGGACTAAGCTGATACTGCTTTTGTGAAAGCTAAAAGTGCTAATTGTTCTCTCATTTTTAATGTTTGCACTTAGGCTCGTATTCATGTGCTGTTATTTTTCTACTAGCGTAGGCTACAAAAACAAATCTTGTGAATGTTAACGATGAGACGACAATTAAAGGGAAGGACGACTAATCTCTCTGGGTTTTATTTTTCACAGCGAAGGCAATGAGTGCGAAGCTTTAGATCAGTCAATCAGTTCTAGGTGTAACCGTTTCGTTCGTCACTCAGAGCATGACCCGCTAGCGTAGACCCTAATTTATCTCTTTTTTAACGATGATATTACTTGAATGTTATACTAAGGACTAAGCTAGTGTAAGTAAGAGACATATTTATATATAAATGAAAACAACAAAAAAACTTACAAATACAAAGCTTGCTTATGGCACTTGTGCACTAAAGTAAATCATATTTATATTAGCGAATTAACAAAATGCATATTTGTTGTAAGGCAAAAGCTAACGTTCATTAAGCGTATTAACAAAGTAAAAAAAAAGGAAGAAAGAAAAAAAATGAGAAAACTAAAACACAAATTAACTCAATTACATTTCAGAGGGCGAGATCGTTTAGAATATTTTTGTATTTCTGTGTAATTTAAGGTTTGAGCAACATTTAGGCAAAAAAACAAAAATTACTGTTGATTTAAAACTTTTCGTCGGCTACACTGTTTGTGTTTATGTTCTGTTTATTTCTTAGTTCAATGTGAAATGGACAACAAATAAATGAGCTTCAGTAGTTAAAGAGAAATGAGATGTAGAGTCATTAACGTCACGTAAGGATCTTTTATTAACAAAGCAAATGCAACAATATAAGAAAAGACTTGGAACTATATACAAACGTTAGAATTTTCTGTTGGTTCACGAAACGATAAATGAACCTGCTTCAGATTTAGGGTAATTCTGCAAATGTATTTTATTTACCACAATTACAATCAATGACGTCACGAGTTTATTAATATTCTCTTATTATTTGTTGGATCTACAAATGTAACCCAGTGAAAAACCAAAAATTAATATATAAATGACTGCATCGCTTTTAATTATATTGTACATTGTATAAACAATAAAAACATTTCAAAGAAATCTTACATTGTTTTACTCATTTTATTTTTTAATATTATTTTAACAAGTTTCACCAGTATAACTTTTCCCAGGTAGGGCAATTTAAGATGGATATTTAAAAATTGAGCTTTAAAATTTGTCTTCAAAAAGTTTTCGATATCGAGTGCAGTAAATTGTGATTATTTCATGCATTTTTACTGTTTTAATTATGGTACAAAAAAGAAATGGGCATAAACATTTTATTTTAGAATTTGTGTTTAAAGTTAAGTAAATATAGATGGGATTATTCTGCCTCGATTAATCATATGATTAGTTTAAATCCGTTAATTCAATTTCTATCCCTCTCTACTTGTAAACGACTCATGTTTCACTTGCTTCAAATGCTCATAAATTCGTATATAAGTTTGAATTTAAATTTAAAAATTCACGTTATTCATTTATGTCTCTCAAAATTAATTTTCTAACAGTAGAAAGGTGTCGGCAGACGCAAAAATTCGGTTATCGGTAGTAAACAGTTCTGGAATTTGTTGGATACGTTAGATTAGTATTAGGAACAATTACATAATTTTTTTAAATCTGGATTTTATCATAGAATAATAAAGCTTACGCATAAAGAAGTCTCAACTCATGTAAGGAAACATCAACCAAATTCGGTTGGACTTGCGCTGAGATTACCTCGACCTGAAGCTTAAATTCACGAAATAATACACAAGGCTTTGATATTTGTCATGAACTTTGTGGAAAGTGGAATGCATTGTGACGTAACAGGATCAGCTTGAGCAAGCTTGAGAATTATTAAATAAACCCCGGCCAGTTGCGTGAGTAAAAACACTTCAGTGTTGTACATCTTAGGTTTTCGCGGGGGTAAGCGAGTCGTGGGAACGACAAGCCAGCATTGTATTGTATCATTATATCCTGTTACGTCACAATGCATTCCACTTTCCACAAAGTTCATGACCAATATCAAAACCTTGTGTATTATTTCGTGAATTTAAGCTTCAGCCCGAGGTAATCTCAGCGCAAGTCCAACCGAATTTGGTTGATGTTTCCTTACATGAGTTGAGACTTCTTTATGCGTAAGCTTTATTATTCTATGATTTTATGCAAATCACATAAGTGCTTGTTCCATTTTCAAATTTTTTCAACAGAAATTTTTCGAAGGTAAAATGTCATTTTGAATTAAAAAAAAGCCACCAAATGAAACCACAAATTCGTTAGATCCAAAAGTAGTATTATTTTGATTTCGAAATAAAGTAACAAAATCACTCTTAATGAGTAAGTTAATGAAAATATATCACATGTTCTCGGATTAAATATCAAAGGACTGGTAATTAATTTTGGAAATATAAAAGAAAATTATTTGGTGCATTATTCAAAGTTCTTGAGTGCAATTTAAGGTGCTAAAATACTGTCATCCAAAGAGGTAACTGGCTTGAGACGACGATCCAATCTAGAACAAGAAAAATTTTATATTAATATTATTGCTATGACACCCGCACAAGTAATATTTACCCTGCAAAACCGTTAACAATTTCCAGGACCTTGTCAGGATGACAAACAATAGCTGTTTTGGCCTGAGGAGAAAGCAACTGTGCTACGTATTTTGTACCAACCTCATCCAGCTGCTCTGTAGTTACCTTGTTGACTTGCTGTTTAAAAATAGAAGTTAGAAATTATGCTATTAACATAAAAAGTTATTCTAAAACAAACCTTGACAAGACCTTGATTGTAATCAGACGAAACTTTCTTAAAACTACACAGTAGACTCTGCACGACCAAAGTTCCAATGCTACGCTCCCTTTCAATTATTTCAAAAATTAAAGAGCTTCGCGCCGATTCGAGCAAGTTATCATCCCATTTCTTCTCGTTCAATTGGTTTTCCTGGAAGAAAAAGTTAGTAAAATAATTGTACCAAATAATCTCAGGCTGTTTACAATGATTGTCTTCGTTTCCTTGAAGGCCGCCACTGCATTTGTGGCTCGGTAAAGCGTAAGACACAGTAAGCCCTCATGCGGGCGAGGTACAATGTTATAGCCGTAGGCGAACCCTTGGCCTCTTATCTGACGCCAGAGAGGACCCTCAAGTTGCGTTAAATACTGCAGATAGAGCATAAGTGCCGGCAAATCGGGGTCCATGAAGTCGTTGAGAGACGGAGCAGCATGGAAAAGAAACGCACTTTCAACGGCTCCCAAACCAACGACGGTTCCTTCGAATTTCGGAACCACGCCCATCGGTTGAACAAGCTTCCAATCCGGCAATACGTGCAATCTAAACACCATCCTTAGCTTCAAATCAAAAAATAGTAATTTTTTACATACTTATATGCTTTGGGGTCTCCTAAGCTTGAGCATTGCAGAAAATCTACCCACGGATCCGACAACCGCCGTTTTTCCTCCATCATTTTCGTTAAATTTGCGGCTAAATGAATAGCAACGTTTTTCTGTTTTATAAGGCATTCACGAACCTCGTCCAATTTCTCGATGACACATTGAGCTTTCTTATAGTTGTCCATACTTTCTAGAAGATCTCCAAGGAACTTTTGCTGACGCAGCATAGAGCAGGATATAATGTTACTATCTAAAATTATATAATATAAGTACTGAAAAAGGAGAATTATATATAAATCTAAATTACGGTAATCATAGTACATAGCCTTCAACAAATCACGGACTACAGAATTTCCTTTACGTTTGGCTTGTGACACAGCGTTAAACATTTTCGACGCAACAACTTTAACACGTTCAGTTAAGAAAACAGTTGAATGCAAAAGTTCTCTCATCCATTTGACTCCAACTTCGTATTTTTTCGGATCAACCTGTAATCATTCGTAATTCGTAATGTTTAATAAAATTATGTTTCCATTCTTCTAAAATGTTTTTTGGTTTTTTAAATACATAGTTAATTTTCCATAGATTTAAAATATCGAAATAAAAATGCTCAAAATATATGTAGATGCGTTAAAACTGAGATTGCAACCTTAAACTATAGCTATTTATAAAATATTATTTATTTGGAACTTCTCTAAGACCAGTTGAGTGCCGTTTTTTTAAGGTAGTTCGATCTTCATTCGTTTTGGAAGAAGTAAAAAAAAATTCAATTTAACACTAGATTGCCCATTTGATTGTCATTTTGACTGCTTTTTCATTTCAATTAGTAAAACAAAATTATATTTATAATGTACAATTTGTTGGGATCATGGGACTTTTTATAAAAAGGAGAAGAAGAATCAATTGTATCATTATAAATATAATTTTCTTACTAATTGAAATTAAAAAGCAGCCAAAATGATTTCTTCGCGGGCAATCTAGTGTTAACTAAATGCTCTCAAAGATTTTTTTTTTGCCTGACCTGTTGTTTCTGGGAAAAAAATAGTTAAGGTATAAAAAAGAATTTATAGGATTACTCTCAAAGACCTGTTTAAATATATACCAATCGATTCTACAAAGTGTCCTCACGAGTTTTTTTTCCAATACTTGAATTCCAAGGCTTAGCGTTTAGAAGTCGTACAGCTTTATAATTTGTTTTAAAGAGCATTCTATTTGGACACGTTTGAAATAAAATTAAGAATCTTCGCGGATAACGTTTTCTTTTTAGTTTCTCACCTGCAACATTAAAACGGCAGTGCTGGAGAACGGACCGACACTAAACGAAGATGCCGTTTCTAATCCCAACCTGGTTCCAGATGCAATTGTATCTCTTTCAAGTGCTGCAACTACTTCTTCATACGGAATAAGTACGCCGTCTCGATTAACTGGTGATTCCATTATAAGTTCCAAAAACAGCAACAAGAATGGGCGCAACCCTTCTTTTAATTCATCAGTATTTAAAGTAACAATCATCTAAAAGAATTTCTTATTAAACAAAACAAAACAAAAGTTAAAATGTATATGAATACTTACATAAATAAAATTAGTATGAATATCATAAACTTCAGTGTATGTTGGAAAATCGGAAAAGTTAACAACCTTTTTAAGGATATTGGTAAACTTTTCCGGCTCTGAGGATTTAAATATCTGCAAATGGTGGAATTGTATGCCAGAGACTGATGGAACCGGCACTTGAGTCAACATTGATGCCGGTGGTTCATTCTGCAAAATGTTTAACTTTATTAAAAACCAAATTTTTCTGAAAGGTTCGTACAGACCTCGTTTTTTTCCATTGCTGCCTTTAAAATTTCAGCTTTTTTATCAAGACCTTCGCGGCCTAAAACATTTCGTTGTTTTTCAATTCGCTCAAGTTCCTCCTTGGACATTCTATTTTGTTCCTCAATACTTGGAAAAGCGCGAACACATACATGTGCACTCTATTTATAAAAAAAAAATTAAATAATATGTAAAAATAACGTTTATAACTTACATTGCATAAATATTTTTTTAGTAAATCAACCCAGTAATGCTCCTCTACCTCTAAGAAATGCTCTAACTGCCCCTTTACATCCAAACGTTGCTTAAACTGTTAGAAAATGTATGTAAAATATTTTTTTCATAAGATTGCATTTGCAGACTTACATCATCATTTTTTTCTCCGTATATCACATCACCGATTATTAGGAAAGCTGCCGTATCATGAGGATTACTTTCTAAATTGCTAAACGACTCCAGAATTTCGCGCTCAATTATGGATTTCATTCGTTTCATATCTATTTTCGCTTCGCCTTAAATTGTATTAATTTGATTGACCATATAAAAATTCTTTAGTTCAAAATCATTTTATACCTTTGGCAAATTTTTCAAGAATAATTTTCAACTTGCAATAAATTTTGTCAACTTTTGGAATTGGCACATTTTCGAAAATAAAATACAACAACGATTCACGATTCTCAATAATATAATGTGAAACCTGGAAAATGTTATAAAATCTTAGATACGTAATAATGATTAATATTTGGAAACTCACCCTGCTCGCGTATGGATCTTCAATTTCAACAAACTCCCTTTGAAGAGGGCTCACCGAGGTATCCGTCAAATACCTGAGTAATAGATTGCAACCAGTTATGTTAAGATAGTCCTTGACGCAGTTTGGTCCTCTGTAACCTACGTATACTAAACCACAATCCTCTTCGTCAGAAGGATATAAAACCTAAAAATTAAGTTACGAGCCTTTCTAGGTTCCCACTTATTTCAAATTAATACTTTAAAATCTTTGGATTCTTCTAAAGGAGGTACAGCAGTTTGCCAAGGTCGGTTAAAAGGCTTCTCGTTTCTCTGCAAAATGTTTTAGTAAATATATTCTTTATAATATAACTCTTATTTTATTTTATTACATTCTTCACAATTTTATCTTCTACTGGCTTAAGTGCTTCAAAGACTCTTTCCGGAGATACTCTTCCAGTGATAATTATAGTTAGATTCTCTGGTCGGTAAAAATCTGCATGATAAGCACGAACCTGTAAACAATAAAAGGTTATATTGGTTAAAATTGGAAAATTTGTTTATTTTAAGGAGATGCAATATCTGGAGATGAGGCATATATTCCATAGATTGCTAGAATGGGCGGAATTTTTAGTTTATTTCATAAAACCGTATAAATGAAAACACAAAAATCTGTTTATTGATGTTTTCTTTTTCTGAAAAATCCCCAAAATTAAATACTTTTTCCGGCCCATGCTTTGATTAGTTTGATGATCGTTTAAATTTATATACGATTTTTTCGGTGATTGTTTATTTGGTTTCGACTTTGATTTATAAAGTTGGCAGTAGCTTTTAGCTTGGCGAATTTCATAGTATCATATTAAGTCCCTGAAAATGTGATATTTTGTCTATTGATATTATTAACGTTTAAGATAGTTGTTTAAGTGATTTGAGTTTCGCATCAATACAGATGTTCAAGATGAAAAAAATGTTATGGAGATTATTTTTAAATTTTTGTTTGGCTCCAATGAAATTGTTTGTGCCGAATTTTTGGCCAAACAATTAATTATTGCCGAAACATCGTGTTCTTTAAATATGGCACTGTGCGACTTTGTTTTGTTATCACTGCTTAATCTGCTGCTCCGGAGAAAACATTTTCAGTAATAGAGTCCATAAAAAAATTCGGTAAGGCGCACAAAGTCATTCAAATATGATGCAATTAGAAAATTATCTTTTTTCATTCTCGATTCAGGGGCTGAAAAGTTCTAAATATATAAAATTAATTAATTTACATATATATGTATATCTTGCAGAATCAAAAGGCTATTAAAATCCAAGGAATGCTGAATTTTAACAAACGTTGTCTAAAGGTAGCTGAGGACCTTTCAAAGTTTCAGTTGATTTCACTTGAGCAGATAAGGATTTGTCAGAGAACAAGAATGTGCGCATAGGTGTCAAATCCTTGATTTTTTATATTAATGAACTTCATATTTGAACTGATAAGTTAATAATCACACTACATTGTTAGATACCTTTTCGTTGTTCGTGCTCGTCCGCAGGTTCTTCATAATTCCACCAGTTTCAGCGGAATAGCCGCAATCAGGATACGCGGCTCGAAGCAGTTGGAGGCTGGCTCTAGACTCGCCAGTGTTTTCACGACCTTGCATTTCACAATAAACGACCCCGCCATCCTCTCCTTCACCAGTTATGTGGTGGACCTCGGTAAGAAATCCTGAGTCCTGCCCGGGAAAGGAGTGTTCGTTTATTTTTTTTAATAAGTGTAATTGAAGCAGGTAGTCAAACTTACAGTGAGCGTTGGATACAAAATGTGGTCTAAATAGATAGGCATCAACTTGAGGAATCCATCGCTTCCCGCGGTGGTCATAGTGTAGCAGGTGTGGTCTGTGTCAGTCCAGGCATTGGTTCCAGAGGCTAAGCAGCGGTTGGCGAGCAAGTCCAGGACGCCTTTATAAGGATACTCCTGGGAGCCAAGGAATATTAAATGCTCCAAAGTATGCGGAAGGCCATCGTCGTCATGCGCCTCAGTGGCTGCACAATTGGGCGGAATTAAAAATTATAAGCACTTGATCGCGATGGATTTAATGAAAAGTAGCAAGAAATCGTGATTTTTAGATCAAGCGTAAATAAATAAACTTATTTTGAACCATCGTACCAAGGGTGAAGTGCCCGGTGACCACAGGGCCCTCAACATCTGCTAGGACCACTGTGAGACCAGACTTCTTCGATTTGAATTTTTTGACGTCAATGAAATCGTTAATAGTTGTTTTCGCAATCTCCGAAAAAGTGTGTTCAACATTTTGCGGCATCTTGACTGTTGTCCTCTCCAAATTTAATGAAGGAAACAAGAATTTTTACTACGGATTTTGAGCTAAACGAATTACAAATTCCGAAACACCTCCCAACTGAGTGACGTTAGACAACTCGAAGATGACTTGTCTGACAGTTATATCTTCTTCTTTTCTCCACTCTTTCGCACGGAGTACCCATGTAAGCGATGAATTAGCGGAGACACACGGACGTGCAATGGAGTTATAACGGATTTAATGAGGATCGCGCAAGAGGCAAAAAGTAAAAAATCTCGTGACCTCCTGCTGGAAAGATGATGTAAACTTTGTTAATTGTTTGCTTTCAGATGTTTTTAGACAGAATGCAATAAAGTGTTAATTGTTTAATGCTAAAAGTAATGAATAGCCATTCCTTGTCGGAAAAGTGAAATTTAAAACATTTTCGAAGTAAAATATTTCGGTAAGTATAAATTTTTTTAGGGGAGAGTGGGGTGATTACGGACACCAAAGAAAAATGGGAAGTCATCCCTACACAATTGTAAAAAGTCAAATTTTAATTAATTACATACTTAAATAATACTTGGCTATCATGTAAATACAAAATTGGGGTCAACTGCAATCGCTGTCGCAGACTGACATGAAGTTGGCGGCAATTCTTACAAACTGCCTTCTGACTGAAAATTTTCCTTTTACAAACTGCCTATCGACTAAAGATTTTTACATACTACACAAATTGTTGCTTGTCTTAGCATGAAAAAGGTATTTGTTTTAAATCTATTCCACAAATGCGTGTTTGTCTGCACGTGAAAAAATTTTGAAATGAAACCAACTTCAGACAGCGACAGCGATTGCAGCTCAGATCAAAGCACTGACATATAGAAATGGACTACTCGTCCCATACAAAATGCCTATGAAGCGATGGTGCACTTTCTCGTTCCCTCCTGCTCGCACGAAAAAACGATTTTTAACGACAAACAATGTCAAAACTGCTGAACAGTTGCGGAATGCTGAATTGTCACTTTTGAGAACTGTCATAACAAAAAGTTAATTTTTTGCTATTTAGAAAATTTCTTGTTTTATGAACGAATTTAGCGTACTTTTCAATTGAAATGTGAATATAGCAGTGCTATTATTGTTTTTGTTCACGAGCATGACGAAGTTATCGCGAAAATATCTTAATTTTATAAAATACGTAATGTGTTTGGCAACTCTTGTGGCTGGCAGAATTGGCCATTTAAAAATTGTGTTTTACAATTTAATTAAATAAATGTTTCACACGAAGTTCCTACTTTGTATTATTTAATTTAAAAAGCAAATTCTGAATTGTTCAAATCGACTTATTCTCAAAGCAGTAATTATTTGGCCAGTTTAGCCACTCAACCAACGTGAAATCCTTTCTTCAAGCTGAGGAAAATAGAAAATTTTCATGCATTAGGGTTCTTTCTGGCCGGAATCACAGGCGTTCAAAGAGAGCACATTGCAATTCAATAACAAAGTAACAAAATAATATGTGCTGCCTGTCTCAATTTGAGTAGAGTGATATTGGTCAGGCGTCTTAAAAATTAACATATTTATAATTTTTCCTTTTGTTTTTACCGCCATTATTATTTATTAATAATTTAAGGACTATTTTCGTTAATATGGAAATTATTAACGATAAAATTACTATGTAGACTTTGTTCATTTAAAGATCATAAATACTTATTTTTCAATTTGTTAATTTTTAACTACCTTTAAGCCTTCCAACCACGACAAGGTTTCACTCACTGGAAGGATCTGGAAAAAAGTTTAATTCTGTTTAATCTAAAATTGCTATTACCATTGCATTTCCTAAAATATCCCTTTTCCTGTGGATTGTCCTGTCCCTTTTGCGATGTTGATTGTCCCCTTGATGATGTTGAATTTTAACTCGTCGACTGTTGATCAGAAAAAACTGTGAAACGATGTTGAAATATTACCTTTTATTATTTTATGCATCTTATATACCTCCAAGTTACACAGTAAAAGCAGGATGACAGCAGTTTGATTATATTGCAGGATCTGTAATAAAATTATGATTAGGAAGCCAAATTACATTAATATAATACAATTTAGTGATTACCTTAAGTATCTAGTATCCTTAATTATAGTGTTATATCCTGATATGAAATATTGCCTTCTAAGCGGTTTATTTCGCACGATTTTAATTCGATTTATGACTTAATCAAATTGAAATTTATTTGGCTCTGTGGAGTTCTCCCAACTATGTTGGGAGTCCACAAAAGTCAAATAATGGACTGCTTCCAACAAATCCAATTTCAATTTGAATTTAGTTATGCCGCCAAATTATATAGCGGGATAACTGATTGCGAATTAGGTGGTTGTTTTTCAAATTTGTTTGTTTGGCAATATATGACAGCTTTATTTTCAAATATGAGTATATAATACTCTTTGTTAGTTTGTAGATATGGTTATTATCTACTTCTGACTCTTTTATGTGTTCATCTAGAACTGTGAACAAATTTGAAATATTCAGTGTTTTCAAAATTTGTATAGTTGTTTTCTCTATTATATTTTTCGTATTAAGACTGAAAGCATCAGATCTTAATAGGGTTTGCACACTTTTTTCTGTATGAAGGCATACTTTAACGACATCACAAGAGGCCACCACAAGTCCACCTCTTGTTTTTTGAAGTACAAGGTCGCTGTACATTGAGCCAGTATTTTCTGCCAGTAGAGCAAATTTGCATTCTTCGCATTTTAATACTCTATTTACCATTCTAACCACATAACCGCTGATGTAACCAATTGCATTACCTTGAAATTCGGATACTCTGTGGGAAAGTATCTCCATCAGGTAATCAGTTTCCTCACTCACTGGTTCTACTTCCGGATTAAGCTCATCCCTAGAGTCCAAAATCATGTTGTGTCCTATTTTGTGTTTCATAAAATAAATTTAATATATAATTATTGAAAAATTTTTTTAGAAAATCCTTACCATTCTTTGTGACTGTCATTGAACTCGATGATATATTCAATATACGGCAAGCATCTAATTCAATTGCATTGCCGGTTGAACTCTTTATCTGCGCATGGATCAGCAAACTTTTCATTGCTGCAACAAATTGTCTCGCAGTGGGATTGTTGTTCCAACCTGACCTACTTCTAATGGCACAAAAGAAAAGTTCGAGGTGGTCTTGACTCATTTTGTACGACAAAATATATTTCAGATCTTGCTTCTCAATACAGATATCTTGAAACATAATTTTTAGGATTTCTAGCCCTACCATAATACCTTGGAAGCCAGTTCTAATTCTTGACTGGTATATGGGTTGTCCATATTTCGTTTTCAGACTTAAAATGTAATCCTGAATTATTTTAATTTGTCGCTTTCTTTCTTCGAAATTATTAAGCCGTAATGCAGCTTTTGAACCCTTTGCAAAGGGGTTTCTAGAGTTTAGCAAATCAAAGGCAAGGTCGACCATTCTTATAAACTCTACAGTCGCTTCACTATCGCGAAATTCTGGCAGTTTCAATCTGTTAGCGCAAAATTCAATTGCGTCCGCGACGCTCGCGCTAAGGGTTTGAGCAGCGAGCTTGACCTTCATCTTGTTTTTTCTCCATTCAAGATGTGCTTTGGTCAACTTATTTCCCAGCTTCAAGTCTTCCTTTTCTTGTAAGCTGTACAACTGTTCTATATATTTCCAGTTTATCTCACCTTTTATCGAAACCATAGTGTCGTTACCGAAATGGTTTCTTATTAATTTAATACAATGACAAGCATCGATCATTGTATAAATTTTCTTATGTGGACTTGTAGGGGTGGTGAAATATGGTTTTGGATCTGGGAATTCTATTTTACTACCCAGAATTTGTAGCATTTTTTTGTTATAACTTGGCCCATCGCAAGTTAAGCATGCTACTTCCACCTCAATGTCCTGAAGACGGGTTACTGCATCTAGGACGAGGCTAGCTCTCTCATTCGCATCTAAGCTATGAATGAGAAAATATGCAATTGGTAGTTTCCAACTGCCGTTCATAGAAACTACCATAAATACATAGGCTTCCGTGGCTTCATCTTCATTGTTTGTTGAAAAATTGAAGCCTAAATCAATAAAACCTCTGGTTTGGTTGCCGAAAATTTCAATTTTTTTCATTATGCTCATTTCATCCACTACTAGTGTGCAAACACATTTTTTTTCTTGGCTTTTCATTACAGCCACTTTTGCTTTTAAAGTATTAAAAGCTTCATTTAAAAAACCTGGCTCACAATCCACGCTCGAATACCATCTCTTCACCGTGGATGGATGGGGCAGAGCCTTTTGGAAAACCTCTCTTATATAGTTATAAGCCTTCGGAGAATAAAAGTGGACTGTGGCAGCAAACTGTCTTAAATCTTCGCAATAGGTACCTGATTCTCCAGTTAACCTTTGCAGAAGGGCCTTTGGTATTTTCATTTCGGCATCTTCTAAACACTTTGCCACCCTTTCATTAATTATGCCCTTTTTAGTTAGCTCGGCAATAATACCTTCTTTTGACTCGAGCATTTTTTGTGAACGGCATAATTTCCTCTTAAGGTTTTGGTTTTTAAGGCTAAGCAATGACCGTTTCTTTTTTGGCTTAGCGACATTTTCACTAATCTCACGGTGTTCTGATTCTTCCTGTTTTTGAAAGATGTTGGAAAATATTTATTTAAATTAAAAATATGTGTGTGGATATTAGGTTCACCTTTAAGAGGTTTTGATTTAAATTTTTTTTTTATGAAACGTTTTAAGATGCCTTTAAAGTAACTTTTGTCTATTTAGTACCCAAAATAAACTGACAGAAAAGGTTTTGTAGTCGATACTTAATTCCAATTTAGAAAATTTAAATGTTTATGTGGAAAAATATTTATTATTGTATTTTTTGAATACACAGAGAATTTACATTCAAGTAGGTACTATTACACTATTAAAACTTAAGTTTCATATATTTTTTACTATATAGGTAAAGATAAAGATTATTATTTTAAAAAATTCTTTATTTTATCATTACAAAGATAATAGATAGAAAACTACGAATTATATTAAATATATTCTATCTAATCTATGGAGTAGAACAATTAAAGAGGCACTTTCCGCTTATTCGAAAATTAGAATTAATGAAAATGTGTTCAACATCTTGAGGTGGGATTTTCATTTATTGTAAAAATAAATATCGCTTAAGAATAACTTAAAAACTTGATAAGCTTATTAGTTTATCTTAATATTTATGCGTAATAATACTGTTTTATATGTAGTATATTTATAATTATAAACAAATAAAAATTTATATATGTATTTATAAATAATTAACTTACATTAATGAAATCAACAGACATAGGTATTGCATTATTTTGGAGACGGGTGCTGAACTCTGTTTTCCTAATATCGTCGTCATCAAAATGAAGACTGCAAATCCTTGAGAATGTGGTGACTTCGCCTTCATTAATTTGCAAGGCATTACACCAGGATTCCAGTAGCCTCCTCTTCGTGGGAAATCTATTATAATAAATAATATAATATAATAAATTTTAATATTATATGGAAGTAAAGGAAAATATAAACAAATAACTTAAATTGTCTTATTATTTACCTGAAAAAGTGAACGGGTATGTCTCCACTTCCCCAAACACTTGGACAATTGGGTGCCATGCAGTATACGTATATGGTTATTAGTAGTTTTTTTTTTTCTATAAGAATAGCAAGTGAAAGTTTTAAATATATAATTATAATGATAAATTTTTTCGTCGAATAAAATTACCTCAATAATCAAATTGGCTTTAATTTAAAATATCCATCAAATGGATAAAGTTATTTGCTCTTTAATGCAGCAGAATATAATATAATAATGGGACTAAGCATTATGTGTCAGTTAATTTTTAACAAATAGAGTGAAAAATAATTTGTCCTCACAGCCAAATTGATTTTTGATCTAAAGATTAAAGTTATCGGCCCTAAGTTGATAGAAAAAAAATGATTCAGCCAGTGTCGTCAGAATTCTAATATAAATAAATAAATAACGAGCATTTTAAAATCTTAAAAAAAATTATTTTTGAAAGAAATTTAGAAGGACACCCCAAAAACAATTGGTAAGAGTTCTCTCTAAAAATAAATTCTATAAATTACATGGCTGCAATGAAAAATTAAATTCTACAATCTAAGGCCCAATTTGTAGATATACTTTAATTAATAAGGATAGTTAACGACTGATGTATTATTATAAAACTATCTATCAGTATACCCCATATGCCGTCTAAAAATTGAGTTTAAGGTTTGAAAGAAATAAACTTACCGATTTATCAATGCTATGCACTTAATTATTTTTCAACAAGCACTTTAAATCACACTGAAATAACTTGAAAATCACACACTTTAAAATCACTTCTAAAATCTGCTCTCGACAATTAAATTGCTCAACGGCAAATTACTCGCCAATTCCTGATAACTTTCATTTTTTGGCGCGAGAATGAAAAACAGCTTACGCATAAAAGAAAAGCTTTTAACGTAAACTAGGATTAAAAAAAGAAGTAAATCAAACAAGCTTTTAAATTAAAAATATATTTTATTACTAATTTTTCGCTACATATCATGATAATTTATAACATTATTATTAGATATATTTTCTTTGTAATTTTCGTTGCAATTTGTATACGATTCTTAAATTTCTGCCAACAACAAAAGCTCTTTATTGAAAAAAGCTGTGTTAAGTTAACCTATAGCAATAAAACATTTTCTCAATTTATAAAAAAAATTGTTTACAAAAGCACTAAATCATCTAATAATTCATTTAATTTAATTCTTTAATTAGGAAGATGCGAGTACGCAATATGTGCCATGTTATATATATATAGTGGAGAAATGGAAGTTTGAGCATTTTTATAAATATTTTATTGAATTTCAATCTATTTACATGTTACAATAATAATTAAATAATTTACAAAAATATCTTAAGAAATATGAATTCAAAAATTCACGTCGCATTCAGCTCTCGCTGAGTTGCGGAAAAAGCGTATGTCTGCAATGCGAAGAAAATAGACAGAGATATACTCAAAAAAGCTACTTATATCTGAACTCTCCTTAGGTGAGAACTGTCAAAAGGGTGCACCATTTGAGACAGCAAATCGAGTAGTCCATTTCTATATGTCAGTGGATCAAAGAGTACAGGATAGGAAATTCTGTGTAAAAGCCGTGTACGTGAGTGAAGCAATTTCCCCTCTTCAGAGCTCGTAGGGGAATTCGTTTTTCACATAAGAGTGAAGGAGAAAGCGCCGGAGCCTCTTGTCAAAACCGGAGCCTCTTGTCAAAAATCACTGACATATAGAACTGGACTGCCGATCCAATGCAAAATCGCACCTCAAAACTAAGACGACTTTTTGACATAAGATTCCTATCTCTTTCCCCCATCCGGCCCCCAGGCGAAGTGCATATGTAAGACAAAATAGAATATGTTTTTATATATCTGACTCTTGTGTTCTTCCGGCCCCGAGCTGGTTGGTGTCGGAATGTTTTTTAACAATTACTCAAAATATAGGGCGAATTGAAAGGGGCTGTTTTGTGACAACTTATATTTATTTATTTTCTTTATTTTAACATACATTGCAAATAATTTAATGTGTTTTTATACCATGAGTTTTCCAAGGTAGGCTTGCATCTCCACTTAAAATGGTTTGCATTTCCACTTAAAATGGTCTCACTTTTCGACCGTCGATTGGCAGTCCAGTTCTATATGTCAGTGGTCAAAAATGCTTTTACCGCGGCGTGATAGTGGGGGGCTACCGTAGTGACGGCGCGTATAAAAACTGCACAGTGGGGCTGTGATTCATGTTGGCTTAGTGCCCCTTTTTTCTTCTTTCTACTTATTTCGGCGGCACTGTGCACACACACCAAAACGTAAACCAACTAACACAACACGGGAATTGCTTCACCTAAATTTTCTAATGTCCTATCCTGTACTCTTTGATCTGAGTATTGCAGTCTTACCCAAAATTGTTTTGCAATAACATGTCATGTCATGTCATAAAAAACAAAATTAGCCGGGGCGGGGACGTGGGGTGATTACGGACTTTGAGGGGTAATGATGCACACGCAGTAGAACCTCGATTATCCTTATCGACTTATTACATAAGCGCTTTAACTCCCCAGACTAACAGTAACAATAGTATTAAGTTTATATACTTCGTTTGGAATTTTTATTGTCGTGTATTGTCAATAATACTTCATTTTTCCTAATTAGAGCCGCCTTATTGGATCCGCCATATTGGCTCCGCCATTTTGAATTTTTTAATGGGCCAGGTAGGATCTGAAAGCTTATGACTCAAGCTAAAATTTAAGCACTTGTACGTCTTTGTAGGTGCTCCCTAATTTTGGACTGAGAAGTGATCCGGTTGACGCGATTTGACCCATATATATATATATATATATATATATATATATATACATTATATATTATTATTATTATTATTTTATTATACATACATATTATTAATACGTGAAGGGAAAACTTTGTACCCCTTTTTAAGCATATTGGACAGACGGAGGAGTGTGAGATTTGGAATAGTTAAAGTTTATATAGAGAAGGAGTGCAGAGAGCTAAAATTTTAATATAATGTGTGTTACAAATAAATTAAATTCAATAAAATAAATTCATTATTTACGTTCATATTGTCTATTTCAAACGCATAGTAGTCTGTGGTCAAACTGTCGTAATTTTATTATTGACAGTGCCAATTTCAAACACATTATAGTAGGCTGTGTTACATTCGTATTTTTCGTAGTAGCCCCAGTAGATCGAATTTCGACCACAGGGCGACCACTAGCATCTATAATTATGTCCGTAATTAACCCATATTGATTCAAATGGAAAATGCACTGTCCGCAATTACTCCTCAAACTCAAACACATAAGCAAGAACATTTAACATAAAATCTATTATAATGATACAATTCCCAAGTTAACTGGTCCATTTTGTCCAGTGGAATACTGTTAACTAAACTCGATAAAGATCTGATATTGTTGATTCAAATAATACTAGTAACAGGTCAAAATAATTCATGGGATAATTAAAAAATGGCTCAAAATCATGTATTGTAAATTTGCCGAAAAATGAGTAATGCTTTGGTAATAAAAATACCTGAAATTAATGTTTTGGAAGAACCCAATTACAATCGAACGACTTTATGAAGTAATTTCGTGATATAAACACCAAAACGTAATAACCCGCTGTCCGTGTTTATCCCACTCTCCCCTACATAAAATTCTTGCATATTCATTTATTTGGACCTCAAAAGAATGTACGATTTTTCGTTTCTAAAATCTTGAGGTCGTTAATTAAAAGTAAAACGAATATTTTTTTATCATCGCATAAAAAGGTTGTAGATAATTCGATTTTTAAAAAATTTAATGAAGCTTGATTTCATATGGAATACTCCGTAAACAACTTATTAACTGAATGTTAATATCATACCTCTATATCCTTAAATATTGTTACAATTGAGCCGTTGAGAAACATAGTGGCGTAAGTCAACAATTTTTAAAAACTGAGTTAAAAAATAATATACATACATGTTTTTTATTTTTATTTATTTATTTTTTTTCATTATTATGTAGTTATTCTTATGTAAAAAATAGAAATATCATGTTTTGATACGATTTGATGGAAATATCATGATTTGTACCGAAGTGGCCTATATAGAAATAAGTTCTTTTTACAAAGGTTTGCAATGGTTTGCAAGCAAGAGTTAATGAAAGATTTTTTAAAACCCAATATTTTCAAAAATGCTAGTCGGCATAACATAATGTTCCTTTTTTGGTTATTAAGCTTTAAATCATATGATAGTTTATTTCATATATATTTCAATTTGTTATGAAATATTTATTTGTACATATAATAAAAAATTACCAAAATGTTGCCCATAAGAGGCATAGTTTTCGCATTTTAGAATCGATTCTCAGTTTTTATATTAAGTTAGTCTCTCCTATAATGCGATTTCCCACAACACGGTATGTATTTTCAAGGAACGTACATACATACATATCTAGCGTGTTGTAGGAAGTGTGTCTGTATTATAGATTGAAAAATTTTATATTTTATCTAATTTGCAGAAATAAATATTTGTTATAATTTTTGAAAAAAAAAATTGTTATGTACATAAAAATATTTATATACGTATAACATACATATGCATAGATAAATAATTTTTATGTGTAAAAGTTTTTAGCGTTCGTATTCAATACATATTTTATGTTCCTGTAGTTTTGAAAGGTTTTTTTTTCATCTATTTTTCATAGATGAATATTTTCCTTGCAGTTTTCATTTTGATGTAAACTTATGTAAAATGTGCAGAGAGGAACTTTTTCTAACATTTTGTTTTAGAAATATCATCAGCTTCAAATTATTTACTAAATAACAAGTTTAAAAACGTTGAAAAAGGAAAAGGGAAAGTTTTATCTTTGCATTAAACGCCAGATTTCGAAAACTAATTAAAATAATTTATTTCCAAATTTGATAATTGAATATATACTTTATGTTCATTACTAACATCTTTGGGTTATTTTGGTTAGAAAGAAGTGAAAGTGTTCGATTACTCAGTTGTTCGGTTGTACGTATGGCTGCCAGACATTAATATATTTGCTCTGTTTCCACACGTTTTGCAGGCATTACGTACACGTTTGCATGTGATTACGCAGTTTCAGCCCCAAGGCAGATAATTAATTTTGTACTAATTTTTCCAAAATTTTCGCCGTAACAGTTACATCCCAGTAGGAAATTGAGGAATCGATTACCTTGCTTACGCATGTTTTCATGTATGTTTAAGGAAAAATGGTAACCCATTACCAAGGAAGAAATGGTAATGCAAAACGGAAGGGATAGCGAACGAAATTTTCGAGAACAGCAGCAAGCCACTTGCGACTGCGTAGTGCGCAATCCAAAAAGTTTTCTTTTCTTTTCATTGTTAGTTCAGGTTTGGTAGGGACCACACGTGTTGAGTTGATGCACATTGATTGAGTCGTTGTTCTTGAAAGTGGTATAAGTCCAATTTTTAAAAAATTCACATTAAGAATTAACTAGTGCTGCTTTTGAAACAATATGATAAAAATGGACTTACACCACTTTCAAAAACACCGGGTCGGGTCAATTAGGAATTTCGACATCGATTCCCTTCCAGGGTTGCCATTATGCATGAAACTGCATTGATTCTATCATCGATTCCGGGTAATGCAAAAAGTAGCTGGTATCACTTACCGCCCTAAGACATCGCAATGTAAAAGTCATCGATGTGGTATTGCAAAAAAGATCTGTTTTCCATTACCCGTATATAATACAGCATCGATTCTTTATACCATCCGTTTCCCACTGGGATATGAATGAACTAAGTTAATACTCTTAAGAGTGGAAAGGGATCTGATAAAGTAATTGTTTATTTATCTGCCAATTTTTACTGGAAAAAAATCTAGAATTTAACAATTAAAATAGTTTTTGATATTATTCCCAGTGGGAAACGGATGGTATACGGAATCGATGCTGTATTATATACGGGTAATGGAAAACAGATCTTTTTTGCAATACCACATCGATGACTTTTACATTGCGATGTCTTAGGGCGGTAAGTGATACCAGCTACTTTTTGCATTACCCGGAATCGATGATAGAATCAATGCAGTTTCATGCATAATGGCATGCCTGGAAGGGAATCGATGTCGAAATTCCTAATTGACCCGACCCAGTGTTTTTGAAAGTGGTGTAAGTCCATTTTTATCATATTGTTTCAAAAGCAGCACTAGTTAATTCTTTATGTGAATTTTTTAAAAATTGGACTTATACCACTTTCAAAAACAACGACTCAATCAATGTGCATCAACTCAACACGTGTTGTCCCTACCAAACCTGAACTAACAATGAAAAGAAAAGAAAACTTTTTGGATTGCGCACTACGCAGTTGCAAGTGGCTTGCTGCTGTTCTCGAAAATTTCGTTCGCTATCCCTTCCGTTTTGCATTACCATTTCTTCCTTGGTAATGGGTTACCATTTTTCCTTAAACATACATGAAAACATGCGTTAGCAAGGTAATCGATTCCTCAATTTCCCACTGGGATTGAAACAAATTTTATTTTCGACTTGCAGGTTTATTTGTAAAAGACCAACGACTTTTTAAACTATTTAATATAATTAGTTGGAAGTTTAAGTTTATTTTGACGCCATATAAATTCAATAGGTAATGTGTTTATTAGTAAGAAAAAATTTGCGTTCATAGTTAAGAAATTGCAGGATTCATAAGACACTACTTCTAATAGCAACATTTATTTCAAAATTTTATAATTTTAAAATCCTAAAATAACATAGGGAGTTATTATTATTTAATTAATCTGGTCTTTACCTTAATAAATACCCATTAATTGTTGTTATATACCCCAAATCAAAACCCATCTAGTTTTTACATTCTGGGTCAGAATTATCTAAACGTACGCCATAAATGGACACTTCGTAGTCAAAACTGTTGCCCCATGATGTTGTAAAGTGAATGTCAATATGATCCTGACCAAGGCCGCCCTCATCAATTGTATAACTGGCCGTATTCGAATTATAGTCAATATAATGAAATTGAGTTATATTATAATATGACCGTTCGTCTTCCTAAGAAAAATTACAAATTAAATTATTGAAATCGTTTTATAGAAATTTTAAGTACTTACTTTATCTGGGTAAACGGCGTGCGAATGGCCATAAAGAAGAGTGTTTTCTTGTTGGTAAAGTATTCTCACTTGACATTTGTTATAAGTACCTTCGACAACATTTCGATACCATTCCCTTGAATAAGTATCGGTAAGGCCCAGAAGAGCGATTATTATACTTAACAGATATTTCATTGTGAATCAAAAGAAATGTTCTGGTGCTAAAATATTCTCGAAGTTAATCTTTCTGAACAGGTTTTGCTGCAAAACTGCAACTGAGACTAAGTACTGGTCTTATCAACATTTATATATTCTTTTACGAAGAAAATTTTTCAAAAAAAAATTGTAAAGCATGGATAAATATTAATTATTTAAAAATATATGTATATAGGTATTTGTATAGTTGTATAGTTTATATAGTTGTATAGTTTGTATAGTTGTATAGCTTCAATAGAAAAACTGGAGTTTTATCTCTTTCAAATTGAGATCGAACTTGGTTTTTACTAGGTAAGAATTAAGACGGTGCTATTCAATGTTCTGTGACACTTGTCTAATATTCGCTGGGGAAATCAAATATAAGGATGTAGTTCATTTTCAACATTTATACCATACTAATAAAAGATTCAACTATAATTCAAATATCTTATACTCTAATACTTTTGCAACAAAACCAGGTAAAATAAATACGGGAAGATCTGGTAAATTAAAAAGAACAATGAAATGACGCAAAAATATGCCGTACTTTTAACTAAGCCTAATGAAATGTGGTTTGACTTCGGCAAGTGAGGCTTATTTGCTTAAAAATATTAAAAATTGTATCTACTTGCAAATAAGCTGTACGGTGTTCACTTTTCTCCGACTACAAGTTCTTTCTAAAGTTTTTCGTATATTGAAATTAATTTGAAAATATTTATATAATTAGTTTTGCTTTATTAATGAAATTTTGCTAAATAAATTTGTAACTTGGATATATGATTTTATATTTATACTTTGAGCATCGTGAAAATAAATGTGCATATTAAAAAATAGTTTAACAAGTTAAATTAAGTGATAAGAAGGATATTTTTTTTATTCATAACTCGAGATGGTTTTATACCCTAAAGAGACAACGCTCTAAATTATGATTTACTAAATGAGTCATTTAGCATAAATTACTAAGTGAAGTGGTGACACACAGCCACTTCTTAATTAGAAACGATCGGCTGTTAGTTGTGACGCGTGCGCGAAAGTTATACTTGTTATTTTCAATGGAGAGTGCATAGTAACCATAGTAAACAAGTATAGAAAACTGCTGAATTCTAACTCATTTTTCGTCATTTAGGTATAAATGATGAAAAGAATCTGGTCATTTAGTAAATAAATAAATAAATAAATAAATTGAAGGGTCACGGAAATTTTAAATATCACACATAATATTTTTTTTTCCGATCGAAAATGCTCCAATTGAGGACATGACTAAAAACAATAAGAAATATTTTATAGTCCGAAAAAATTCAAACAAGACCTGCTAGTTTTTCTTCAACAGCGAAAGACGCAACCTTTTTCCATAAGTACGATAAGAACGTATGTTGGATTGGGAATTCCCGCAATTAAACGAAACATAATGATAATGAGCCAATTGCTGCTGTAAATAACTAATAATTATATTTTTGAGTAGCAGAACAAATTTAATAGTTTCGTAGATCAATTGAAGGCGGAAGAGTTACTGTATTTATTTGCTGGCCCTTAGTTTTGAAAGAACACGTGTATAAGAATTTAAAAAATTTGAATAGTCAATTTTAATTAATAAAGTAAAGTTGCGATAATTGCACATTTTAAGAAATATGGCTCTGATTTTGACCTTCACAGTTCAAACATTTGGCCTAAGAACCTTACGCGATGGTTGGTATGTAGGTGCTCCCAAATTTTGGACTGAGAAGTGATCCGGTTGACGCGATTTGACCCATATATATATATTATATATTATTATTTTATTATACATACATATTATTAATACGTGAAGGGAAAACTTTGTACCCCTTTTTAAGCATATTGGACAGACGGAGGAGTGTGAGATTTGGCATAGTTAAAGTTTATAAAGGAGTGCAGAGAGCTAAAATTTTAATATAATGTGTGTTACAAATAAATTAAATTCAATAAAATAAATTCATTATTTACGTTCATACTGTCTATTTCAAACGCATAGTAGTCTGTGGTCAAACTGTCGTAATTTTATTATTGACAGTGTCAATTTCAAACACATTATAGTAGGCTGTGTTACATTCGTATTTTTCGTAGTAGCCCCAGTAGATCGAATTTCGACCACAGGGCGACCACTAGCATCTATAATTATGTCCGTAATTAACCCATATTGATTCAAATGGAAAATGCACTGTCCGCAATTACTCCTCAAACTCAAACACATAAGCAAGAACATTTAACATAAAATCTATTATAATGATACAATTCCCAAGTTAACTGGTCCATTTTGTCCAGTGGAATACTGTTAACTTAACTCGATAAAGATCTGATATTGTTGATTCAAATAATACTAGTAACAGGTCAAAATAATTCATGGGATAATTAAAAAATGGCTCAAAATCATGTATTGTAAATTTGCCGAAAAATGAGTAATGCTTTGGTAATAAAAATACCTGAAATTAATGTTTTGCAAGAACCCAATTACAATCGAACGACTTTATGAAGTAATTTCGTGATATAAACACCAAAACGTAATAACCCGCTGTCCGTGTTTATCCCACTCTCCCCTACATAAAATTCTTGCATATTCATTTATTTGGACCTCAAAAGAATGTACGATTTTTCTTTTCTAAAATCTTGAGGTCGTTAATTAAAAGTAAAACGAATATTTTTTTATCATCGCATAAAAAGGTTGTAGATAATTCGATTTTTAAGAAATTTAATGAAGTTTGATTTCATATGGAATACTCCGTAAACAACTTATTAACTGAATGTTAATATCATACCTCTATATCCTTAAATATTGTTACAATTGAGCCGTTGAGAAACATAGTGGCGTAAGTCAACAATTTTTAAAAACTGAGTTAAAAAATAATATACATACATGTTTTTTATTTTTATTTATTTATTTTTTTTCATTATTATGTAGTTATTCTTATGTAAAAAATAGAAATATCATGTTTTGATACGATTTGATGGAAATATCATGATTTGTACCGAAGTGGCCTATATAGAAATAAGTTCTTTTTACAAAGGTTTGCAATGGTTTGCAAGCAAGAGTTAATGAAAGATTTTTTAAAACCCAATATTTTCAAAAATGCTAGTCGGCATAACATAATGTTCCTTTTTTGGTTATTAAGCTTTAAATCATATGATAGTTTATTTCATATATATTTCAATTTGTTATGAAATATTTATTTGTACATATAATAAAAAATTACCAAAATGTTGCCCATAAGAGGCATAGTTTTCGCATTTTAGAATCGATTCTCAGTTTTTATATTAAGTTAGTCTCTCCTATAATGCGATTTCCCACAACACGGTATGTATTTTCAAGGAACGTACATACATACATATCTAGCGTGTTGTAGGAAGTTTGTCTGTATTATAGATTGAAAAATTTTATATTTTATCTAATTTGCAGAAATAAATATTTGTTATAATTTTTGAAAAAAAAAATTGTTATGTACATAAAAATATTTATATACGTATAACATACATATGCATAGATAAATAATTTTTATGTGTAAAAGTTTTTAGCGTTCGTATTCAATACATATTTTATGTTCCTGTAGTTTTGAAAGGTTTTTTTTCAGCTTTTTTTCATAGATGAATATTTTCCTTGCAGTTTTCATTTTGATGTAAACTTATGTAAAATGTGCAGAGAGGAACTTTTTCTAACATTTTGTTTTAGAAATATCATCAGCTTCAAAATATTTACTAAATAACAAGTTTAAAAACGTTGAAAAAGGAAAAGGGAAAGTTTTATCTTTGCATTAAACGCCAGATTTCGAAAACTAATTAAAATAATTTATTTCCAAATTTGATAATTGAATTAGAAAGAAGTGAAAGTGTTCGATTACTCAGTTGTTCGGTTGTACGTATGGCTGCCAGACATTAATATATTTGCTCTGTTTCCACACGTTTTGCAGGCATTACGTACACGTTTGCATGTGATTACGCAGTTTCAGCCCCAAGGCAGATAATTAATTTTGTACTAATTTTTCCAAAATTTTCGCCGTAACAGTTACATCCCAGTAGGAAATTGAGGAATCGATTACCTTGCTTACGCATGTTTTCATGTATGTTTAAGGAAAAATGGTAACCCATTACCAAGGAAGAAATGGTAATGCAAAACGGAAGGGATAGCGAACGAAATTTTCGAGAACAGCAGCAAGCCACTTGCAACTGCGTAGTGCGCAATCCAAAAAGTTTTCTTTTCTTTTCATTGTTAGTTCAGGTTTGGTAGGGACCACACGTGTTGAGTTGATGCACATTGATTGAGTCGTTGTTCTTGAAAGTGGTATAAGTCCAATTTTTAAAAAATTCACATTAAGAATTAACTAGTGCTGCTTTTGAAACAATATGGTAAAAATGGACTTACACCACTTTCAAAAACACCGGGTCAGGTCAATTAGGAATTTCGACATCGATTCCCTTCCAGGCTTGCCATTATGCATGAAACTGCATTGATTCTATCATCGATTCCGGGTAATGCAAAAAGTAGCTGGTATCACTTACCGCCCTAAGACATCGCAATGTAAAAGTCATCGATGTGGTATTGCAAAAAAGATCTGTTTTCCATTACCCGTATATAATACAGCATCGATTCCTTATACCATCCGTTTCCCACTGGGATATGAATGAACTAAGGTAATACTCCTAAGAGTGGAAAGGGATCTGATAAAGTAATTGTTTATTTATCTGCCAATTTTTACTGGAAAAAAATCTAGAATTTAACAATTAAAATAGTTTTTGATATTATTCCCAGTGGGAAACGGATGGTATACGGAATCGATGCTGTATTATATACGGGTAATGGAAAACAGATCTTTTTTGCAATACCACATCGATGACTTTTACATTGCGATGTCTTAGGGCGGTAAGTGATACCAGCTACTTTTTGCATTACCCGGAATCGATGGTAGAATCAATGCAGTTTCATGTATGATGGCATGCCTGGAAGGGAATCGATGTCGAAATTCCTAATTGACCCGACCCAGTGTTTTTGAAAGTGGTGTAAGTCCATTTTTATCATATTGTTTCAAAAGCAGCACTAGTTAATTCTTAATGTGAATTTTTTAAAAATTGGACTTATACCACTTTCAAGAACAACGACTCAATCAATGTGCATCAACTCAACACGTGTTGTCCCTACCAAACCTGAACTAACAATGAAAAGAAAAGAAAACTTTTTGGATTGCGCACTACGCAGTTGCAAGTGGCTTGCTGCTGTTCTCGAAAATTTCGTTCGCTATCCCTTCCGTTTTGCATTACCATTTCTTCCTTGGTAATGGGTTACCATTTTTCCTTAAACATACATGAAAACATGCGTTAGCAAGGTAATCGATTCCTCAATTTCCCACTGGGATTGAAACAAATTTTATTTTCGACTTGCAGGTTTATTTGTAAAAGACCAACGACTTTTTAAACTATTTAATATAATTAGTTGGAAGTTTAAGTTTATTTTGACGCCATATAAATTCAATAGGTAATGTGTTTATTAGTAAGAAAAAATTTGCGTTCATAGTTAAGAAATTGCAGGATTCATAAGACACTACTTCTAATAGCAACATTTATTTCAAAATTTTATAATTTTAAAATCCTAAAATAACATAGGGAGTTATTATTATTTAATTAATCTGGTCTTTACCTTAATAAATACCCATTAATTGTTGTTATATACCCCAAATCAAAACCAATCTAGTTTTTACATTCTGAGTCAGAATTATCTAAACGTACGCCATAAATGGACACTTCGTAGTCAAAACTGTTGCCCCATGATGTTGTAAAGTGAATGTCAATATGATCCTGACCAAGGCCGCCCTCATCAATTGTATAACTGGCCGTATTCGAATTATAGTCAATATAATGAAATTGAGTTATATTATAATATGACCGTTCGTCTTCCTAAGAAAAATTACAAATTAAATTATTGAAATCGTTTTATAGAAATTTTAAGTACTTACTTTATCTGGGTAAACGGCGTGCGAATGGCCATAAAGAAGAGTGTTTTCTTGTTGGTAAAGTATTCTCACTTGACATTTGTTATAAGTACCTTCGACAACATTTCGATACCATTCCCTTGAATAAGTATCGGTAAGGCCCAGAAGAGCGATTATTATACTTAACAGATATTTCATTGTGAATCAAAAGAAATGTTCTGGTGCTAAAATATTCTCGAAGTTAATCTTTCTGAACAGGTTTTGCTGCAAAACTGCAACTGAGACTAAGTACTGGTCTTATCAACATTTATATATTCTTTTACGAAGAAAATTTTTCAAAAAAAAATTGTAAAGCATGGATAAATATTAATTATTTAAAAATATATGTATATAGGTATTTGTATAGTTGTATAGTTTATATAGTTGTATAGTTTGTATAGTTGTATAGCTTCAATAGAAAAACTGGAGTTTTATCTCTTTCAAATTGAGATCGAATTTGGTTTTTACTAGGTAAGAATTAAGACGGTGCTATTCAATGTTCTGTGACACTTGTCTAATATTCGCTGGGGAAATCAAATATAAGGATGTAGTTCATTTTCAACACTTCTTAAACTATAGATGCAGCAGTATTTATACCATACTAATAAAAGATTCAACTATAATTCAAATATCTTATACTCTAATACTTTTGCAACAAAACCAGGTAAAATAAATACAGGAAGATCTGGTAAATTAAAAAGAACAATGAAATGACGCAAAAATATGCCGTACTTTTAACTAAGCCTAATGAAATGTGGTTTGACTTCGGCAAGTGAGGCTTATTTGCTTAAAAATATTATAAAATGGTATCTACTTGCAAATAAGCTGTACGGTGCTCACTTTTCTCCGACTACAAGTTCTTTCTAAAGTTTTTCGTATATTGAAATTAATTCGAAAATATTTATAAAATGAGTTTTGCTTTATTAATGAAATTTTGCTAAATAAATTTGTAACTTGGATATATGATTTTATATTTAACATAATTTGAGCATCGTGAAAATAAATGTGCATATTAAAAAATAGTTTAACAAGTTTAATTAAGTGATACAAAGGATATTTTTTTTATTCATAACTCGAGATGGCTTTATACCCTAAACAGACAACGCTCTAAATTATGATTTACTAAATGAGTCATTTAGCATAAATTACTAAGTGAAGTTGTGACACACAGCCACTTCTTAATTAGAAACGTTCGGCTGTTAGTTGTGACGCGTGCGCGAAAGTTATACTTGTTATTTTCAATGGAGCATAGTAACCATAGTAAACAAGTACAAAAACTGCTGAATTCTAACTCATTTTTGGTCATTTAGTAAATTATAAATTATGAACTTTTTCGTGATTTAGCGGTCTGAGCCCATGGCACACAAAGTTTGAATTAATAATTAGTACTAATTAGTAATTTGCGTGCGCTGTATGTCTACAGTACATATTAGTTTTATACCACAGATAACACAGGAGTTATATATAACTTATAATACGGCCTGAGAAGAAGAAGAATAGTGTTCGGGGTTGGTAGACTTGCTTATTACGCAAGGTGCTCGGGTTCAATCCCTCCTCACTACCTACATATATTTTATGTGCAACCGTTTTATTTTTTTATATATTTTTCAGCTTGTTTTTGTGGAGTTTTGAAACCAGCTCCTTGTAAAATAAGTAAATTTCCAAGTCAGTTATAAATATCGCAAATTTTAAATGCTCCAACAATAAAATCTCGCAAGTCGCAGTCTACTAGTGCTGTATAGATTGATAAAATACAAGTGAACCCACTTAATTTATCAATATTTTCTTCGCGCTTCGCTAAATTCTCTACGTATGCGTGAATAATCCCCTTGCGCATTTTCTCTTCCTTTTCCTGCCACAGTGGTATATTGATAAAGAATAGGACGGAACCATTGCAGCATTGAAATTCCCTTACGCCCACGAACACCTCGCTGCTCTCGTGTCCTACGTTCGACCAAGTGGGCAAGTTCGGAGACTCCAGCTTCGATTCATATTGCTGAAACATTTTCACCCGAACTTGTTTATAACTGCGGGGCTTACTTTCTGCATGAAACCTTCGATGAATTTAATATTGCGATGTCTTTGGACTTCTAGGAGCAATCTTTAATGTCTACCATTTGCATTACCTACTCATCGAGATATTCAGCAATCAGAATATCACGGTATTTTTTATGCTTGATAAAATTTATTCCGATCTGTTCTTATTTTTCATATAACTATGATCTAAACATGGTGATAAGTAAAACTCAATGATCGTTTTAAATAATTTTGTTTAGTATAGTATTTGTAGATAAGTTGCTACAAATGTACACCGTGCAACAAAGCAAAAGAAATTATGAAGGCGCCCAATAAATATGTTTCTAAAAAATTCTTCAATATAATTGAAAATATAAAATCGTTCAATTAATTATTTTAAACAACTATCTTTACCTACCACCTTTAAAGATACCTGAATCAAATGTAATAAATCTCAAACTATGACATAAGAATAAGGTAAATAAACAAAATTACAGAATACAAGTTCCATCGCATAAGCTTCTCGTTTGGTATCTGCACCTACAACGTAGCTTTGCAAAAATAATTATTTGTTTTGAATTCTTCTGTAAATTAGTCATTGAATTTAATATTGAATAATGTAGCCATTGGTTTAAGCTTCCTTGGGTTTTCCGTTGAGTTCATTAATACAGAACTCCAAAAGATTATAAAATTTACTTCAGAGAACTCATTAAATTAAATAATATAAAAAAAAATTTTGCGCGTAAGCGCTCCGCTCTTTATCGCTGATATTCTGTTTATACTGCATCGAATATAAAAGAAATATTTTTG
The DNA here is from genome assembly GCA_951509405.1 of Machimus rusticus. NCBI lineage: Eukaryota > Metazoa > Arthropoda > Insecta > Diptera > Asilidae > Machimus > Machimus rusticus. The sequence continues at coordinate 31,053,842 of OX608049.1, read as the reverse complement.
GTCAAACTTTAGTCAATTGTGATCAAGTCTTCAAGCTGAAATGGCTAAACCGGTTTCACAATTAGTTTTCGCTGCTGTTTTGCTAAGCGGATTTTGCGCCGCGACATCTGGGTCTAAGCTTTTAGATAACCCAACGTTTCCGTTCATGGCATCCCTCGAGCACAAGGGAAAACACATTTGTGGCGCCACAATCATTGACGACATCACCTTACTAACAGCGGCCCACTGCGTGCAGAATAAAAGCATCTTCGAATTAAACATGAGAATTTCAACTCTCCGACGGGAGGAAGGTGGCTTCAGCGTGCCGATCAAGGCCGTCGTGCTTCACCCGGGCTACAACCATCTCAATTTCGACTACGACATCGCCATAATTACGACGAAGAGCCCGCTTTACACGCAGAAAGCATCGCTGCCCGCCAGAGACACGGCCTTCGAGGGGAAACAGGCCTACATCGTCGGGTGGGGCGAGTACACCCCACAGGGAAACTTTTCGGACCACCTTTTGTACGCGTCTATCAAGCTGTTGTCGCCCAAGGAGTGCGAGAATTTCGTAGCTTCTACGGAGAGAACTATGTGCGCGATTGACACGGTCCACAGCACGTGCCGCGGTGACGGCGGTGGTCCAGTTATCGTTGACAACGTGCTCGCTGGGATCATCTCCTTTGAAGAAGCATGCGCACGACCAGACAAAGCCATGCTCTTCACTAAAGTTGAACCCTTCCTCGACTGGATAAGTGAAAACAATTTTACTTAGTAATGTAAGGGCGGTGATAATATGCTTTATAATGAACTTCGGCTTTATATGTTATTTATTTAGTGATTAGTAATATAATAAATCATTTCAATTATACATGTTATAAAACTCAAAAGAAAAGAAATTTTGTCATTTCATTATAATATTTTATTTATCGTTAATCCTCTCTGGAAGAAGTGGGGCTCTTGGTATAAAGGCGAGTCTGTATGGTGGTCGCAATTATTTAGTTACAAATATGTATATATCTCAGACTTATTCTTTACTTCGTATTGTATAAACAGCGTTGATTAAAAGCTCTTTGCATACCTAGCGCAGTATCATGGGGATATTTAAGTTTTATTTAAGTTTTTCAACAGGACAATGCCACAATCGACGCAACTCTTTGAACAGTTAATATTTAATAAAGATGCCAAGTAAATTAAACACCACCAATGGGCTTAAAGTCGTAATTGAAGCATTTCTAAACAATTTTGAGCCATACGGAGAATCTGTGTCAAAAGGGCTATTAGTTATTGTGGTGGTGCTATTGATTTGTTTTTAGTGGCAGCAAATATCTAAGAGGAGTTTTTTGAAATCATTATTTTCCCTCTCTTGGACCTAGGATGAGATCTTGTAATAGTAAATAGAGTTTCAGAGTCTCCAGTATAATCGTGAATAAAAATCATTTTTGGATACGAGTTTTGGTTTGAAAGTTGCCGTGAATTTGATGTGTGTCTACATACACAAGCGTTGGGACATATGCATTTAACTATAGTTAAAATTTAACTATAGTTAAATGCATATGTCCCAAGTCAGCTATAGCTGACTCGACGAGCGTACTATGGTGTATGGTGTGCGTGATATGGTGTAACAAACAATAAATTTTAATTTCTTTTATCTCCATAGCAACGAATTTGTTTATAGTCTGCAATTGTTTCACATACTTAAAGCATCGTACAATGCATGTGTCATTTTAAAATTTTAAATATCACACATAATATTTTTTTTCCGATCGAAAATGCTCCAATTGAGGATCCAGCGATTCATTTCATGACTAAAAACAGTAAGAAATAATTTATAGTCCGAAAAAATTCAAACAAGACCTGCTAGTTTTTCTTCAACAGCGAAAGACGCAACCTTTTTCCATAAGTACGATAAGAACGTATGTTGGATTGGGAATTCCCGCAATTAAACGAAACATAATGATAATGAGCCAATTGCTGCTGTAAATAACTAATAATTATGTTTTTTGAGTAGCAGAACAAATTTAATAGTTTCGTAGATCAATTGAAGGCGGAAAGAGTTACTGTATTTGTTTGCTGGCCCTTAGTTTTGAAAGAACACGTGTATAAGAATTTAAAAAATTTGAATAGTCAATTTTAATTAATAAAGTAAAGTTGCGATAATTGCACATTCTAAAAAATATGGCTCTGATATTGACCTTCACAGTTCAAACATTTGGCCTAAGAACCTTGCGCGATGGTTGGTATGGTTGATGATTATGATTTATGAAGAAACCAATTGAAAGTCATTGCCCAAGTAGATTACATTGAGCGGTCTAAAAATTCAACAAAAATGTATAAAACTTTCGGGGCAAACCAAACCACTCACGTAAAAGGATAGAAGGACAGTTTTAGACTTCTATCCATAGAAAGTTTTGACTAAACCATATGAATGTATATTCAATAGCTTATATTATTCATTTAATCACTTATTAAAATTATTTCCTTTGAAATTGAAGTTAATCAAATCTGTGCCTTCATTTCATAACTAAGATGTAAATGCAGTAATTTAAGGATTTTATAAAGATAACATTTTTTGTGTTTTACAACACGTATATTTGCAATGACATAATTAATAAGTAAATAATTAAATAAATAAACAAACAAGCCCGAAGTGCATTAGAAAGCATAACACCGTCTTCGCATTATTCAGCATAATTGTTTTCACTTATCCAGTCGAGGAAGGGTTCAACCTTAGTGAAAAGCATGGCTACGTCTGATCGTGCGCAAGCATCCGCATAGGATATAATCCCAGCGAGGATGTTGTCAACGATAACTGGACCGCCGCCATCACCGCGGCACGTGCTGTGGACCGTGTCAACCGCGCACATGGTTCGCTCCGTAGAAGGTACAAACTTCTCGCACTCGCTGCGTGACAGCAGTTTGACAGATGCGTACATGAGGCGGTCCGAAAAGGTTCCCTGTGCGGTGTCCGCGCCCCACCCGACAATGTAGGCCTGTTTCCCCTCAAAGGCCGTGTCTCTGGGGGGCAGCGATGCTTTCTGCGTGTAAAGGTTGGTGAAGAGCGGGCTCTTTGTCGTCAACACGGCGATGTCGTAGTCGAAGTTGAGATGGTTGAAGGACGGGTGAATCGCGACGGCCTTGATCGGCACGCTGAAGCCACCCACCTCCCGTCGAAGGGTTGAAATCCGCAGGTTTATCTCGAAGACGCTTTTATTCTGCACGCAGTGGGCCGCAGTTAAGACTGTAATGTCGTCAATGATTGTGGCGCCACAAATATGTTTTCCCTTGTGCTCGAGGGATGCCATGAACGGAAACGTCGGGTCATCGGGAAGCTTAGACCCAGATGTCGCGGCGCAAAATCCGCTTAGCAAAAAAGCAGCGAAGACTAATTGTGAGACTCTTTTAGCCATTTCAGCTCGACGACGTGAATCCAACTGACTGGAGTTTAACCAGAAACCTACCGCTTTTATATTGAAGTCAGTAAACAGATTACGGAATGCACAAGATGCATGCAGACATATTTTTTTTATAAAATTGTCTGTTTGAAGAAAATTTTGTAATCACCATTCTGGTGTTCTCTTATAAACGGATAAGGCATATCACCTTATAAATGAAAGCATTACAACATTATGAATCAACAAGTTAGGTTAATAAGACATACTTAGGCTACCATTGATAAAATAATAAAGTCATGAAAATAGTTATCAAAACCATAGCGTTCATCTATATTACTAAACCCACTAATATTAAGCAAACGCCAATAAGTATAAGGTTTCGTCATGGTAGCGTATCATTTCTTCTAATGGACTTGTTGAAATTTTGGTACTACAAACAAGGTGTTGACCGGTTGTTTCATAACAAGGTCATCGCAATGCCTAATCCAACATCAGTCTATTGAAGGGAAAAAAATAAAAATTCGGAAAGTTGTTTATGTAGAGCTTCAGATGATATTTTTTTATTAAAGCAGCTTGGAGAGAAATACATTACCAAACAGGAGTTTTGGAGTAATAAATAAAAATGGAGGACGTACCTACTAATTAATAAATTTGCATCCTTTTCTACAGTTATTAGAATAAACAAAGCTTAGAACCGTAGTATGCCTGATTCTTGGATTACAAAAAAAAAAAAAAAAAAAAAAAAAAAGAAATCAATTCGAAATTACCAGGCAGAAACGACCAGTATCATCATCCAAAAGGGTTTTCTTTTTGAGGAGCGCGTCCTTAGGGATTTCGCGAAGACGTCCCAAGAAAAAGAAGAATTTGTTTTCCTCAAATCTATCTGTAAACTCAGGTTTTGAGGTGAATACTTGAATCAACTTTATTTCCTATTTATTTCGGCAAGTAGATTGCGCCGTTCGGTTTGGTCGTTCTGATGGTCAACGGGAGTACTAGAAGTCCGGTTACTGCTTGCTTTGACGATGACAGCGCCGGCTTGACAGGATTAGGTGCCACAACCTTATGAAGCGGAAGAGAATTTTTCGGCCTATGCCAGGAGGGCCTAATAAATCTTTCTGATTGATATGATCGTTTAAATTTTAGATAGTAGGTAATCCCAATTTTGTTGGATTGTGATACCCGAGGCAGTAATACTGAACATTAATTATTATTATTTTTATTTAATTAACCTTAGAATAACATGATATTCCGAACATTTCAAACAAATATTAATTTTAAATTTGATAACGGGCAGGAGAAGTATTGTAAGAAATGTTCGAAAAGATTTTCCATTGATAAAGTCATATGTATGGTTTATTCATTTATAAAAGAACACTAGAATGGTGATTACAAAATTTTCTTTAAACAGATAATTTCATAAAAAATATCAATCTGCATCCACTTGTGCATTCTTATAATCTGTTTACTGACTTCAATATATAAGTAGTATGTTTCTGGTTAAACTCCAGTCAAATGAGATCAAGTCGTCGAACTGACATGGCTAAACCGGTCTCAAAATTAATCTTCGCTGCTGTTTTGCTAAGCGGATTTTGCGCCGCGACATCTGGGTCTAAGCTTCCAGATGACCCGACGTTTCCGTTCATGGCATCCCTGGAGCACAAGGGAAAACATATTTGTGGCGCCACAATTATTGACGACATCACAGTTCTAACAGCGGCCCACTGCGTGCAGAATAAAAGCGTCTTCGAGATAAACCTGCGGATTTCAACCCTTCGACGGGAGGAAGGTGGTTTCAGCGTGCCGATCAAGGCCGTCGCGGTTCACCCGGGCTACAACCATCTCAATTTCGACTACGACATCGCCATAATGACGACGAAGAGCCCGCTCTTCACCAACCTTTACACGCAGAAAGCATCGCTGCCCGTCAGAGACACGGCCTTCGAGGGGAAACAGGCCTACATTGTCGGATGGGGTGCGGACAGTCTGCGCGGAGCTTTAACGGACCGCCTCATGTACGCATCTGTCAAACTGCTGTCGCGCAGCGAATGCGAGAATTTCGTAGCTTCTACGGAGAGAACCATGTGCGCGGTTGACACGGTCCACAGCACGTGCCGCGGTGACGGCGGCGGTCCAGTTATCGTTGACAACGTGCTCGCTGGGATCATCTCCTTTGAAGAAGCATGCGCACGACCAGACAAAGCCATGCTCTTCACTAAAGTTGAACCCTTCCTCGACTGGATAAGTGAAAACAGTTTTACTAAATAATACAAACATTGTGCTATAATTTTTAATTCACTGCAGCTTTGTTTTTTATTTATTAACGAATTAGTTATAAGTTATTCAAAATATATATATATCTGTTATTAGACACAAAAGAAAAGAAATGTTGTCAATTTAAAAGCCATCTAAATTATTGCATATACAATACATACATTAGTTATGAAATGTTTGAATTACTTAAATATTCCAACAAAATCCTAAATTCTGGCGAAAGTACAGCCGATTCTTCAGAGCCAAATCTTTTTCAGAATGCCGTAAGGCTCGTGTTTTCGGTTGAGTTGTATTTGAACTTAAAATTTTTTTTATGTACATATGTATGTATACCTACATATTTTTGTCGAAGAATTTGGCAAAATCTTTAGTGAATTAAAAAGACAACTGTTTAGGTTTTATGACTTATAAATGTAGAAGCAAAGACTGTACAACTGCAGTACTCCGCTTCCAGCGGCAATTCAGGAAAGAGAATTATGGAAATGATCCTCAAAATCTACAAAAGAGTTATTGTACTAAAAATGCTAATTTGTTGTTAAAATTTAAAATATAAAAGTGAGCGAAACGCACGTTTTATTAACTGTGTTTTTAACTGACTTAAAAAAAGGAGGAGGATCTCAATTCGTCGGAATCTTTTTTTATAGATATGTTCCCTGATTTCTCCGTCAATTGTGGACCGATTTTAATAATTTTCTTTTTCTAATGGATATAGGTTATGCTTCATGGGTGGTCCCATTTAAATTATTTCATTAAAATATTCCACTTCAAAGGGTGGAAAATTAGGGGATGACAATGACTTATGTAATTTTATTGATTTTCACTCCCTTCATGACGCGATAACTTCAACAATTATGGATCGATTTTGAAGATTATTTTTCTGACAGGATATGTATCATTATAAGAGATTGACTGTCAAATACTAAAAAACCAAGAGGTGGATTCTAAGATGGCCGCCTTACAAATAAAAAACAAGTAACCGATCAAGCTGAAATTTGATGCATAGGTAATACATAGAGCCCTGATAAAAACGCAATATATTATAAAAAAATGGAGGATTTCAAAATGGTCGCCATACAAATTACCGAAAAATTGTGCGATCAACCTGAACTTTGATGCATACATAATGCATACAATCCCAGTGAAAATGTAGTTTATAAAAAAAAAAAATTTCGCATTTCAAAGTGGTCGCTATACAAATTAGAACAAAAATGTGGGATCAAGCTGAAATTTTCTGTACCTATACTTAATGCATATAATCTCAATGAAAAATATAATTTATGAAATAATAAATCAAGATGGCGGATTTTAATATAGCCGCCATACAAATTAAAGAAAAAATAGCCGATCAAGCTGAAATTTGATACATAAGTAATACCACAGACTGTATAACTATAGTATATAACCACAGACTGTATAACTATAGTTATACAGTCTGTGGTAATACACACAATATAACACATATAGATAAAAAAAATTGATTAATACGACCGGATACAGATTCAACCCGCAAATAATAATAAAAAAAAGCTTATTAAAAAAATAAATAAATAAATAAAAAAAAAATAAATACCTAAATAAAAACCGATTTCACAACTTTGGCTAAATTTATAAATTTAAACTAAAAAGCTAAAAATAAAATAATTTTTACAAAGAAATAAAAACCGACTTCAAAACTTTACCTTTTTCTATAAAATTCAACTAAAAAGTGAAAATAAATATTTTTTATCACTTTAACGAAAAGAGCATTGAAGGACAATATACAAAATTTTAAATATTTACAATATCTAATCAGTCATTTTTTGAAGTCGGTGCCAATCAAGGCAAGAAAAACAAAGAAACAATCTTAAGGGGCCTTGGCTGGCACCGACTCCAAAAAAGACTGATTAGATATTGTAAATATTTAAATTTTGTATATTGTTCTTCAATGCTCTTTTCGTTAAAGTGATAAAAAATATTATTTGTCACTTTTTAGTTTAAGTTAATAGACAAAGGCAAAGTTTTGAAGTCGGTTATTATTTTTTTGTAAAAATTATAATGAACTGTAAGGTCTGAAATTTCCCCGTAACCTGGATAGATAAAACCTGGGTGTTCAAATTTTCATGCGGAGAAAACGTATTAAAACCTATCCAATTCATTAAAAAAATGCAGCTATTATTATAAGTGCCACGTTTTGTTTTTTTCAAATAAAGAATAGAAACAATGAAACGGTAAAATTAGTTATTTACATACATATTTGGCCACCATTCTTCTCTAAAATTACGAAAATTCGTCTTGACACGGATTCTACGTATGAGGTCAATACCTGGTTCTTTAATGACAATCGTACAGGTTGATGAAGGATATAGGACAACCCGAAAGGTCCTCCACTGGCTTGGTATCCGAAAAACTGGATTGAAAATCAAGCTTTTTTTTTACAAAGTGAGCAAGAATAGTAAATTGTGAAACATTTGACAATAGCTTCGATATTCCGCACTGTATACTACCTGTACCACTCAGGGAGGGAGGAGGAGAAGCTATTTTCCCAAAAGTTGCGATTCAAGTCATAATAAGAAGTCAGCAAGTCCTTGACAATTTTTGTGTGAACAATTTTTCTGTAGCTGACGTCTTTCAGGAGATACATATTTGGATCCATCGATTAAATTGGGTCACCCTGTGGATATATATACAAATATAAGTGTGTATATAAGCATCTAGTATTATTGTCCTGTTCGGACACATGTGCTGAATTACATAATCAGCCTAAAATGACTATTGGGCCAGCTTCACAACGTTTATTTAGGACATTATTACCATGTGGTCATATATGCTAAAAGGGCCAATATCCCGAAATCCCGATGATGAATTTTTTTTTGCCCATATATACTTTTGCTTGAAATGTCGAAAGCTAGCTTGCTGCAAAATTTGGGAGTGATTGAGTGAAACCAAATTTTCAAACAAAAAGTGTTTATGCAATTAATTTCAGTATGGACCTTTTACAAATATGTGACATGACTTACCCTTTCCTCTAAATCAAATACAATATGTAAGTTGTCACTCATTGAAATTAATCTGTTTTGTAAATTTGCAAATAAATATGATAAGAACTATAAGAATGGCCCCCAGTGAAACATTCGTACCTATAAATAGCTTTTTAAAAAAATTGTAACTATTGGCATTCTTTACAATCATTAAAAATTAAATCTTATCTTATTGGCATTGTTCCCACATGTGTAAATATCTGAGCGATGCATTTTTTTTATAAAATGTTTTCAATTATAGCTTATTGATTCATAATTTTGTAACGCATCCATTGATAAGGTGGTATGGTTTATAGGTTTATGAAAGAACACCAGAATAATGTTTAAAAGAAGTACTTTAAACAGGCCATTTCATAAGAAATACCAGTCTGCGTGCATCTTTCGCATTCTTGTAATCTGTTTATTGGCTTCAATATAAAAGTAGTATGTTTCTGGTTAAACACCAGTCAATTGCGATCAAGTCGTCGAGCTGACATGGCTAAACCGGTCTTAAAATTAATCTTCGCTGCTGTTTTGCTAAGCGGATTTTGCGCCGCGACATCTGGGTCTAAGCTTCCAGATGACCCGACGTTTCCGTTCATGGCATCCCTGGAGCACAAGGGAAAACATATTTGTGGCGCCACAATTATTGACGACATCACAGTTCTAACAGCGGCCCACTGCGTGCAGAATAAAAGCGTCTTCGAGATAAACCTGCGGATTTCAACCCTTCGACGGGAGGAAGGTGGCTTCAGCGTGCCGATCAAGGCTGTCACGATGCACCCGGCCTTCAACCATCTTAATTTTGACAACGACATCGCCGTGTTGACGACGAAGAGCCCGCTCTTCACCAACCTTTACACGCAGAAAGCATCGCTGCCCCCCAGAGACACGGCCTTTGAGGGGAAACAGGCCTACATCGTCGGGTGGGGCGCGGACACCGCACAGGGAACCTTTTCGGACCGCCTCATGTACGCGCCTATCCAGCTGCTGTCACGTAGAGAATGCGAGAAGTTTGTAGCTTCTACTGAGAGAACTATGTGCGCGGTTGACACGGTCCACAGCACGTGCCGCGGTGACGGTGGTGGTCCAGTTATTGTTGACAACGTGCTCGCTGGCGTCATCTCCTATGCGGATGCATGCGCGCGACCAGACAAAGCCATGCTCTTCACAAAAGTTGAACCCTTCCTCGATTGGATAAGTGAAAACAATTTTACTGAATAATAGTTACACTTACAAAGATGCTACATATGGAAATGTGCTTAAGCTTTGTTTTGTAATAAATTATTACAATAACTTACTATAGTATTTGTTATTTTTAATATACATACATGCTATATATATATATATGTACATATATGTTTAAGCGTGATGTTTCGAACTGGAATTTTTGTCGCTGTTAACTATTTAATCTAGGAAAAGAACAGAAACTTTGTACATTGGCCGCTTTTCGATTTGTATAGTGACAGAGGAAAAAGAACATGTAAATGTCAACTAAAAAAAAAATTGGTCATTCGTCGTATTGGTGACATGTTTACAGCTTTGTTTTTATAATTGTTTTATATTTTACGCTTCAAATTCCCCTTAATTGGGGTTAGACTAGTATAATATGTATTTCAAAATTTAAAATTACATACATTCTTCGAATTATATGTTTGCATCTGAATTGCATTGAACATACGAGTACAAATGTACGTATATACATATAATCATATCGATCAAAAACTTATTAGAAATTATTTAATCGTAAAAAGATTTGTAACTGACCCTGACGCTACAACCCAAAATGCTATTGACAATACCGTCAAACAAGAAGGTAATCTTTTTAACATTAAAAATCTTTATTTATTTTATTCATCATCCGCATGATAAGTGGCCTTTAAAAGGCTTGCATGCCATACGATACGACTTATATGACGTCACTGATCGGCACTGGGTTGCACAATATAAGGATACGAAAATATGTGTGGTATGTAGTTACATTCTCGTACATCTTGCTATTAAAGTGTTTCTTTAATTGAATTAGGAAACAACGAAGTAGTCATTAATATTAATCATAATGCATTCAAATTACATTTTAATTACTGCATTAAATTCTGGTTCTCAGCATTCTTGAAATACGTTCGGCAATAAAAACCGTGCAATTAATATAAATGGATTAAATAAATAAATGTCGTACTCCAATAAATTCCCGGAAAGTAATGGAAGAATCTTCTTTTTATGCTGTCGAAGAATCGGGTACTGTGATGTTAAACATTTTGAAATAAAATAAATTAAGGCAAATTAAAATTCTGCACAGCTGCCAGCGATAAGAATTAGCACCTTGGTGCTGCGGCCCGTGCAGCATTTCCAATTCCTCGGAGTTTCTTTCCAGCGAAATATGCAGATTTACCTCCTTTGTAATGTAATTACTGCAGTTAAATTAAAAATGAAAACGTCGGCTTTAACCGGTTAATTTGAGGAAGAATGTCGGACATGGCAGGAGCGAGCATCACTGCCTTAATTAATGCATGCCACGCATATGGATTATAAAAACTGGTTTTAAATGCACGAAATTAATTTCATCCTCTCATCTTACCTGAGCGTATCTTTTGTTAACACCTGATGCAGGTAGCCCATCAATCAGTTCTTCTCATACGATTAATTCAATTTAACAGACTTATGTACGTGTTGGCGTAAGAAACTGGAGCGGGAACCATATTTTCTAGCGGGTAGACGAGTCAAATAAGTACATATATGTATGTCAAATTATGTTTATGCGACTTATGTATAGCTACATATATGTTTCAATAATAATTTATATAAATTAATCGATTAATCTAAACTCTGCGAGTGGTAAAGGTATGTATTTGCTCTACATATGAAAAACATACAAATTATGTTTATTATTGTTTTTTTATTATTTTGAATTTTGTAAATCAATCTTATTTTTAATAATTGTTATAGTGATCATTTTTCCATAAGAATTACTCCAAAATGGCTTATCTGTTTTGCGATATTCAGAGACAACTTTGAAATTGGGGCTTCTGTTATTTCCGAGGTTTTTCGGAAAATAATGAAAAAAATTCACCTCCCATTGTTTTTGAGATTTTCATAAAAATAGTGTCCAATTTGCACGCATAAATCAAATGCGATTTGAATTAGATTTTCCTTTTACAAAATATTTGTATTGACTGAGAATTTTCCTTATACAAAAGGCTGTGAAAGTGTAGTAATAAATAGTTTAAATGATTTTCCACATTATTTTTGTTTTAAAAACGGACCATTCTAAAATCGAAAAACCTCTGATATAATAAACGTGCCTTTTAAAGCAATAAGCTTCGAGTTGAATAAAATATTATCAGTTTAGCCATTCTAAAACGGTTTTGGTCTTATTGTTGAAATATTAGCAGCATCTTTTTCTTTTATCTAAAATTAGCATCTACAATCAAATTGCTATGATTTTTATTAAAAAAAAAAAAAAAATTTCAAATTTCCTGGATGAACGAAGAAAACTATAAGATAATTTAGTAATGAATAGCCCAATCCCTTCAAAATTTCTCGAACCACCAAACGTTTGATCATTTGGGATTTAATAGGGTGAGAAAAAAGAGGAAATAAAAAGCACTCTGCGTACACTCCATTTCAGGTACATTCATTTAAGCATTCATATTTAAAAATTTTATGTACTGGCTTTGTAATACATATTTTGTTATAAATTTAGCAGAGTTTTTCTACCACACCGAATAATGTTTTTATTCTAAAATCTAGTTATGAGTTATTCCAATTATAACTAGAATATTATGTACTATAATATATTATTAATAATTATTTGTATTTCCCCATTTTTTAAGTCTTTTAGTATTCAATAAATTGTTCACTGGTTTCGATATTTCAGACATTTCAGGATAATTTTTCAAGTTTCCCGAATCGATTCACTTCTCCTTCTTTATTCGGAAAATCCTTCCCTTCTTAAGCACCATTTTTTACAGCCAGTCATGTGACAGTTTTCAATTTGAGTTGATGTTTATCATGGCAGTATTGCGGTGAATGCCATAGGACCGGAACCTTTTGTACCGTTGACAAACGGTTGATATATTATTTCCGTCAGGCACGTTTGGTGCAGTTTGCTTAAAATGTGTTACAGTTTTATAGTGCTCACGCACACAACTTAACTTTTAAAAAAGAGAACAGTCTGAAAAGCTTCACTTTAGTCTGTAAAATATCGATTATAATTTAGATATAATCTTCTGCTAAAAACAGTCAACAGCCCTAGAACTTTTTTATATTTCACTATCTCTTTCAGAAGTGATAAGCAAATTTAGCCAGAAAGAAAAGCCATTTCAGAAGCCTTTGTGAAAATGAGCCAATTTCACTTACCTTTAGCATACAGCAATTTAGCTTATCAAACGTACAATTTATATTCACTTAAAATCCAAAGCACACATTTTGAAATTTTATTTTCCCTAAAAATACGATACTTTAACTTTTGCTTTGGATAACCGATGGGAAAATATCTCCTTAAGATAAGTTGATTTTCAGATTATGGCGCAATTCGCGAACGCTAATAAATTAGCAGGCTTTCAAATTAACTTTTGACGGGCCAATATTTAAGGATCGTCTTGATACTTTCCATAAACACATTGTGAAGAAATACAAATAACAATCGCCTAAAGCTAATGTCCTATTAAGCGTAAGCATGAATTATGGATAAGATATTTTGAACTCAATCGTGCAAATGCCAAATTGAATGCGTATTTTATTATATCCTAATCTAATTCCAAGACACGCGTATAGCATTCCTCCGCTGATTGCTTTTCTAATGCATATGTAGTTTTGTCGATAGGTCGATAAGAGAAATATAATAGACATTTATAAATTATTATTGCTTATTATCCGTGATTTTACGAGTGTATGTTACCAATAAAATAAAATTTGATGTTATTCCGCGACAATTCTTAAACACCCAACGTTAAAATTGAATAATAAGTATTCTCAAAAAATTGAAATAACTAAATTGTATAATAGTCGCAAAGGAATTATTAAAGCATGAAATCAAAGTTTAAGTACCTACAATAAATTTTGGTGTAATTATTGCTTTAAGTTGCGGCGAAAATTGTATTTGTATGGACTTGCGACATTTTGTACGCAAGGATTAGTACATTAATAGTTATTAATAAAAATGCTCTACTTTTATAGTTTTAGTTAGGTTATTCTTCGTTATCTTTTACTTAAGAGTATAATTAAAGAAAAAAGAGTTTTACAACTATACACATAAAATTATTGGATTTTTAATTTCTAATTATTTGCTATAACCACAAAATATATTAAACTTAAAATATTTTCATCCTATGTCAAATTTCATATTTAATCTACATACATCGAAAGAGATGCAATCGGAGCCAATGCGAATATATGATATGTATGTATATTAAAAAAATTATGGAAAATATCGTTAATATGCATGTAGGGGAGATAAAACTTTTTTACATAACAGTATGACGCAATAAATTACGTTGTTTCAAAATTTATATTTTATGTTGTCTAAACATTGCAACAAATTATATAGGTACATTTAAGGTAACATTATTAAGACAATTTATTATTATTTTATTATATTTATTTTTCTCTCTTTAGTTGTGACCTTTTCTTACATAATATTTCATAAACTATGAAGATAGAAAATGAATAACAAAAGCAGCCGATGCGACCTGAATCGTTTTTATTACTTAGAACCTAATTTAAAGACAAAAATGATCAGCGTGTATTTATATCGATTGGCTTGGCTCTCTGAAAAATTTTCCAGACCCATAAATAATTCAATTTATATATAACTCATTATCATGAGAATTTTTCATGAAGATTCATTTGCGGACTTTTCTCCCTATTGCGGACTTTTTAAATTCGCCAAATATCTCCCTACAATGTTAGAGAAAGAGGCAAAATAACGTTAACTAGTATTTTTATTTATGGTAACTTTATAACGAAATTTAAACAAAACATAAGACGTCATAATAATAGAAAATAGTGTAAGGGATAAGATATTAAATTATATTCGTAAGGGCCAGCTTCGTTTTTAACACAAATGTTGAAAAGTTCATAAAGAATTAATTAAAATTACAAAAATCATAATGAAAATGTTTGTGTGTTCTAATTATAAAAATAAAATTATTAGGAGATATTATGTAATTTAAATCTTCGCTACACCGGGCCTTGATACCTTTAAATCAAATTCTGGTTACTCAAGATTAGAAACCTGTACCTTCACAACCTTTTAATATAACAGACTTGAACCTTGCATCCTTCTGAAACATACTCGCCTACAACATATGCTTGTAATCTATCCTAATTCGTCTATCTATAATTTATCTCTGAGCGTGCAGTGTTCTTTCACAGAATCATTAATATCTGCACGATTTATGATTGCCCCAATCCCATCCGATTTCGGGTTGAAGTAAGGCATTTGCTTGTCAGTTGCGGACTAATTATTTGCATCCATAAATTATAACTTGCAGGAAGGTGTCCGCTTATCAAGCCTCGGGCCCGGCTGTGTGTCATAATTATTCCAGTGGAAGTTGATAATGCTGCCGGACAGTTAATAAGTTCGGCAGTTTATCTTGCCTTGTAGGTTAATTGTTGAAATCGGGAAAACCCACCTGCAGCACTTCACCGTAGCCGTGAATTCTGTTCTGTCATTAATTTAGCGATGCTAACCTCAGGTGATTTATGATATTCCTGACCCAGCATGTTGCGCTCCGACGCATCTTTTATGCTTACATGGCCTGTCCTTGTGATGCGTAGCTGTGGTGATGGCTTGAAAAAACCATAAATCTCCAATGAAATTCGATTGAACAGAATACCAGTTGATATGTCAGGAATTGGGGACAAATAATCCGTTTCAATATATTTACGTCATGGTCGATTTAATGTTTACTTCAGCTGCTGATTCACTAAAAGTTGTTGATCCGGCCGATATCCACCCTTCCATGAGTAAATTCGGTTCCTACATGGCACTGAATCTGAATCCTTTTCGTCGATCAATTCATTTTAAATAGTTGTTCCGGGACTAAATGGAACGCCCGGCATTTCACGTAAATTAGAGCAAACCCAATTCTCTTCCCGCATTATTTCGGTTCAAAGTTTACCTAAGCGACAAATTTGCTTTTCTGAAGAGGAGCGGTCGACCGAGCCATATGGCGTCAACAACAACTTTGAATTCGGTTAAATAGGTCTTTTGAGCCGCTTTGAATTGGAATTCAAACTGTGTCCCAAATTGAAAAGGTGACAATTTGTGCTACGTCCACATCCCAACGAGTTTGTTCTGAAAATTGAGAAATTAGAAATGGCAACAATTTGATTTAATTTATTGACGACCTAATTTGATCAAATAACATGAAATCCATCGGTCCTTTTTCCGTTCAATGTATATAACAACGAAAATATTTAATATATCAATAATTTTTAAAATATTTGTGTTTTAGAGAAGAAATTAAATATACTACTAAAGATTACATTAATAGGTGTGAAGGAAATTCAGTTATACTACTTCGAAACCCATCTTCCTTCGCTTACATATATGTAGATGACTCTTGTTATAATAAAAGTATTTTAGGTACTCGTACTCGGCTCCAAAGTACTTTTGTATTAACACTCGAATATCTTGGACTTGTTTTGTAATTATTGCCTAGTCGTTTTTGTCACTGAAGAAAAACAACTTAAAATAGTTTTAAGGCTTGATTAGTAATTTTATTATGTAATTTTAACTTTAACAGAACTAATTTTTAAAAGTTATCATCTGAAAGGGCGTTCTTCTTGGTTCTTCGTTAAGCCTTTCAATGAAAATAACCTCCCAACAGGAGCAGGTGAAAATAATATGGTTGTTGTGTTGTTTAAAAATATAAAAATCGGTATTAATTTTTATTTGTTTATCAGAAAAATAAAACTTGCACGCTCGATGATTTTTATTCCTGATTAGAAAAATGAACATTATTATGTGATTATTATTTGTAATCAGAAAAATAAAATCATTTGATGATTTTCATAACTGCTATAGATGATTTAAAAAATAAAATTTTTTTATAAGCATTTAATTGTTCCTTCTAGCAACATTTACTTGAGCAAATACTCAATCTCAATTTTTATAAAGCAAACCCGAGTTTTATTTCATCCAAATTCAGATTGAGCTCGTTTTCTATATAAAAATCAAGATTGAGCATTTGCTCAGTTTTTAAGCATAAGAGCCAATATTTTTGCTCTATACTAGATATGTAATTGAATCGACATTTTTACATATATAGCAGAGTAATTTTTAGAGTGAAAAAGAAAATTTTCTTAAAATTGTTTTGGTACTGGTATAACATTACGTTCATAAAGGTGTTTCGTTTTTGAAAGCATTTATTTGTTTTTTGCTAAATGTAAAACAAAACTCAAGCTAGAAAGATTTTTCGACAACATTTTCAAGGTTCTGGAAAAGTTTTGTTTATTTTCCGCAGGGTATTTTGACTCTCATGGTTAAATTAATTGCAAAAAAAACAGCTTGTAAGATATATGAAGCTCTTCAGGGAATAAATAAACCGAAGCCCTTTAACTAGGGATCCTCATTTAAATTTGAATGCTGACATAAAATGGCCCCAAATTATTGACGAAAAATTATTTAAATTGCGAACTTGTTGGGGTCAAGTCGTGGGGTGTTGTCCGCAAAGCGCAGCGCTAAAAATGAAGTCTCTAATCAGGAAAACACTTCATGAAATCACGGCTAATTTATTCATGAATAATGCCTCAGATGGGGGGACAAAGCATTTTCCTTGCGGGGGAGAGGCCAATTAAAGGGCTTGACATCGGGAAATAATGAAAAGGTTATTTTGTCCCGATGAAAGTTCCCGGGGCGCTCATGCATGACCCGGCGGGAACAAAAGCTAAGTCTTGCCAGCGAGAAAAAGTCCCCTAATTAAACCCTCCCGAGCAAGCGGGGGCGGAAGCCCCAAGTGCTGCAGAAGGAATTTTTTTCATTTTCCTTAAAGGGCTCCAGACCCTGACCCGGAAGGAAACTGCAAAATAAATGAAACGAACTGCTGTAGTTTTGCATATTTCTGGGCCATGAATTTTTCAGAGACATTTTTCCATACGCGATAAACACATCAGACGCACGACGCACCAAACCATAGTCAGTTTCAGCGGGCGGCCGTTACGGTCGCATAATGAGCGATTTCATGAAATAATACAGCGAATAAATTTAATATGCAGAAAGACAAATGTTTGCATACCCCATGATACATTAATGCGCAAAGCACCGGACAATTATTAAAATTAATACTGTGAAAACGGAAAACTCCCTATTTGCTGTGATTTTGAATTGGCTCGCTCCGAAAAATAATCATTAACAATAAGCACGGAAGTGCTCCGAAATGTTTCCCACAATTGAGATATAAATTTTGTTAATGTTGAAAATATTTCACTGCGGGCAGTCACAGAAATGTTTGACGAGCATCAATAAATCAAATATTGATTCTCTTTGTTTTTACTTTTTCAAAATTATTTTATTGTTTTACTTCAGTTTTCGTTTTTATAAGCAATCAAAGGTAAATATTTATATAAAAATTTTAAGTATGCATACGTTTTAAATTTACTTACAATCTGAAAATGTTGGTATAATTTTAACATATACCAACTTTTTAGGAGAAAATTAAATGCATTCCATATATTGTTGTAAAATTACACTTAAAAAGCTACACAAATTTCTGTGTCTCAAACTTTTTAATTCAAAGATTAAACTTTCATTTTACTTTTTTTATTTTCTTTTTGATAAATTTTATAATCCTGTAGGTAGAGTAATTTTTTAAAAAAAGTCATGTCCAAATTTTGAGTTAAGGCGTTTTGGCTTTTTTTTTTTGTTAAGAGAACAATAAATACCTTCACAAAATAATTTTGGTTATATTCCGATTTAAATAAAATGCGTAATTTTACATAAGCGTATGTGTACACCACTTCGGTATAAGATCAGACACAATTTTTAAAATTTATTGAAAATCACAACGAAAGTATCAAACTGATATGAGGTTGTAGATATAATAATATGTTCCGAAATTTAGACTTCTTCTGAGCGTCTTTCAGTTCTAGAATTGTTACGTACGTATTAATTACAATAACTGTTCCTGTTCTATGTTGGATTAATAATTCTGCAATAGACAATATCTCCAATGTTAAATAATAAAGAAACAAAACCTCGAAAATTGTCTTGCTTTGCATGGAAACTAGGCAGAAAATATCAATAACACATACACAAAAAATATGCACAAACCTAACACATGTATAACTTACAATATGTCTCAGCGACCCCAAAAACCCTTAAGTACCAAGTTTGGTGCATTCATATGATGCGCGTATGAGGCAAGGCGTTATGTGCCTTACAGGGTCCACACGAGGTAATGTGGCAAGCCTCGTAGGGGGCCTTAACTGCATCGCCTAAAAAATTCTAGTCGGACACATGTACATACATATGTGGTGAATTTCCAAATTTTACATATAATAACATTAATAACAACAAAAGGGTAAACGTCATTCCGGGGTTGTGGGTTCGATTCCCACATGAAATACCTTGGTTAATCAAAAAATATCTTACATACACAAATATATAAATAAAAAAAAATACAGAAACACAAAATACAAAAAAGAAAGCGCCATATGGGCTTAGGTTCCCGAGTGCGCGAAAAACAAAAGAGCAACCTAGAATTAATTGTACCTTGTATCACAGATAAATAAATAAATAAATAAATAAATAAATAAATGCAAAAGGGTAAATGTAATTTCTGTTGGAAAATGGCACTGAATCACATTTACTAATATTTGTTAACTAATAAATAAACTGATTTCTTAGTAGTAGTAGTAGTAGTATTAGTAGTATTAAAAAAAGCGGCCAAGTGCGAGTCGGACTCGCCCATGAAGGGTTCCGTAGCAGCGATTTATGACGTATTAAAAAAAAACTACTTACTAAATCTCGTTTAAAACAATTTTCGGTGGAAGTTTGCATGGTAATGTACATCATATATTTTTTTTAGTTTTATCATTCTCTTATTTTAGAAGTTACAGGGGGGGGGGGCATACATTTTACCACTTTGGAAGTGTCTCTCGCGCAA